>CM053770.1:23959342-23978364 GCA_028658325.1 Potorous gilbertii | reverse complement strand
AACAAATTTATCAAAACATTGTCTTCCTCCTTTTGAAAATTTTAAAAGTCATTCAAAATATTCCTTTCATTTATTGCAGTATGCTGCCTGCTTGGTATTAAGATGCCATTTTAGTTTGACTGGTTTTATGCTCTCTGCAGCCAAAACTTCATTACAAATAAAGCAGAGGTTTTCCCACGCCATTGTCATTATCAGAAGTAAATCTATATTGCAAAGATGATTCAACATGTTTTCTTTTTCTTGTCAGCTTCAGTATACTACAGCCTGGTGGTGAAAACTCTGTTGTATTGTCATCAGTATTTTTATTTCTTCTGTCTAAATTTATCCATTTATCTATAACTGGATATAAATATTTCCCCAAGGCACCTAAAATATAAATAAATATTGCTAATAATTTCTCAAATACTAACTTTGGTTTATGGAATTGCTTTTGTACTTAATTTAAAAATTGATGTTCACACTTACATACATATACAGCAGTGATGATGGTGAAACATGAGTCATCTTTACTTCCTTCAATTAAACACTTACGTTTTTGTAAAAGAAGGAGATAGAAGCAATTTTAAAAATCAAACATTCTAACACATACAATCCAAAGATATACTAATTTGGTAGTTAACATGCTAAGATATGATGGTAGGAAAATATTTTCTTTATTTTCCATAATTAAACTATTATGTTTCTGTAAAAGCAGAAAACTTTGTATGTACAGTAAAAACATTGCAATTCATAACATACGACAGTCTGGAATCAGAGCTAAGGTGTTTCTGGCAGTGTTCATTGGTGTTGTATGGTGTGACAGCATGCACAGTGCACATGTTATCTGGTCAGAACCAAGGCTTCAGTGAAGTCAACCAATGCAACATGGGCAACCGCTGCCAGAAACAACTCAGATTCATTATGTGTTTGATTTTAAATTGATTTTTGGTTATTTCACATTCAGAAACCTTTTACCATTGCCAAATTTTTCGTGACCTCCACATTCAGTTATTCAACTCCATATGGGGTCACAATCCATAGTTTAAGAAGCATTTCTCTAAATAGTGGATGGTGTCTTTCCCTTTCCTTCCTTCTCTTTCCCATCCTCCCTCTCCTTTCTACTTCTCCTCTCTAGTGGTCTTTAAGAAGGGGCCTGAAACCAATCTGTGGTTGTATCTCTAATGTATGTATGTTTACATGAGTATTTCTCCCAACAGAATGTAAGCTCCTAGCGGGCAGGGACTGTTTTATTTTTTCCTTTGTATCCTAAATATTTTCTATTTTGCACATGGAAGATGGCTGGTGCTTATTTGACTGAGCCCAGGAGGTTACACACTTATTTCTTACTTATACCCCTCATTTTTTCTTCAGGTACCCTGGGGAAATGAGCCTTTATGGGATAGTTCAGGACATGCTAGGTGTGATTCTCAGTGCACTTCTCAGGACACTAAGGTCTCTATATTCATCTTACATGACTTAAAATCCCCAATGGAACTCAATTAGTATGAAATGACAGGGGTGGGAAGGGGGGGTGGGGAAATGTTAGACAATTGCCAGCTATGTGACCCTGAGCACATTGTTTCTCTGTGCCTCAGGTTCCCTTTCCATAAAATAAGGTTGTTGGACTAATTGGACCCTAATTAAGGATGTTGGACCCTAAGTCTATGGTCCTATGCCTTGGCCAAAAAGTATTTAATGGGGTCATCGCAATAAGAGAAGTGATTTTTATCTTATATTAACAACTACTTATTGAATTAAGTTTAAAGGGTTTTCTTCTTCCTTATCAAGAAAACAGCCATTGTATGAAATCTTGGTAAAACCTTTCCCAACCAGGCTGATAAATTCCTGCTCCTTGTGTTTGGTCAGACAGGTCTGGGGTAGAAGTAGATTTCCTCTTTGACATGTATATTGATAAGTCTCTTTGACCAAAACTTGAGTGATGTCATGTAACTGCAAGACTCTCTTTAGAATGAGTCCACATTTCATTATAATATTCATTTTTTCATTAATCACTAACTAGCTAGAGCTGATTGCCACACTCAGGAACACCCACTTTTCAGAGGGCATGTAAGTTGTGAGCCTGCCACCACAGGGTCTTTGGCATTTGAAAGTGCCACTAACCTCTTTTATTAATAACATGCTAGCATTCTTAATAAAATGATCTATGTCCCAGAAACTATATCTCTCGATCTTTTGAAACATTACAACAGACTGGTTCTTGGGACAGTAAGGGAGTTTTATAGACTCCCTTTTTTGGAGGCTAAACAATGTCACGTTGAAAATAAATGAAACCAAACCAAACCATGACTGTTTAGATAGAGATGAAAGATCCAGTAATCACATCTCTTGATGGTTTCTATTATTTCTCTACAATACAATGTGCAAAAATTACAGGCCATAATGGGTTTCAGCTCAAATGAGATCTTAAAGGAGAAGACCATTTGTCTAGGAAGTTGTAAAAGGACTTCACATTGAGATACAGATTGGGCTTGGTGGCTCTTCTCAACAGGCCTTCTGGGATTCTGTTAATATCAACATTAATTAGTTTTTCTAAATTCCTTTTTACAGGATGCCAATCAAGCCCACAAAAAGGCAGTATTCCACACTTCTCATTTCATGACTGGCGTTAGGAATCTGCAGATCTGAGGTAAGTTCAGAGTTAGTCCATACTGAGTCCCTTGTTACCCAAAAGCTGTGTTGAGTGATCTTACTTTGAATCCTTCTCACCCACCCCATTCCCACCTTCCAATTTATGAATCAGCTTATTGTCTGGAAATGGTCAAGGAAGAAAATGAGAGGTGTTAAGTCTTTCTTGGAGCAAGATGAAAGTGTAGGTTTGGGGGATGGGAGGTTGTTTCATTTTTGAGAGGCGAGGAAGTTGGCAAGTTATATAGGAAGTTGATTTAGGGTCTAAGGAAGGATCTTTCTGAATCTCCCTATGGGAGAAAAACTTGTCTACTGTTACTGTAACACAGGTATAATGCTAATTTAAGTATTGAATAATTTTATTATTGTATAATTGCAAACACATTGTGATTTAAATATATGTATATTTCTAAACTAGTCATCTAATTTTATTTGACTTGTGTGTATGTGCGTATATTCATTCATTTCATAAAATTACATTTTCTAGACTTGATGGCAAACTCTCCATTCAATGCTGAATGTATTAGAGACACATGAATAACCTTTTCTGTTTGCATTGTCCTACATAATCCCAGAATGAGCCATCATTGTCAGAGAGCTTTTGAAATTGTCAGAGGTAACCTAAAAATTGCCAAACCTTAGATCAGTGGTGCTGACGGACAATGATATTAATAAAATATATTAATTACAGATTACATGGTGAAATAACAGTGTATTAAATGCCTTGAACTTGGGGTCGACAGATGATCCCTGATTTCCATACCTGGTTGATCTTAAGTCACTTCCTCTCTCTGTGTCTCAGTTTCCTTATCTGTAAAATGGACATGATACTACCAGTGGTTCTTATCTCACAGAATTTTTGTGATTATCTCATATAAGATAATATACATATATATAATATGGCATATACCATATATCAAAACATATTAATATACTGTGTAATTTGTAATATACACCACAAATATATTGCAAATTTTTGAGTACTGTACAAATACTAGTTATGATGGCCTGCCTCTTCAGGTCCAGGTTGTCTTCAAGGGCTCCTGAGAGCCTTTCCAACTGTGAGATCCTTGCAGATGCATTCTCTGGGTAAGAGAGAACATGGAACTGGCAGGTTAAGATTCCATGCTCTCTACTGCCTTTTTCAACTCCCAAGTCTGATTGCTTTGTTTTCTGGCCCTCAAAAACCATGTCATAAATGGATATAAACAAAGTATTAGCCTTGGCTAAGTCATGCAAGGTACAAGTTCAGACAATAATTACCATGGCTCTTTCACCCAAAGTCTTTGTGTCCATATACTTTTGTCCATGCATTTGTGCCTGCCTTGATGTTCTCTCTTTTTGTAGAAGTGCCAAGTTTTTGCAACATTGTTCTAATTATATAAATTGTTCTCTGGGTTCTGTTCACTTCACTTTACATCATTTCATGCAAGTTTTCCCAAGTTTCTCTGAAACCATTCCCTTCATCATTTCTTATAGTACAATAGTATTCGATCACACTCATATACCATGAATTATTCAACCATTCCCCAATTTATGAGTATCCCTACTGTAATGACTACTTTGTCATCACAAAAGAACTGCTTTAAATATTTTTGTATGTATCATTTCACTTTTTCTTTCATCTCTTTGGGGATATGAACCTAGTGGTGGTTTTTCTGCATCAAAATTTTTCACAATTAAAGAGCTTTGGGGACATAGTTCCCAGTTGCTTCCAGAATGGCTGGATCAGTTCACAGTTCCACCAACACCTTTTTTCTCCCCTTACAGCACTTGTCACTCTCCTTTTTTTGTCAACTTTGCCCACCTAATGTTTGTGAAAAGGAACCTCAGAGCTATTTTAATTTTATTTCTCTAATTATTAGTGTTTTAGAGCATTCTTTTCTGAGCATTCTTTTCTGATTTAGAGCATTCTGATTCCAGTTTTCTGGCTATTGATAGCTTGAATTTCTGCCTCTAAAAACCATGTTCCTGTCCTTTGACCTTTTGTCAATTACAGAATAAGTCTGGTAGATTTTATCTCTTCTGTTGAAATCCCTGCTACTAAAGAAGTAAGGTTGATGGAATGATTGAGCTTGAGAGTTCTGAGTTGTGGTTGGGCTAATGCTATTTGGGTGTTTGCATTAAGTCTTTACCAATATGATGTCACCCAAATGGAAGGCTACCAAACAGCCTTGATGGGGAGAGCCAACACAGTTTGGAACCAGAGCAGTTATGGGGTCAGGCCCATTGAGAACCACTGAACTTTCAGTCTGAATAAGAAAGGGGGACCCAATCTTTGCCAAAACAAAGACAAACAAAAAGTAGGAATTATTGTGCATATGGTATGAACTTAGTGGACTTCAAAGAAATGAGGAATGTACACATTGAGAAGTTTTTCCATTGAACAAATGAATTTCTCATTTTTACCCTTGCAAAATCAAATTGTGGCATGAAGACTTTATTGGAACAATTGATCTGGGGGTCATTGAAGAACCTCAGGCTTCAGAGTTTCTCCATCCTGACATTTTTACCCCCTGCTCATCATATGGATTAAAGAATTTATAATTTTTAAAGAAATGTTAACTTTTCACCAAAAGCAGTAGATAGGTATTTAAAAAATGTTTCATAAAAAATCAACTCATGACTGAAGAGAAGGTTCACAAAGCATCGTAGAGGGAACTCATTCATCCAAGTTAAGATTCTGGGTTAGGCACCACTTGGGCCAACTCTAAATTACTCTGCCATTCATATTGATAAGGGATGTTACTATTTGGCTGAGAACCATGACTGTACCAAAGCCTCTGAGGCCCTAAGGTTGTAGATGATTGAAGAAGCAAAGGAGAGAAGCTGGGCAGGTTTCAACACGTTACACAGTAAATTGGGAATTACACAGAATGTTAGTTGTTGATTGACTGGTTAAAGCAGAATGAAGGACATCGTGAATTGTAGCAGTAATGACGGATACCTCAAGTTCAGCCCATGTCTTCCATTCTTGTCTCAATGCTAAGCAATACGTGTTGGGTGGAGAACTTATGGGAGGGCATGAATCATATGGGATGGTGAGGATTGGAAGGGTAGTCATCTGGACCACTGGAAAGATTACCCATAGCAACAAGATTTCATATCCATTGGACGAAGCTGAGAGGGCATGTGTTTTCCATGACTTTGCTAAAACTGGAACTGCCTTTGTGATTACCCAACCATCCTCTCCTATCCAATCAACAAACAAGGATTTCCTGAGTGTTTACTAGCTGCTGTGGACATGTGAAGGAAATGAAGGACTTAGGCCCGTCGATCCCAAGGGTACCCTAGAGATGGCTTTTGCTAACCCTTTTCAATTGACAGAAGAGGAAAAAGAGAGAGAAATGAAAGGGAAAGGTGAGACGTGAATTGACTTGTTCCAGGTGGCCTACCTTGTAACAGAGGTTTCCTGCCTTTGTTTTAATTTTTCTCTGCCCTATTCTGTGCCTTTGGTCTCTGATCCAGAGCTATTTATAATCTTAAGTATCAGAGAAGTCAGGATATTTAGCCAGGGCCTATGGAATGAGTGTGATACAATGAGGTCAGAGGTCAATAAAAGCTTCATAGATAAGGAGCCCCTGAAGTAGACCTTGAAAAATGATAGGATATAGGTGGGTGAAGGAGAGTAGGCAGGAAAACAACATGGAGGAGAGTGTTGGGCACATCTTAAAGCATCATAGAAATGTATTTTTAATAATAGTAATAAGGTGAAGAGGCAAGAACATGCTTGGAATTTTGACGGAAGGGTGGAGCTCATGAGATCATAGATTAACTGAAAGGGTCTTGAGAGGCATCTACACTAACGTGAATTTTACTCATTCAGAAAAGTAATGACGATGATGGTGATGGTAGTAGCATTTATATCAAGCCTCACCTCAGTTGATCCTTACTTCTACCCTTTGACACAGATTCTTTTATCATCTCCATTTTACAAATGAGGAAACTGAGGCTGAGGGAAATTGTCAGTTTCCCAGACTCACACAACAGGATCTGGACTCAATTCTTCCTGACCTCAAGTCTCATCCTCCATGTACTATATTACATCATGTCATTAGTTGCTTCTAAGTGCCTTGCCCAAGGTCACCCAGGGGGTAAGTTGTAGAAATGGGATCTCTTAATTTGAGCTCTCACCTCTGTACCCTGTGGACTCCCTGTCCAAGACCAAGAGGGTTAAGGGGCAGTGGGAAATAAGGCTGGATGTGTGGGATGAGGAAGGATTCTAGGGGACCTTGAATATTAGTCACTCAGCTATGCACATCTGTGGCACAGCTGGCTGACTTGGGAGAGGGGCAGATGGAATCTGTAGGTCTGACAGAAAGCAGCACTCACATACCCTTGCATGGACTGAACCTGTGACCGGAGCCTCATTAGCATTAAGGGATGCCCAGCTGTGCTAACCAGCTGCAGATGTTGTTTGTAGCTGGAAGCATCCCGGACTTTGTCTTGACTTTCCCTGCCTGTAAAATGCTGATGCAAGACAATGGCAGGTGCCTGGAGTTTCTGCCTTGAGAGGTTCTGTTTTGGATACAAGGTGTCCCAGTTACACAGCATCCTTTGGCCTCAGACTACAGGGTAATTTGACTTCCATTTAAATGAGTACTTCTAGGGGTGTCTGAGATCCCGATAGCCAGGCATTCTTTAGCATAGGTGTCTCCCAAGGCTAGCCTGGGCCCTTTGTCTTGTCTTCTCTTACCCTGTCTCCTGATCCCAGCTTTCTAGTGCATCCTCCTCATACCACACCCTCTCCTCCAGTTACCTTGTCTGTATTTTCCTATGGGCATGCTATCTTTCCAGATATAATATAAGCTCCTTGGGGGGCAGCATCATTTCGTTTTTGACTTGATATCTCCAGAACCTAGAACAGAGCTTAGTGCCTCATCAGTTTTTGCCATTCCCTGGTTTTCTAACCTCCCCTCCCATCTTTCTTTCCTTTCAATTGTCTCCATACCAGGAATTCTTAGCTCTTTGTGTTTTATGGGCTCCTTTGGTAGATTGGTGACACTTAGGAACCTCTTGTCAGAATAATATTTGAAATACACAAAATAAAATATGCAAGATTACAAAGGAAGCTAATTATATTGAGAAACTATTATTCAATTTTTTTAGGGTTCACAGACTCTAGGTTAAAAACCCCAGCATTTAAATTCTGCCCAAGATCTCATCAATTGCCATGGGTTAAAGTAGCATCTCTAAGTAGATGATTCCCACATCAATAATCTAGCCCTAATATTTCTTTCAATTGCAGGCAAACATCATTAATTGCTGGTTGAATGGCTTGTTCTATATCCCCTATGGGCCTCCCAAGCTCATCACACCAGAAACAAAACTCATTAAACTAATATTTCCCCAAACTGTCCTTTTCTGTCAAGGTTATCACCAGCCTTCTATTCTCCCAGGTTTGCAACCTCTAGTTGTCCTTGATTCCTACCTATTCCTCACCCCCTACCTCATTGACAATTGTTTGCCCTCTCTTGTAGCCTTTAACTTCATAGCATTTCATATCTGTCCACTTCTCCCCATAAATAATCACCACCAGAGTTTAGACCATCATCGCTTCTTGTCTGCACTATTATAAGAATATCCTAATTGGTGCCCTTGATTCCAGCCTCTTTCCCCTCCAATCCATCTTCTAGACAGCTGACAAAATAATCTGAAGATACGAATTTGACAATGTCACCTCCATGCTCCAGAATCTTCAGTAGCTCCCTATTGCCTATAGGATAAAAAATGCCCCTGATTGGTTTTGAAAGTCCTTTCCATTCTAAGTACAGTCTTCCCTTCCAGACTTATTTTATAATACTCTTTCATGTCGTCTTCAGTTCCCCTAACCTACCCGAGTTACTGTTCCATAAACTCAGCATTCTATATTCTACCTCTTGTTTGTGTATTATCTGTCCCATGTTCCTGGAATGAACTCCTCCTCCATGCCTCTTGATATTCTTGCCCTCCTTTGTGGCTCCTCCATCCTGCCTTACTTGATCACCTCAACTGTTAGTGTCATCTCCTTCCTCAATTTCCCTTGTAGGACATTTATCCATGTACATATTTTATCTCTGAAGCTCCAGCAGAAAGCAAACTCCTTGAGGGAAGCAACTGTTTCATTTGGGTCTTTTTTAAAAAAATTATTCTTTTTTAAAACAATTTTTATTATTCCTTTTCTGTATTTGACAAACAAGTCCAAGAGCTTGGCCTTATCAGCAATGTCTGTCTTGGTGCTGGCAAATAGCTGAAGAAAAAGCCTTTGGGTGTAATGCTTAAGTCAATTCCCTTTGGAGTTGTCTATAAAAATGGAGTCAGTGGCACAGTAGATAACATGTTGGTCCTAGAGTCAGAAAGCTTTCTGTTCAAATCCAGCCCAAGATGCTGCATAGCTCTATGACCCTGGCCAAGTCACTTACCTTCTGTCTTCTTCATCTACCTTGACTGCCTCCTAGGGTTATTGTGAGAATCAAATGAGATAATATTTGTGAAGTGCCTAGAACAGTGCCTGGCACAGAGTAAGAGCTATATAAATGTCAGCTCTCACCAGCACTATCATCATTATCGTGTGTTCATCCTTTGTTGCCAAAGAAGACCGGAGGCGGGGAGAATGACTATTGGCTGCTGTTGAATTGAAGTTGACCATAAGATGGCCTTCAGTAAGCTTCAACTTTCTTATCTAGATAAGATTATCAAATAAATCCCCCAGGAGGATGAATGGGACTCAGTAAGACACTTGAAGTGAAGATGTGTCCATAGGATATAACTCATCCCCATTGAAGGGAACATAACCCAAAGCTATTGGATCCCCATTGGAACGAATGGGACTGGATACCTACCATGTCAACATTGAATTCTTTGAGGCTATGAGGGCTATCAAATCATAGTCATTTGAATGAGGGCCTGGGGGTTTTCACATTCCTTTTAATCTTGATTCAGTACCAAGTCTGAACAATGTAGCTGTTGTGTGTAGGGAAGCCTTTACAAAAATATAAGTTCTTCTGCTCCAGATGGCATGGCTTTTGGCTATAGATAATAAGATGACCAGAGATAGAGGTTATTTATGAGGAATATGAGGAAAATGAGGCCAAGTAAGCTTAAGTATCCAAGGTTACTGAAGTTACTTCAGTGCCAGAGTTCCACAGGGGCTTAGTGACAGAGGTAGCATTTGAACTCAGACTTTCGGACTCCAAGTCTAAGACGCTTTCCACTTTTTCAGCAGGAAATTTCAGGATATGGCATCTTTGTTGTGTCCAATTACCCCTTTTCAAGATTAGATGTTTATTATAGCAGCTAGGTAGCTCCGTGGATAGAGTGCTGGGCCTCGATTCGGGCAATCCTGGGTTCAAATTCCATTTCAGACACTTCACAGTTGTGTGATTCTGAACAAGTCACTTAAATACTCACTGCCTCAGTTTCATCATTTAACCTATCTCCCAGGATTGTTATGGTGATCAAACGAAATAATATTTGTAGAGTGCTTTGCAAACGTTAAAGTTATATATAGATTATCGTTATTTATAGCTATTATAGCTAGCTATTATCAATTTCATTATCACTTATTATGACTGCAACATTAGCTTGGGTCTAGGAAGCGTAGCAACTTAGCTTTGTAACCCTAAGGAAGCTTAGAGGCCAGTCCTTAGAGGTTGGCCCTTCACAAAGATCTTAAATGGCAGATCTGGAATACAAACTTAATTGGCCATGCCATTCATTTTCTTAGCCCACTGCCTGGCACATTCTAAGTGCCTGGTTACTTTACATGGTAAGTAAATGGTTTGTTGACTGACTAGCCCCTTCTGGAAAAGTTGAACAACAACCCTGGTAACAAATTGAGCCTGTTTTCTAAGGACCAGTATCCCTAATTAGGGAGAAGTGTGTCACTTCGTTATGATTTATTCTAATGTTTTTTTTTTTTTTTGCCATGGTGACTTGTGAAACAAAGAAGAATTTAAAAACACACCCCTTCTAGCCTATGGGGCTTCCTTCTACTTCTTCAGTGATGGTAGGAAAGCAATGAGAAAGGGAGTAGAGGGGACAAACACTTAAATGTTTTTTTCAGACCACCGCACAGGGTTTGTTGTTTTTAAACCAACGGAGGCAACCTTTTGTCAGACCATGGACAAAAAATGTGGAGGATGGGCAGCCATGTCTGTGTTCTGATCCGTATCACTGAAGGGAATTCCTGAATCAATGAGCCCATGGATGGCTCCATTGAGCAACTAAGTATAGCAGTGAATTTTCTGGAAATAAGAAAGTCTTACACCTAAGTGAGACTCTGAATGTTTCCAGAATCTGTAATTTCCTTCATAAGGGGAATCCATCCACTGGTGCATCTATTAGCACCTCTTTAATTTGCTACCTGATCTTTAAGAATTATTCTAGGCAAAAAAAAAAAATCCATCATTCTGCAGACATCCTGGCAATGACCACTCTGCATTTAGCTCAGCTTGTCCATGGACAAAAGACATAGCCTGCCCCAGCCTGTACGTGTGCCCTATCAGCTTGATAGGACCTACAAGAGTTTGTCCTTCTCTGACTCAACCACTGGGAGCCCAGGGTCCCCTCCTCACCACAAAAAAGGCATCATAGCAATTCAAAGGAAATCACATTAGGCTATCCATACAATACTTTTCAATGAAATGTCGAAGTGAGATGGAGAAATGGTAATAAATGAACTCATTTTAACCCCCTAGTCCATTTAGGGCCAACTATATGGTGCCATAGTGGAGAGAGTGCTGGACCTGTAGTCAGGAAGACTAGTCTTCCTGAGTGCAAATCCGATACTCTCTGTGTGAGCCTGGGTAAGTCACTTAACCTTATTTGCCTCAATTTCCTCATGTGTAAAATGAACTGGAGAAGGAATTGACAAACTACTCTAGTGTTTTTGCCAAGAAAATTACAAATGGGGTCACAAACTGATAAACAACTGAATAACCTTACTCCATCTATTGTTAAACAAAATAGAAATGTTTTCCTGTTAGATCTTGAAAATACCCAAGGAATTTTGTTTGATTCATTAAAAAGGTATTTTCCTTTAAAATATATTTTATAAGTAAAATATATTTAAATACATACACATTCTTTCATGGGACTCTTTTTAAAAGGACCCTCAAAGAAATGAGATTGCCAAGTGTCACTCAATATTAGCAAGTATGTAAGACTGTCTCTCAGATGTAGCTGCTCATGGAACAGATAAGGTTAAAGGTATCTTGGAAATCATTGAAGGAAGGATACCTTAAGCTTGGGTCTGTGAACTTTTAAAAAAATATTTTCATAACTATGTCAATATAATTGGTTTTCCTGGGCAATCATATCTGCTTTATCATGTTTGTTTAAAAGATTCTTTGAGAAGGGATCCATAGGCTTCACAAGATTGCCACTGGGGGCCTCTGCAACAGAAAAATGTTAAGAACTTCCAATATTGGACAAACCCTTCATTTCATTCAGGTAACTATCTGAATGAAATTCATCGTGCCTACCACACAATGATAGAATCCTGAACCCAAATGCAGGAAACCCTGAATTCAAATCCAGCTTGGGACACTTGATAAATCCGTGACTCTGAGCAATTTATTTAACTTATGTATGCCTCAGTTTCCTCATTTGTCAGTCAGATAAACATCTAAAATCTGTAAAATGGAGACAAAAATAACACTGCCCTCCCAGGGTTGTTGGGGGAATAAAATGAAATAACATTTATAAAGCACTTTGCAAATTTTAAGGCTCTTTATAAATGCTAGCTATTTTTATCAGTATTATTTTACACATGAGGAAATTGAGGTCATTTAATGGTTAGTAGTTTGCCCAAAGTCTTGTGGTAAGTTCTTGATAGCATTGAAATCAGTCGTCATCCAGCCCAATGGTGTTTCCATGATAGCTTGCCACTTCACTGTTGTTCAGAATGCTGTCCAATCATAAAATCTTAGCTTTGGAAAGGATCCATAGAGTGATCTAGTCTAATTAGTCATTAATTACCTACATCCTTTCCACATCATCCTCGACAGATGGTTACCCAACCCTTACTTGAATACATTTAGTGATGGGCAAGTCTCTATGTATGGGAGCCGATTCAATATAGGACAGTTGTGAGAAAATTTTGTTCCTTATCCTGAAACTGGACTGAGTTTCCCTACAACTTCTATCCAGTGGTAAGAGCTTTGCCCTCTGGAGCAATGGAGAGAAGGTTCATTCTTGCATGGAAGCAAAACACTGCAAATTTTTAAAAACTATCATATTTCCCCCTTAGTTATTTCTTGAGGATAAAGATCCCCAGTTGTTTATCTATTCTTCCTCGTGTTTCATGGCTTGTAGAAGCCTCAGTCTTCTGTTCCACCTTCTTCTGGATACGGTCAAGTTGCTTGCTGGAGGTATGGATTTTTTCTCTATGGTTGACACTGACATTAACTAAAATAGTAATCATGAAAACACCTGGCATTGACAAAAGTGCTTTAAGGTTTGCAAAAGTCTTTACAAATATTTAAATAAAGACATACTTTCACAAGGTCAAATGTGATGAATGTATTCAGTGAGTGGTGCAGAATCCAAGGAAAATGGAAAGTTTTCTTAAACTAGTCCTGATAATGAACTTTTAATAAAATTAGCCATCTTGCCTTTAACTTGTATGGGAATTTGTTTTAAGGGTCATTGAAGTAGTTGTTCCATCCACCAAACCCAGGATACGTAAATGCTATTATTTCAGACTCATATAACATAAATGGACTTCAATTTCTATTATTTTAAACTATCCTTGGTTATTCAATCATTTTATGCATAAGAAAAAAGCCTTAGATTTCCAGAGAATGCAGACTTGCTTGACCAAACCCTAACAAAGTTAACTGAAGGTTTAGCTTAGGGAATATTTATGTGAATTGGTTTTCATTTAAAGATTATCTACTAAAATTGCCTGGAATTCTTTGTCTTAAGAGGGGAAAAAAATGCCACCATTGTTTCTCCAAATAATCAGTTCACCAAAAAGCATTTACAAAGTCATTGTGGTGAACACTGCAAATGCATAAACATAATATTGCCTGACCCCAAGGAGCTGATGTTCCATCAGCGTAGACAACAACTCATACACCTTTAAGTAACATATATAAAATTAATTTAAAGTAATCCCTAGCAGTCTCAGGGATCTGAAAAAGACTCATGGATGTGAGTATTCCCATATTATAAACATACACATACAGTCACACACAGTCACACACACACACTCACACACACTCTCTCACTCTCTCTTCCAAACCTTGCCTGGCCATGAAGACCAAATGCTTAAGTAATTATACTTAAGTGTACTTGTCTTCTCATCAACTTGGGCATTCCCTCCATCAATTGACCCTTAGATTGAGTGACATCAGGCCATCTTTCAAGCCACCATATTTCTCATAGAGTGGTTTCTCATAGAGTCTTCATGGAAGATCTGCCTCATGCTCTAGTGGTGTAACTGCAAGAAGGCCTATTAACATTATACTCTTGAGGACAGAAACTATTTTTTTTTTTACTTCTTTTTGTATCCCTAGCATTTAGCACAGTGCCTTTCACATAGTAGGTGCTTAATAAATTTTTATTGAATGAATGCTAGTATAGTACTTGGTCTGTCTACCTGTCTCCCATCTCTCTTACCACAAGGCTGACCCATTCTTACCAATCATATATTTTCTAGATTGCATATTCTCGGTGCCCAATGAGTGTCTCTCCCTTGACCTTAGCAGCACTGTCAGTTTTGATCTTCTGGAGATTGAATGTTTTAAGTTTCCCAAACATCCAAAAAAATCAAGAGAACATTGGAGTTTTTGAGACATTGTTTCTCATTGGGAAACAGCTTTAGATCATTCATAAAAAAATAACCATAATTTTAAAAGCTAGGAAAGCATTATTTCTCCCTCTGTACTCATAGCCATAGAGGCAAGGAGGCTAGATCTATGATTTCTTTGGTGTAAGGGAGCACCTACTGAATAATTTCTCTAATGGTGAAGCTTTCCTGGATCACTGAGGTTAATTGTTTCATCCATGATTAAACAACCAGTGTGTGTCAGAGGAGAAATGTGAACCCTGTCCTGAGTCCAATTCTCTAACTACTATGTCTTGCAGTTTTTCTCTGGCACTACTATAATTCAGATAGTAGAGGTATCTTAGTAAAATGTTTAAGGACACTAGCCTGGGATTTAGGAGCTCCAGAGTTTGGTCTCAGAACTTCCACTGAGTGTATAACCTAGTATTTATATTTATAAACTTTGTTAAAAGCCCATAGTTCAACAGTGAGCTTTCCAGTATGATTATTAAGAACCTTTCTGATGGTAGGGGTGATCTTGTCTGTTGTTGCCAAAGAACTGATATCAAAAAGAATTGTGTCTTCCAAGAGGCATGACAGTTTTCAACATCATTAGCTGGGGCACCACATGATGTCTGCATCTCTGAGCTCAGCTGGAATCCTCTACCGCCTTGCAGCAGCTCAAGCCAAAACAAAGAGATTCATCTGGTCTTAAGTGTGAACTCTCGGTTACAAGGGGCTCAGAATGCTTGGGAAGACTATTCTAGATTTAGCTTTCCCATTGTTGAAGGGCAGTACCCAGTATTTGAACTGTGTAGCTCACACAATCCCCTGAATATCTTTCTGCACACCATGCCTAATCAGTGACCCAAACTATTACCGAGAAGTAATTCTAAGTGACCCATGGTGATTGAGACCAAAAAAAGAATGGCCCTTCACATGATAGGATTCCCGAGTTGAAGCTGCAAGTGACCTTGGAGGGCATGGAGTCCAACTCTTCTTTTTATAGATGAAGAAATTGAAGTCTGGTTAGCTTATGTAGCTTGCCTTGGGTCATATCTGAGTCAATATTTGAATTCAGGTCTTCGTGACTTCAAGTCATTGAACAGTCTTTCAAGGTGAGGCAGTGGGTAAAGTAGAACTTGGATTTGAACCAGAGGTGCTCTCCCTCAGGTTAGTCCCCTTAATTAAACTTTTTTTCTATGAGAATATTTAAAAACAAAATGGATATGTTGTCACAATGCATGGGATTAAAATGAAGAAATAATGACAAGAAGTATGACAGCAGTTGACATTTATATATTGCTTCATAATTTATAAAATGCTTTATATATTAATATATTTAATCTTTTCAAGAACCCTTTGAGGTAGATACTACGGTCATCCCCCTTTTAAATTGGAGGAAACTGGTGCTCAGAGGACATGCTATCTGCCAAGAGTGGCACAGCTAGTGGAGGTTTGAGGTAGATTTTGAACTCAGATCATCCTGCCTTGATTCTACCCACAATTCTTTGTTTTCAAGGTGTTTACATTTTCTATGTGCCCTTTTGTATCACATTGCATCAAATTGTGAATCTTTCTCAAAAAAATAATATTTTGGCTAACTTTCCCTATCAATGAGCAAATATTGTATGCACTTCTGTAATGAGCAAGCAATTTAGAATTTGTTCAGCCCTTTACCGACAAAAGTAGCATCCCCTTCCTTTTTCTATAACTTAGTGGATGTCAGAAAGTTGCTTTAGACATAGAGAATATCTTGTTCAAGATATCTCAGTTAGTCAGTGTCAGAGGCAGGACCTGAGTCTGTGTCGTCAGATCCTGAGTTACCACACCTATCATGCTGACTTTTTTCTTCAATATTCTGAGGGGGAGGTGGTAGGGGAAGCCAAGGCAGGTATGGGGTGGGACAGGACAAGAAAACATTTTTTCTTTGTACTTTTAAAATAAGACTTTACATTTTGGGGAAGCGGTCTAAACTTAAACAGCATAAAAAAACAAGTCCCAAACAGACCAAAATTTTTAATGGAAGTTCCTAGGGTAATTAAACTTTTTACATGTTAAAATATCTAAAGCCTGAAATGGGTAAGAGGATGAGACAAGAACACTATTATTTTGGCAATCTAATTATAAATACATTAAATTTGACACAAAAACACATCAAACAATAAGTCTTGATGATGGTTAAGTTAATTCACTTTTTGAAGTTCAATATTTCATCTGAGAAGTATCACCAGCTGGGTCTTATTAATGGGAAGTCTTTCATTTCTATTAAATCAATTGTAAATAATAGAACCCTTCAGAGAAAAATGATGAAATAAGCATCGATTTCCAAATTGGGTGTCAGATCCGGGGCATTAATAAAACACATTGCAAGCAAACTACAAGCACCTAATATGCTTTTATCACTGAAAGAATTATCAGGAAGAATCAATGGTTTGGGTTCAAGTTGTTAGAGCCAGTAATGTTGCACCTGTATCTTGGGATCATTGCATCAATAGCTGCATGTGAATTAATGTTTGGATAAATTCATTTTGTCCTCCTTGTTGGCACAAACAGGCTTCTAGCAGGCTTCACATTCTATTCGATTTTTGTTTCCCCTTCTAAGTAGATGACAGGGGTCTGCTTCAGATGCCTGGTTGGCTGGCTCACACCAGGGGATTTTGTGGTGCTTAATACAACCCAATCATCATTTATAGCAAGTCCCATAAAACATGGCACAAAAACGGAACTGCCATAATAAAACTTTTTAAGGCAAATAAAGCTCTCCAGCAGGTGTTCATAAAAGTGCTTTATGCCCACAGACCCTGTTAAATGTTAATGCTACTGTCTTAACAAAACCACACGTTTGCTCCAGCTCAAAGGAGAATGGGGGTTGTTTAATTCTCCATGTTGATACTGGAGCCTATGCAGCTGGCAGGGCACCACCACATTGCCCATTAGACTGAAATATGAAAGCTATTAGGAGCTCTGCTGAATTTTCATTTTTTCTGAAGAAATAGTTGAGAAAGAAAAAGTAAGTACATACAGTCTGAAAAAATACCCAACCAAACACATTGGAGGCATGGCTGGAAACATTTTTTTTATATGAGGATGCAGTTTTCAAAAATGTATTTCCCAAAGACTTACACGAACTGATGTTAAGTGAAATGATCAGAACCAGGAGAACACTGTACATGGTAACAGCAACTTTGTGTGATGATCAACTATGATAAATTTATCTCTTCTCAGCGATATAACGATCTAAGACAATTTCAAAAGACTAGTGATGGAAAATGCTTTCCAGACCCAGAGAAAATAAGTATGGAGTCCAAATGCAGGAAGCATACTCTTTTCAATTTTTATTTGTTTTTTTTTCTTTCTTGTGATTTTTCCCTTTTGTTTTGACTATTCTTTCGCAACATGACTATTGTGGAAATATGTTTAACATGATTGCCCATGTATAACCTCTATCAGATTGCTCTCTTTGGAAGGGGGAAGGGAAAGAGGGAGAGAGAAAAGAATTTAGAATTCAGTCTTGCAAAAATGAATATTTTTATATTTGATATATTTACATCATCATAACTATCTTTCCATGTAATTGGAAAAA
This sequence comes from Potorous gilbertii, assembly GCA_028658325.1. Classification (NCBI taxonomy): domain Eukaryota; kingdom Metazoa; phylum Chordata; class Mammalia; order Diprotodontia; family Potoroidae; genus Potorous; species Potorous gilbertii. The sequence goes on along the minus strand of CM053770.1, from coordinate 23,960,401 downwards.
TAAAATACCATTTATAAAAAAGTAACAAATCTTAACATTTTAATAAAAAACAATGCTGGTTGAAAACAATGTATTTCCCAACTTAAAAGAAAGTTAATTTAAATGCAGATCTCCCTGCCACCATCTTCTTTGCTTAGAAGTATGGTCTCAGCCTAGAAAAACGGACACAAAACCTAAACGGTAATGATATACATCTATGCAAGATGGCAAGAGGTTGTGACTTCATGGAATCCTTTCTATGGCTACTTTTTCCTGATCCAGAACTAAAGGCATATCAAGATTCCTTCCTCTTTTTAATCCTGAATAAAGGAACCATTCAACTTTCATCCCCATTATTAAGACTTCTTGAATTACTTGTTTCCTTCAGAGGACATTATTGTCAAGTAATTCCAAGCAAAAATGTCTTTGAAGCTTTCTGATGGATGATTCTTTACGGATTATCTGAACTCAATAGTAGCTGACATTTATGTAGTATTTTAAAGATTGTGAAATGCTTTAGAGACATGATCTCCCTGGATTCTCACAATGATTCTGCAAGGTAGCCACTACTGGTATGATGAGTCCTGCTTTACAGATGAACACACGGAGGATCAGTGAGGTGAAATAGATTCCCCAAAGTCATATAATGCCCAGGTTAGGAAGTGGACCAGATCTCTCCTGATTCCATGTCTGGAGCCCTATCCACCACACACATCATTTTAGCACTGAATGGATCTTGGGTTATCTAATCTAGCTGCCTCATTATATAAATGGGAAGACTTGGGTTCAATTAGTGTCTTGTACCTGGGTCATTCCATTTCCCTCTTCTCTGCCTTTACATAAACCATTTTGCTTGCCTACAATGCACTGCCTTATCTCCAATATGCAGAATCAAATCTTCCTTGTAGACTCATCTGAAGATGCTCTCTCTCCTTGTAGCCTTCACACATTTCTCCATTTGCAAATGTTCTTTCCCACCTCAGATTGCCTTACATTGGCTTATCTGTTTATACTAATCTCCCTTTAGCAAATTTAGAGAAAAGGCTATTTGACTTTTGCCCTAGCTTAGGGCCTTCACAT
>CM053770.1:23943564-23958842 GCA_028658325.1 Potorous gilbertii | reverse complement strand
AGCTACTATAAATATTTTTGTACATGTGTGACCCTTTTCCATTTTTACAATTTCTTGGGGATACAGTCCTTGTAGCGATATTGCTGGGTCAAAGGGTATGCACATCTTTGTAGCCCTTTGGGCATAGTTCCAAACCGTTCTCCAGAATGGTTGGATGAGCTCACAGCTCCACCAACAATGAGTTAGTGTTCCAACTCTCCCACATCCTCTCTTTTTTTTATTTTTTGCTATAATGGATGGCTCTTTGGAAAAGACTGAGCAATACTTTAAGAAATGGAAGTAATTTTTTAAAAATGTCATATGTCAATAGAATTTAAAAATTTGAAGTATTATAGAGAGCAGTTGCAGAATCATAAAATTTTATGCTTGGAAGGAACCTAAGAAGTATACCAAGTCAGTCTCCTGATTTTACAGATGAGGAAACTGAGGGTCAGAGACTTGAAGTGATGAGACTAAAAGTCAGCCAGCTAGTAAATTAGAGCAGTAGTGTCAATCTGAAATAGGAACAGAGACCCATTAATCTATACATGAGGATCCCTGCAGACAGTGTACTGACTTAGAAAACCACCTATAAACATGATCTATGTGCTTCTGTGTTTTTATTTACTTTTTTTTTATATTACATTTTAATATGGTTCTGGGAGATGTTTGACATCTCTGAATTAGAGGACTTGATCCTAGGGTTTTTTTAACAGTTGTACCATGACTCTGTTTACCATACAGCACTTCCGCCAAATTCTAGAAATGTTTCCCCTGCAGCTGAAGGCTTGATCTGTCATATTTGAGATTACATTATTTCAGAGTAAGGAACCTCAGTAGCCACTTAATGCAAACCATTCTTAAAAACAAAACAGAACAAAATTTAAAAAGCAAAAATTAGCATCTTCAACTTGCCTGAAAAAGCATCTTTCTAGCCCCTCCTGGAAAACCTTCAATGAAGGGGAACCCTGTATTTTCTGAGGCATGAATTCTACTTTGGGATGGTCCTGTGTGATAGGAAGGTTTTCTAGACAGTAAGCTGAAATTTGTGTCTAGCAGCTTCAACTCATTAATCTGCATTCTGTTGAGTTGAATGAATCTGTTTTCTCTTCTACAGGGAAGAGAAAGAAATATGTGCGCACGCGCGCACACACACACACACCTTCCCTCAAGCCTTCTCTTCTTTTTTTATAGACAGTCCTAGATATTTCAAGAGATTTTCCCTTTAGACCTTTTATCTTCCTGTCTTTCTACACTTAGATACTCTTTAGGCTGGTTATCAGCATCTCAAAATATGGTGCCCAGAAGTGAGCCCAATGCTCCCAATGGTGTCTGACCAGAACAAGTTGAGCATGGTGATCACTGCCTTTTTCCTGAACATTGTGCCTCTGAGCCTCCTGCTGCCCAAAGCTGATCAGCCCTCTTCGCTGCCAAATATGGCACAGTTGAGATACTGCATGATAAAATGGATTGACAATGGTCTTGGTGTCAGGAAGACCTGATTTCAAGTCTGTCCTCCGACATGCACTGTCTGTATGACCCTAGACTACTCACTTAACCAGTTAGGCTCCCAAACAATTCACTAGGAATATTAAATTGCAGACAAGGGACTACATCTGTAAAAGAAAGTCCTCACTGGAAACTCGCTTTCTAGGAGAAATCATACAGTTAATTCTCATTGAGATTCCAGTCCATTAAAACCACAGAATATATACTAAGGCAACAGAGTATAACAGAAAGCATTATCCCTGAGTGAGGGAACCTAAGTTCAAATTTCCCATTTGATGACTACTAGCTATGTGACCTTGAACATGTCACTTTCTAAGCCTCAGATTTCTCCTCTGTAAAATGAAGAGTTTGCACTTGCTGGCACCTGAGGTCTCTGCCAAGTTTATCAGCTAAGTTTATGAAACTGATCCGCTGATTGCTGTAATATAATTCTTACCAAGTCATTTCACCAACACAGGTTTCTGTTTCTTGAGCTGTCATCTGAGAATAATCCAACCTTTCTGCCTCTCTGCTGCTTGGACAAATGGGGTTAATCGAAACAATTTGCTTATCACCTGAAGTTTCTCAAGAAGATAATTTTTTTTTCTGAAATCCAAAGTATGTTGCTTTTTCAAGATGAAAACAGTAACAAAAGGATATGTAAATACTTTGGCTTCCTCATTTTGAGGAACAAAGTCAGGGTGGGTAAGGATAGAGGATATAAAGATAGGGCTTGGAGTTCACATCTCAGCTTATTAATTGTGTGACTCTGGCCAATTCTCTTCCCTTCTCTGGGTCTCAGTTCTCCAAGCTGTAAAATGGGATTAATAATATTTGAATTACATGCTGGCTTTTGGTGGGTAACCTACAGAGCTCAAACCTATTGGGGAGTTAGTGGGATGTCTACCCCAAGCATGTGAAGATTCTCCAGCAGAAAGGAGAGATGAGAACCATTTGTTCCAGTGGCCATGAAGGTGACTGAAGAGATGTAGAGTGCTTCAAGCTTGGTCAGACATCCAAGATGCCAAGGTCATCTTCTTCATCCCAGGCCCATGGCCAGTCATTCTGACTTTTGTTTGCCACTGGACTTTGATGACTCAGGAAGAGAGAGTGAGACTGACCAACGCTGTTCTCTTAAATCCAAGATTCCACCATAAGATATCACCTCATGATCCTGTTGGTCTTCTTAGAAAACAAAGGACAGAAAACATTTTGGGCAAAGTATTTTGTAAATAAACTTTAACAGGATATGGGAATACAAGTGTTCCTTATTACTCCGGTTGGAGCTTAATGTTGAGATTTAACTCCGGCTCTGCTCTCTTGTTTCTGGGCTGGTGAGTTTGGGGGTAGGAATTCCGTGGAGGCAGATTTTGTCGGTACTCCTGTGCCTCAAGCCTGTATTGAAACTTCCCACGTTTTCAAGAAAGGTCACCACACTTGGCAGCTGACAGACCTGTGTCTTATTTGATCTGGGAAATAGCAACCACCAGGCTAATTTCCTCCTGATAATATTGTGGATTTCCTTCTCTAATTGGATAATGGAATTATTGAGAACTTTGTGAATGTACAGTGGGACAATCTGCTGAGACAGGAAGTGATTTCAGCTCGCATACTGCTTCTCCAAGGTCCCCCCCTCCCCATGCTCCACATAACCCAAGTCCATAGAATGTAGGGATTCATCAGAAAGCAGCCAACAGTCCCCTTCTTTTGTTCTGGCTTCCTTTCCCTTTCTTGTGATTGCTGGATGTTTTATTGTAAGTTATCATCATCACCTTTGATGCACTCTTGCCCTTCTGGATTCAAAGCATTGACATAGAGTTCCTTAACTATGGAAGTTGTGATACTGACCCTTTTGCGCATATTAAAGGATTTTTAACTAGCAAAGTCAAAAAGGAAGGGAAATCTTGACCTGTCTGGAGATATGTATTTGGAACCTTGGATTTTACATTTACATAACTTCTCCATGGGCTATTATGACCATTTAATGGTTTCAAAGCTGGGAGGGTTCAGCTTGACCAGTGAAGTAGCCATAGTCTTAACTGTATTACCCTATCAAACTGTTACCTTCTCAAAATTAAGCCCCGTCTTGAGAAGCAGAGAGGAAGAGTGGCTTGAGGCTTGCTCTCAGTTTTCCATATGTACCATGTACCAGCTGTGTGATCCTGGCAAACTATTCACCCTCCCTGGACTCCAAGTGGCAAAATTGCAGATGAGCTGCTGCTGGTCACTTTGGTGTTACTGGAGAGTTCCTCAACTGAGGAAATCACAGGATAAATTCTATGACAATGAAACTATACACACATAGGTAAATAGTAGAATCTAAAAGGTGATTAAGCTTTTAAAACTTAAAACCACACTAAGACTCCTGGGACATTTTGGATATACATGTAGAAGTATATGTATATAGGTATGTGTATATATATGTATATACATTTATGTATATAGGTATATGTGTGTGTGTGTGTGTATATATATATATATATATATATACATACATGCACACACAGGAGTATAATCAAATAGAGAAGAGATACAAGGTTTTGAGCTATTAGAACTTAAAACTTCACTAAGATTTTGGGATATCCTATATATAAAAATATACCTATATACCTCTGTGTATGTATGCACATACATATACACAGGTATATAATAGGGTTTATAATAGATACCTGGTATTTTAGCAATTAAAGCTTAAAACTGTACTAAGATTTTTGGTACATCCTGTATATACATACATACCTATAGATACGCACATATATGCTTGTGTATACACACACACAAACACGCACACATACCCATATATATAGACACACATGCACATATATACAAACAGGTACATAATGGAATAATGAGATAAAGATGTTTAAACTATTAAAACTTAAAACTTCTCTAATACTTTTGGAACATCATTTTGTGTATACATATACATAATAGAATATATAATATATTCATGTATGTGTGTGTGTGTATATATATATATATATATATATAGATAGATAGATAGAGAGAGAGAGAGAGAGCGAGCATGTTTCCAAATCTCAGTAGTTTTAAACTTCAAAAGCTTCAACACTTTGTACATGCTGTTTTCTCTATTTATGTGTGTGTATAAAACAAAGAGGCTCTGAGTGTCTGATTGATGGCCATCCACTTTGTCATCAGTTTTGTGATGTCATGCCCCCGAAGCTGCTGTGAATGTTTTAGTGTGTAGGGGACCTTCCTTTGGATCTGTGACCCTCTTGCGGTACATGACCAGTTGCAGAACCTCAGGGCTCAAAGTCAAGGGGTATGAACAGTTTAGTTGACTTTGCTTATTTCAAGGTTACTAAACCACTGAGGCCCTTTTGTTACCGTCTTTAATGTTCTTAAAAACTTTCATAAAACACAATTTTCCCTTTTCAGTTTCTATCAGTGTGTAGGCAGGCACATCTACCCCATGTTTCTGTAATTAGTGTATTTAAATTATACATACATACACACACACACACTCACACACACAGACACACACACACATATATATTCCTTTAATGAGAACTCAAATTTCATTTTTAAAAAGGATTATATGCAATTCAAAATATCTTAATCTACTTCAAAAATAGAGAAACAGTAACATACTTCCTCCCCTCTCTTCCCCACTTTCCTTCCCCAAAGAAAAATGCTTTTCATGGTTTTAAAATAGCTTTTAAAAACTTTGGCAAATTATTCAGACAAATTACCTTTAGGCCAAGAGCAGTCGTGGAAAACCTCAACTCCAAAGAAATGTTTTTTTGGAATGCTATGAGAGAAAGCAGTGGTAATGAATGTTTGTGTTTAGCCTTAATTATGATAATGTGATCAGTGGTAGCACACGGTAATTAAGTCTATAATGACACTGTGCTGCCAGATGAAAACAGGGAAGCATTTCAGGGACCCTGGATTTGGATTTCATTATTTTTTGATGTCTTAATGTGACTGCTCTTTCTCCCTCATTTCCTAAAGCTCTCTTTGTCGGCTTCTCACTCACAGACGTTACCTGCTTTTGACCCCTGACATTTGATGGTTTGCTAGGAAATGGGATTGTGCCCTGTTCACAGTTGGCCAACTCTCTGGATTGAGATGCACTCGGTTTGCAGAAATTCCTTAAGTAGAACTAATATTAATGATCATACTGTAGACCTATGGCTCAAGAAAGCATAGGGAAAATCCATGACCCATTCCCACATCTACACATCTGGAGCACATTGTGCTCCGTTCTAGACACAATGTTCTTAGAAGGGACGTTGTCACGTGTGTTTTCAGGAAAAGGCGACCATAGTGACAAGTGTTCTAGAAACCATGTTGTACGTGGAAGTTGGAATGTTTAATCTGGAGAAGAGAAGACTTGAGGGAGACACGATCTCTTAAAATATTTGAAAAACTGACTTGTTGAAGAGTGTTTAGAATTTTTATACTTTATAGTAATAATCATTTACATTTATGTAGAGCTTTAAGACTTATGAAGCACTTTACAAATATGACCTTATTTGAGTCTCACCACAATGATGGCAGGGAGCTTCTACTGCTATTATCTCCATTTTACAAATAAGGAAACTGTGGCAAAAAAGGTTATGTGACTTGTCTAGGATCACACAGCTAGTAGGAATCTGAGGTTGGATTTGAAATCAGAACTTCCTGACTCTTTAGGTCCAGCACTCTGTCCTCCAATGAGCTTTCCTATGCTTTTGGGGCTACCATTTCTGTTTAAACTTACAATTGTAAACTTCTAGAATCTCAGAGTTGGAAGGGATTTCAGAGAGAATTCAGTCCATCCTACAGAGGAATTCCCACTTCAGGATCTTTTACAAGTCTTCCGTTTGTTAGCTAGATGGTTCAGTGGACCGGTTACTAGACCTAGAGTCAGGAAGACTCTTCTTCATGAGTTCAAATCTGGCCTCAGACACTTACTAGATGTGTGACCCTAGGCAAGTCATTGAACTTTGTTGACCTCAGTTCCTCATCTATAAAATGACAAACCACTCCAGTATCTTTGCCAAGAATACCTCCAAAAAGGGGTCATGAAGAGTCGGACATGATTAAAAATGACTGGACAACAACTGAAGTCAATCAACATGCGTTTACTAAACAGAGAGTCCCAGGCAGGCAGAGCAAGGGCAGGTCTCTTATATCACAGCCATCAATAGCTGAGACAACATGGAAATACATGAGTATATAAAAACTAATACAAGACAACTGTTTGGGAAAGGCACTAGACATTGAGGAAATCATGGGGGAAGTGTCAGTTGGGCTAAGGGATGAAAGTGAATGAAAGGATTCTAGGTAGAGTCCAGGAGGCAGTGCAGCCTTGGGGGCAGCATATGACAATGCGGGCCACTAGAGGACAGTACAAGGATTTTTAATCTGGCATCTGTGAACTCTTTAAAAATATTTTGATAAGTATTTTAATATAATTGGTTTCCTCAATCTTTTTTTTTATTTTTAAAAATGTATTCTGCAGTCTATCAGATTTACCATGCAGTAAAAAGGCTCATAACAGACAAAAAAATAACAAATTCCTAGAGTAGGGAGCAAAAAAAATTGGCATTGGAGTGTGAAGGACTTGGGTTTAATTCTGGCTGTAAAATATACTAGCCATTTTATCAGGGGCAAATGGTTTAGCTTCCCAGAGTAGTTTCAAAATCTCAAAGTTGCATGAGTTGAGTACTCACTTGGATGTGTGAAAAGATTTTCCATACCTGGGAGCTCTCCCACACCAAAGAAGTCATAAGTCCAGACCAAAAAAAGGGATAAAATATGATTTAGATATCTAAGGCTATATACTTTTTACTGCCTAGATTTATTTTTCCATTGAAGGAGGTCTCTAGATTGAAATACACCTGCATTTGATATATTATTTTTAAAATAAGTCACATATATACATTTATTAAATGAGATTAACATGCTTCCTTCTCTATCTCTTTTCCTCTCATTTAGATGAGTAGTATTTTTTATTATGTTTCCATGTTGTCTCAGTTATCAAGAGCTGAGATGTAAGATACCTGTCCAAAGATGATTTTCTCTTTTGGCTCTGCCTGCCAAAGTCAGCCAATGTACAGTGTTAATTTAGCTGATAAATTCTAATATTTCCCAGATTCAGAAAATATTTCCTTATTTTTTTCTGTTCCTTCCTTCCCCCACTATCTCTTTCAATATGACCTGTTAGAGTCCCCATAGTATGATCTGTACCTAATATTCCTTGTATGTGGCATGATCATAGACATCTCCTTTGGGAAACAGCAGCATGGTAGTAGGTAGAAACCTGATGTCAGCATCCAGGATACTGGCTTGTGATCCTGCTGGCAGATCACTTCAATTTTTAGTGCCTGAGATGACTTTAAGATTTTTAAGTTACCATACTCTGATAAAGGGAGTTTATTCACCAAGAATTCCCTTGTACTAATGAAGTCACAGGCCTGCTAAAAACAAACAGCTAATTAATAAATAAAGTGAACCAAACATGTCTTTCACAAAAGAATGAATGGCATTTGTTCAAGAATGTCTAATATCCAAACTTGAACTAGAATAGTAAATTGTATAATGCAAAATTTTTCCCAGCTTACATCAGAATTAACCATTTGTCATCAATCTGTTATCCCAGGATCAAGGGAAAGAGAATATTTTAACTATCTGTCTGAATGATATGGCGTTGTCTGTAGATTTAGCTCATAGGAGATTGCTGGGAGTCAGAGACTGTCTGCATTGGAGTCCCTGAAGTCTGTCCCTGCCACTTATCTCTAATTTAGAGTGCTGCTAATTAAATAAACTTGTAAAATCTGTTCTGTGCCATGTTTCTCTGCCTTAGTAAAATAGCACTCTGCCATTTGGGGTGGCTGTCTGTGTACATCATTTCATCATCTCTAACCGTAGGCTTAACCATTTAACCCAATTAAACAAGAGAAAAGTGAACTTTTCTTACAAGCTTAATAGCCAAATGAATATCTGGAGCTTGATGCTTCAGGGATTAGCAGATTTCTGCCATTCAAGTTGGACTTAGTAACTTGAGTCCTGTAGAAATACCATATTTTTCAAGACACAGTCAATGCCTGTTCGGTCTCAACTGCCCAATCTGCAATGGTTTCAATGTTTGCCTTCTACAGGTCAAAAGTATCTTTATTGTTGTAAAACCTATATTTGGATTCTCTTGGGGGTATTTGGTGGTTTTCAAAAAATGTGTTATCACATTGAAATAATGAATGAATGAACATCGATCCTATCCAGAGATGGAAAAGATCCTATAGGTAATTTAGTGGTCCCTTCCCCTTGTCCCTCACCTCATTTTACAAATGAAAAAACTTAGACCTGGAGGCATTGAGTGACTTGTTGAAGGTCATGGGGGCAGTTAGCAGAGCAACTTTTGACCCGCAGATCCCCTCATTTCAAATTTAATGTTCTTTTTTTGTCTACTGAACAAAAGGACAAGCTTAGCTGCTCTGTCACTTTAGCGTTGCAAAATAATTTCCTTACAACTCTCCTGTGAATCATTTGATTAGCAAGTCTTAATTAAGCACCTTATGTTTGTCAAGCCCTGTACTAAGGTCTGGAGTGATAAAGACAAAAATGAGAGAATCTCTGTCCTCAAGGAACTTACCTTTTATTGGAGAAGACACAAATATACAGATGAAAAAATATATAAAGGACATACTATATAATTTCAAGATTTCAATTTCAATAAATAGGAGAATGAAGGAAAAAATTCATATTGGAAGTAGCAACTAGAACTTAGCTAAGCTTTGAAGGAAGCTAAATTTTGTATAAAGAAAAGGTAAGGAGGATATGCATTCGAGGAATGGAAAACAGCTTATGGAAAGGTCATGAAGGCAGAAGATAAGTAGGAAGTGTTTTTACTGAAAACAGGAAGCATACAAATTCATCTGGAAGGTAAATAGTGTGAAAGGAAGTAAAATGAGAACTGGTTTTAATGGAAAAGGTGATATCCCTGGATAATGACTAGCTCAGGTGAGATGGTTCATCTATGACTAAAATATTAAATCAAAGCTGGGAGTCATTAAACTCATAAACTTGGTTTTATTTGCCTACTGCATAGATACACTGAAGTGAACAGCAGTCCTAGGGCAGTGTGATCCTTGCAGCTTTCACTATGGCCTACACAACAGCATGGAAAGCTGCTCACCTTACCTAGAGGGGACACCTTGTTTCCCTGAGTCAGAGCCAAGACAGTTATCCTACACTAATACCAGCAGCAGTTGATTTTTTGTTATTGTCTCCAAGTTCTCATTAAAATGTCTACCAAGAAATTGAATCTGACTTAATGTGATCACCACACCAATTTATACCTTTCCAAAAGGGAAAATAAATGGAAAATATCCCTAGAAGCCTATATATGTATATGCATGCAGGCATGTTTGTATCTGAATATGTATGTATGCACATATTTACATATATGTATTATGTTATGCATACATACTAATATATATTTTAAAATTTTTAACATTCATTTTTAAAAATTGAGTTTTAAATTTTGTCCCTTCCTGCCACCCCTCCCCCACCCACTAAAAAGAGATATATCAGGTATATATGTGAAATCATGCAAAACACTATTATCTTTATTATCATTCTTTATTAACATCCTTATTATCCATGTTGCAAATATAAAAATATAAATATTTTTAAATATATAAATATGTACTTAAAATAGATATTTAAATTTTATTTTTATATATTTAAGTTTAATATATATCTAAATATAAAAATAAATATATAAGAATGTATAAATGTATATAAATATAAAACTATAAAAACAAAAAACTAGAAACAAAGAAAATTTTTAAAAAATATACTTTCAATCTGCACTCAGAATTCATGAGTTCTCTTTCTGGGGAGTGGATAGCATTTTTCAATATGAGTCTTTTGGAATTGTCTTGGATCATTGTCTTGATTATCCTTATAATATTGGTGTTCCTGTGTATAATATTCTCCTGGTTTTGCTCACTTCACTTTGCATCAGTTCATATAAATCTTTCCAGGCTTTTCTGAAACCATCTTGTCCACTGTTTCTTATAGTACAATAGTATTCCATCCCATTCATTCTCCAGTTCAGCTCCAACTCAACCTTTCTCCAGTTGATGAGTGCATCCTCTCAATTTCAAATTCTTTGCAACCACTAAGAGCTGCTATATTTTTGTTCTTATAGGTCCTTTCTCTTTTTCTTTAATCTTTTAAAGATACAAACCTATTAGTGATATTTTTGGGTCAAAGGGTATACAAAGTTTTATAGCCCTCTGGGCATAGTTCAAAATTGTTCTCTGGAATGATCAGACCATTTTTATCCCAATTTTTCACATTTCTTCCAGCAGTTATTATTTTCCTTTCTTGTTATGTTAGCCAATATGATAGGTGTGAGGTGGTATCTCAGAGTTGTTTTAATTTGCATTTGTCTAATCAATAGTGATTTGGAATATTTTTTTAATATGAGTATACATAGCACTGATTTCTTGGTCTGAAAACTTCCAATTCATATTCTTTGACCATTTATCAGTTGGGGAATGGCTCTTATTTCTATAAATGTCACTTTTCCCTATATATACAAGAAATGAGACCCTAGCAGAGAAATTTGCTGTAAAAATATTTTTCCAGTTTCCTGCTTTATTTCAAATTTTCTCTTCATTGGTTTGTACAAAAAAAACCTTTCTAATTAATTTAATCAAAATTATCATTGTATTTCTTATGATCCTCTCTCTGTATTGTTTGGTAATTACTTCTGCCATTATCTATAGATCCGACTTGCAAATTTTTACATGCACTTGTAATTTGCTTATGATATCACCTTTCATGTCTAAATTATTTATCTATTTTGAAGTTATTTTTGGTGTGACATGTTGGTTTATGCCTAAGTTCTGCTAAACTACTTCACAGTTTTCCGAGCAATTTTTGTCAAATGGTGAGTTCTTGACCCCAAAGTTGAGATTTGGGGAGTTTATAAAAATGAGATTATCATTTACTATTTATCTGTTTGTACCTAATTTATTCTACTGATCCACCACTCTATTTTTTAGCCAGTACTAGACTGTTTTCATGAATACCACTTTGCAGTATTACATGAAATTTGGAACTCTAAGTTACTTTCCTTAACATTTGTTTTCGTTGATTGCCTCGATTTTCTTCACCTTTAGTTCTTCCAGATGAATTTTGCTATTATTTTTTTCTAGGTCTATAAATTAATTCTTTGGTAGTTTGATTGGTATGATACTGAATAAATAAATTGATTTAGATAGAACTATCATTTTATTATATTGGCTTGAATTACTCATGAGCAATGAAAATTTCTCCTATTGTTAAATCTGTCTATGTAAAAAGTATTTTGTAATTGTGTTCATATAGTTCATATAGTCTTGGTTGATAGATTCCCAAGTGTTTGATAATGTATGCAGTTATTTTAAATGGAATTTCTCTTTCTATGTCTTCCTATCGAATTTTGTTGATGATGTATAGAAAATGTTAATGATTTTATGGATTTATTTTATATCCTACAATTTTGCTAAAGTTGTTAATAGTTTCAACTAGTTTTTTATTCAATTTTCTAGGGTTCTTTAAATGTACTATACCATCATATCAACTGTAAAGAGTAATAGTTTTTTTCCCTCATTGCCTATTTTTGTCTCCAATTTCTTTTTCTTTTCTTATTGCTGTAACTTGCATTTATAGTCAATATTAAATAACAGGAATAATAGACATCCTTGCTTCACCTCTGATCTCACTGGGAAGGCTTTTAGCTTATCACCATAATAGATAATGCTTATTCTTGGTTTTAAATAGATATTACTTATAATTTTTTAAGAAAAGCTCCATTTATTTCTGTATTTTCTAGTGTTTTTTTTATAGGAATAGGTGTTGTATTTTATCAAAAGCTTTTTCTGTGTCTAGCAATGTGGTCATATGATTTTTATTTTTTGTTTTTTTTACTTGATGTGGTCAGTTATACTTATTTTCCTATTATTGAATCTGATCTGCATTCTTGGTATAAATCCCACCTGGTCACACTGTATGATCTTCGTGATATATTGCTATAATCATCTTGCTAGCATTTCATTAAAAATTTTTGCATCGACATCCATTAAGGAAAGTTTTATAGTTTTCTTTCTGTGTTTGCTTTCCCTGGTTTAGTTATCAAAACATATTTGTGTCATAAATAGAATTTGGTAGGACTTCTTCTTTACTTTTTTAAAATAAATATTCTATATATTATTGGGATTGACTGTTCTTTAATGTTTGGTAAAATTCACTTGTAAATCCATGTGGTACTAGGAATTTTTTCTTAAAAAGCTCATTTATGACTTATTCAGTTTCTTTTTCCAAGATAAGGTTTTTTAAAATTTTCTGTTTTCTCTTTTGTTAATTTGATACACACATGTATATGTCTCTATTTACATATATATGTGTATTTGTGTGTATACATATATGTATACATTTATATATAATATATAAAAATATACATATATTTCAAATTAAATACAAAGCTATCATATGTGTACATATATATATATATATATTCTAAATCAATCAGTGAATGAATCAACAAATATATTAAGAACTTACTTCTAGGTATTACTAGGGATAACTAGGTGGTCCAACTAATAGAATAAGGGAGATTTGACTTCAAATCCAATCAGATGGTAGTTGTGTGACACTGGACAATCAACCTCTGATTGCCTCAGTTTCTTTGTCTATAAAATGGTAATAGTCATAGCACCTACCTCATAGAGTAATTATGAGGATCAAATGAGATAGTAACTGTGGAACACTTAGGACAGTGCCTGGCACATGCATGTCAGTGGTAGCCATCATCATTGTCATCATCATTGTGGTTGTCATTACTGAATGAGGGATACTATGGTGGATAGGAAATTTGGGCAAGAAGCACTCCATCACCTGCCTGACAATTACAGCTGCCCCAAAGTGGAATGGAAGCCCAAGGTAGGTGGTAGAGTCTACTTCCTTGGAGAAGGTGGTAGAGTCTACTTCCTTGGAGGAGGTGGTAGAGTCTACTTCCTAGGTCTTGAAACACACATTTAGATGGCCACTAGTCAAATATGTTTTAGTCTGGGTTTGTTTGTTTGTTTGTTTAGGAATGGGATGGATGAGATTTCCATGAAGATCCCTTATAATTATTTTCTCATTTGGACAGTGGCCATAATAAATCAATATTAAAGAAAATGCATTGACATCTGCTTTGCTACTGAACCCTAAGAACCACTATGGGACATTTCTATCTGATGTGAAGCTAAAACCTCCTGTATATGTTCTCTCCCATAGTAGAAAATTAGCTCTTTGGAAGTGGGAACTATCTCTTCTTTTTCATTTGTATTCTTAGCCCTAAGCATTGCTTTGCAGTCAGCCACCCAGCATTAGGTACTGTGCTAAGTGCTGGGGATACAAAGAAAGGTCAAAAAATTAGTCCTTGCTCCCAAGGAACTTACAATTTAATGGGATGGAGGAGAATGTAGACACACTTTGTACAAAAACAGATATTATGTAGGATAAATTGAGACTTGAGACTAGTGTCAGAGGGAAGGCACTAAGATTGAGGAGGACTGTGGAAGGCTTCTTGGAGAAGGTAGGACTCTACCTGAGATTTGAAGGAAGACAGAAAAACATGGTCGTAGAGATGAGGATAGAGAGAGTTTCAGGCATGGGGAATATCAAGAAAAACCTGAAAGTCATAAGATGGAGTGTCATGTAAGAGGAACAAACATGAGTACCGAGTACATGGAGGGAAGAGTAAGGTAAAATGAAAACTGGAAAAGCAGGAATGACCCAGGCTGTAAAGGACTTTGCACATGTTAAATAGTTAATAAATAAATGCTTTTTTCATCCATCCATCCATCCATCCGTCTGTCTGTCCAATCTCTCAGATTTTATGATTCTTGGACCCTGTGACTCTCACTGAGCTTATGGTCCAATGACAGGGTTAAGTCGCCAACACCAGTAGATAAAACCCCAAATATGACATTCTGTCTTTGAATGAAGTTACTAAAGTCTATGTGACTTAAGGCAAATCATTTCATCTCTCTGGGCTTTGCTTTTTTTATCCATAAAGGATGAGATTTTTCTAGCTTGGGGTAATGATCCAATGACAAGAGCATTAGAGGAGTAAAATGTATAAAATGAGATTTGAGAAGAAAAGTGCTAGAATCTGATAACTTTATCCTTCTTTATAAGTGATAAGATCTAATAGCCTACAACAATTATTCAAGTGTGTTCCTGGTCTTCCTACGTACTAATAATACTAACTCATATTTATATAAATTTTTTAGGTTTACAAATCACTTTCCTCCTTATCCCACGAGATAGGTAGCTCAATTACTATTATAATCCCCATTTAAAAGATGGAAAACTGAGGGAAAAATTACTTGCCTGTAGTTCTACTGTAGCTATTTAAGTAGTAAAGTAAAGATATGAACTCAGATCTCTGATGGCAAGTTTTCTGATCTTTTTTTCCTTCTACCATGTTTCTTCTCAATGAGAGGCAACATAGTATACTACAGAGAATCTTAGTGTCAATAAGACCTAGAATCATATCCTGCTCCAGACATATACCAGCTACGTGTCCTTGGGCAATTCTTTTAACATTTTGGATTTTCAACTTACTCATCTGTATGATGAGCAAGTTGGATCCAATGACCTTGAAGTTCTCTTGCAGCTCTAAAACTATAATTGCATATTCCTTTGAACTCAGGACTTCACGTATCTTTAATACCTGCCATTAAAAAGATAGGCAGACTTGAAGGGCTGGTTAAGTGAGCATTGACGCATCGTTTTACTGTTTCCATTGTGGAGAAGGC
>CM053770.1:23924272-23935146 GCA_028658325.1 Potorous gilbertii | reverse complement strand
AATCTCGCCTCAGACACTTGACTCTCACTAGCTGTGTGACCTTGGGCAAGTCACTTAACCCCAATTGTCTCATCCTGGGTCATCTCTAGTCATCCTGATGAATATCTGGTCACTGGATTCAGATGGCTCTGGAGGAGAAGTGAGGCTGGTGACCTGCAGAGCCCTCCCTCACTCAAAACAAAGTGAAGTGCAAGTCATGTCATCATTTCTCTGATGGCATGGTCTTCTTCAGCAACGAAAGATGAACACATACATGTGTGGTCATGCAAAACACCTCCATAAAAGTGATGTTGTGAAAGACCAACTATATTTCCCTCCATCCTGTTGTGCCCTCCATTTATTCAGTTCTCTCCTTTTACCTATCTCTCTACCAAAGGGCTTAGTTCTGATTACCCCTTCCCCCAATCTGCCATCCCTTCTATTATCCCCCTCTTTTTTATCCCCTTCCCTCGCTGTTTTCCTGTAGGTTAAGCTAAACTTTTATATCCAATTGAGCATGTATGCTATTCCCTCCTGAAGCCAAATCCAGTGAAAGGAAGGCTCATTTATTCCCTCTCACCTTCCCCTTCTTCCCCTCCATTTTAAAAGCTTTTTCTTTCATTTTTTACATGAGATGATTTACTACATTCTACCTCTCCCTTTCTCTTTCTCCTGGTACATTCCTCTGAATCCTTAATTTTATTTTTTTAGATATCATCCCTTCATATTCAGCTCAGCCTGTTCTCTTTCTCTGTCTCTGTCTGTCTGTCTCTCTCTCTTTCTCTTTTTCTCTCTCTCTGTCTTTCTCTCTTTACACACACACACACACACACACACACACACACACACACACACACACACACACATTCCCTCCAACTAATACTGAGAAAAGTTTCATGAGTTACAAATATCTTTCCGTGTAAGAATGTAAACAGTTCAACTTTAATAAATCCCTTATGGTTTTTTTTTCCTGTTTACCTTTCCATATATCTCTTGATTCTTGTATTTGAAAGTCATTTTCTATTCAGCTCTAGTCTTTTCAACAAGAATGCTTGGAAGTCCTCTATTTCATGAAGTTTCATTTTTCTTCTGAAGTATTATACTCAGTTTTGCTGGGTAGGTGATTCTTGGTTTTAATCCTATCTCCTTTGATCTCTTTGATATCATATTCCAAGCCCTCTGATCCCTTAGTGTAGAAGCTGCTAACTCCTGTATTATCCTGATTGTGTTTCCACAATACTTGAATCATATCTTTCTCCTTGACCTGGGAACTCTGAAATTTGGCTACAATATTCCTAGGAGTTGTCCTTTTAGGCTCTCTTTCAGGAAGTGATTGGTGAATTCTTTTCTTTTCTCTTTTATCCTCTGGCTCTAGAATATTAGGGCAGTTTTCCTTGGTCATTTCTTGAAAGATGATGTCTAGGTTCTTTTTTTAGATCATGGTTTTCAGGTAGACCAATAATTTTTAAATTTATATCTTCTGGATCCATTTTTCCAGGTCAGTTTTTTTTCCCAATAAGATACTTCACATTGTCTCCTATTTTTTTCATTCTTTTGGTTTTGTTTTATAATTTCTTGATTTTTCATAATGTCATTAGCTTCCATTTTCTTCTTTCTAATTTTTAAAAAAATTATTTTCTTCAGTGAGCTTTGGGGCTTCTTTTTCCATTTGACTCATTCTACTTTTTAAGGCATTCTTCTCCTCATTAACTTTTAGGACCTCTTTTGCCATTTGGATTAGTCTAATTCTAAAGGTGTTATTTTCTTCAGCATTTTGGGGGGGGGGTTTCCTTTAGCAAGCTCTTGACTTGTTTTTCATGATTTTCTTGCATCACTCTCATTTCTCTTCCCAATTTTTCCTTACTTCTCTTACTTGATTTTCAAAATCCTTTTTGAGCTCTTCCATGGCCTGAGATCAATTCATGTTTTCCTTAGAGGCTTTGGATGAGGGAGCTCTGGCTTTGCTGTCTTCTTCTGGCTATGTTTTGATTTTCCTAGTCACTAATCTCTTTTCCCAGGCAATTATTTGACTTTTGAGCTTTGTGAAGCGAAGGTCTCCAGAAGCAGCCTCCATTTCAGCAGTGGCTGCAGCCACCTTAGGGCAGGAGCCGGACCACACTCCTCTCTCAGCTAGGCAAGACACCCTTCCCACTGACCTTTGAAGCTGTCTTTAGCATTTGTGGGTTGAAAAGTCTGCAGCCATCAGCAATTCAGTCCCCTAAGGCCTGCTCCTGCTCAGTCCATCTGGCATGGTGCATACCAAGTTATGTTCCATTCCCAATCTTGTGCAATAGACCCTTCCCATCAACCTTCAGATTGTCTTGGGCTGGAAATTTGCTTCAGTCTGTCATTTTGTGGTAGAATTTGTTTAGAGTCATTTTCTACAGGTTTTTTTTGAGCAGGTTCAGGGAGAACTGTAGCAGGTCCTGCTTCTACTCCACCATCTTGATTGTGCCAGAACAGAAGGTTTTTAAACTTTTCGTATCATGAATTCCATTTGGTACAGTCTAGTGGAATCTTTTGTTACCCCCTTTCAAAATAATGTTTTTAAATGCATAGAATAAATGAGATAGGACTACAAAGGATACCAAGTCTATTGAAATGCAGTTATTAAGATATGAAAAATACTCAAGTTCTAATGCCCCAAGTTAGGCATTTTAAAAAGGAAAGACTTCTTGTGAGCAAGGATTGCTTCCATCTTTGTACTTACATCTCCAGCACCAGGTGTATCATAGATGATTGATCAAGCTTAAAAATTGATGTTCCCAGAATGAGCACTGTGTCTTTCAGTTTGTCAACAAGCATTTATTTAGTGACTTCTATGTCCCAGACACTGTGCTAAGTTCTGGGGATACATAGAAAGTAAAAGGCAGTCCTTGCCCTCAATGAATTTAGAGTCTAATGTGATACTTTGGAATTAGAGTAATATGATATTTTTAAAATCTCATTTTTTAATCAGCTGCTTACTTGTATGCGTTTCTGTTCATTGGAAATAAGAGTCAGCCAGAAGTAAAAGTTTTTAGAATCACAAAATTTGGAATTAAAAAGGATCTTAGCCACCAGATGATATAAAATGTGAATTCCCACTACAACATAGCAGTGAGTAGTCATCCAAAGTAGTGGCTATAGTCACTCACCCTTTATTTGGAAGCCACCAGTGGTGAATGAAGGGACACACCTATTACCTCCAGAAGCAATCTACCCCACCTTTGAATAGGGTGTATTCAAGGAAGACCAAAATTTCTGGTTTGAGGCCTTTTGGGGTTGCTTTCCACACTTGGGGTCCACTTGATCCACCTAACTCATTTTGGCTTCAAGAAGCTACAATATACATGGTGATCATACCCCAATAAACCATTTTAGCCATGGGCTAAACCGGAGGGGTCTCAGACCTATCAGTGGTTTAGGGGGTGTCTACCCCAAGCATATGAAGACTTGCGCTGGTGGAATGGGTATACGAGAACAGTTTGTTCCAATGGCCATGATGGCAACTGAAGCATGTGCTGTGGAATGCTTAGAATTTGGTCAGGCATCAAAGATGCCAAGGTCATCCACTGCATCTTGAGTCATCACTGGTCATCTTGACTCTGTCCTGCCACTGAATTGTGATGACTCTGGAAGAGAGAGTGAGGCCAATGACTTCATGCAACTCTACCCCACTTAAATCCAGTTTATACATGAATCAAGAGATATCACGCATACCATTTTACCATTTTTTACCTATCTCAAAGCCCTTCAGCGATGGCAAGTGTTGAAGGAGCAAGTGTGGATCCACTGGGAGCTGTAGTCACAACTCTAAACACAGGCGATCCAGGCCATAGGGTCATCTCACTGGAAGCAGCAGTAGATTTGGCAGCCCCTTGGATATCTGAGCAGCCTTTTAAGGATCACACCGCTCACCTCCTGGTATGAGAAAGGGGTTAGAAAAAGTGCCCTAAAAATTATCTGCTTATCCAAACTTGATCTGATTATTGTGGCAGGGAGGGATCCTACTCTGCAGCTGAAACACAAAAATATGTACAAAACCTTCTGAAAAGATGATTCCATTCACCATCAGTACATGGAATGTGTGCACACTTATAGACAACACAAAATCCAGTAGGCCTGAAAGATGAATATAGTTCTTGTTGTGAGAAAACTCATTAGGTATATCCAAATAGCAGCCCTGAGTGAAACAAGGCTTGCAGATGAAGGTCAGCTTACTGAAGTCAGAGCTAGATACACATTTTTCTGGAGAGGTCACAGTAAAGTGGAGCGATGTGAAGCTGGTGTAGATTTTACAATCAAAACTAATTTAGTCAACAAGATTGTATGCCTACTAAAAGGAATGAACGACAGGCTCATGATAATGCAATTGCCACTTACAGGAAAATGCCACACCACCATCATCAATGCCTATGTTCCCACTATGGTGAACCCCAATGAGCTCAAAGAAAAATTTTATGAAGACCTTGAAACCTTTATCATCAATGTGACAAATGGGGATAAACTTATAATTGTGGGTGACTTTAATGCTAGGGTAGTCTCAGACTACCAGATGTGGCCCAGAGTCTTTGGGAGGAATGGAGTTGGAAAGAGTAACAGCAGTGGTCACTTACTACTGAAGGCTTGTGCATCTCATGACCTTTTCATCATCAACATTGTCTTCCATTTACCTAAATTCAATAAAACTTTGTGGTTGCCCCTTCACAGCAAACATAGACATTTAATAGACTAGGTGATTATAAGGAGAAGAGATAAGATATGATGTGAGTGATGAAGGTAATATGTGGGACAGAGTGCTGGACTAATCATAGACTTATCCTCTCCAAGCTAAATATTCACATTCAATAAAACAGGCAACCCCCTGAGGCAAAATGACTCCTGGAAGAATCAGTGTCAACGAAGTAGAACTCTTCTCTGAGTGTGAACAGTTTGTTGCTAAGTTGGAGCACAAAATTGGCAACCGTAGAACAGAGGAGTGGGAAGTTTTCAGAAATTTAGCATACAGCACTGAATTTGCTTATCTGGATAAGAACACTCAAAATATCATGACTGGTTTGATAAAAATTGTGGGGAAATTCAGAAGGTGCTAAATGAAAAATGAAAATTTGTCAGCAGGGTAGTTCATTCATCTCTAAGAAGGCAGCATTTAATTCCATCAATAGTAAAGTACAAGCTAATCTTAGAGAGATACAGGATTCTTGCCTGAGTAGGAAGGTAGATGAAATTCAGTTTTATGCTGACAGTAACAATCCAAAGCATTTTTATGATGCCCTGAAGGCTATTAAGGGACCAAAGGTGTCTCAACTACTCAGTGCTGATGGAGCCACATTAATTAGTGATCCTAGAGATATGGGTTGAACACTTCCATAGTGTTCACAACAGAGCCTTTTCAATCAATGTTGAAGCCAATGACTGTTTATCTCAGGTTGAAGTCATTCCCTCCCCAGGTGAAGTTTCAATTGAAACAGAGGTTTTGAATGCCTTTTAGGTTCTTTTTGTATGGCAAAACACCTGATGCTGGTTCTATAACAGTTGATATTTACAAGGCTGGGGACCCATTGCTCACATAAAAGCTGACTGAAATTTTCTGGGTTATATGGCAAGAGGAGGTTATCCCCAGGAGACTGAGACCTCCATTGTTCATCTCTATAAAGGTAAAGGAAATATTATCCTTTGACAATCACAGGGGAATCTCTCTCCGTCATTGTTGGCAAGATTCTTGCCAGTCTTCCTTAATAGGTCTATCCCTCACCCTGAGAGCCAGAGTGACTTCCAAAAGGGCTGGGGATAGTCAATATGGTATTTGCTGCCTAACAACTCCAGAAGAAATGCCAGGAGTAGAACAGAACTCTTTACACAACATTTGTAGATTTGACCAAGGCATCTGATACTGTCAGTCACAAGGGCTTATGGAAAATTATGCCAAAATTTGGTTCCCTGGGGAAGTTTTATCAGTATTGTATGTCAGTTTCATAATGACGTGCTTACCCAGGGGTCCGGGATAATAGATAATGCTATGTCACTTTCCCAGTGAAACAAGGCTATGTGTTTGCTCCCATGCTTTTTAGTATGACATTTTCAGCCATATTGTCAAATGTCTTCAATGAGGACAAACATGGCACCAAGGTCAGCTAGCATTCTTCAACTTGAAAAGACTGCAAATTAATACCAAAATGAAGGCAGAGTTGGTGTATTTTTTTTTTTTGGTTTGCAGATGGTTGTGAACTCAATGCAATTAAAGCTGAAATGCAACAAAATATGAATTGGTTCTCTGCCGTTGGTGCTAATTTTGATCTAACAATTAACCCCAAGAAAACACAGGTTCTCCATCAGTCAGCACCATCCATATGTGGAACCATCAGTTACAACAAATGGAGAAGTTTTGTATACTCTGGATAAGTTCCCTTACCTTGGCTGTATACTTTCCATTGATAATAAGATTGACATACATTGCTAGAGCTAGCACAGTCTTTGGGAGGCTCCAAATGAAAATGTGGGAGAAAAGAGGTATTAGATTGCCTACCAAACTGAAGGTTTATAGAGCCTACTGGCCTCGTTGTATGCTTCTGAAACCTGGGTAGTCTACCAGTGCCATTCCAGGAAATTAAATCACTTCTATTTAAATAGTCTTAGGAATATTCTGAAGATCACCTGGCAGGATAAGATAACAGACACTGAGGTCCTTTCTCAAATTAGATTGCAAAGAATTCAAATTCTATATCAGAGAGGGCAACTCTGATGGGCTGGCCATGTTGTTCAAATGTGAAATGTACACTTGCCTGAAAAACTATTTTATGAATAACTCCCACTGAGCAAGTGCTCACCTATGCAGAGACCTTCTCAGGGTCTTGCTTAAGTGCTTTGGAATTGATTGTGTGACGTGGGAGGCTGGCACAGGACTGCTCAACATGACATGCCCTTATCTGAGAAAGTGATGTGTTCTGTGAGCAAAGCAGAACTGAAGGAGCTCAAAAGAAACATGAGATGTAAGGATTTAGAGAATCCACCCCAAATATTCACATGCACTATTTGTGCCTAATCTGTGGCAGAATATTCTGCGTTCATATTAGTTTGATTGGCCACAGTCAGACGTGCTATAGTCTGACTCTGACATAGTGATGTCATTTTGGTCATCTTTGAGAACGCAGGACAGTAACCAATTGCTAGGCAGTGTTTCCTTATATTATGCCTATATTTGTGTCTTTATAACTTCTACCCCTTGCTCCAGATAGTAATATTAATATTAAGCACACATTAAAAAAACCCTTAAAGGTTTTCAAAACGCCCTTTATCTCATATCTCATTTCATCCTGACAACAACTCTAGATAGAGTAATCCCTCTTTTACAGATGGGGAAACTGGAACCAAGTTCAGTGACTTTCTTGAGGGTGTATAATTAACATTTGAGGCAGGATTCAAACTAAGGTTTTCCAGGTTTTATGTCCAATGCTCTTTCCATTACGCTACTTAGTTCCCTTGTGGGACCCAAAAACATAATTTGGGGTTCTGTAGGGAGATGAAATCATCTTTCCCATGACTACAGCCCTTCTAATAGAAGGTGGCAGAGAATTTTAACGCACATTCTAGAAATATTGCTTCTCAGTGTAGAAGCCTGTTAAATTGTAAATACACCTCTGTGAGCAAGAGGGGGCCTTGCTCTGGTTTTTGGAGACATATGGACCTCTATTTGCAAGACCAGTGAGACCTAGTATTTGGCAGGTCAGAACCCCACTCCTTCTTGGTTGCACCAATCAGGCTGATTAAGGTCTGCGTCAGTATGGGGAAATTATGGCCACTAGCCTATATAACAACATGCATAGTAAAGAATATCTTTTACTATACCCCATTCCTACGTGCTTTCAATAAATTTATCTTGTGGAGGCAGAGTGGGACCAATCACATTCTCCTCTCCTGGATGGCCTCACACCATGTGTACATCACTATGGAGATCTGTGTTATTTTGATGGTAGAAAGCCGATTCATAAGCCAAAAAGGGCCATTTGATATTGTGTTCTTAGTGGGGGAAACACTTCCCAGAGGACGAAGTTCTGACCCACTGGTTCTGATGATTTCAAATGGCCATGCTGCAGATGAAGTAAACTGGGGGAAACTATTGTAAGTTAAAGGGGATGTTTAAACGGGAAAAAATGAACAAATAAGAGACTCAATGCCTCTCTCTGAAATTGCCTGGGAAATCATGTCTGACCCTTCAGAATATTCTTCCTGAAAGATAAATGCAACTTTTATTAGCCCCAAAGAGCCTCCTGAAGTCCTCAGGAATGGAGGCATCCTTTCTGCCTTGTATGGCACATTTCATGCAAGCTGGATTTGGAAAGGGGGTCGTGCCTTCTCCGTGGTTATGGATGACTTTGTAAGTGCTTGCTGTTGGTAACATATGGGATTATATGGCTGTCTCAGCAATGGGCCTTTGGGGAACATGTGGTAGATATATCTTTGGGAAACAGCAGTAAATCATCACTTGTAACACAGAACTGTTCTGGACACAGAAATATTTCAGTTCTACTTGCCCACCTTGGAAAGTGAAAATCCCTCTTTAAAAAAGTTCCATTGATTCTACCTTCAACATCTCTCATATCTGTCCCCTTTTCTCCATAGGAATATTTAGACTCTACTTGTCTAATTTGAAAAATACAAAGCCTTAAAAAAAGCCTTGTTGCCTCTTTCTCACATTTTTTATCACTTTCTGTCTGTCTCATCTGTCCCTCTACTTCTATCCTACCCTAGTTCAGGGTCTTATCTCTCATTTTGATAAGATCCTGACAGGTCACCTTGCTTTGTCCTTTCCTCACTTTTGTCTGTCCTCCACAGTAATTGTCCTAAGACACAAATCTGGGTATGTCTGACGGATTATAAGATCCTTGCTGGCAAAAACTTTCATTTTTTTTGTCTTCTATATCCTTAACACCTGGCATAATGCCTGGCACTAAATTTTGGTTGATTGAGGTCCCTCCTCTGCTCAAAAGCCTTCAAAGGCTCCTTATTACTTCTGGCATAAGATCCAAACTCTTCATCTTGGCTTTTAAGGATATCCAAAATCAGACTCCAACCTGTTTCCGGCATTATTTCACATGACTCCCACACATCTGCATGCTAGCCAAATGGAACAATGAGCAGTTTCCTAAACTTGGGCCTTTGTTGTCTTTTTTTCTACCTAAATGTTTTTCCTTCAATCAGTAAACATTTATTAAGCACCTACTATGTGTCAGGCACTGTGCTAAGGGCAGAGAATATAAAAAGGCAAAGAACAGTCCCTGATTTCAAGGGACTTTCATCTAAAGGGAGACAACATGCACATAACTATATACAAAGTGAGCTTTCTAAAGGATATTAATGGGAAGTAAGTTAATATGAGACATTTTAAAAGTTCTAGAATTAAGGGACATCTAGATGGCGAAGTTGCTAGAGTACCTGTCTGGGATGAGGTCAAATCCAGTCTCAGACACTTCCTAGTTGTGTGACCTTCAGCAACTCACTTTTCTTTGTCTGCTTGTTTCCTCATCTGTAAAATGAGCTGGCGAAGGAAATGTCAAACCACTCTGATATTTTTGCCAAGAAAACCCCAAATGGGGTAGCAGAGAGTTGGACAGGACTAAACGATAACATTAAAATTAAGATTTCATATTCCTTCCTCTTTTGTCCTCTAATTAGCTGGCACTAATATGTTGTAAATTAAGAACCCACATAGACAAACTTTTTAGTATTATGTTTAGAAGAAACATTTAAGTTCTCTACAAAGGTCCTAGGGACTCTTCTTTGAAGTAGAAATACAATGCTTTTTGGGAAATCATTTTATTTATCAGTCACTTGATGAGCATTTTTAAAGTGCCTACTATGTACCAGGCAAAGGCAAAAGAATATTAAGGATTTCACTGTCTGATAGGGGAGACAACATGAAAAAAAAACTAGGCAAACAATATATATACATGATAAAATTGAGATAATCAGCGGAGAGAGCACTAACATTAAGGGCGATCAGGAAAGTTCCTTTTGTTAGGTCCAAAATAGCTGCAATGGTTAAAAATCTGATCTCTAGATGAGTAGTGTTACCTGTTATGGATCCGATTTTTTACATTAAATTTGATTTTTTAAATTAAATTGCCTATTTTCTCTCCCTTTTACTTCATCCTATTGGACCAAAACCAAAAAAGAAAAAAAACAAATTCCTTAAAACAAGTATACATAATAAGGCAAGGGCAAATTACTACATTGGTTGTATCCAAAATAGCCATGTCTCATTCTGCGCCCCGCTTCTATCGCCTCTCTCTCAGGAGGTGAGAAGCAGACTTTGCCACTTATCTTTCGAGATCGTGGGCAGCCATTCATTGGTCAGAGTTCTAAGTGGTTTGCTTCTGTAGTGTTCCTTCTAGTGTTCTCAATTCCCTCTGAATCAGTTAACCTAAATCTTACCGTGTTTCTCTGATACTGCTTATTTCTTCATTTCTTTTTTTTACTATAAATTTATTTATTTAACTTTTTACATTCATTTTCACAAAATTTTGGGTTCCAAAATTTTCTCCTCATTTGTCCCCTCCCCCCATCCCAGTACACTGAGCATTCTAATTTCCCCTAACAAAAGTCTTCCCTCTCTTCTAGCATTCCTCCCTTCTCTTGTCCACATCTTCTATTTTATCCTGTAGGGCCAGATAACTTTCTATTCCCCATTACCTGTATTTCTTATTTCCTAGTAGCAAGAACAATACTCAGCAGTTGTTCCTAAAACTTTGAGTTCCAACTTCTCCCCATCCCTCCCTCCCCACCCATTCCCTTTGGGAAAGCAGGCAATTCAATATAGGCCATATCTGTGTAGTTTTGCAAATGACTTCCATAATAGTGTTGTGTAAGACTAACTATATTTCCCTCCATCCTATACTGCCCTCCATTGTTGCTAT
>CM053770.1:23889754-23923772 GCA_028658325.1 Potorous gilbertii | reverse complement strand
CCTCTGCTGCTGCCTCCTGAAGGGGCCTGAGTCATGGAGACACCCCACTCCCCTATCGGATCGTCCAGACGTCTCTCTCACTGACCTGTGCCTCTGTGGGTGGAGGGACCTTCATGGCTGCTGGAGATTCCATCCCTGAAGCCTGCTCGGATCTGCTCACTCCTCTCTGTGCAGTGTGGCCAGGGCAGGGCTGGGCTCCGCTCCTGTCTGGTGCGCAACGGACCTTTGGGATCGGTTTTTCAGGGCTCTCTGGAACAGAAATCTCCTTCACCCCATTGCTGCACGGCTCCACTGTTCCAGAATTTTTTGGGAGTTCTTTTAACAGGAGATCTATGGGCTGTGGTTTCGGAGCTAGCATATATGAGTCTTTCTACTCCACCATCTTGGCTCTGCCCCCTTCTTCATTTCTTAAAGCATAACAGTACTCCATCACATTCCTATATCAAAATTTCTTCAACTTTTCTGCAGCTGATGAATATTTCCTTAGTTTTTAGGTTCTTTTTTCACCACAGAAAAGCAAAATAAACATTTTAACCTTTTTTTGTACATTCTCTTATCTCCTTAGGAAATTGGCCCTATAGTGATATAGCTGTACTGTTGAGTAACTTTTTGGGTATTCTCAAAAATAATTTAGTAATTTGTGGAATTCCAAATAGCTTTTCTGGGATGGTTGAACACAATGCCACCCATAGGGCATTGATGTACCTGTCTTCCTGTTTCCCCTCCAGCATTTGTAATTGTCTTTCTTTTGGTTAGTTTTGCCAATCAAATAGACATGAGGTAAAATTTCAGAGCTGTTATGAATTTGCATTTCTCAAATTTTTACTGATTTGTAGCATTTTTACATATGACCATACATAGCCTGTCTTCCCTCGTGAATTGCCCATTTTTATCCTTAGACCATTTATCAATTGAGAGGAAAGGTTCTTATAAATTTCAATAAGTTGCATATATATGTAGGATGTTAGACCTGTATTGGAGAAACTCATTGAAAAGATTTTTCTCAGTTTCTCTTTTGATTTTAATTTTACTGGATTATTTTGAACAAATTATTTTAATAATCAGATTATCCATTTTATCGCCTGTGATTCTCTCCATTCCTTGTTAGGTCATGAACTTTTCTTCTGCCCATAGATCTGATAATTATTTCTTTACATGTTTCTCTAATTTGTTTATGATGTGATCTTTTATTTCTTGATCATATATCCAGTTAGAACTCATCTTGGTATAAGGTGTGAGGTGTTGGTCTAAATCTATTTTTTTCTACACCACTGTTTAATTGCCCTGGCATTTTAAAAATCAAATATTGAATCCTTATCCCAGTAGTTAAGGAAATCTAGGCTACCTGGTTTATTTATTTTCCTATATTTTGTACATAATCTTTTCCAGTGATGGAGTTCTCCATTTTTTATTTTAATGTTTTCATTCTTTCATCCATTGAAATAGGAAACATTTCAACGTACAAATACGTATATATATTTATGTATTTATACATATTTATATATAATGTATACACATACATAAATATATCTATATCTATGTATCTATTGAGATATATATGTGTGTATATATATATATGTGTGTATGTGTGTGTATATATATATATGTGTGTGTGTGTGTGTGTGTGTGTGTGTGTGTGTGTCTGTATAGATATCTATACAGACACACACATATCACCTTCAATTACAATATCTCTCTGTCCTTCCCAGAGAGTTACCCCTAACACAAAAAATTCAAGAAGAGAAGGGGGAAAAACATTTCAGCAAAATTTACCAATCCTTTACCTTTGCAAAGAAGGAATGCATGGGTGTTCTCATTTCCCCGCTTTTTGTAGGGCCAAACTTGATCATCATAATGGCACAACATTCAGTTTGGATTTTTGTCATTACTTTTGTTTTTCCGTCTTTATTACTGTAGCTACTACATGTATTATTTTCCTGATTGTCTGCTCCTTTCACTTTACGTTAGTTCCCATAAGTCTTCCCAGACTTTTCTGAATTCTTCCTTGCTCTAATTTCTAACTTCATATTAATATTCCATTACATTAGTGTATCACAATTTGTTCAGCCATATCACTGTTGATGACCACCTATGATTTTTCAAGTTCTCCATTGTTCTAAAGTATATTACTATAAATATTTGGATGAATATAGTTCCTTCTTTTTTATCATTGACCTCCTGTTATGTCTGAGTCAAAGGGTATGGATGTTATATTCACTTAATTAGCATATATCAGGGCACATCTTTTTCAATGATAATATACTTTTGGTGTTGCTATGTAGCTGAGTTAAAGTTGTGGGTTTCCTAAAGCGCAATAGAGAGGTGCCTGGTGGTCATATATAGGTAGCAACATATTATTGAAATGCATGTGAGAAGTGATGGAAAGAATGTAATCAGAAGATGTGTTACTGGAAGAGAAAAGTGTTATATGGTAAGGGTGATGACATAATTGGTGGTTGGTTCATGCTCCATGATAACTATACAATATCTTTTTCTAAAAATTAATTTATTTTTAGTTTTCAACAGACACTTCCACAAGATTTTGAGTTCCAAATTTTCTCCCCATCTCTCCCTTCCACCCACCCCAAGATAGCATGTGTGCATTCTGATTATCCCTTCCCCCAATCTGTCCTCCTTTATATCACACCCCTCCTTTCCCTTATCCCCATCCCCTCTATTTTATTGCAGGGTAAGATGGATTTCTATACCCTATCGCCTGTATGTTTTATTCCCCAGTTGCATGTAAAAACAATTTTTAACATTCGTTTTTAAAACTTTGAGTTGAAACTACTGTCCCTTCCTCCCATCCCACCCATACTCACTGAGAAGGTGAGCAATGCAATATAGGTTATATATGTGTAGTCATGCAAAGCACTTCTGTAACAGTCATATTGTGAAAGGCTAATTATATTTCTCTCCAGCCTATCTTGCCCCCCATTTATTCTACTCTCTCTTTTGACCCTATCTCTTCTCAAAAGTGTTTACTTCTAATTACCCCCTCCTTCCATTTGCCCTCCCTTCTATCATCTCCCCAACCCCCACTTATCCCCTTTCCACCTACTTTCCTGTAGTGTAAAATAGATTTTCATAATAAATTGAGCATATGTGTTATTCCCTCCTTAAGGCAAATGCTAAGGTTCACTCTTTTCCTCTTAACTCCTTCCTTTCTCCCTACATTGAAAAAGCTTTTTCTTGCCTCTTTTATGTGAGATAACTTGCCCCATTCTATTTCTACCTTTCTCCTCCCAATATATTCCCCTCTTACCTCTTGATGTTATTTTTTTAGATATCATTTCTACCTATTCAATTTACCTGTGCCCTCTTCTCTATATAGATATAATCTCTCCAACTACCCTAATACTGAGAAAAGTCTCAACAATTACAAATATGATCATTCCATGTAGGAATGTAAACAGTTCAACTTTAATAAGTCCCTTATGATTTCTCTTTCCTGTTTACCTTTTCATGTTTCTCTTGATTCTTGTGTTTGAAAATTAGATTTTCTATTCAACCGTATCATGTCAACAAGATTGCTTGAAAGTCCTCTGTTTCATTGCATGACCATTTTTCCCCTTGAAGTATTATACTCAGTTTTGTTGGGTAAGTGATTCCTGATTTTAATCCTAGTTCCTTTGACCTCTGGAATATCATATTCTAAGCCCTGCAATCCCTTAATGTAAAAGTTGTAAGATCTTGTGTTATTCTGATTATATTTTCACAGTACTTGAATTGTTTCTTTCTGGCTGTGTGCAATATTTTCTCTTTGACCTGGGAGCTCTGGAATTTGGTTATGATATTCCTAGGAGTTTTCCTTTTGGGATCTCTTTCAGGAGGTGATTGGTGAATTCTTTCAATGTCTATTTTACCTTCTGGTTCTAGAATATAGGGGCAGTTTTCCTTGATATTTTCTTAAAAGAAGATGTCTAGGCTCTTTTTATGATCATGGCTTTCAGGTAGTCCAATAATTTTTCAGTTATCTCCCCTGGATCTATTTTCTAGCTCAGTTGTTTTTCCAATGAGATATTTCCCATTGTTTGCTATTTTTCATTCTTTTGGTTTTGTTTTATAATTTCTTGATTTTTCATAAAGTCATTAGCTTCCATCTGCTCCATTCTAATCTTTAAAGAATTATTTTCTTCAGTGAGTTCTTGAATCTCCTTTTTCATCTGGCCAATTCTAGTTTTTAGGGCATTCTTCTCCTCATTGGCTTTTTGGATCTCTTCTGTCATTTAGGTTAGTCTATTTTTTTAAAGTGCTATTTTCTTCAACATTTTGGGGTCTCCTTTAGCAAGCAATTGACTTGCTGTTCATGATTTTCTTGCATCGCTCTCGTTTCTCTTCCCAATTTTTGCTCTACTTCTCTTATTTGGTTTTGAAAATCCTTTTTGAACTCTTCATGACCTGAGGCCAATTTATATTTTTCTTGAAGGCTTTAGACATAGGAGCTTTGACTTTGTTATGTTTTGTTTGTATACTTTGGTCTTCCTTGTCACCAAAGTAAGATTCTATGGTCTGATTCTTTTTATGGATTTTGCTTATTTTTCCCAGCTATTTATTTGACTTTTGAGCTCTTTGTCAAGGTAGTTCTGTGCTTCCAGTGGGGGTGGGGATGTACTGTCAGCTGCTCAATCCCCCCCCCCCAATCTGTGGACCTAGAGCTTCAGAAATAGTCACTTAGCTGATGTTGCCCCTGTCCCTGCTTCTGTGGGCTCCTCCTCTGAGGGCTCCTCCCCTTCTTCTGTTGCCCTGGGACTGGGCCCTACCATTCTAGTCTCTCACACAGGACTGAGATTTTTTCCACTGACCTTTCAATTTGTTCTTGGTGTTTTGAGGTCTTGAAGTCTGGAAACCACCACAGGTGCCTGAGATTCAGTTCCCCTCCCCGAGGCTTGCTCAGATTCCCATCTGTTTTGGCAAGGCCTACACTGAACTGTGCTGTGCTTTCAATGTAAGGCAATAGACACTTCCTGAAGACCTTCCAGGCTGTCTCGGGTTAGAGATTTGCTTCACTCTGTCATTTTCTGGATTCTGCATCTCCAAAATTTATCTAGAGTCATTTTTACAGGTATTTGGCTGGGTTTGGTGGGGAGCACTAGCAAGTACTGTTACTCAGCCATCTTGGCTCCATCCCCTGTACAATATCTTTTCTAGAACAATTAGGTGGCACGGTGAATAAAGTGCAGGACCTAGAGTTAGGAAGATCTGAGTTCAAATCCAACCTCAGACACTTAGTAGCTGTATGACTTTGGGCAAGTCACTAAACCCAGTTTGCCTCCATTTTTTATAAAATGAGTTGGAGAAGGAAATGGCAAACCACTCCAGTATTTTTGCTCAGAAAACCCCAAACGGGGTCACAAAGTGTTGAACATTATTGAAATGATTGAACAGCAACAAATCTTTTCTTCTTCAATTTTTTCCATGGACTAACAAAGGGGATGCCTCCAACATGTTGAATTAGCCATCTCGTGGAATGTCAACTAGAGAATTGTACAACAATGTCATGTGTTGGGTATCAATAATGGATTGTGATCAACATCTTTGGAAAGAATGCCAATATTAATGAGGTCATGTTGAGAGATTGAAGTATTTAATTTTGAAGAGTAGAAACACCACAATATACCTAGTTGAGGACACAGAAGCCAGTCTTAGTACTGAAAAGTGTAAATTATAGAATATTCTAAGTGAAATTTGATTTCCTCCACTTTCAAATACAACCAATAATGAAATAATTGTTAACCAAGTGTTTTCCAGAAGAGGTCCTGCTGGGCTTGCTCTAATTTTGAAAGTAGCTGAGTTAATTTGAATATAAACAATGGATGTAAGAAAGTTCTTGAAAAACTTTGTCTTAAGTAAAATAAATTTTCTACTGTAATCTCTGAAAACGTAGCGTATGACTTGATGGAAAGGTCACTTGGCTTGGATTTAGGAGAGCATGATCTGAAATTGACTTCAGGTACTTACCAATGGTGTGGATCATAGGCATCTTGCAAACTGCTAGAGTCTCAGTTTCCACATCTATAAATAGGATTCCTTGATCTGTCTTTCTCACAGTTGTGAGGATAATGCTTCATAAAACTTAGTGATATGTGTACGTGCATATGAGTTAGAGTAATCTTGTCAAACATTTTCATTTGTTTCATAAACCCTTCCTTAATAGGTAAGGTGAAGTTAAAGTTTAACCTGACCCAGATCAAATGATCACAAGCTTATCACTTGATGGTCTCAGTTATTTTGGGTTTGCACAATATCATCTGCCTACCTACTTTTCTGGTCACATATTTCTTTAGGTAGGATATCTTTTACCGTACTTGAGCTATTCAAAATATGTTCTGGCCAACTTATTTCCAGTACATGTGTCTCCACTGCTGTCTGAGTCACCTGCAATTCTGATTCTTTGAATATGATAGTGCTCAATAATTCATAGCTTTTGGGCATCACTGGGATAAGATAGATGTAAAAAAATAGATTTAAGTACACACAGGAGGTACAACAATGTAAATGACAAAAGCTGACTAAACAAAACTGAATGTTGGGTAATTACAAGGTCCAATTTTGGCCCCAGAGGAGAAATGAGAAAATGCATTTCCTTCCTTTTGCTGGAGAGATGGGAGGCTATGGCTATGGAATAGTGCATATTAATAACAGTGGTTAATGTGTTAGTTGACTTGGATTAGTTATTTCCTTTTCTTTTTGTTACAGTTGGAGATTCACTGTGTGGGAGGAAGCAGGGTATAACCAGAAATCATTTTAATATAGAAAAAAATGCATCAACCAAACTTAAAAAAAGAGAAATGAAAAATGGCATTTGCATTGTTTATTTCCTAATATGCATTAATTGCATAATTTCAATGGATTTGCAATTTCATTTATGTGATTAGTCCCTCTAATTAGAGAGATTGCACCTACCCCCACTTGACTATCCTGAGAGCTTCTCATCCACATCCTTTCATCTCTTGGTTAGAAGAGTTCCACTTCATATATTGGAAACCCTCCTCATGTTCTCTTGACATTGGGTAGACGCCAAGGAAAAGTTGGTCTGTCACTTACCCCTACTTTCTCTGTGGGACTAGCCCTTCTTTTCTGTTCACCCTTCCCTCATATCACATTTCATTTCCTACTTCCTTCAAACGTATCTTCGCTTTTAGTATGTTGGTTCTCCTGATGTCTAGTGAAATGCTCTCTCCGTTTCACAACCATGCCTTGACTATGCCATCTCTAGCTCAAGAATGCTTAATGACTCTCTATTTTCCATATGTCCATGAATGCTTTAACCAGATATCCTAGAGACTCCACAACTTTTTGTTCCGTGATTTCCTTAATACAGATCCATGGACCTTTTCTTTCAATAACCAGCAAGTTTGTTCCCATTTTTTTCCATTGTTTATCCTGCCTCTACAGGATCCATCTCAGATTAGAACTTCTCCAATAAAACCTCCCCAGACCACTTTATAAGTGAAGAAACACAGAGAGTCTTGGCCACAGTCACAAAGTCAGGCCATAGCTGTCCCAGTGTGCTTTCCACTGCCTTATACCAAGCTTCTGTTTTGTTTTCTGAGACCTGTGATTTCATTGTGTGGGTGATTCCTGGCACAAAACCACCCTGTTTTGATCCAGATTGGCAATTTATCTGTGGCTTATGAACAGAGAGAGCTACAAGGCACTAAGGGAATTAAATGTCTTGCTCAGAGTCATGGCACCATTTTATTAGAGGTAGGACACAAACCCAGAACTTTGTGATTCCAAGGACAGTCCTGTCTCCTTTATAACATATTTCTTCTTGATTTCTGCACCATATTTCGAATGGGTTTTTACCACTGGTGCTCCATGTGATTTGAGGATGGAATAAGGAGGAAAACAAAGACTTTGGGGATCACTTCCATCCCTGTGGGGTCTCAATTTTATGATACATCTTCAGTGAAGCATTCAACCTAGGGTGGAGACTGCCTAAAGATTTTTATTTTAGATACCCTCTTGAGTCTATAAAAGAAGTCTTGTTCTTCTTTTTGCTGGAATCATGCATGTAAAATGACCCAGAATCTATCATCTGAAGATAATGTCAGGTCCTTTCAGTAAATCTGAATCATAAGCTCAGGCTTCTGGCCCATAGTAGAGAACAGTTCAATTTCCTCTAAATTAGATGCACATCTGGATATTGTTCCAAAAGTCCTCTTTCCCAACCCATGGCCACTTACTCCAAAGATGAAGGTGGTCACTTTTTTGGCAGCTAGTGCTTAAGCAGCAATAATCATGTTGGATTAAACTGTTCTGAATTCAAATATTAGCCCTGAGTATAATTTTTATTATTTCAATATCACATTCAGTATCACTTTCCATGTTCCTGCTTCATCAGAATTTGAGAAAGCAGATGAAAGCTAGCTTGTGTAAGAACCCTCTTTTCTCTCTCCATAAACCTTCTAGGAAATATTTTGTGATCTTTGTACTCAGAGTCATTGGGGTAGTCAGCTCTTGCCTGTTCTCTTCTGTCACCAGTCATATGGGGCCAGATTAGAATATCCCCTTCAGCTTTGTCTAAATACATTTGCAAGGCTCAAATGTGCAAAATATTAAAAATATGTTCTATATGGCAAATATATAATATCTAGGAATTTTTTAAAATAAACCAAAGTAAAAAGTACCTTTAAAAGGTTATGTATGTAAAACATCCTTTATGGGAACAGATCTTGGAAATTGATCCAAAGGCTGCCAGTGATCATTGGGTCTATATGCTGAGGATGTTAAATGACAAATCTTTTTGCTGATGTTGGGATAGATGGAAATGCTTCTGAGACCCAAGCAGAAGATGGGAACAGCCCTGTGAGCAAGGAGGAGCTGCAAATTTATAGGTTAATTCTGGGA
The DNA here is from genome assembly GCA_028658325.1 of Potorous gilbertii. Lineage (NCBI taxonomy): Eukaryota > Metazoa > Chordata > Mammalia > Diprotodontia > Potoroidae > Potorous > Potorous gilbertii. Next base: position 23,914,916 of record CM053770.1, on the reverse strand, counting down.
ATATATTTGAACTGCTTAGATAGCAAACCTCTGAGTATTTCACTATAATGGCCCTGGCTTAATTTGTCTTCCCCTCCCTTCTTTTTAAAGCATTGCTGAGACTTTAAGATCCTCATTGTGAATTAATTTGGGATTTGGCATAATAACATTAATCATGCTAAAAGAATTCATTTGACAGTAATGCAGTATAATTAGTGATGTACGAAATCCATTGAGATCTACCAACAATTATGGGCCCATTATTTTAAAAACCTTATATGTGCAATTTTCTCCTCTCTTTCTTTTTGTTCTACAGTCTATAGTAGGAAAGCCTGGATTTGGATGATTAATTTTTTGATCTATAAGATGGTATCAAGCTAGTGTCCCATTGAATTTCTTGGTAGTGCTGACCATTAGGATTAGGAGAGCTTCTTATCCTGGGTGGATGTACTGTATCTCAATAAAACTTGTTTCCTTTGTAATTCTGCATCTTTTACTTTGTGCATTTAAAAATATTATTCTGAGAGAGGGTCCTTAGGATTTACCAGACTTCCGGAAGAGTCCCTGAGACACAGAAAAGTTTAAGGAACTGTTCTAATATGCAGAATTAAGGGTGTATAGGGTCTGAGATGAACTTAATGTAAGGAATTTCCTTTTTACTTCTCAGAAAACTTCTGACCAAATTCTGAGGATGTATGATGGAAAAATGAATGAATACATAGGCCCAAACTATTATTTAAATTTGGAAGAAGTTAGGAAGGGCAAAAGAGAGCCAGCTGGGTATCATGGAGTGCTTGGACTAAAGGCAGGAAGGCTACAGTTATTGTCAGTGTAACCATGTGCAAGTCACTTCTCAGATCCCCAACAAGCTCACAGGAGATTATCAAGTAAGTCACAGGTGGTTTGTGATCTGCATTGGTGGAGAGAGTTTCTACACAGAGGAATGTCACGGCTCCTTTGTATAGCAAGGGGTTTGAAACCATTCCTGAACAGAGATGAGTGAATGGAAACACTACCCTGGTGGGTTGTGGTGATTTTTTTTTCTTTTGGAGAATATTTAATATTCTCATATTTATGGATTTGAATATCATCTGCTTAAAAATGCTAATAGTCAAATTATCTGAGGTAGCTTCATTCATAGAATTTTATATCAGTAATATTATTTTGTATTCGCCTACATAAAGGCCGATTTCTATGTTTTATTCATTCAATAAACATTTATTAAGCACCTTTATGTGCTAGGTTATGCAACCAGATGTTGAAGTTACATAGAAAAAATGAATTCTATTGGGGGGGGAGGGTGGCTTAACAGCATATACATATAAATAAAAAATGAACATAAAGCCATTTGAGGAAAGTGGGTACTAACAAGTCAGCAGATCAGGATAGACTTCTGATAGGAAGTACCACTCAGCGGCAGTGGAAAGAATACCAGATCTGGAACCAAGACAACTCATCTTCATGCATTCAAATCTAGCCTCAGATACTTCCTAGCTGTGTGACCCTGGACAAGTCACTTAACCTTCTCTGCTTCAGTTTCCTCATCTGTAAAATGAGGTGGAAAAGAAAATGGCAAACCATTCTAGTATCTGCCAAGAAAATCCCAAAAGGGTTTACAAAGAATTAGACATGACTAAAATGATGGAACAATAAAAGGAAGTGCACTTAAATTGACCTTTGAAGGAAATAAGAGATTCTGTGAGTTAGCAGGCAAGGAATCATGACAGGCATAGGGACAGGGACAGTATTGGTGGGGGTGGAGTGGGGTAGCTCAGAGAAGCTAGGAAGAGAGAAGTCTACAAAAGTTTCCTTTCAGACATGTTTGAATGTGAGATGCTGACGAGACATCAAGTTAGGCAGATGGTGATTGGGAACTGGAGCTCACCAGAGGCTGGGAGTAATTGATAACAAAGGAGGAATTGGCCCTTCTGGACTGTCTAGTCCATTTCCTTTTTGGTTGGTTGATGTTTGATGTGTAGTGTCCCAAATTTTCACTTTTTATCCAACTTTACCAATAAATTGCCTGATTTCTTTAAAGTTAAAAAAGGCTCAGTACAAAGATAGCCAAAAAAAAATTATAGTTGAATCCAAGAGAGTGGAAGAGAGGAGAAAAGCAGGAAGGAAAGGGGAAATGGGGAAGGAGAGAGAGAAGAGAAAAAGGGGAGTAAATATACTAAAATGAACCTCCAAAGACCTTAAGGATTATCTATTTTAAGCCCTTCATTTTACTAGATAAAAAGAATAAATGCCAGAGAGTTCAAATATCTGGTATATTTCTATCACACCCCTCTCCTCCACTATGTGGAAGAAATACTTGAAACAAGTTAGTCAAACAATCATTCCTTAATTGCTATGATACCCACTTCTCCTTCTTGAGATAGCATTGAAAGAAACCACACTCTGTTTCTTCCCAGTCTCCTTTGTTGAACTGTTCTTGAACTTCTAAACATCCCAGCTCCATACACCCAGCCTCCTGGTATTTGTCACTGTTGGATCAAGCCTTTGAGTGAGGGAGACAATGAATGGAGAATGAGGATATTACCAATAGCAGAGGGGGTTCCTGAGGCATAAAGTACATAACATGTCCACTCTCTCCCCTCATACAACTGTTGATTCTTCATATTTAAGAGTTTTCTTTTGCCATCAATTTTTTGCTTACCTTTGGCAAATTACTAAGTGTGACGGGTTAGGGGGAGGAATGTATTCTACCTAAATTCCTCAATCTCATTGGAAGGGGTGCCTTCCTTGGAACCTTGAAAATATTCATCTCTAAGAGCCCTTCATTAAAATGCAAATACTAACTGGAAGCGAGAGAGGAAAGTCATATCATGACATGTTAAAGACTTAGGAGAGTCAGTTGGCATCCTGCTGAGAGCAAGATGTAAAGGGATGAGAAAGAAGACTTGGAAAATTGATAGAGAAAGAAGACTTGGAAAATTGATAGAGAAAGAAGAATTGGAAAATCGATAGGGGTAAGTGGACAAGTGGGGCAGCTCAGTCGATTGAATGCCAGATTCAAAGTCAGGAAGACCTGTGTTCAAATCTGGCCTCAGAAATTTGCTAGCTGTGTGACCCTAGGCAAGTCACTTAACCCTGTTTGCCTCAGCTACCTCATCTGTAAAATGAACTAAAGAAGGAAGTGGCAAACCACTCCAGTATCTTTTCCAAGAAAAGTCCCAATGGGGTCACCAAGAGTAAGCTGGACATGACTGAAGTAACTAAATGACCACAAAAGTGGACAAGAGGGAAGAGAGAAGGGAGTTGATAGGCTATGAAGGTGAGGCCCATTATAAATACAATTATGGGGAAAGTATTGGATTTGGAGGTGGAGAGTGTGCTGTGGTGGAAATAGTTATAAGTAACAGAATTTGAGATCCAGAAAAGACCTCATTGTCCATCTGGTTTGGGAAGGAAGGGAGGGAAGAGGGGGGAAGGAGGGAGGGAGGAAGGAAGGAAGGAAGGTTAAGTTCTTGTTATGTTCTAAGGATGTAAATAGAAGGGCATATAAGGAATCCCCACCATAACATGCCCAACAAGCAGTCATCCAGCCTGAAGACCTCCAAAGCAGAGGAGCCCACCATCTAAGGATCCTTCCTGGTTAATCTCTTGTATCTTGAATAACCTCATGCTGAAAGTTTAGGGAAATTACCAAGGCAAGAAAGTTCTAACCTGAAATTTGTTTTTCAGCCCTGGGGGAAAATCATGTTAAGAACTTAGTAATTATGAGGCAGGCTCTCAAAATGATGCATGTGTTGTAATAAGAAACATTTCAGTTTTAAATGAATGAAATGCTGTTGTGATTATAAGTATCAAGTTTGGAAATGATGAGATGTAACTAAGCCTTCCTAAAGCAGTCGTAAGATTCGTGATATTTATATGGGCAAATGTCACGAGAACCGGATATGCCAAATAAATCTTTGCTGATTGATGAAATTTATAGAAACAGTTCATGGAGTTATATAAAGGCAAGTCATAGCATTGCAATCAGGAGGTTCTGAGCCTACTCTCACTCAGCTCTAAAATCATCTCTGGAATAAGGGGATGGACTCTCTCAGTTATTTTCAAAGTTTGGTTTGAGGACTACTGAGGGGAACCAAGATCCTTTCAGAGGGTCTGTAAGGTCAAAATTGTATTTTCATAATGATATTAAGATATCATTTGCCTATTAAAATTGTTATTCAGTCTTTTCAGTCGTGTCCAACTCTGCAACCTCATTTGGAGTTTTCTTGGCAAAAATATTGGAGTAGTTTGCCATTTCCTTCTCCAGCTCATTTTACATATGAGGAAACTGAGGCAAACAGGATGAAGTGACTTGCTCAGGATCATACAACTAGTGTCTGAGATTGGATTTGAATTCAAGTTTTCCTGACTTCAGGACAAGTGCTCTGTCCACTGAGCCACTTAGTTGCCCTATTAAAATACCCTTCTCTTTTCCAACTACATATCTAAGTGAGGCTGGATTTTCTTCATGTATTTTATCCAAAACAGCATATCACAACAGATTGAATGCAAAACAGATATGAGAATACAGCTGTTTCCTATTTGTAAATAGTATGTGATTTGTAAAAAGTATGTGAAAACAGGCCACTCTTCTGTCTAATTTTGTTTTGAAAAATATGGATATTTCTATTAAAATAATGTGTATGTTAGCATGTGAATGTATTATTGTTTTTAAATGAGTTAGTAAATATTTTAAAATCTTCCCATTTCACTTTCTAATATGATGAATAGTCATAGACATAAATCACAAAACAAAAGCTCTTTGAGATCATCAATAAATTTTAAGAGTGTAAAGGAATCCTGAGACCAGAATCTTTGAGAACTACTGCGCTTGATGATTTTTGTCATTTCATCCCCCTCTAAATATGTTATCCTTACCTCCTGTGTTTGACATGGTCCAACAGATATCTCTGGTGTCGGAACACCCCTCTGGTGCTGAACTTGATGATTTTAAAAGTCACTGATCTCTCTGAGTCTCAGTTTCCTCACTCATAAAATGAGAACATTGGAGTTCTTCCAGCTCTAGACCATTAATCCAACAAAATACTGGTCCGTAAGCCCCTCAAGGACAATGATTGTCTATCCATGTCTTGGACATTTTTTTCATTTTAACGGATCTATCAATGTTAGTAAGCTTCTGGGAGCCTTGTTGTTAGAGTATTCTTATAGCATGAGGCAATAAGCATTTGGATGTGTGTTCACTGAGAGTAGGGATCGTTGCAGTCTTTGTATTTATACCCCCAGAGCCCAACACAGTCCTGCCATGTAGTAAATGTTTGATGAGCATTTGCTGATTGGTTGGTTAGTATGATGCGAGAAAGTGCATCATTTCAACCTCCGGAAGCATAATTATCATCAAGGTTAAACCTGAGTCCTTCTCCCAAAGAGCTTTCTTTTTCTCTAGCATCTTAGATATCCCCAATGAGCATTATCTGGATCTACACGCCTATTAGAAGGTTTGTTGGTGCGATAGCTTTGGGCATCTGCTCCCATGTAGCTCCCCCACGCCCAGCAGGGTTCAGTGGCAGGGCTTTTGCCTTTGATCAGAGCCCTATTGGAGCTGAAAGCCATATGTGATGGCAGGTCTTGGCTGGACGAGTTTGTGCCACGCCTCTGACACGAGCCAAATCTGAACGGCCGAGGTCCAGAGCCATAGAAGGGGAACATATGGCCTTCGTAGGTTCCCCAGCCAAAAGCCGTACTGTCCCTGAGCATGTGATAGGGAGCCCCGACCACCCAGAGCTGTTACCCATCATTGATTCCTTTCATCCACTAAGCTGCTGGATGGGCCTCGGAAATGCCCTGTCCTTCAAGTGGATTTCCACATGCATTGGAGAGAGCAGACATGAGCAGGTGCTGGCACGGTGGAATGTGTTTTCGGTTGTAGTTGATGGCAGCTGGTGAGGAATCCAATGAAATACTTACTGTGAAGGTAAAAATAGAATAAACACAGACAAGGGGAATATTTATTTCCTATCATAGAGGGATAACCTCAAAAGAGCTCCCTCCCTCCCTGTTTCCTCTACTTCCCCCCCTTCTCCCTCTCTTCCCTCACTCTTACCCTCATTTTCTCTCTCGTTCTCTGTCTTCCCCACCCCATCTCTCTTCTTTCTCTCTTGTTCAATCTCTCCCCTCTCTATCTGTCTGTCTGTCTGCTGTTCTCTCATTCCCTCACATTGACAACGTGATTTCTTTAATATAGAAGCTAGAGACTGGAGGGAAAGCCTTCTACCTCTGACCACTCCTTCCCTCTGTCATACAGCGATGGTTTGTATACCCTGGTCTGGCTGCTACCCTCACTACCTCTGGCCACTCCTTCCCTCTGTCATACAGCAGTGGTTCGTATGCCCCTTGTCTGGGTGCTGCCCTCACTACCTCTGGCCACTCCTTCCCTCTGTCATACAGCAATGGTTTGTATACCCTTGTCTGGGCGCTACCCTCACTACCTCTGACCACTCCTTCCCTCTGTCATACAGCGATGGTTTGTATACATACCCCTTGTCTGAGTGCTACCCTCACCAAATTCAGAGGGACTTGTCCTCATATTGACCGCAGGGGGATCAGTTTTGCTCACAGTAACTGCTGAAGATGATCTAAGTGGCTGAAGGATTGTTTCAATAATTTCAGCCACCATTTTGATCACAACTCTTGGAAGTGTGGAAGTTAGAAGTTACAGTTGCTCAGCGTAACAGACCACATTTATGAACTAACGAGTTTGACAGGATATTTTACTCCAAACAGCTTTGTTTTGGATTGGAAGCAAAATTGTCATTAGTCTCATTCTATGGATGCTGACAGTCAGGTGAGGCAGCAAATAGAGCACAGGCTCCAAGTCCCGAGGACCTGAATTTCAGATCCTGCCTCAGACACCTCCTGACTGTATCATGCTGGGCAGGTCGTGTCATCGTGTGGTGTTTCAGTTTCCTCGTATATAAAAAGAGAATGCTAACAGCAGTAATCAATGGGGGTAATGATGGCAGGGTTGTTGTGAGAATTAAATGAATTAACTTATGTAAAGAGCTTAGCAAAGCTAAAGGAGCTATATAAATGCCAGTTATTATTTGAGGAAAATGAGGCCAAAACAAGTGGAAGTCCCATCTCTTACTGTCTCTTAGCCTTGGGCATGCCATGTAATCTCACTGAGGTTGGTACCTTCTTCTACAGATGAGCACCTGTGATGCTTTAGTATCTTTGTGACCTTGGGCAAGACACCTAATCTCATAATACCTCCGTTTCCCCATCTGTTAAATGAGGGGATTGGATGGATGATATTGCCCAGGAGATTCCTTCCAGCTCTGACTCTATGATCCTAGAAGACACTCAGATTGTAAGCTCCTTGAGGTCAGTGACTGACTCTCCATGCATTATACAGTTTTTTATCCTACCTGCCCCCCAATCTCAGAGCTTTGTGTATGGTAAGGTGCCAAGGTGCCATATAGGTAGCAAACATCAGAGGTGGGATCTGAACCCAGGTACTGACAAGTCCACCATGTTTTCCATTACAATTAGATTCTAAACTATCTGTTACAGGGATGGGGAACCTGTGGCCTTGAGGCCACATGTGGCCTAGGACCTTGAGTGTGGCCTTTTTGACTGGGTCCAGGTTTTATGAAACAAATTCTTTTAATAAGGGAATTTGTTCTGTGAAATTTGGATTCAATCAAAGGGCCACATTTGATGACCTAGAGGGCCACATGTGACCTCAAGGCCATAGGGTCCCCACCCTGATCTAATATCAAATAGAAGAGGAATCTAGAAGTGATTTTAGTCCTTTCTAAAATTATCTGCCTTGTTAGTATGCCTCAAAGACCAAAAGGAATAAGAAAAATCTGGGCATTATCAGGGAGAAGAGACCTGGGAACAAAATAGAAAAATGTTAGGCTCCTTCTGTACAAATCCTCACCTGAAGTATTGGGCATCTTTCAGGTTGCCTAATACAGTACTATGGAAGCACTACAAGAGTGACTTTTTTCCCTTTCCTTCCTTCCTTCCTTCCTTCCCAAAAATTGCACGGGGAGAGCTATCTACTTATAAGAGTGATGAAAATGATGAAGTGATTGTAGAGATTTTCATATAAAGACAGAGAGAAATATAGTTCTATGGAAATGGGATTTTGTAGACTCATCAATATAATGAACAGACATGACTAGGGTAGACCTAGGTTGACAACTGCACCTCACAATACCCAAATTAGGAGCAGATTTTGAATCTTGAAAAAACCAATTTCTGAATAGTGGCCAGGCAGTCAGATGGCCAGCCCTATGGATAGAGTATGGGCCTTGGAGTCAGGAAGACCTGAGTTCAAATCCTGTCTACTTATTATGTGACCCTTGGCTTAAGGTTTTAACCTTTCTCTGTCTCAGTTTCTTCATGTATAAAATGGGGATAATTAATAGCAATTATCTTACCTTATAGTTGTTGTGAGCATCAAATGAGTTAGCACATGTAAAGTGCTTTTCAAACCTTAAATTGCTATGTAAATGACTCTAATAACAAAACACAGTTGGGTGTAGACATATTTCATTAATTAGGAAAACAGAAGGACAAGAGGGAAAGTAAATTAAGGGAGGGATAAGTCCAGTAGAGGGCTGGAAGTGACCTTAGAACTTGTCTAGTCCCATCCACACCTGAGTGAGAAACATCCTTGCCACATCTCTGACAAAGGGAATCAAAGCTTGATGATCTCCAGCAAATGAGAACTCATTGTCTCCCAAGAAAACCTATTCTACTTTGAGATAACTCTAATTATCTGAATGTTTTTTCCCCTTGTATCATGTCAAACCTGTCTCTTTGCACATTCCATTTCTTATTCTTTGTCCTTCCCTCTGGAGCCAAGGGGAACAATTTTGATCCTTCTGTCTCAGATCCTTGAAGGCAGTTATCAGATTCCTATCCTCCCCCACTCAAGTGTTCCATTTTCCAGACTATGTATCCTTAGTTCCTTCAACTGATTTTTGTGCATCAGTCTATGAAGTCATCCTCACTATCTGGTCACCATCCTCAGGATGACCTTATGCTTGCAAATTACTTCTTGCATGTCAGTACACAGAATATTAAAGGACCAGATCTAGGAAACAAAACTAGCCTTAGAGTGAGGGCTAGTTTCTCCAGTAAAATAATTACCTGAAAATGTTGAATATCAGGCACTGACTTATCTGTACCACAAAATGAGAATTAATGTTCATTACCTCTGACCTGGGACGTTACAATGCCCTTAAGTACCTTTTAATCACCAAAGAAAGAGTAAGACAAAAGACATTGTCTGCCCTCAAGGATCTCATACTCTAATATTCAAATTAAACTTGAATGTCCATTGTTATGCACTAATTATGGCATTGCCTTCATAAAAATGAGAAGACATGGCATCATGATTTTTTAAAAGAGATATTGACTTCATTTTGGTCAATACACTCTTATCACTGTATTTTGAGTCAGACAAAAACAATGATGAGTTTTGAAATTTTCTATCTTTTCTTTATGGGCATTACACTGTCAAACAAAATGCTAGCCCATTCAAAATAGAATCAGGCCCATTAAAATAGAATTAATGGTAAGTGGAATCATTCATTTACTGCCAATAAAGTCTGATTATAACACAACAGCTGTCTGTGGTTTAGAGAGGACAGAGAAAACTCTGTCAAGGGCCATAAACTGAATCCTATATACTCCTATCCACCTCCTTTTTCTGGTACATGGTTACAAGGACAAGTGTGACAGAGATAGTCTTATGGGATGGAAGGCCCCAACACCATAAACAATTTATATCTGAGTCCTGCCAATTGTGAAGAGTGATGGGGAGCATTTTCCCTTTAAGGATGATGTGGATTTATCACATTCCCAAGGTAAACAAATCTCAATCTAGGTTCATTTTGCTGTGCTTTACTTTGAAGAGATAAGGAAAGAGAATTATGAAATTAGACAATAAGAAATTTTGTCTTGGCAAAGAGATTTGTAGGTGTAGTTTACCAAGACTTTAGCAAAGTGGTTGAATATGTATCTCATGCCATTCTTGTGGAAAAAAATGGAGAGATGTGTTCAGGAGTGTAATAGTAATGTTTAAGAAGCAACTTTTTTGGGGAAAATATATGTGAAGCATAATTTTAAGTTTAATCTGCATTATTAAATTTTTCTCCATCACTTTCTTAAGTCTAAAACAGTGTTATCAAACTCAAATATAAAAGAGCCATACATACAGATCCCTCTTAATGTGGATCCCTGAAAACCCCTTATTGACTTAATTTTAAAAGGTAATACTATCTATGTTCAATAGTATTTTTTTATTTTGTTAATTTTTCCCCAAGTCCCTTAAATTTTAATGTGGTTCAGGTCCATTGAGAACTGTCACATATATCTAGGCAAAAAACAAAGTAATAAATTAAGCCCTGATTTGTGATGTTTCCAATTTTCAGAACTGTAAATACTCACACTGAAAATTTAACAATTAGCTCTCATGAGCTTGTACCAGCTGACTCCAGAACACCCCTACATATTAGTACAATTGAAAATGAATTTTGATTGTGCTGTAAGAAACAAGGAATGGGAGGGATTCAGAGAAGCATAGATAGACTTACATGAATTGATACAAAGTGATGTGAGCAGAACCAAGGAGATACAAAGTGATGTGAGCAGAACCAAGGAAACAATGTGGACAATGACTGCAACAGTGTAGCTGACAAAAACTACCTCTCACTATACAGAAAACGAATATTGCAAAAGTGGTACAAGCACTACCTCAAAGAAGAGAAGTCACCTTCCTGCATTCCTTTTTAGATGTAGGAAGTCTATAGGTGTGGAATATTGTATATATTTTCATTTTTTTGATGTATTGATTGGTTTTCCCACTTTTTTCTTTAAAAAAATATTTGTTATATAGAATGGTTCTTTGGGAGAGTGGAGGAGAATACAAAGAAGTTTAGATGACTAAAAAAACAAAAGATTTCAACGAAATTTTATTTTTTTATTTTTTATTTTTATTAAATGTTTTGTTTATTATTTATTATTATTTTTTAAAAATGATAATAGCATTGATTTGCCAATGTTAACTAAGAATAAAAATCCTCAGTGGAGTGCCCCAGGAATCTGTCTTATTCTGATATATTTAATATTTTTTTCAAAGATTTGGATGATATACACAGATGACATTCTTACTAAATATGAAAATAGCACCAAGCTCAGAGGGTTAACTAATTTACTAAGTGACAGAATCAGGGTTTAAAAAGTTATTGACAATCAAGAATACTGAGTTAAATCTAATATGATAAAATTCAGTAGAAATCAATGTAATGTCCTGTTACTGTTCATACATTTCAGTTAGGTCTGATTCTTTGTTATTCATTTGGAGTTTTCTTGGCAAAGATACTGCAGTGGTTTGCCATTTCCTTCTCCAGCTCATTTTACAAATGAGGAAATGGAGGCAAACAGGGTGAAGTGATTTGCTCAAAGTCACGCAGCTAGTACATGTCTGTGGTAGGATTTGAACTCAGAAAGATCTTTCTGACTCCAGGCTCAGCATTCTCTCCACTCTTTTACCTGGTTGCCCTACTATGTCCTACAGGGGTTCAAAAATTCACCTTCACCAATCCAAAACCAGGGAAGATTTGTTTGGGTATCAGTTTGTCTGGAAAATAAAATACTTGGGATTTTAGCAGAGTTTAGGCTCACTGTAAGGCAGCAGTGGAATTTGAGAGCAAAACAAAATGAAACAAAAGAATGTGATCTTTGACTACAGTAAAAGTTCAGGAGATGATAGCCTTGGTCCACTCTTCTCTGGACCGAACATGCCTGGAGTAGTCACTTCTAGACACCACATTCTAGAGAGTACAATCCTAAACTAGAGACTGTTCAGACATAAGGAACAAGGATGGTGAAAGAATTTGAGTTCATGCCCCATGAGGGTCTACTGAAAGAACTGGGATTGTTTGGTCTAGATAAGAGTAAAAGGAGATAGGGTAACATTTTAAGTATTTGAAGAGCCGTCATGTGCAAGAGAAATCACAATTAGTTTATTTTATCCAAGAGGGTAAACCTTAGAATGATGGGTAGAAGTTAGCACAGTAGCAAATGCTTGTTCAGTTGACTAAATTTGGATATTGCAATGAGGTGAATTTATGCTTGATGGGAGGGTGGATTGGTAACAATGGGAGCTGTCAAAAATTGAATGGGCCACTTTGGGAAGTTATCATTCTCTCTTTTTGGCAATTTTCAAGCAGAGGCTAGATGCAATTGTAAAGGAAATGTTTGGGAAGAATGGGTTGGACTGTACCAATAGTGTCAAACTCAAACAGAAATGCAGAACCCTAACCAAATATAAGAATCCTTTGGGCTACGTATTGACTTAAAAAAGGATACGTTTTGTATGTTCTTCTTTTATTAATATATCAATGCATTAAAAATAAGAATTGCATTTTAATCTGGTTTGGGCTTCACTCCCTGGTTGACTACACGCAGCTAAAGGATGTATGTTTGATCTCTCTGGACCAGATGACTAATGAACTGAAAATGTACTCCAGCACACCTCCCCTCCTTCTTTGTAAAGATGGGGGATTCAAAATGAGGAATGCTGCATAAAAAATAACAAGGCTTTTTTCAATATGTGGATTAGTTTTGCTGTCTCAGAAAGGGAGAAGAAACGAGTTCTTTTAGGAGATGTAGATAATATAAAAACAAAAGATGTTAATTAAAATGTATTTACAGAAAAAAAGAAAGAGCACCCCAGGATACTGTTATAAGATTAGCTTCTTTGGGGAGTTGGTGTTGGGGAGAGGGTCTCTGATGATCTGGAGCAGGGCACGGGAAGAGGGGAAGGTTAAACGTTGTGAAGGCTGATGAGATATGCTCCCAGAAAGTGCTGGGTATAATGGCCTATACCTTTTGGCCCTCCTGGTCACTTCTTTCCTAAATCATGTCCGTGCTGGTGCAGGTCTGGTGAAGGGCATGCCTTTTGTGACCTCAAGTAGTTTTATATTGGCTAATGATGTCCCTTTCTCTTCATTTTCTTGCACTCCAGGATATCTGATAGGAACGCCTTGACTGATACAATATTCATATCAAGCTTTGCTGATATAACAACATGATGACATTTAATAATTAATATTAATAGTTATCTGTTAGTTTATTCAATAATTGAATAATTTTGAATATTACTAATAATCATGTGATGTTAATCAATTGAATTTTAATAACAAATAGCAATAAGTAGCATTTCTATAGTGAACGTGACAGAAACTCTTGAATGACCGCAAAGAGCAGTAAAGCTCAGAGTAAAGTCTGCATTTCATGAACTTTTAGGATCATAAGATCACGGCAACAGAGCCAAAAGGGACATTAAAAGGCATCCGGTCCAACCCCCTCATTTTTCAGATGAGGAAACTGAGTCCCAGATCAGTTAAGTGATGTGCATGGGTTACACAGGTAGTTAATGACAGTCAGGTTTTAAACCTACATCTTTGATTCTGAATATGGGTTCATTTCCCTTTATCCTCAGTTCACAGCTAGATACACTGAAGAAAGCTAGGCCCCATCCCTAACTCCTTCCCCAGCTCTGAGTTCTCAGAGCAGTCAATTAGCCTTTCCCTCCGCACTATAAAATGAAGGACAGGCTCGTTGGAGTCCATTCTGGAGAAACACTAAGGTAGAGGTGGGGCATCCAAAATGTTTGAAGAAGAATAATTTCTAGGGCCTCTCTGGTTCTGGCAAACCATTGGCACGCTAGACAGAGCCTAACCCGCTGCCACTGGGATGCTGCTCATTTACATGCCGTGTCTTGGGCCTGGAGGGGCCTTTTCTCATTTACTTCACCTGTAAAATGAGAAGGTTGACCTAGATGATCTCCAAGGTCCTTTCTGGCGCTAACATTCTATGACTATGGCTATTATATTTAAATAACACTTCTAAGAAGGTCAGAGTAGTTTAAATATGACATTTTTATTGCTTCTAATCTTTTCATAGTTTTGAATATTTATATCACCTCCGTGACTTTACAGGCCACACAGCCACTCATCACAGAGTTTTCTTTGCATTTGTGCGGCGTCCACGAGGCTCAAGTTCCTTGTCATTAAAAAAGAAAAGAAATGGAGTTAAATATCAATTTATTTATTATATTTGGAAGGAGGACTATCTGTTAATAAAGAGGTTTTGCTGAATGACTGTGGATCGCTAGTTAATTCATTTAAATGAAGGGGAAAACCCTCAGGTGGAACTGAATCATAATTTAGTGTCTTTGTATAACTATAGAGTACACGTGAGGAATTCTGAGGACAGAAGATAGGAGTGGGAGTCTGGGGTACCTGGGTCAGACAGAAAGACTTAAGAAGGTGTCAGAGGATCCGAATCGAAACCTGAGCTTTGCTCCTCATTACCTGTGGCTGCTTTCTCTTTTCCGACCTCAGTTTTCTTAATGTAAAATGAGATATGGTCTCAAAGGGATTTTCCAGTGTCAAAGCCATGAGGAAATGGGAATTAGATTGAAGGGTTGTGAGTTGTATCTATTAGTAACATTAGTAACAGCTAGATACCACTGTGGATAAACCTTTGGACCTAGGTTCAGAAAGCCCTGAGTTCAAAATTTGCCTCAGACACTAGCCGTTTGATGTTGCTATGTGTTTTAGGTACATCCAACACTTTGTGACCCCATTTGGGGTTTTCTTGTCAGAAATCCTGGAGGGGTTTGCCATTTCCTTTTCCAGCTCATTTTACAGATGAGAGAAACTGAGGCAAGCAGATTTAGCAACTTGTCCAAAGTCGCACAGTTAGTAAGTGTCTGTGGCTAGATTTGAACTCAGGATAATGAATTTTATTGGCTTCAGAGACCCAATCTCCACTTTCTCTCCTGTGCCACCTAACTGTCATACTAACTATAAGACCTTGTACAAATCACTTAATCTCTCAATTTTCTCAGTTGTAAAATGGGGATGATAATAGAGGCCACTTCCTGCAGTTGTTTTTAGGTTCAAATGAAATACTGGGGTGCGCACATTAGGGTCTGAGGGTCAGATCTAGTCACTACCTGGTTTTGTACAGCCCCGTGACCTAAGAGTGATTATCATTGCGAGTTCCTTGAGGGTAGGGACTCTCTTTTACCTCTTTTTGTATCCCCAGACCTTAGCATGGTGCCTGGCACACATAGTAGGTGCTTAATAAATATTTATTGACTAAGAATTGCTTTTACTTTTTAAAAAAATAAAAATAGATGAATGATCAGATTTGAGCCATGGCTGGGCCGTTGCTTTCTGACCCCTGAGTTTAAAAATTGCATTCCAAACTAGTACTATATAGATTCTAGCTATCATTAACAAAAACATGCTGTCTATGTATGTATATGCACATATAATTTACTCTCTGTCTCTGCCTTCATATATATGTGTGTATATATATATATATATATATGTATGTATGTATGTATGTATGTATGTATAAAATGTCTTTGTTGTGGGAACTTCCTCCCCCAACACAGATTGCATCCTGTTTGTAGCTTGATAGGCTTACAGACTAGTCTATGGCTGACTGGGATTGGGACTTGCCTATGGTCCCCCAGAAAATCTAGGGTCACAAAGCTGAAGGTGACTTGATTCAACTCCCTAATTTTGTAGAGTAGGGAACTGAGGCCATGAGAGGTGAGCACACCAGTACAGCTTCTGAAAATAATGGCAGTATTGGCCATTTAGTGTGAGTTATTCAAGCGGATTGAGGGTGACCTTGGATCTTTTCTTAGTCCTTCAGAGGTGATTGAAGTATTGCTCAGGTCCTGTTGAGAAAAAAGTGGCCTGTAAATAAGATGAAAGTCATGCCTTTTAGGTGGAATCTATAAAAACCAAGGTGAACATGATGGCTTCAAGTTATTTCTTATTACCTAAAATTATTTTTTAAAAGCCCTACTCCAAATTTTTCTTGTGAAGTTACTCATCTCTCCTTTCTCATATAAAAATACCTGGCAACCAGTTGTTGAAAGGGAGATCAATAAAACAGGGTAGTTTCACTCTAACTTTTATGAGAGAGAGAAGGAGGAGGGGGAAGAAGGAGGAGGGAGAGAGGAAAAGGAGAAAGCTGGTGAGGGAGGGAGAAATAGACATACATGAGAAAAAAAGTTAGTAGGAATAAACATTCCTATATCTTTACAAAGTTGCTCTAAATGTCCTATTTAAAACATTCAAGAGTTTAGTTTTCTTTAGAATTGTTGACTGATATTCCAAAAATCATTTAAATTAAAATCTCATGGAGTTTTCAGACTTATGTCATTAATACATTTTCACGTAACTCTGACTTTGAGAAGCCTTGTCCTTGAACTGGGCATTCACTTCCAGAGGTCGAATTTCCGTCCCAGAGAAGGGGCAGTGATGTCTGAGGGTCACAACCTTGGATAGGGAAGCCCTGTTTTCCAGAGCAGCCCGGACTTCTCTGGCTCAGCCTTTCCAAGAGTCTGCTACTCCTCAATTCCCAGAAGTAAAAACACTGGAATGAAGGTTGTAAACATCACTCTTGATATAATTGCATTTTTAACACCCTCTTTTATAATTGACTGGAGAGATTTTTTTTAAAAATTAGAGAGCAAAAAAATCCATGGTGGGAGTTTTTATACTCATTGTTTCATAATTGCTTTATTTTCATCTTGTAGGTTACAAGAAGATTAAAATGAATCTTCTTGTAACAGAGAAGAAATTAACTCTGTATTAAAGACCAGAGGATCATATTGGTTATTGCAAACTTTAGATCTCTTTACAAATAGATGTAATTCTATGAGTGAGCAGAGAATCAAAATGGGACAGAAATATGAACACTAAGGAGAGAGTAGGGCCCATTATTAATATCCATAGAGTCTTCCTCGAGGGAAGCTGTATTTTGTTTGGGAGACTCCCCACTGCTTCCCCATGATGTTCTCTTTGAAGAGTGCCATGATAAATAATACAGCTTTTCTCAGTTGTGATTTTGCCAAAAGGCATTGTTGGAGTTTTTGTCTGCACAGGGACTCATGAAGCTTTGCTGTGCCCACATTCCTCTCCAAAGAGAGGAGAGATGAAGCAGTGGTTCTTCCTAGAGTAAAAAACTCCAGTTCCTAGCTTTGATGGTGTTTGTCTTGTTGTTTTTCTGCCCCTGCCAGACACTGCTGACACCAGCTGTGCAGCTGGGAAAGTTATAGAAGATGCGCTCTGTGGATGAGTTAATATAACAGAGATTATTTGGCAAGTCTTCCTGGTAAGTGTACCCCCTCGATTATATATCATTTTTTACAGCTTTGAAAATTCAAATTACTCTCTTTTTTCTTGACTATATACTTGCCCAGGGATCATATCATAGGCTATGAACTTTTATTATTTTGATTAAGTTGGATTTGGTTCTTGCCCATACCCTTGTATGGAAATCATCAGAGAATCTTTGTTGCTCCTCTGTGCTTTGCTCAGTAGAGCTTGTCATTTTTCCATGTTGACATTACAACATTACTGTGTTTGGCATTAGTAAAACTCATCCTTGGTAGCCGAAATAGAAAGCATTTTGATATTGTCAGGAGCATGTGTCCATTTCAATGGAAATGCCAAACATGCCTTCTTAAACAGTCATGGCCAAACACCATGACATCCCTCTTGTGGAGATTCCTATCTCTGAGTTTCAGACACTTGATGATTCGCATACTGGAAAGAGTTTTTGAAAGAGTCATCATAAAGCACAAAATGATGTTGCAGTGAGTGGTCAAGAAATGAGATTTATTATGCTTCCAAAAGCAAATGAGTACACTTAAAAGCTAATGATATTTTGGAGTAGAGGAATGCAGCGGGCATATGGCAGAAAGAGTTTGTGTTTCTAAAGGCACCTTATAGACCTAAATTGCTTAATGAACCATTCTGTGCAGTCGTATAATATTAGTCTACGTTCCTTCTGGATGGTGATTCCATTAGCTTTTGTTTTCCAAAGGTGGGCAGTTGGGAAAGGTGGCTGCTTATTAATGAGTTGTCATTTTCCTCATAAAGCACAGTAATGGACTGGATCAGGTTAATTTCTTCCACACAGTGCTTTCCCACTTTGTTACTGGTTTGAACAGGAGTTGAATTGCTTTGTTAAATTTAAGGCTAGAACAAAGGAATTATGTCACTGAATACTTACATATCACTACTAGGTTCAAATGGCTTTTTTAAAAAAAGGAATCATTGAATCCTGTTCTAACTTAGGTTAACCAAAGTCACATTTCCTTCTTACCCCCTACCTTGTGCTCCTCCCTCCTCCTCAATCCCCACAAAATAAATAAACAAACAGAAGTTTAAAAGGGAAAGCCAGGACTCTATCTGCGATGCATCCTGTCCAGTGCAAGCCTTGGTTCTATACCCCCCACCCATCCAATTTCCTTTTCTTGTTTGCCCCTCTTAGTTTGAATAAATGATGTTTTTTATCATGTGCTTTGTGGACTGAAACAGAAAGGAGTCGGCAGAAGTTGGTCGCTATTTCACACAGCTGTATGTTTAGAGGGCTATAGGTAGAAATGGAAAGCAACTTTGGCAAAAGATGTTGCACTGAATTTTGAGATGCTAAGACATCTAATGGTGTGCCATATGTTAGCATAGGACTTGCGTCTGGAAATCTGTGAGCATTCTCATTTGGCCCAGGAAAATGAGGGAATCTTGTTGAGATAAAACATTGGAGTGTTTGTTTGCCACATTACTCTGATATTACACAATCAAAACTGAATTGTATAAGCATGGCCCGCTGTCTGCTAACTCGACATGTCTCCGTTGGTGGAGCCATAAGAGTTGTATTAACATGTTTCTTGCCCATTCTTATTTTAGCCACTGACAAGCTTGCTTGAGAAAGATGAATTTAGTTTTGTGACACAGCAGGAGAATATTAAATTGAAAAAATTAATCTTACGGGATTCTGAGAATGTTCTGGAGTCTCACTTGCTATAGAAAGGAATTCCCTCTGAGCAGGGTCTGCTTTGAGACTCACCTATGGGGCTTTAAAATCAGGAAGCCATCTTGGGAGCTGGAAGGGACAGTTGCTTAAGGCTTACAGAGGTGCCCCGATCACCAGGTGGTCCCCTGTCATGACCATAGAGACTTCTGTGTGCTTATTTCCATGTTGGGGTTTATAATGCCCTGCCTCTACCAGTCCTGATATGTCATTTTTGCTGTTCAGTCATTTTTTTCAGTTGTGTCTGATTCTTGATGGCCCCATTTGGGATTTTCTCAGCAGAGATACTGGAGTGGGTTGCCATTTCCTTCTCATTTTACAGATGAGGAAACTGAGGCAAACAGGGTTAAGTGACTTGCTCAGAGTCACACAGTTAGTAAGTGTCATGGGCCAAATTTGAGCAAAACACATGTTTTGGAAAGTATTGACTCAACTACAGACCAAGCAGTCACAGCATTGCTGCATCTTAGATGTTCTCCCTCTTCCCCAGGCATCCCCACCCCACTGGGGCAAGAAGGCAAGGTAGAGAAACCAAGTCTTTTCTCTGATGTGTTTTGCTTTTTGTTTTGTTCCAATCAAATAGGGGTAAAAGGACCCCTTTTATCTCCTGGATTCCCTAGCTCCATTCAAGTTTCCGCCCAAAGATGCCTTCTACAGGAAGTCTTTCCTGATTCTCCTCCCCCCCTTATCCCGAATTGATTTGTATTTGTTTTGTCTCTATTTTGTATTTATTCATTGGCCCAGGCCAACTCACTTAAATCTCTCTAGCCTTCAATTTCCATAGGTGTAAAATGATGGCAGGAGGTGACTTTTAAAATTTCCTCCAACTCTGACTCCATGGTCTTTTGTAGTCATACCCTACATCTTTCAAAAGGATTGCAAGTTCATCCAGAGCAGGGACCGTTCTCTGTTTTCTCTTTGAATGTCCTCTGTCTAGCAGTGTCTAGCACCAGGTGGACACTTTATAAATCTTTATTGAATTGAAATGTTGTTGAGTGAAATTGAATAGAGTGCAACTGATTTGCTGATCCTTATCAGCTGAATTTTCATCTGATACCTAGGAATGTCCCAGGATAAGAGAGAAGAGATTTGATTGAGCAGAAATGATGAAGTTAGTATCAGTGGTAAAGTGGTTGTTGACTAGCTGTGAAACACTCTGGTTCTGTTTTCGTCGGTAAAATGGAGAGATTGGGTTAGCTACCTTCTAAAGTTCCATTCATCTTTAAAAGTATGCCCTTATGATCTCCTTGTGTGGTCAAAGATACACAGAAAATTAATTGATTTAACTTTCTTTTACCCTCCCCTTTATCTTCTGGTGAAAGGATTGATGAGCAAGAAGGCCAAAAGAGAAATAAAAAGAAAAAGTCAGCATAGATAATCCAAAAACTACACATAGAATTGGCTCCAGAATAATAAAGAATTAACTGTAATTACCATGACATGTGCTGTTAAAGCCAGGCAGAAAAATATGATTTTTGGCATTAAGATAATCATTAATTATAGCCCAGTCCCATTCTTTCTTGGATTAGTTCAGATAACTATAAATTACATTAGTGAAGTGCTTTTATGTCATTTCCTCTCCTTTTTTATGATTTATATAGTCAGAATACTGACCTGTAATTAAGTGTACTGGAGAATAGCCCCCAGTTAATTAAACATTGTATAGTGTGGAGGGTGTGTCTTGCCAAAATTCCAAAGGAAAAGGGCACTCTTGGATCAAAGAGCTATAAAGAACTTTAAAGATGCTCCAGTGAAGGATTTCTAAGATTACGAAAGCTGCTCAGTGAATCTAAATGAATTCCACCCCTCCCAAATCTTTGACTCTCTCACCATTGTCTTTAAGAGAATATGGCCCATCCCTTAATAGAATTACAGCGTATGCTTGCATAAGAGAGACCTTTAGATATGAGACAAATCCTAGTTTGTAAGAGCTGAAGAAAGCAAAGATAAGCAGGAGTCATAGAAGCCCAAAGGAAATGGCTCCCTTTCCTTCCTGAGAATAACAAGGAACAACCAACCAACTCACTAATCATTCTTTGGCGGATACTCCTCATCTAATGTCACTGCCAGTTGACATAGCGTCAATGTTTGCTCTAGCCAATCCAATCCCTAATTCTACCCACTTGTCAAGGCTAGGCTAAAAGCTATCTTTTCCATGCTTAAAGCATTTGTGTGCCAGGGAACATGAGATCCTGTTGCCAGACACTCCCAGAGCCCAAAGTGACTCTAAACTGGGGACATCTTTTGGAGATTTCAACTAAAAAGGGAGGAAATAGCAGGGTTGGGCAGATTCAAAGAGGTAGGGCAGGGGGAGGCTTCATGTCATAGTGTGTACTTTTGCAGAGAGACCCTTAGAACTCTCTCTCACTGAAGGGGAGACAATAAAATAAAGTAGAAATTGAGCTTCATTTGGAAGTAGAGGACCTGGGTTCAGATTCTGACTCTTCCACTTACTATTTTGTAATTTGGGTCCATCATTTCCCTTCTTTAGGTCTCACTTTTCTCACCTGTGAAAGGATGGTATTGGGCTAGACCAGAGCTTCTTGAACAAGGGATCATGACCCTATATGGTGTCCTAAAAATTTGGCAATAGTAAAAGGTTTCTTAATGCTCAATGATCAAAACTTAATTTAAAATCAAATGTGTAATGAATCCAAGGTGTTTCTGGGAGTACTTGCATATGTTGAACTACACTTCAGCCTTGATTCTGAACACAAAGCATGTGTACTTTGTACTGTGCATGCCCCTGGGCAAGCTCCAAATTTGGAGGGGCGAAGGGGGTGACCAGTGGAAAAAGTTTAAGAAGCCCTGAGCTAGACAACCTCTAAGTTTCCTTCCTATTCTTAAGTGTGATATCCCATGATCAACCCAGGTGATGGAGAATCCATCGATGACTTCTTTGCGGGAAAGACAGAGCAATTCAATGTGCCCTTCCTGTCAGTGAAGTTCTTGATAAAGTACTGTATAAAATCATCATCATTCTTTTTCTTATCACCATTATAATTCATTAAAATCACTCCTCATTTTGTTTAATGTTCAGTCAACAATATGGCTCCAATTCTTTAATGTTTAATGTTCTGTGGACTATTGCACAAGTGAATAAAATACCTACTTCTGTATTTAAATATCCAGTTATAAGGTCATTTTTTACAGGCTTATGAAGAGCATTCTCAGGATAGGTCCAGCACCAACCAGGTTGATATTTATGGTATTGTGACATATGATCAATTGGATGAACACTCATAACGTTCCCACATAATTTTGATCTCCTCAATTAAGTCTTTATATTCAGGAAGCTTTTGAGTCTTTGCAGCTTGGAGAGTGAGTACTTGTAGTAAATGTATTTTTTTAAATTGTTGGTTAACTTTTTAATGAATCAATGTTATGTTCTGGTCCTCATGGGTAACAATTTTATCTAGGTCCAGTTCCAGTGCATTTTATTGGTTGAGTTCTCCAAGACACTTTGAGGTCAGTATTGGTAGCCTCTGTCTTCTGTCAGTCTATGAAAGATAGTTTAATTCAAAAACCCAGGTTGTATCATGCAAGAGTTTTTGTAGGTGCCAGATTTTTATATCCTTTGAGGATGAGTTATACAGTTTCTACAATTTCAGTGCATAATCTACACTGATGCCTAAGTTTTGGTTCCTTAGGGATAACCTTTCTACAGTTTTTATGGCCGTGACCATATCCTGAACTTCCATCATAAATCCTTCCTTTTCAACAAATCTATATAATTCAGTTAGTTCAACATTTCTCTATTGGTATATTATTGCTTGAGTTCATGCAGGTAAATGCTTTAAATGTATTTTTCCTATTGGACTTTCAGTTTAGGATGTCACTAATTCTCCTAGCATATGATGCCACATCTTCTCTTTAAAATCTTTATACTAAATGTGTCTTTCTTTGAAGTGACCAAGACGTTAGACTTCACCTATATCCAATGGCTCAACATCACCCCTTTCCAGTTCAGCGCTTTCATTGTCTATGTGCCCTTGTTGTATATGAAGAATTTTACACTTATCAAATCCAAACAGTATTTGATACTATTTAGAGGAATCCATGAGATCAAGAAAATGCTTAGGAGTCATAGAGCTTGAGGCTGTCTGTGTTTATCATGTGATTAATAAGATTTTTCAATTCAACTCCTTTAATTTGGAAGTCATAATAAGTTAACTTTGGTAAAGATGACAATAGATTCAAGGCTAGCTAGATCCATGATGGACTCAAGTTGTCTTCCTGAAAAATGCCATGTTTTCTAGCAATCATTCTCAAAATGATTGTCTTGGTAGTTTGTGTTCATTGTAGGTGTTTTATTATTTATTGTCTTTCAATTTTTTGATGATGATCTGAACTCATCCTGAGACAAATCACTATCCTGCTGTTTTTGTTTCTGTATGTTCAGTGTTCTACAGACTTTTGTACAAGTTGATAAAATTTCTGGGTTTTGTAGTTGAATAAATGTCTGAGGATGTAACATAAACATGCCCTCTGCAGGCTTAAGGAAAATATCCTCAGCATAAATCCAGTAGCAGAAAGGGCAAGAGAGATGGCTGACAAACATCTTTTCCTGTTCCCACATGATTTTGTCTCCTCAGCTTCCTCTATATATTTAGAAAGCTTTCTGTTCCATGTAACTTGAACATTATGAGCACTGGAGATGGCAATATCTGTCAAAAACATTGCTGTTGAATTTTTCTGAATCAGTGTTAGGTTTGGGTAAATGCAGGCAAATCTAGGTCTGTGATAGTGATCTAGTTCCAGCACAGTTTCTTGGTTGAGTTCTCTGGGATATTTTGAGGTCTCTATTTACAGAAAGGATCTGTCAGTCCATGAGCAATAGTGACCTTCTGGTGGAGAATTCTAACTACCAGGTCTTACCTGGCTGGGTACTTGGTAGGGGCTAAAATTTCATAGTCTGCAATGGTCGAATACACTATCTACACTGCTTCCTCAAATAATCCACATTGTTCTTCCACTGTTCCTTAAAGATATCTTTTTCATAGTTGCTATTGACGAAGAGGGTGTCCTGAATTACTATCGTAATCCTTTCTATTTCCACAAACAAATTTGCATGAGTCAGTCACGTATTTCATATTTCTTTGTCAGTGTATTGTGGGCTGTTCATTTGGAGGTCATCATTCCCAGAGGGTCTTTAGACACTATTTCCCTTCTCTTCCTCCTCAGTATCATGTAATCCAGAGCAGCCAGGTAGATCGGAGGTCACCTAGTCTAATCCCCTCATTTTACTTATGAGAAAATTAAAACTCAGCAAGGCTATATGACCATAGATTAGGAACTGGAAAGGATCTCAGAGGCCAGACTTCTCATTCTACATTTGAAGAACTTAAGACCTTGAGAGATTGAGAGAGTTTTCAAAGGTTATTCAAGTCTTGTGACTTCAAACCCAGTGTTCTTTCTACTCCATCGGAAGGTCTCAACCTGGGAGCAAGGGTGGGGGCTGGGAGAGCACACAAGGATTCTTCAAGGGGTCCATGAATCCATAAATAGCCAAATTAATCTCATATACTGAATAGATGATGTATCACTCATATACATGCTACAAGTTTTCAAATGTATATAGATGCTATTATGATTAATAAAATACAAATTCATTTAAAAGCTTTACCAAATTTATGGTAACTTTTTGCCATCATGCATTTTCTCTACCAGTAGGCAATAATGATACAACTTCTGATATGTGGAGGGGTTGAGGGGAGTCCATGTTTTGAAGTACTGAGAATATATTTCCTCCTCCACTGCAGAGGCACAGAACATAGGTTACTCATTAGAGACAGTGGTACCGGCTTCAGTTTGAAGGCATGCAATTACTAGATGGTAGATACAGTCATACTTCTTTTCTGTGAGATGATGCCATGAAAACTGAAGGCATCTAAGCTTGCCATAATGTATTCTTTGTAGCCAATTTTAGAATCCTGAGTTTTTTCCAGGTGCATCTTAGGTACCACAGAGAGATGCTTGATGACTCTGGCCACTGCTCCTTACCAAAGCAAATCATTCAAGGGAAGTTCCCCATGTCAATTTATGTTAATAGGGCTCCCCAAGTGGGTTATTTGGGGGGTCCACAGAGTAAGCAAAGGCACAGGATCAGATGAACGTCTTGTTAATTTTTGCCGCATTTGCTATAGGTTATTCCACATATTAAGTAAGTAATTCTTATTTGCTTACAATGTGATTAGCCATCAAATCTTTTGGGGGTACATTTTCATTGCCACACTCTTGTTATTGTAAATGGAATTAGCATGCTTAATTCCCTTCCCTTCATATGGAATCC
>CM053770.1:23819211-23889254 GCA_028658325.1 Potorous gilbertii | reverse complement strand
GTTTTTCATGCTTTTCTTGCATCTCTCTCATTTCTTTTCCCAGTTTTTCCTCCACCTGTCTAACCTGATTTTCAAAATCCTTTTTGAGCTCTTCCATGGCCTGAGCCCATTGGATGTTTATTTCAGATGTTTGGGATACAGAGGCTTTGACTTCTATGTCTTTACCTGATGGTAAGCAGTTTTCTTCCTTGTCAGAGAGGAAGGTTGGACTCATTTGTTCACCAAGAAAGTAAC
Organism: Potorous gilbertii; assembly: GCA_028658325.1. NCBI lineage: Eukaryota > Metazoa > Chordata > Mammalia > Diprotodontia > Potoroidae > Potorous > Potorous gilbertii. The sequence continues at coordinate 23,889,020 of CM053770.1, read as the reverse complement.
CTTCTATGGTCTTATTTTTTTTCCCCTTTTCTGGGTATTTTCCCAGCCAGTTACTTGACTTGTGAGAATCCTCTTCACTCCTGTCTAGATCATCTCAGCTATTGCTTGGGGTCTGAGATTCAAATGCTGCTCCCCTGCCTCAGGGCTTTCAGCTGCAGGCCTGGCTGCTATTCAGGGTGAGAATAAATTCAGGTTCTCAGGTGGGGGCAGGGCTGCCTCCCAGGCTCAGTTCCCTCAGGGGGTTTATGCAGAGACCTTCAGTAATGGAGCTGCTGCTGAGCTCCTGTCTGCTCCAGGAGCTTCTGGTCATCGCCTGCTGCCTCTGCTGCTGCCTCCTGAGGGAACCTGAGTTATGGAGACACCCCGCTCCCCTCTCGGCCAGCCCAGAAGTGTCTCTCACTGACCTGTAGCGCCTGTGGGTGGAGGGGCCTTTGCGGCCACCAGAGATTCTGTCCCTGAATCCTACTCGGATCTGCTAGACTTGCTCCTCTTGATGCCACGTGGCCAGTGAAGGGCTCAGCTCCGCTCCTGTCCAGTGTGCGATGGACCTTTGGGATCGGTTTTTCAGGGCTCTCTGGAACGGAAATCTCCTTTCCTGTGTTGCTCTGTGGCTTCCACTGCTCCAGAATTTGTTGGAAGTTCTTTTTAGAGGAAATCCATGGGCTGTGGGTTCGGAGCTGGCATATGTGAATCTTTGTACTCCACCCTCTTGGCTCCTCCCCCACCCCCGTCCATTTCTATTTAGCCACTTAATTTCAAGCTAGCTTTTTTATGTGGGGATATTTATGTCAAAATATAGAAAGAACATCCTCCAATGCTAATGGGGTCATAATTCACCTCCATGTACCACCTCAGACTCCAGGAAGGGGGTCAGCCTTAGGCTTTAGCTTAGTTTAATTCTTGGACATCATTATTCCCACCCAAAGCTGGCTGTGTTGACTTCTACAGAGCTAGTGTCTGAAATCTGATCTCATTAGAGCTATTGGTTCAGCTATAACATGCAACTTTGATTTCTAGGTTCCCAGATTCCCATGGTTGATGCTCCCAAGCTAGGTGAGAGATTCCCATTCAAGTGGAAGATTGGAACGATAAGACCAAGAAGGCAGAGCAAGAAGAAAATGGTCATCAGGTCCTTCTTTACCACATGGAGAAGGGCAACTAGCTGGTGCAGTGGATAGAGCATTAGTGCAGGGGTCAGGAGGACCTGAGTTCAAATCTCACCTCAGACACTTGACACTCACTAGCTGTGTGACCTTGGGCAAGTCACTTAACCCTAACTGCCTCATCCTGGGTCATCTCCGGTCATCCTGAAGAATATCTTGTCACTGGATTCATATGGCTCTGGAAGAGAAGTGAGGCTGGTAACCTGCACAGCCCTCCTTCACTCAAGACAAAGTTAAGTGCTGGCCATGTCATCATTTCTCTGATGGCATGGTCTTCTTCAGCAACGAAGGACGAACACACCACATGGAGAAAATGAACACATATACTCCTCCTTCAGACTTAAATGTAGCAAAATCAAAATAAAACAAACAAACAAACAAAAAGCCCTCCCTGTTGTTGTGTCTGGCAGATTTTATAGATATCAGCTGTTCTAGCTATGCAGCCAATGGAAAAAGGCAGTTTCCTGCCATGTGGTAGACTCATGTAAAATGTCTACACATAGTCTAGTTTTCAGGAAACAGATTCCCAGCATATTCCATATGGATGATGTCATCATGTTAGGTAGTCTTTGTATGTTCCATACTGCATTACAGAGAAACCTCTTTCATTCAACTGCCCTACCGCCCCCACATCCATCAACCAACCACTCAGTCAATAAGATTTTATCAAGCATCTACTACTATATGCCCAGGCACTGTATTAAATAATAGAAATAAAAAAGAAAAAGCAAATATTACCCCGCTTTTAAGGAGCTTACCTCCAAATGGGGGAGACAACATGTCATAATAGAACATGTTCCATTAAACCATGGAGTATTAGACACTGACATCATAGATAGGAGGCGGTGGTTGGAAAGGTTTTATGCAGGATGTGGTGCTTGAGCTAAGTTTTGAAGAAAGCCAAATAGTCTTAAGAGGTAGAGATGAAGAGAGGAAGATATTCCAGGTACCAGGGACAATTGATTGACTGGAGACAAAGAGATAGAATATTGTGTGAGAAAGAACAAGCAGACCAATATGGCTTTTGGAGAATGTGTTTGGGCATGGTTAATGTATAAGAAGACTGGGAATTAGGAAGGGGCCTTAATGTGTCAGAGGGCCTTCAGTTTGATCTTGGAGGTAATAGGGAGCCATTAGAATTGATTAAATGTGGAGGCATGTGATATGGTTGGGCTTAGACTTTAGGAAATCTCCTGGTAGGAACGTTATCAGGAAGGTTTCCTCCTGGCTGTTGTCCAGTCTTGCTTTCTTCCTGTGGAAGATTTAAGGATTCTCTTGACCTTTGAGGATTGATTTTTAACAAATTAGCTTTGGTTTTGTTTCTATTTTTTCCCATCCCCTCTTCCACACTCATCCTTACATACCACACACTCAAACACATGCATGCACACACACACACACACACACACACACACACACACACACACCCCTTAGACTCACTTTTATTACAAGTCCATGTATAGACTGGAAGAAAAAATGTGTCTGTACATGTGCACATCTGTGCGTATTTGCATATATTCTGTTGGGCAGGCACATATATGCACATATATATGCTAAGAGGCAAGAAGACTCTTTTAGTATGTGTGCATAAATGTGTTTCCTTTTTCCATTCTTGTATCCCTGGGTTATATCCTTTGCTTAACTTTGAAAAGAATGTTCCACAAAAGAAAAGCTGGAAGCATAATTTTACTTAATACAATAGATGAGCCACCATTCTATTTCTTTGTCTTGTGGGTGTAAATTTTGCAATAGCCTATACAAGAGTCCTGCTAAGGAGGGGAGCCTTTTACAAATATCAGCTGGTTAATTGCAAATGTTTAGAGAGATGAATGTTTTGTTTTTTAAATCTAGACACTCCAGCTCTATTGATCCAGTTACTCAACTTGAAAGCAGATAGCACCAAAATGTCCACACTTAGGCATGGAAACAAGGAGAGTGCCACCCAGACTTCAACCCAAGGGACCAGCCAGTGCTTTGGGAATACTTGGATGTTTTCAGAAACTTGCTAAGTACTCTGTAATGATGTCATTTAATGGACTATCTAATATGGAGAAGGGAGGGAGGAGAAGGAAAGAGGTGAAGGAAGGCCATATTAATCAACTTAAGTAGTTCAAAAAGTCCCCTCTCTGGCCTTGATAAAGAGAAATGAGAAAGCCTTGGAAAACCTTTTACACAAACAGAACCCTCCCACCCACCAGATATCTCCTTTTGACATTTCTAAAGTACAATAATTCTCCAATGGTGAAAAAATAAGAGGTAGTCCTGCCTCTAGGAAAGGCAAGGCATTCCATTTAATGTTACCATTTGCACAAAGTGGGAAAATAAGTCTACTCTCTTCTCATCCTTGTACACACTTAGGTCAAAGTTAATCTTCCTTTCCCTTCCCCTCCTCATCCCTACCCCCACAAAATGATCCCCCTTCTCACACTGATGTTGCCATCAGCCTCTGCTAAGTGGAAGAGTCCGAGGACTTCTGTCACCCACCATCCCCGGGTTGCCTTCTTGAGTTTAGTTGTTAAATAAGGTTTGGGCTCAAACTGACTGAGAAGCCAGAGAAAGACTGGTTAACATTACTGTTTTCCATAATGGAACTGGTTGAAAGAACTTTATTTTTCTCCTTATTATATACATCTCTTTTAATCAAGGTATGAGTTTGGGAAGATGACTTGATTATAATAAAGAGAATTTGATGACAAAAGACCTGGGTTCAAATCCAGTTTCTGCCACTCACTGCCTCCTTCACCTCAGGCAAATCATGGTATTGTTATGCCTTCCACATCACAACTTTCCCCATCATGGTTTCACTATATCTCAAGCTGGCATAAGGAACTGAATGGGAATTTAGGGGGAGTTTTACTAAAGCCACAGACAACACATAAGGGTTAGCAGATACAGAAAAAGTTTAAAAACTCAGAAATATGTGTAGAATACGATATAATATCAACATATTTTGTCTTTTAATACCGTAATAATTTAGACTTCTTCTCTGGTATGAAGGGAGGGCCAAAAAATTTTATGCAGATTTTTCCAGATTGAGGGGGCACCATGGCCCCAACCCCTAAGATGTAGAAGGGATAATGGTATGGGTTTCCCTGTCTGGGAAATGAGGGATTTGTACTAAATACTTTCTAAGGTCCCATCCAGCTCTTGAAAGCAGGAAGAGTTTCAGTTTTGTCATTGTATTCCCAGCATCTGCTATGGTACCTGGCACTTAGTAGGCAGTTAATAAATGCTTGCTTACTGGAGTGATTGATGTGATTCTTAAAATAGCCCTGTCTTGGGAACTGGAGTTTTCCCATTGGGTGAAAAGCAAGTTTTGCTTAAGAAATAAGCTAGGTAATTTATAGCCTCATACTTGCGGTGAAACCTGTGGTCAATAAATTATTCACAATACTACACATGCATTTCTTGGACATTCCACTCCTGAAGGCTAGTGGGAGTTTAATAAAAGGTAACCAGACCACATATATCTTAAGCTAAACTGATGGCAATTTGTTCCCATAAAGAAAGTCAAAAGCTAGAATGGGGATTTTAAAATAATCCCACTAAACTCGAATCTTTTTCATAAAGGAATCTATCAGGAAGCCAAGTCTTTTAATGAGGTTAGAACAAAAGATAAAGCTAAGCCTCCTGATAATGTAATGCCATTCTGATGAAATAATGTCTGGATCATTCATTCGGGTAAACAGAAGCTTCAGAACCATGCTCAGATGTATTGTTAGTACCATTCATTCTGTCAGCATCTCAGGGTTAAAAAAAATGTTTGGAAGTTCACAGTGGACCTGTGACTAACTCACACATTAGTGTAGTGCTGAAGCTATAAATAATTATGTTAATAAAAATAATATTGTGTTAGAAATGAAAATGTAATTATTAAGCACTTACTATGTGTTGAGTACTCTGCCATATACTGAGGTTCTAAATACAAAATTAAAGACAGTCCCTGTCCTCAAAGGCTTGAATTTGAATGGGGGAACCCTATAGGTGGGGCATAGATCAGACCTTTAAAGCTTGAAAGAACCTTAGAGGTAGGTCATCTAGCACAACCTCTTCATTTTACAAATGAGCAAATTGAGCTCCAGAGAGCCAATGCGATGGGTATGATGTGGCAAAGCCAGCTCAGGTCTTCTCACTGTACTCTGCCTTCTCAGTTTAACTAATCTGCCTGAACAGGAGAGTCACCCTGTCTATGTGTTCAGCATTGGTCAAATCTGCATCAGAGGATGAGCTCCCTCAGTGATCTCATTTGGACCTATTTACCTCATAGCACAATCAATCCAACCAAAAGTTTTGTCTGGACCAATCACTTGACTCACTAACATTTCTCACATGACCAGTAGAGACCAGGACTTCTGGGTTTTCTGTCACTTGTAGAATCTTATTAGTTTGTGGCAGGGGTTTAGAACCACTGTGTCTCTTGACCAGAGTCAATCAATGAACCTGTCTTTAAGAAACATCTCCCCTGCCCCAGAAATGATAATACAAAGTAAAATAAAACTGGAGTTTGCTTCCAGGAGATCGGGTCTGCTTTACCTCTTTATCCTATGAACCATTAGCTCATGATTGGAGTTTAGCCTTTTGACTTCAACCAAAACAATGGGAGTCATTCAGTGTTCCTTGATTAGTTAGGAACCTTGTTTTGGAGGGCATAAAGAGGAGAAAGTCAGGAGATTCTAAATATGAGCCATATCCTGGGGATGTAAAAAGATCAAAATTTGTGAAGTACATATTTCAACTGATTGTTGTGTTCATCCTTTGTTTTTGAAGAAGACCATGACATCAGAGAAGCGATGACATGACTTGCACTGGACTTTGTCTTGAGTGAGGGAGGGCTGTGCAAGTCACCAGTCTCACTTTCTCCTCCTGAGCCATCTGGATCCACTGACCAGATATTCATCAGGGTGACTGGAGATGGTCCAGGATGCAATGGACTTTTGGAAGGGAAGGGAAGGGGAAAGAGAAAGAAAAGGAAGGGAAGGGAAAAGGAAAGGAAAAGAAATCTAGCCAGTAAATCCAAAGTTAACTGGGAATCTTCTGGCCTTCTAAATTTACCTTCCTTTGGAGAGAAGGAAGTGAGGGGAACAAAAAGGAGCTTGATCTTCTCACAGGTTGTGTTCATCCTTCATTTTCAAAGAAGACCATAACTCCCATTAGTTAAATCAAGTCAACAAGCATTTATTAAATGTTTATTATGTGCCTGGCATGGTGCTAAGCACTGGGAATACAATTACAAGCAGAAAGAAAGATAACTCTTACTCTCATGGAGCCTATCTTCTAATGAGGAGATAAAAAGGGAGCTGAAATTTCAGCAGGGGGAAGGAAAGAATGAAGGCATGGAACACTTGGGCATCCAAGGTTATAGGAGTAGAAAGTCCAGCAAAGGAAGAGGCTGCAAGCACACAGGGCACTTCCAATGTGAGAATTCAAGGGGTAGACTAAACTTTCAGGGTTAAGAGGTTTCTAAAGAATGGTAGAAAAAGTTCAGGAAGCTAGGTGGCACTGCAGGGGATAAAGTGCTGGGCCTGGAGTAAGGAAAACTCACCTTTCTGAGTTCAAATCCACCCTCGCTTATGAATTGTATGAACCTGGGCAAGTCATTTAACCCTGTTTGCCTCTGTTTCCTCATCTGTAAAATGAGGAGAAAGGAATTTCAAACTACTTCTGGTATCTTTGTCAAGAAATCCTCAAAAGGAATCTCAAAGAGGTAGATATGACTGAAAATGACTGAACAGCAAAAAGAGAGTTCCAAGAGTCAAGAGGACAACCTGGAGGGGACTTAGTGACTGAGCAAAGAGAAGGAAACGGAGTTTGAGGGGTGCTGGTTTAATAGTGTACCTCACTTGCCCCTCTAGTTCTGCCTCTCCTTAACTTGGGTGTGAATTAAATCATCTTTCCCTTTGATTTATGTAAGTGTTTCAGAACAGCCTTATCATTTCTGATTATGTTCCATTGGCAGCTGACTCCAATGACTTTTAGCTTAAAGCTTTCCTGTTCTCTGTAATCCATCAGTTGGATAGTGAGTGATGCACAGACAAATGATGCACTTGAGCGGCTCCCTATTTCAAGTACCCTGCAGGGAATACTGGTGAAATATGAACCGCCTGCCGCCTGGGAGTATATTTGTTCTCTGAGATTCTATTTTCCTAGGTCAGCATTCCTCAAAGTGTGCCCATCTGTAGTAGTCAGTTCCAAATTTCTGTGCATCCAAAATTCTGTGCTTATGGAAGATGTTAGTTGGACAAAGTTAGTGGGACAAAATATTAGAATTTTCTACTGCAGGAGATAAAGGTAAGTAAAATCTATGGGCAGGAAGAAACAAGTCTAAAAAAATAAGACTGAACCTGATAAGGTTAATTTAACAATCATAAGGATGATGATGATGATGATATTATTTGTAAAGTCCTTTAAGGTTTGTAGAATACTTTCAGTTTTTTTACTCGCAACAACCCTGGAGGGGAGGTGCCATCATTATCCCAAGTTTTACAGATGAAAAACTGAGGCATCCAGTGCTTAATCTAAGTGACTTGCTCAGTCACACAGGTAAAGTGATCTCTTCCTGAATCTACATCCAGCGCTCTATACTATGTATTGTTTCCAGACCCACTACTACTAGGGGAGGAGGTTCTAGATAGCCCAGTAGACATCGATTACACCAAAGAGTTGTGGGAGTTGAGAGCAGTATAGAGAAAGGCCTAGATGGTCCCAGAGCTACACTTAGGGGGAGGCGTATTCTTATGGCCTTTGGCTCACAGTTCTCACCACCAGATGGTTGAATTGGAGCGCCACCCTCCCCTCCATCTCCCTCCCCAGAAACTCTGCCATTTCTCTATCCGTTCCCATCTCCCAGATCACATGATTGAACTTCAGGGGAAATCTTGGTTAGGGCACAGAGACAGGGGTGGGAACGGGGGGACTGTGAGGTCCTTTGGTCAAGTCTGAAATGGGTCAGAGTGGAGGAACAATGCGGTCAGGGTTAGGGGAAATAGTGGCAAGGGGACAGGCAGGAAGGAAGGGATAATTTAACTGAACCCAAAGTGAACCTAAAAACAGTTCAGTTCAGGGACAGTGTTGACGTCAAAGCCGTTTCTCATTTTATATAAATCAGGTCATCCAGTTTAAGCCCCCTCACCTTCTGCCAACCCCAAATGCCAAGTTATTGCCCTTTTCCTTACTGCTCTCACTAACCTAGAATTGAATGGTTTCCTTAGGCCAGCCAGACTTTTTTTTCTTTTTCGAGGGTAGATTTTAGTGTGTTTTAGATTATTAGGGTCCTGGAGCATCTCACTTATATAGCTCCATTGTTTTCTCCAATAAGATCCTCTAACTTACATAGGTAACCTTCCTCTGCCTTCTCCTAAATTAAATGAGAAATGTCTTCCTCTGTCTTGTTCCTACTTGGAATCAATCAATCAAAAAGGGTTTAGTAAGCACTTGTTTAAAAAAAAAATCAAGCTTAGCTTTGTAGGTAAGGGATAAAAAACCCCAACAGTGTTTGATATTGGTGAATTTGGCAACTGTAAGCGCCTGGGTGGAAACAGCAATGTGGTAGGATGGAAAGAGTGTTTTGGTCTCCTTCTTTATGACTCCACTTACCATCCCTGTAAATTAAATTAAAATTAAATTAGATTAATTAAAATGTTCTTCCCTGGGCGTTGCTTGCTCCCCTTATATGTGCTATTGTCCCCAATTAGAACATAATCTTCTTAAGAACAGGAACTGTCTTAGATTTTCTATTTGTATACCCAGCACTTAACACTGTGCTTGGCACAAAACACTTAAGAAATGCCCTTTTTTTTAGTTATTTCCATTTATTTATTTGTCTCAGCATGGGCCGGCGGGGGGAAGGTGGTTGGTACCTCCATTTTAGCTTTAAAGGTCCAATCCTACCCTAAGTCCTTCTGAGCAGTTATGGAATATAGTTCAGCATCTATATACAATGTTATCACTGTTGTCATTTTACCTGTGACTCAAGGTTCAGTTCAATCATGCCTGATTTTTAGTATCCTCTCTGTCTTAACATGCCTTACACTGGTTTATCTAGGTACTTGTCACATCCTTTTACCCCCACCAGTAAAACACCCTTAAGGGCAGGGTCTCTTTGCAATTGTTTTTTTGTTCTTTCCTTTGTACCTTCAGCCCCTAGCACTAGGCTTTTAATGGCAATGTACAAACACTTGTTGAATTGAATTAAATTGACTCTAGTATAGACCTGAAGTTTAACCTTGATTGTTACCCTAGAAACTGAAGCTTACCCTTCAGGCAATCCTTGTACACTTCCTTAATCAATTCACTTTTCCACTCACTACAGAGGCTCTTAAACTTTTCACCCCTCCTCACGACTCCCATAGCTCCCCTTTCCTCTACTCTTTCACATGAGAATCTTGACTCATATTTCATTGAAAACAAAATGGTGGCCATTTATTATAAGCTCTCTTTTCTCCTCTTCCTCATCTCACGTTGCTCAGCTGTCTTTTCCTACTTCTATCTCACGTTTCCTTACCAAGGCAAACCCCTCTAGAAATACTCTTGCCCCTTTTTATCCCATACTCTCCATCCCTTTCTCTTCCCAGTCTTTCATTAATCTTCAGTCTCTCTTTGTCTATTGCCTGTTTCCCTACTGCCTATAAATATACCTGAAATAGAATAGTCACCCACTGCATCTTGGGCCACCATCAGTAGTATTGACCTTTGTCTTGCCATTGGACTCCAATGACTGGAGGAGAGAAAGGGCCTTATTACTTTGTGCAGCTCTGCCTCACTCAAATAGAATTCCTGCACATCAAGACACCACCCCCATGATGTCATTGGTTATCTTTGAGAATGGACGTCCAATAACAACACCTCATCTTTCAAAACCTCTCACTTAAGATGCATTCCCTGTTGCTACTGTCCTTTTTCTCTCCTCCTTTTCAAGGCTAATTTCTTTTACGAAAAAAAAAGCTATTTACAACTGATGTTTCTAATTCTCCTCTCATTCTCTTCTGAACTCTGAAATTTGACTCCCAATCTCATCATTCAACTCTTCCAGAGTTCCCAATACTCTCTTGTCTAGTCCAATGGAATTTTCTCAATCCCCATCTTTCTTGAACACTGTTGCAGCCTTTCATTCCGTTGTTCACCTTCTTCCCCTTGGTATTCTCTTCTCTCTAGGTTTTCATGACACTGTTCTGGTTCTCCTCCTACATGTCTGACCATTCCTTCTTCGTCTTTGCTGCAACTTTGTCCAGATCACAGCTACTAACAAGGGGTGTTCCCTGGGCCTCTGTCCTGGGCCCTCTCCTTCCTCTGTGTTATTTCATCTACTCCCTTGGATTCAATTAGCATCTCTATGCAGATGTTTCTCAAACCTAGTTATCTGGCCTTAATTTCTCTGCTGAGGACCAGTCTCACTTCGCCAGTTGCTTACTGGATATCTTCAACTGGATGTCCCAAAGATATCTCAAACTCAGTATGTCCAAAGCCAAATATCTTTCTCCCAAACCTCCCCATTCTGTACGTCCCTGTCACTGACAAGGGTACCACCATCTCCCCATCAACTAGGCTGGAATCCTAGGAGTCATCTTTGACTTCTCACTATTTTTGACTTCCCATTTCCAATTTGTTGCCAATCCTGTCAAAATTTACCTTTGTGATATTTCTTGAATACTTCAGTTTCTCTGCTAGGACACTACCAACATCCTGGAGCAGGGCCCTCATCATCTCCCATCTGGACTGTGATTATCATTCTGGTTAATCTCCCTGCCTCAGAGTGATCCCACCTCCTTGTCATCCTCCACCCGACTGCCAAAATAGCCTTCTGTGGTCTGACCATGTCACCCCCTACTCAGTGAACCCCTGTAACTCTTCTTCACCCCAGTACCAAATGTAGTCTTCTCTTTGGTTTTAAAGTCCTTCACAATCTGCCCCCTTCCTACCTTTCCAGTCTCTTCATTCTTTACTCCCCTTCTCATACTTCATGATCCTGGACTTCTCCTTCCTCAAATAAGACATTCCAGCTGCTGAGTAGGCATAGTCAGTGGCAGGCCCCCATCCCTGGAATATTCTTTATCATTATATCTGCTTCATCTCCAGGTTTACCTAGCTTTTTCTGAAATCCAGCTAAAATCTCATCTTCCATGAGAAGACTTTCCCAGTTCCCCTTAATGCTAATCAGTTCTCTCAGAAATTATTTCAAATGTATCTTGTCTGTAGCTTGTTTGGATATAGCTCTTTGCATGTTGTTTCTTCCATTAGACTGTGGACTCCTTGAAGATAGGTCCTGTCCTTTGCCTTTCTTTGCATTAGAACACATAACAAGTACTTCTCTATGGAAGGAGTGACCCCAGATCACATCACTGGACAATCCTACTTCTCATCCCAGCTGCCCCAGACTGACTGATTGTTAGGAGGGGATTTTCACTTTCTCTCACTCCCCACACCTAATTATTTTCTAAGTCTTGTCAGTTTTACTGCCATATCATTTCCCATATCTATTTATCAGTTTCTACCCTGGTCCATGCCCTCATCGCCTCTCAGACAGATTTGCTCTCTTTACTCTGTCTTCCACACAATGCACGTCATCATCCTCATAAAGCACAGATCTGACCATACCATTCATGCACTTAAGAATCATCAGTGGTTTCCTATTGCCTCTAAAATTAAAAAAATAAAATAAAAATAGAAGGGCGGGGTGGAAGAGAACTGTATATCATGGTATTGAAAGTTTTCACTGACGATAGCCTCCCTTTTCAGATCTAATAGATGTTTCTTCCCTTTATAAAACAGCCTGCTTCCTACTGTTCCCCAAACTCAGTATTCCAAGCCTTGTGCCTTTGTGTAGCTTGTTGTGTATACCTGGAATGCAATATTTCTTTCATTCTGCCTCTTCAAATTCCTAGTTTCCTTTAAGGCTCATCTCAGCTGTCATTTCCTATGGGAAACCTTTCCTGTTCTCTCTAATTGTTAGAACCCACCCCTTCCTTAAATTATATTATACGTAGGAGTCTATTTCAATGTTGCATCCCTGTCTACTCTCTGTTAGGAGATTGGAAATGCCTTAAAGATAGACTTTTCATTTTTGTCTTGGATATAGCACAGTCCCCTAAGGCTTTTGGAGCTATGGTGTATGTCTCTGTCTGTGTGCACATGCACATGTGTGTACACATATACATATTTTCTGCTTAAGGTTCTTTGATAAATAAGTTCATTTCCCCCATCTTTTTACATTCATTTCCCATGTGCATTTCCCATGTTCCTATAACTCCTTCAGCTGTCTTTAGACTTTGGGTGAATGCCAAGTGCAGGAGGAGGAGCAGCTAGCAGATGAGTCCAAGTGAGACAAAAGGAATCTATTAAGGAATCTATTAAGTCTCTGAGGTTCAAATAGTGTTATTATGTCCATTTTATAGATGAGGAAAACTGATGTTTAGAGATGTTAAGTGACTTGCCCAATATTATACTTCCAGTAAGTATCAGAGATGGAAGAACCCAGTTCTTCCTGATGCCAAGACCAGCACTCACACTCAGTGCCATTTTACTTCCCTTCTTGTCTAGAAAACAGAAACAGTGACTGGCTACCTCACAGGCTCATTGTGAGCAGAGTGGCTAGCAAACCTTACTGAGTTATTGAAATATAAATTATCATTATTAAACAGGAAAGTCTGATTCTTATACTTTGCCCTCAGTGTCCCCAGGAATTGGATGCCCACTTGTATAGGTTGAGAGGCCAAGGCTGCTGTGATTTCCTTTCTCCTAAGACAGTGATGATCACCATGCAAGCTGAGGATCCCTGTATGCCACAGAGTTATTAAGGGGGGGCCTTCAAATCCATATGAGTGGCAGCCTCATCTTTTTGGTTGGTATTTAGCCCCCAGCAAAATGTGCCACATACCTCAACATAATGAATGAGAAAACACACCTGAAATAGACTGAATAAGTATATCAAACCTATATGGATTATTATTTTTCAAACCTATAGAGGTACAGTCATGAAGAATAAAACACAAATCATTTAAAAGCATTATAGAATCCTGAGAAGCTTTTTGTCATCTTGTATTTTATCAATCAATGGAGACAAAAATAAAAACAATGACTTTGATAGAAGAAGAGGAGGTTAATTGTGAAAACAGGATCCTCAAATTTTAAGAGTCAGGAGCCATGTCTTAAGTGTCTTTTACCTTAACCTATACTTTTAACCTTAAGTACTTTGCCCTTTATTTCCAAACCAATATTCATTCTTGATGCGAGCTGTCCCCGTAAACATTCCTGCCTTTAAATGACCACACTATGTGAGTTTCTGGGATTGTCACCTAGCGAGCTGGCTCGAGATTTTGGTGGACTGCAAAATCAATGTGAGTCAGCAGTATAATGCTCCAGTCAAGAGAGATAAAAGAGGTCTTTGACTGGATAAAGAAAGGAAGCATCCAGAGTAAGGGAGGGGCTTGAATTCCAGTTCCTGGGTAGGATCACATCTGTAGGATGGTCATCAGCTCAGGTCCCACCATTTAAGAAGTTTATTGATAAGCTGGAGAACATCCAGAGGAAAGCAACCAAAATGGTGAACAGCTAGGAGTTCATGTCTCACAAGGATCAGATAAGGAAAAGTATATGGTAGAGGTTGGTGGGGAGGGGAAGTGTGTGATGGTTGCCTTCAAATATTTGAGTGATTATCACATAAAAATAGGGATTAGACTCCTTTTGCTCTGCCCTATAGGACCGAACCAGAAACACACAAAATGGGGGAAAGCTACAAAGGAGCACATTTAAGCTTGATGAAACGAACAGCTTCCCAACTATCATAGCTGTCCCAAAGTGCGATGGATTATTTAGACAAGTAATAGGTTCTGCCTAACTAAGGACCTTGAGACCACCTAGGTGACTTGAAGGGATTTTTATTTCCAGGGAAAGACTGGCCTAGATAGACTGGATTTCTTGCAGCTCTGAAATTCTGTGAGTGTGAGATACCATAAAAGGTTCTGTTATCTCCACAACTGGATAGTGTCTTGCTTTTACCACATCACCCTATCTCCCAGGTGCTTCTGGTCCTTTTTCTTTCCCTAAAATGTTCTCCCTATCCTTAGAAAAGAAACAGTGAACATTTGACTCCTATAGGCAGAAACCAAGAGTATTTAATCAAACCATACTCATTTAAAATGCTAATACGATGTGAAGCCACTGGGTTATCTTTTGCATTTCATCTTTGGCAAAATCTAGGTCAGATGGCTTTTTATAAAGATCTCAAAATAGAAAACCTCCTTAATGGACCAAGTGATGAGTGATTCTTACATTCCCTGGCACGGAGGCCACTCCTTGTTAAACTGCTTTGTTTGCATGATTTTTCTCCCCGCTTTACCACCCTAGCCCAAGAGTGTAGGTTTAGATCCATTAAAAAAAAAAAAGAATTAAAATGTAACTGGCAGAGATTGAGAATTGATTTCAAAGTGAGGCTCATTTAAACCTTGAATAGAAATAAAAACATATCTTGTTCAAATATTGAACTAGTCTTAAAGTTAAATGACTTGAACATAGACTGTCTCTTGGGAAATTGCTTTCATATTGCAGCCACTGGGTTCCCATGCTAAACCTCATTTGAACACCTTACCAAGGTCATTGGACTGCGCTGAACAAAGAGGGATTTTATACCAAAAGTTGAATATGATTGCTACTTCAAAAAGAAATTCCCTTATATTGAATCATAGATTCTTTTAGAGAAAAGTAGAAATTCAAGAAAAGAGTCAGGAGCAAGAATGATGGGAGAGGGAACACTTTTTCTTTAACTCTGATATCGCAGTCTGGTCAGTGGAGCAGAATAGGAGATAAACCCACATAATTGGAGAGGATTAGCATGAGCTCCAGCTAACTTGCAGCATTCTGTAGGGTGGGCCATAAAGTAAATTCCTTTTTCTCCCCCTTGTTGGATTATACCCTTCTAAATTAGAGTCTTTTTTTAGCCTCCAGTCACACAAAGCTATTAATAATTTGCATTTATACATTGTACAAAGTGAATGTGGATTGCATCGTCTTTTATCTGAGACACTGAAAGCCTCACACAGACAATAAGCTCAGTTGATAACTCTTGTAAGAGGCAGGCAGAGAGCAGGATCATTACCACTCCCTCTGCTGAAGCGTCGGGAGGCTGGGAAGTCCCGGGAATAAAGGAGGAAGGAATTCTTTTAGATTTTTCTTATGGAAGGCAGCCCTCAAGAAAACAATGTGACTTGGTAGACCGTCCAGGAACTCTGGTTCTTTATCTATTAAGGCTTACTACAATTTGCAACCACCTTCTGCTGTTAAAGGGAAAGACTGACCTGTCCGTGAGGTGACCTAGAGAAAAGAAAGAGGGAATCCTATTGTACTCTGGACAGTTCAAACTGGGAATACTACGGTTAGAGTTGACAGTTGTCCAGCAGACAGTTGTCCAGCAGAGGGCCACAAGTGTGTCATATGATGAGAGATTAAAGAATGGGGAAAAATGAAACTGGAGAAGACTGAGAGGAGACATGAAAGCTCTTTGCAAGTAAGTGAAAGACAGTCACCGAGAAGAGGGACCAGGCATTTTCTTTCTTTGGTCTCACCAGATAGAATTAAGAACAATGTGTGGGAGATAAAGTCAAGTTAAGAAGAATGTGTGGAAGATAAAGTCAAGTAGATTTTCACAGACTCTCAGAGTTTGACGGGCTATGAGAGGCCCTCTTATCCAAACCTTATCTGACTGAGAAATTCCATTACAATTCCCTGATTAAGCAATAAACATTTATTAATGTATGTGTGTGTGTGTGTGTGTGTGTGCGCGTGCGCACGCGCACGTGCCAGGCACTATGCTAAGTACTGGAAACACAGAGACAAAAATAAAACAATCCCTTCCTCTAAATTCTTTCAAAGGAAACAAATTGTGCCTAAGTAAGTATGTATAACATATATGAAAAATAAATATGGGATGAATTTGAAAGGAGGAAGGGAGAAACGGAAGAATCAGGAAATAATTCATGTCAAAAGTCTCATTTGAGCTAAAGTTGTCCAGAGAAAATAGCGTAGTACAGTGCAAAGAGTACTAAATTTAGAGGCAGATGAACTGGATTCAAATCCCAGCTCCTCCTTGTATTACCTATGTAGAAGGAATTCACTAGAGAGGCCTCAAATAGGAGGCAGAGGTGAGGTAGAAAGGTAATGCAAAGGCCTGGGGATACAGTAGAGTATGCAAGGGTTATCTGTAAGAAATAGTTAAAAGAGATAATTTACCTGGATTATAAAAGTGTAGGAAGGGGAGTAATGCAAAATAAGGTGGGGAAAAGTAGGTTGGGCTTGGGTTGTAAAGGGATTTAAAAACTAAACAGAGTTTATACGGGATCCTAGAAGCAATAAGGAGCCATTGGTATTCATAGAGGAAGAGAGTGATATGGACTATTTGTTGGTTGTGGAGGGACCATCTACATTGATGTAGAGAGAATTTCTGGGTAGATCCAAGT
The DNA here is from genome assembly GCA_028658325.1 of Potorous gilbertii. NCBI lineage: Eukaryota > Metazoa > Chordata > Mammalia > Diprotodontia > Potoroidae > Potorous > Potorous gilbertii. Next base: position 23,872,414 of record CM053770.1, on the reverse strand, counting down.
TGGATGAAAGGACCTTATAGGTTCATCTTATCTCTGTGAGTTTATACTTTTTTGATCTCCTCATGCCTATGTTGACTGTGTCAGTGATGAAAGGTTCATGACACTCAGTTGGATGAAATGAATTATACAGAAAATGAGGAAAATAGAGTTAGAGAGTAATTGATCCATGAAAGATTTTAGTGTTCTATTTGACTACAAATTTATTGTATGTCACTAGTGTGACCTGGCTATCAAGAAGCCCAAATAAGTCCTTAGCATCAAGAGTCTCTTAGGATACAGTTAAAAATATAAAACTTCTTTCCTGGGAGTAGGAGCTTTCTTTACATACATTGCAGGAAGTATAGTATCAAGAGCAGATGATGCATTGATTGCACTGTGCTTTGCCATGATCCAAATACCTTTGAAGCATATTGTTGAGCTTGGGTGCCAATCCACTGAGCAATGGGACTCTGCCATGAGGTTGAGCACTCCTGATTGGTGGGTAAGTGAGAGTTCCTCCGTCCACCAGATCTAGGAAGCCTCAGGCAATGCTGTTTATACCTTACTCAACAAGACTGGCATCTTGCCATCTGCCCTATGTGCAAAGCCTCCATCTCTTCCTTTCCGCCTCTTACTCTTGCTTTGGAAATATATTCAAATCAATATTATCATTGCTACTAGAAAGGGCATGACAGTCGACTACCAAGTTGCTCCATTCACAATTCTTTTTGATTCTTTTCCCTGGTTATACCCTTCCCTACACTGGTATTATTTCCACCTATTAGAATATAAGCTTCTTGAGGTCAGGGACAGTCTCATTTTTTTATTCTGAGGCACAATAACTGGCTCATAATATGTTCTCTATCTTGATTGATTGATTGTACTGTCTAGAGAAGAAAGTACGGTACAGTGGGGAAAAATAGATTTAGAGTCAGATGAGCTTAGTTGGAATCCCAACTTACTACCTATATGAGTTTGGGCATATTGCTGAACCTTTCTGGGCTTCTGTAACAAGAATGGATTGGGCTAATTTACTTCTAAAATTCCTGTCCCTTCTAAATCTATGATCTATCATATGTAGGAGGATGGTAAGTAAGGGGTTAGAAAAAATATCGTATAAGGATTGGTTGGAGGAAATGAGACTATTTTTCTTTGAGTAGATGACCTAAGAGGGGAACTACACCTAAATATCTTCAGATATTTAAAAGGGTGTCTTGTGAAAGAAGGATTCTATTTCTTCAGCATCTTCCAGCGGGAAGAATTAGGATTGATTGTTGGAGATTACTATGGGGCAAATTTCTGTTCAATAAAATATGGGAGAATTTCCCAGCAATTAGAATTAGCCAAAAATGGAATAGATTACTTGACGAAATCATGGAGTGGTGAGTTCTCCACTAATGAGTAGTAAATACTCCAGCTGAAATAGTGAAGTACAGGCTGATTACCGCTTTTCAGGGATTTTATAGAAGAAACTCATGCATCAGATAGGACTTGGATGAATGACCTTGGCCTCAGATATCCTTTTGGATGCTATGTGCTATGCTGTACTTCAGCTGATGGCGAACTGTTTCCATGGGCCAGCAAAGGTACAAGGCAGGAAGACAGACTTTGGCTATCTCACTGTTGCAGGTCAATCATTTAGTTCTGCTGCCAGGTCCAATAAACTCTAGTTCAATTCAATTCACTAAAGATGAAGTACTTACTAAGTGTAAAGCACTTAAACTAAGGGTCAAGGACATCTTTTTCAAAAACTGACCCATCCCTGCCCTTGACAGATTACATTCTGGTAGCAGTTGAAAAGGGAGAGCCACAATACATATGCAGAGAAAAGGGTATCCAGAATTCTCTAGGAACATTTGAGAATGTTGGATTTGGGCATCTTTCAGAGTCTAGATAGCAGTTTTAGATCATTCAATCCTAGATTTAGTCCTGAAAGGAAACTTAGAGGTCAATTGGTTAATTGAGGAGAATATATTCTTTGTAACTTCTGCAGTAATTTCTCATTGAGCAATGGATCTCATGCAATTTTCCATGGTTCCAGAGAAGTTACTAGGATGGGGAAGTGGGGACTTTATACCCTAATATCAGAATTTAGAGGACATAAAAATGTCATACCTGTCTTCCAGCAATGCAGAAGTCATTTTAATAACTAGTTCCCTTTCCCACTCAACTGAATTTGTCTTAAATATTTATTGTCATTTTTCACATCATCAATTACAACGTTGGTTTGAGGACAAGATTAACTCTGCTTTCCTATGTACCTTTCTTACTCCTTGCCCCCCAATTTTGCATAATTTGCCAAAATGACAAATTGTGGCAGTGCTCTATGGCAATACCCAATCTTGTGATCTAGGAGTTATTTCCTCCCCATCCTACCTCAATAATCGTACCTCCTTTAGGGAAATTGTTCTAAGAATGCTCAATGCTTCTGTAGCTAAGAGGTATTTGCCATGACTCCCAAGGCAACCCCAGGGTTAAGTGTCCCTATTAACACCTCCAATTTGGAGTTTTGTAACCCTGATGACCTCAGATACATCTGGATTCATGCTGTGGTTGTCAGTCACAAGTAATAATCTGAGGAATGTATGAACACCATCCTAATCATTTCACTGGCTCATCGATGAGCCTATTTCATAATTTCTAAGCATTTGAGAGCAAGATTGATTAACTGATGAATGGAGCTAATATGATTGCCTTCCTTGCTTTTATTAATTTACTGGCACTACTATGTTGATAATCTCCCTTGCCTCTATTGACAGTGGAGACTTCAGTATGTGGCTGGGCTAATAGCTCAATATGTGTTTATGAACACTCTTTCATTGATCTAATACAGTAGAGTACTTCTGGCAATGGTAGAAACTATCAGTAGGAGACCCTTCAAGGTAGATCTTAACTCTTCCTGAATGAAATGCAAAACTAGAACTGCTTCTTTCCCCTGAAATAAAGATGGCAGCTGAGATCTTGGTCTCTAGGTCACCACTACAGGGGTGAAAAAGAACCCAGAATAGAGGCAAATGAACCAGAATTAGGAAGATCTGAGTTTAAATCCTGCCTCACCTACTCCTTTGCTGTGTCACTCTGAGCAAGTAACTTAACCTTTCAAAGCGTCAGTGTCATCATCTCTAAAATGGGGAAAATAACATCCATAGTACCTATCTTACCGGGCTCTTGTGAGGTTCCAATGAAATAATGTGTGTAACGTACCTTGAAAACCTTAAAGCACTCTAAGGTAATAACACAAAGCCAGGTGTGATATTGACATAAAAGAGTTTTAAAAAACATTTCACTGTTATTGAGAAGCCTCCCACATTTCATGGTTTTCTTTGGAAACAGAACAATTGGCATGATATTTTCAGTGAAAGAACATCTCCAAATTAGACAAAAAGTACAGTGTATTCGTCTTTGAAAAACTAAGTAATGTTTGTTGGAGAGATTAGAGGGTTTTTCCATAAATAGCTTCTTTTTTTGGTCAATTTCCATCATGACCAATGTGGATCACAAAGAGTGTGAAACTGAGGAATTGTTGTCCAATAGGCATTGCCTAAATTCTACCTTACTGACCCCATAGACAGGGCCTGAAACTTGTGCCTTTCTGGTTTAAAGCTAGGGTCGCTACAATCCATATTTAGTATCCTTTGTCCATCTTCTTTACCTCACCCCACCCCATCCCCACACATGACGGATTGTATTTAACTAACTCTGTGTGCATTGCCTTTGAAGATTTGTGAAACATTTTACTTACATTTTCTCATTTGATCTATATAAGATAGGAGGTGAGACAATATTAATCCTATTTTGCATTGGAAGAAACTGGGGCCCCAGAGACTGAGTTACACAACTGCTATTAGTAAGATATAGCTAGTAAGAGATAGGACTCAATCCTGATTTTTCTGACTCCAAATCCAGCATTCTAGCCACTGTTCTGTGCCCTTTTTCTATGATCTCTTATAATTCAGATTTAGTGCTTGGTTAATAATATAAATAATAATATCACCTAACATTTATGTAGTACCTACTATGTGCCAGATACTGTGCTAAGTGCTTTATAGTTATTTTTTCCTTTGATTCTCATAACAGCCCTAGGAGGAATGTATTTTTATTTCCTTCAATTTATAAACAAAGAAATTAAGGCAAACAGAGGTTAAGTGACTTGCCCAGGGTTATACAGCTAATATGTGTCTGAAGTTGGACTTAAACTTAGGTTTTCCCAGCTCCAGGCCCAGCACTTAGTGGAAAGCACCCCCTCCCTCTTTGGAGATATCGGTAACTTCCTTGGAAATATCAACTAGTATTTCTTATTTATTCAACTTCTCTCCATTAATAGAATTATACAATTTTAGAGATGTTAAGACTCTCAAAGGTCACCTGGTTCAATCTCATAATTTTTGCAGATGAAGAAACAGTTATAGAGGGGCTAATTGACTGGAAGTAATAGAAGTAGTCTGTTCAGAGGGAGGGAGTTGATTGTCCCTCTGGACAGATTACATATGGAACGGTGTCCAGTTCTGGCCACTCAGTTTTAGTTTGGGACAATGTCAAGCTAGAGAGGATTCAGAGGAAGGTGAACAGGATTGTAAATGGACCTAGAACCACCATACTGGGGATTGTTGGGGGAACCTGGATATTTTTAGCCCAGGGGAGAAAAGGCATTGGGGTGCCCACAAACATGATCTTCATGCATTTGAAGGACTATTTTGTGGAAGGAGAAGGCTAAAACTTACTTTGCAGAGTTTAAGTTGTGTAAAGTTGCATATCTATCCCAAACCAATGAGATGGAGATATAATTGAAACTATAATTTACAAGATGATGACCAAGATGCCATCAAACTCTGAGATTTTATGATATCATTCAACTTTCTTTTTTTCTTTTGCTATCAGAAAGTCTATTTTCTTTCCTTCTTTTAAGGATAATTGTTAAACTCTCTATGCATGTGAAATAAGATAGAAACACCTCAGTAGACAAAATTAGGGCAAAGTCCTGATCTCTCAACAGTCAGTGGGTCCATGGAAGAAATTTTATCCAAAAGCCCTTACTACCCCCACTTCCTGTTATGACCAGTGTAGGCAATTACTCATAACCCCATTTCCCAATGCATTTGCCTTCGAAGAACAGGCCTCTGAAATATATTAGAAATATGGCCAACTCCAAAGGGACAGTATTTTCATCTCAGTAGTTAAGCTTCAGCAAATATGATGTGTTTTGACTGTATCCCAGCATGGTGCCTCCGTGCTGCACATTTGAAAAGGTCGTTTAAAAGAAAAACAGAGATTTTGCACATTTAAGTCTATCTCTGCAAAACAGGTCTTCATCGACTCATAGAATTTTTAAAAAATTTCCTCAAATATACCATTTTTTCATATCAGACCATTCTTTTTTCTTTAAATAGTTGTATCTAGTCTGCAGAAATCTAAGCAACTGGTGCCTAGCTTTGTTTGTTTTCACTATTAAAATAAACCCACCCATTAAATTCACCCCCACTGCTTTGGTTTGGTGTTTTATGCCAAAGTTCCTTATGGACACTCAAAGCCAGAATCTGCTACTCCTCCTATAGGAAGCAGCTCATTATAGCTCATTTCTTTGGGGGAGTGAAGTAAAAGTGATGTATCTCCATGCAAAAGAGGCCATTGAATCCCATAGGGAGCTCTAGTTTCAAATGGTTAACAGGCACTCGTGTTTCACTCTCGTAACTTTTAATGTTGTAGTTTGGGATAATAGAGATCAAATTTAAGATAGACGGATTCTATTAAACTAGCCAATTCTATTTCTGCATCAAAGTTCAGACTCTGCTTTGGCCTTGAAAATCAACCTCAGTTCTTGCTATATGCCACACCTTCAGGATTCTGTGGCAAAATCCACACAACCTAGCTCTCAAAGAGCCTGCATTCTACTGAGAATGGGGAGGCATAGTCTGCTAAGGCTGGGAGGGTCCCAAGAGTTGGCAGTAAGGAGGGAAAGTGTTCCAAGAGGTAATTAGGGAGAGAATTCCTGGGGGGAGGTCAATTTACAAGGGTTCCACAAAGGAGATAGGAAATGGAATGTCCCATACAGAGAACAGCAAACAAGTCAGTTTTACTGGAATGTAAAGCATATGAGAAGATGTGATGATGTCTAATTAGCCTGGAAAGATCGACTGGGGAGCTGGATTGTAAAGGGCTGTAAATGCCAGAGTTTGTTTTATTATGCATAGGGTCAGTATGGAGCCACTGAGGCTTCTTGAGTGTTCTAAGAAACATGAGCTATTTCTATGAATGGAGTGGTTCTTCAAGATTTTATCCACTTTGGAACATTTTCCCTCAGTGTAGACCTGGCATATTCCTTATGGGCTGCTGTATGCAAAACAAAATTATTCACCTGATTGGCAGTCCTTTGGTGATGTACTTCTCTGGGCTTGGGTAGATTATCCCTTGGTGAACAGATAGAGAATTGATTTCCAGCCCCTTGCCTAGAATCTTGCCAACTTGGTAGAACCAAGTGCTTATATTCCACTGACATTTCCTTCAAGGCTCTAGGGTTATGCATAGATTTAAAGGGACCTTAGAGGTTGTCAAGTTCAATCTCCTTTGGTGGAATTTTGTGATTGCTGTTATTAATATGAGTCATACATAGCTAGATGATGGTATACAAATAAGTCAGTCAAAGAGAGGAAAGACTGAAAGCAAAGAATCTAGAAGAGTACTTGGAGACGTCTCAAAATATAAATCAGAAGCATTGAACATCTGGATTGGGACACTGGTAGCTGAAATAAAAAGGAAGAGATAAATCTTAGAGATACTTTTTAAAGAAAATCATAAAACTTGGGAACTGAATTTAATGGGGGAAAGGATGTTAAGAATAACTTCAGGTTTTCAGAATGAAGATCTCATTTAAAATCACTTATTCGTCTTTCATGTCCCACAAGCCTCTTCATCCTGGAAGCCCATCCAACTTATTCACATTTTGAAAATCCACCCCTGCCCCTGTGTCTTCTCCTGGTGATTGGACTTATCCCAGAACCTTCATTTAAGGAGGATACCCAGCACTGTCTCATTCCTACCTAGCCTGCCCTCAGGCACTCTTGTCTTTCTCTTCCATTTCCTGGTTCTTGATCCTTTTGTGTCCACTTTCCCACCTAGTCTTCTCCATTAAAATGTAAGCTCCCTGAGGGGCAGGGATTATCTTTCTTTTTACTTAAATTTGTATGCCTAGTGCCTGGCACACGGCAGGCACTGAATATATGCTTGTTGATTGGCTGACTGGAGTGATAGAAAGCACTTGGAGAAGTCGTTGCCTGTAAGCTATGGTGATCATGCATTCTGATAGCACAAGATGTACAGTGCAATGGGACCATTGTTAGTAGGAAGAACTTTTGAGGCTGCTATAGGTGGTTGCAAGTAATGCCTTTTACATAAAAGGAAACCCATTTTTACTGTCTAGTTCCTACTCCCCCACCCCATTTAGCCAAGCTGACTCTCATTGGTTTTCTCATCTTAACAATAGATAGTAGTTGAGGCAGTCATGAAGAAAGGATATTGTATATGTTATTACTGTAGAGTGAAGTTCATTTAAATAAGGTGTACATGAAAAGTGTTCTCATTACTTTTTAACCTCGATGAGGACATAATGAAAAATGCTTTTAGATAAGTCTGTACCTTTGTACACATATCCCTGATTTTTACTATTCTAGGAATTTAAAATGATAGGACCAAAAAGAAGACTAACCATGCTGCCATCTGTATCAAGAAAGAGCAATTAGAAAATGTATTCATTAAACTCCTTAATGCTGTTGTGAAATATTGTCAGTGATTGATAATCATTGGTTTTTGCAAGAGATTTTACTTCAAGATCATTAACCGTTATCTGAAACCAAGGTATATAGTAGGTAGCTCACTTAAGTTGACCAATAATTGTACTTTCCAGTGGATATATAAACAGAACCATAATTCACAAATTTGCTAATTAGCCTTCTTGCTGTAGAACATCAGAATGTTGTCTTTGGTCATGAAATTAACAATCAGTAAGCAGGCTTAATGAACCCCATTAACCCACAGTATTCAAGGTATCTACTCTTTCCTTTTTAAGCTCCCTCTAAGATCCCTTCTAGCTCTTAACCACTTTCAAATGAATCTAAGAATGGTAGAATAAGGAAAATAGAAGTCAGTGTCCCTTTGGGATGCACAAATTAGCTTCAGCCACAGTTTCAAAGCAGTTCCAGTTATTAGCTGAAACGCCACATAAAACACAGAGGGCCCTCATTTGGTTTCTAAAGTTAGTAGCAAACAACCTTAGAAGTCCTTGTCAATTGGTTTTGTGAGTATATTGTAATCTAGACAAGGACATTAGCCGCTAGAGAGTAGCCAAAAGAAATAGATTTTGGATCAGATCGTTCTAAGACTTGATTGCTGTAGACACCAAGTTAATAATTATTTTTAAAAATGACTAAGACTATCATCCTTATTCATTCTTTTTGTTATAGCTCTTTAAGGTTTGTGATGTGTTTTACATATGGCATATCATTTGATCTTCAAACAGTTTGCCCATGCGTAGCTACCTAGGCAGATGAAAACTTTAGGACAAAGTCATAGGGTCACTGACACTAAATCCTTTATTCTAAGAGTGATAAAACTAGAAATGACCTCATGGCCATTCCCCTGATTCTGACAATTCAATGTGTGAAAACAACGAACCAACCTGTCAAATGAGATATTTATAAAAGTGCTTAGCATAGGGTCTGGAACATGGTAGGTGCTATGTAAATGCTTGTTCCTTTTCTGTCCCCCATCATATATTCATTAAGATCTTGCTGTGTGCCCAGGCATTGTGCTAGGTGGCAAAGGGGAAAACAGTTCCTGTCTGCCCGGAGCGTACATCCTAACAGGGAGACCGGTAGATAATATGTACGTTAAATGGTGCATACTAGATACATAGAAGTACATACAAAGAGGGAGGGGCTCCAGAATATCGAGAAAGGCAGTCTGCAGATGATGGTGTTTGAGCTAAACCTTGATATATATATCATGGATTATTAAAGGCAGAGCCACTTTACAGACAGTTGAGAGCAGTCATCAAAAAATATAATAATAACATGGCCAGCCTCTAGAAACAATGTACGTGATCCTTAAAGGAATTGTGCAGCTCCTAAGGAGCAGGGCAAAGATCTATCAACAATGGATACCATCATTAGGTGTCTTTTGTTATGCGTCTATGTGGCCCACTGCTCTGCAAGTAAAAGATTCATAATAAATGAATATATAAGAGTTGATTTATTTAGGTATTTGGGCAGCTAGCTGGTGCAGTGGATTAAGTGCCAGTGCTGTGGTCAAGAAGACAGCTTCTGTGAGTCTGGCCTCAGACACTTACTTAGCTGTGTGACCCTGGGCAAGTCACTTAACCCTGTTTGTGTCATTTGTTTATCTGTAAAAAAGAACTGGAAAAGAAAATGGCAAACTGCTCCATCATCTTTCCCAGGAGAACCTTAAATAAGGTCACAAAGAGTTGTTTAAAATACTCGATGATGTCTACCTTCCCCGACCCCCATCCCTTTCTGCCTCTGTACAGGCTGACCTTTGTGTGTTCTTGGAATGTGTTATGTACAGACAGTTACAAATATATATATAGACATGCACATCCATATATATTTATGCATGTATATGTATATATCACGTATGTGTATACACATATACAACGTCCCAAATTCTTACTTCATAACAAAAAATAATAGAGACCTTTCCATACTATAGGTATTGAAATGACAAGACAGCAGCCTGCAGACCCACAGGGATTATGGGCCATTACTTTAAGGAATGCTGATTTTGTAGAAAGATCTTCTAGGAGCCACAAGACCTGCTGACTACCAGAACTTGCTTCTTTCATGACTTGACTTATGTTAAGTTGCTTAACCTGGGGTTGTAGTTTCACTCTCAATAAAAAAGGGCTGATGGGGTCTACTTCTCACCACCTCAAAGGGATGACTGAGATGGCTGAGACGAGCCACAGTGTCTGATGGATGTTTTCAGAGGGATGTCTTTAGAGAGGGATCTTCTCACAATGACAATGAGAGACAGAAAAGTGAGACCCAAGGATGGAAGTTGAATATTTACAAATGTTAGAGCTTTTTCTTAGTTAATTTAGTTAAGCTTTTCTTCATGGTCTTTGCTATTGCTATCCCCATTTTACAGAGAAGGAAACTGAAACTGAGATTAGAGTAAGGGATTTGCTCAGTCATTGAGTTTGTAGGTAGAATCCACACTCACGTCTTCCTGATGCAAAGTCCAGTGCTCTATCCACCATGCTACCCACCTGCCTCATTAGAAAGTGAGCTCCTCCGGGCCAGAGACTGGTTACACCTTTCCTTTTGTTTCCTAGAACTAGCACAGTGCCTGGTACAAAGTCCTTACTAATTGCTCATTGACTAATTTTCAGATGACACCACTGTATTTACAGTCGGATTGTCCCCCTTGTCTGCTCCTCCCTCTCCCAATTTTTTGTGTCTCAGATGAAAAAATTCCAGGTCATGGTTCCACACAGGGCAATGCATAAACAGAGATGCCAGACTGATTCCCCTGAAAAGACTGCCCTTCATTCTGGGGAGGCTGTCTCTGTCCTCTGACCAGGAAAGGGGAAGGGGCTGGATTTGTGCCAGACACCCTGGGGTTTCTTGGCCTCCTGCCCAAGACTGAAAAACACAATGTTATTGTCTAACCTGAGGCCCCTTCGAGGCTGTGGGTGGGAGGGGTCAGGTGTGTTCCCAGAATGGTTTGACAAAGGGCTTCCCTTTCCCCCTTTTCAAATCAGGCAGAAAGTCAACTTGCCTGAACTCTCAGACACCTTCTCACTTCAGCCAGACCGACATGTATAGCTTCAGCATAGTGGGACAGAAGGGTGGGCGCCACCTTGTTTGGACTGCAGAGGAGTGGGCTAGAGATGGGATTGACTTCTGTGCAGAGCACATCTGGAAGCCATTTATGACATTCCAGATAGATTAAAGCTCACTTAAAGGAATTTCACCGGCTTGTAGGTCTCTGCCTTCCTTTCTTTGCCTTTTCTCTTCTTTTCTTTATTTTTCTTCCTTTCTCTTTTTTCTTTCCCTTTTACTTTCCTTCTTTTTCTTCCTTTCTTTCTATTTCTTTTTCTTTCCCTCCCTTCTTTCCTCTCTGCCTTCCTTCTTTTCTCTTTCTGTCTTTCTTTGTCTGTATTTTTTCTCTCTCATCTCACTCTCTTCATTTTCCTCTTCCTTTCCCATTCCCCCTCTTGCTCTGTTCCTTCACTCCCTTCCCTCCCAAGTCACCATAGTAAAGTCAAACTCCGGGCAAATTGGGAGAGGATTTGTTTTGCCAGAAGGACAAAACACTGAAGTGACTCTCACTGGACCATTTCATTCTCACCACTCAAGAGAGATAAAGCCCCTGCCACCAGGAAGCTGTTATCACTCTGCAGAAGTCATGATCCAGTTCATCTTTAAAGAGGGAGATGGACTGATTGATGAGCAAACATGCAGAGAACTTAGCTAAGCAATGAGAGAAGCATCTGAATCTAGAAGCCCGAGGAAACTCAAAAGTAAATTGTCTTCAAACCCTTCCTCCTCTGCCAGTGGCTGTGTAAGTGGTACCAGGAGAAGTAAATGGTAAAAACGAAAACAACCTTGCTGCCCATCTGACTTTGTTTCCTGTCCCATTCAGAGCTGTCCATTCTGTTTTCAGAAGGCTCCTGTTAAAAGGCAGATCTTACTAATCCATTAAGAGGCTTTAATCACAATAACACCAGATCTGCGTAGCAGCTTATTCTAACACAGAATGGGGCTTCAAGGGGCTGGAATCTAGGGCAGGGAAGTTGACATGAGAACAGAAGGGAAGTCTAGGTGAACATATTGATGATGTTTGGTGCAGGGGGTCTTATTGTGGGGAGGATGCTGATACCCTAGAGAGTACCCCAAAAAAGGTACCCAGGGTAGGAAAGGATCTGACGTTCATGCCCTATGAGGATCAGCTGAGGGACCATGGGTGAGGGCAGGTAGAGATATGGCCGCTTCAAGGGCTGGCTCCGGAAGACAGAGGCAGGAGAAGTAGATGGAAGGAATTTGAAAAGGGGCAAGTTTAGGCTTTTCTGTCAGTCAGTCAATAGGCATTTATTGGGCACTTATTAATGTGATAGCCATGGTGCTGGGTCCAGACTATAAAGAAAATATGAGGGTCCTGTCCTCAAGAAACTCACATTCAGATAGAGGAATCAACATGCAAAATGTTATGTACATTATACATACACGCATATATTTATATATGTATCTTGTGTGTGTATATATATATATATATATATATGTGTTTGAGTGTGTCTATATAGAGAGAATGAATGAATGAGAATATATAATAGTGGAAGGCAATCTCAGAAGGAAAGAATTTGCAGTTGGGGGTGAGAGGAGGGCACAGTGTAACTTGGAAAGGCCTCCTGCTGAACCAGGAAGTAAGAGGGAATGGGAGGAGCTTCCAAGTACAAGGATCTCAGTACAAAGGCTAAATCAGGACATAAAGAGTTAAATAAAACTACTTAACAACTTCAGCCACCCCAAAGGAGAAGGGGCTGCCTTCGAAGGTAATATGTACTGCTTACTAAAGGTCCATAGGAATTCCACAGCCACATTTTGGGGTAGCTTAGAAAGGAGATTCCTGTTTTAAGTACAGTTTAGACTAAAAGCCTCAGAAGTCTTTTCCAACTAGGTGTGATAGTGAAAGAGAGAGAGGCTCAAGGGTGCCTGAAATTATGGGCTGCTGACCTATGAAAGCAGGTTGAGAATCCAGGTGAGGGCACTGATTATTGGAGAATGGGGGACTTCTAAAGAAGGAGCATATAGAAGTTAACAGAAAACACTGAAGATAATCTTTATATAGGTATTGTGAGTGTATATGCCTATCTACATACATACATTAAAATTACAACATTTTGGTTCCCTTTATACACACATACACAGTCATATACATATACATATGTGCATGTGCGCACACACACACACACACACATATATACACATTCTGGATAAAGATAGGACCTGGGCCAGTGATTTTCTTGTTGTAGAGTGAAAAGTTTCACCAGTGCCTCTAAACACCTCTGCAATAAATTTTTTTCTTTAAATCGTATTTTATTTTTTTCCCACTATTACATATCAAGACAATTTTAGCATTCATTTTTATAAGATGTTGAGTTCCAAATTTTTCTCCCTTTCCTCTTCTGAAAATGGTAAGCCGTTTGAAATAGTTCATACATGTGCTATCACACGTACATACATGCTAAGGCTGTATGCTTACAGCCTTAAGAGATATCGAGTCACTTGCCCAAGCATGTATCAGAGGTGGCTGTTTGACTTTCTTTTGGTTCCCAGTGCTTGGCACATAATGGGTCCATTTAAGAGAAGATTGAAATCTGTGTGATAAGATCTGTTCTTGCAGCTTTCCTTGAACAAGTAACATCCACATCAGTGAATCCAGAAGTCCACTTGAACTCAGCAAATCTTCCCAGTGTGTCTCTTGTAGGCTAGATGCTATGTGAGGGGCCAGAGATGCAAAAACAACCCCCAAAAAAACAAAAAAAAATGCAGGGTGGGAAATAACATGTCTACAAATCAATGTTACAAAAGAAATGTGGAAAATGCCAATGTCACTGGGGGAGGGGAGGTCAGAAAGCTTTATTACCAAATGGAATGCTTGAAGAATTGAAAATAAGGAAAAGAAAGCAAGAGAAACACTTTTGTTTGAACCCCCTAAAATGAAAAAACAAAACAAAACCCAATGCCAGCCATGTCAGAACTCTGGACTGCACTGGGGAAATGAGCATCCCTTCTGCATTTCTCAGACTTGGATGTGAAAAGGAACGACCTATTATGAACCTGAATGTGCACAGTCTCTCCACACACCCCTCCCCCCATATGGCCATGTGCTGCCATGGAGACCTGATAGTTCCTACCAGTCAGTTCTTTCTCTACTGTTATGGTAGGAGAGTGATGAAGTGGTACCAAGAAAGTTGCAAATTGCCCTAAAGATGCCATAAAAGTTCCAATTTAGTGCGCACAGGCCTGCTGCCGAAAACCGGCTGGGTTTCATTATTAACTTCCCTGGGATTTCTTCCCTTACTTGGCATTTAAGTGCAGAAAATGTCCTGGTTTTCTTAACATAATGAGACAGCTCTTGTGTTTTAAAAAACAATAGAAAAGAGCCGAATGAGCGATCAAGGCATTACCTGAGATTTATTAACCACTCACTAGAGCCTTGCGGCAAACCTTTGGGTATGATTTAGAAATAAGGAAAAAAGGAACAGAAACAAAAGAAAAGAAAGATGTGTTCTCCATTACTTTAAATAAAAGTAAAAAGTACTGATCTCCAAGATCGCAGGAGGAAACATTTTCTATTTAGGATATTTCCCCTTGTAATTCTGATTTGGGGAATAGACTAGTCTATGAAGAGTCTGGAATTGAGTACAAGCAATGATATGATTTTAGATGGTGCCCTGGTACTCTCCCTACTCGATCCCCAGTATATCCTTGAGTCTATATAGGCCTGACATTATGGGCCATGCAGGATCAGACATGGATGTTGTAATTGTTTCTCATATTTCATGTGATTCTGTGGTTGATTAAATGAAAGTAAACAAAACCAGTGTGTATATGCTCGAGGTGAGAAGAATGGGGGATGAGAGAATTGGCAATCAATTAACTCAATCACAACAATGGGAAGTCAAAGATAAGATTGTCACCTGATTAGAAAATCATAGTCTGACCCAAGAAAGAAAGATCATGCATGTGTGTGCACGTGTCCGCACACACACACACTGTTGCTATTTTTGCACTTGAAAGGATGTAGTACTTTATTGCAATCTGAGTTAGGGAGAGGCAGTGTGGTTCTGTGGACAGCACCCTGAGCTTGGTGTCAGGATGGACCATGTTCAGATCCTACTTTCCTTGCCTCCTAGCTGTGTAATAATCAATTACCATCTCTTTACCTCAGTTTCCTAACCTTTAAATTGAAGAATAATAGTACACGTAGTATCTATCTCCAAGGGTTCGGAAGATCAGAGAGATTCCATAAAGGCTTTGCAAACCCTAATGTGCTATGTATGTCAGTTATAATTATAGTGATTGCATTTCCAATGCACCCTCTTCTTACCACATAATCTGCTTCATGTTTAATGCAGAAGGAAACCTGGAGGGACTGCAGAGGCTAGTTGTCCTTGTTCACTCTTCTGAATTGCCTCAGGCCCTGAAACTGTCATATATTGCTGTCACTTGTTTCTCAGGACACATGGCTGGATTTTTTTTAAAGCCCTTATAGAGAACCTCATTTATAAAAAAAAAAAATGGGGCATGGCCTTTATTCATATTGGTTTTAGAGGATGCCATATTTCAATGACTGAAGAAGTGATTGATTATGTGGGTTTCATTGGAGACCTATAGGAAGCCTTCTCACTCCTTACACAGAAGAACTTAACTTGGCTTGGAAAATGAGGGAAAGAGATGTAACTGGAGAAATGAGACTTGATTTTGACATTCCAGTCTTGTTCTGAAGGTGATCCCTGCTGGTTATACCAGAGGCAGCCATGGGAAAGAGGGAGGCAACTCAAGTCTCCTAAGCTGAAATGTAGCTATTGATGGAGTGACAAGCTGAAGGAGGTCAGCCTTACTGCCAGACACTGCAGAGAGAAAATGTGGAGGAAAGCAGAGATCTCTAGGGGCTGAATTATGCAGTGGGTCTATTTGACAGTGAGGAACTTCCAAGGTAACTGTGCAGATCTTTCTTTGACCTTTTGTAGATATCAGAAACACATGATTTGAGAGAGGAAGGCACCTAGCAACTCTCTAGCCCAAACAGGATTGTCCCTTCTGATGTCCCTGACAAGTGATCATGTACCTTCTGCTCAAAGGCTTTTGCTGAGGGGGATGCCACCCTGAAGCTTTTGGACAGCTCTAATTGCTGGCATAGTGAATAGAGCTCTGTTTGGAGTCAGGAAGATCTGAGTTCAAATGTGACCTCAGACACTTACTAGCTCTGTGACCCTGGGCAAGTCACTTAACCCTGTTTGCCTCTGTTCTTTTGTCTGTAAAAAAGAGCTGAAGAAGCCATTGACAAATCGCCTCATCTTTGCTAAGAAAACCCCAAAGCGGGTCACAAAGAGTCCGACATGACTGGAAACAATTGAACAATTGTCATAATGTTTTCTCATGATGTTAAGTCTCAGTTTACTTCTCAGCAGCTTCCACCCATTCACTGCTCCTGGTTTGCCCTCTGAGACCCCACAGAATGAGTCTCACATGGCAAGCAGCTGTAATATAAAGTCAGTGATTTACAACTGGCCGCCCTTTGTCCCCAGAATGGACTCTAGTGATCCACAGCGAAAGTAAAGTGCTGTTTCCATAATGGAGGTAAGGCATCTCATGGACAGGTGCTCCAAACTTTCCCTCTAGTGACCAGCATCCTGCCTTTGTAAGACAGGGTTACTTTTTTCCTCTTCTCCCTCCCCCTCCCCCTCCTCCTCCTCCTCCTCCTCCTTCTTCTCCTTCTCCTCTTCCTCCTTCTCTTCCTTCTCCTCCTCCTCCCTCTTCTCCTTCTCCTCTTCCTTCTCCTCCTCCTCCTCCCTCTTCTCCTTCTCCTCTTCCTCCTTCTCTTCCTTCTCTTCCTCCTTCTCCTCCTCTTTCTCCTCCTCCTCTTCTAGTCTTCCTCCTCCTCCTTCTCTTCCTTCTCATGCTGCTGTTGTTTATTCTTCTTCTGCTTCTTGTACTTCGGCTACTGTTCCTCCTCCCCTTTTTCTTCTGCTCCTTTTCGGCCAAGGGAAGGGCTTTTTGGCCATAGCTGGCACTTCTAGCACTATCTAAAATAATAAAATAATGGGCATCCTTGCTTTGTTCCTGATCATATTGAAAAGATTCCTAAATTTTTGTTTTATTTTTTTCTCTCCATTGTATCCAATGCTGATTCTTGGTGTTAGGTAGATGCTATTTATTATTGTAAGATCCATGGATTTTTATGCTGTTTAGTGTCTATATCAGAAAAATAACATTGTATTTTGTCAAAAAAAATTTATACAATTAATTCGTTTACTAATAAGTGGGAAGATCAGGAAACACTTCATCAAGGAGATGGCACTTGAACTTCAAAGTAAGCTATGGATTTTAAATGGCAGCCCTGGGGGGCACATTTCACACTTGGGATACAGCCCCCAGAAACTCACAGAAGCAAAAGAAGGAATGTCCTATGTGTAGCTAGTAGGTCAGTTTAACTTGTGCAGAGAGAACCTTAGGGGAGTAATGACAAATAGGAAGTGCTCCGTTATTTAAGCAGGACTATAATCCCGATGCCAGTAAATTCTCATGTCATTTCTTAGTTCCCTTTGCCCTTGTAGACACAGCCATGGCCCCTGAGTAAGTTATTGGGTGTTTACAGGCAAGGCTGGGAAGGGCAGATGGAGCAGTGCCTGTTGTAAGCATGGACGATTCTCACACTGTTTCCCTAGACTGGCTTCTTTTATTCCTGCTTAATAGTCTTCATTGCTGAAAGAATGTTTTGACAAATATGATCTTAAAGATGACTAGAGAGCATTTTTCTTTTATTTCCCTAGCATTGAATTCACAAGCTGTAGCACGGTGATACAATTATTTAGCAGTCACAGAAAATGTGTATCTGGTCATCTTATAACGGGTTCATTTATACACCAAATCCATAAAATTCGCATTCCTCAACAAGCGACCCATTTATAAGTGGTAATAAATATGGCAGGCTGTCTGCCAAACACACTGCTGAGGCTTGAAAACTGATCAGGGTCAGAAGCAATGTAAAATTTAATGTAATTTTTAAAAACAGTAATACTTTTTAAAAACTCAAACCTCTCACCATTTTTAAAAATAATTCAAAGACAATGGAAAAGTATTATGAAGTATCTGACACACACCATGTTAACATATTCAAAAAAGAAGCTTTTCTCAGAAAGTTGAACTTCTGCTGACTAAGGAGTGAAAAGCAAGGGAAGAAAGTGAAGAAGGGTGAGTGTTAACATAACATTAGTAAAGTGTTAACAGTCAAGTCTGAGATTCTGGGAGTTGATCACTGAGGAATGGACTTCATAAGGACATTTGCATGGGTGTTTGTTGTGTTTAGGCAAAAGGTATAATGTAATTTTATTTTTTAAATAAAGAGTAGAAGATGGTAGAGTAACAACACTTGACAAATTCTGGAGCTGCAGAACCCACAGAATGACAGAATGAAGCAAATCTCTAGGCCAAGACAACCTGGAAGGTTGCCAGGAAGCGTCTATAGCATCACACCAGGGTGCAGGCCAGCGTGGGCCACATTGGCACAGACAGGACCTTAGCAGGGCTTGGGGTGACTGAACCTTTCATACCTCTGGTGGTTTCCAGACTTCATGACCCCAAAACACTGAGGACAAATTGGAAAGTCAGTGAAAAAAGTCTGTGGGACCAGTGCAAGAGAGTGGATTGGTCAGCCCCAAGGCAGCAGAAGAGGGAGGGAGGAGAGGAATCCTCAGCAGACACAGCAGCACCAGGGGCAGCTGCAGTCACTGTTTCTGGAACTCTAGGCTCACAGATTGTGGGGGGAATTGAGTGACTGACAGTACACCCCCAGCCCCACTGGAAGCAGAGAACTACCTTGACAAAGAGCTCAAAAGTCGAGTAAATGACTGGGGAAATGAACAAAAACAAAAACAAAAAGAATCAGACTATGGAATCTTACTTTGGTGATAAGAAAGACCAAAACATACAAACAGAAGGAAACAAAGTCAAAACTCCTCCGTCTGAAGTCTCCATGAAAAATATGAATTAGTTTCAGGCCATGGAAGAGCTCAAAAAGAATTTTGAAAATCATGTAAGAGAAATAGATCAAAATTTAGGGAGAGAAATGAGAGTGATGCAAGAAAATCATGACAAATGAGTCAACAGCTTGCTAAAGGAGACCCAAAAAAATGCCAAAGAAAGCAACGCTTTAAAAAATAGACTAACCCAAATGCAAAAGAGATCCAAAAAGCCAGTGAGAAGAAGAATGCCCTAAAAAGCAGAATGGACCAGATGGAAAAGGAGATCCAAAAACTCACTGAAGAAAATAATTCCTTAAAGATTAGAATCTAGCAGATGGAAGCTAATGAATTTATGAAAAATCAAGAAATTATAAAACAAAACCAAAGGAATGGAAAAATAGACAATGTAAAATATCTCATTGGAAAAACAATTGACCTGAAAAATAGATCCATGAGGGACAATTTAAAAATTATGGGACTACCTGAAAACCATGATCAAAAAGGAACCTAGACATCACTTTTCATGAAATTATCAAGGAAAACTGCCCTGATATTCTAGAACCAGAGTGTAAAATAAATATTGAAAGAATCCACCAATCACCTCCTGAAAGAGATCCTAAAAGAAAAACTCCTAGGAATATTGTAGCCAATTCCAGAGTTCCCAGGTCAAGGATAAAATATTGCAAGCAGGTAGAAAGAAACAATTCAAGTATTGTGGAAATACAATCAGGATAGCACAAGATCTAGCATCTTCTATATTAAAGGATCAAAGGGCTTGGAATATAATATTCCAGAATTCAAAGGAGCTAGGATTAAAACCAAGAATCACCTACCCAGAAAAACTGAGTTTAATAAATACTTCAGGGGAAAAAATGGTCATTCAGTGAAATAGAGGACTTTCAAGCATTCTTGATGAAAAATCTAGAGCTGAATAGAACATTTGACTTTCAAATACAAGAATCAAGAAAAGCATGAAAAGGTAAGCAGGAAAGAAAAAATCATAAGAAACTTACTAAAGTTGAACTATTTACATTCCTACATGGAAAGATCATATTTGTAACTCTTGAGACTTTTCTCAGTATTTGGGTAGTTGGAGGGATTATATACATACGGACAGAGGGCACAGAGTGAGTTGAATAGGAAAGGATGATGCCTAAAAAAATAAAATTAAAGGATGAGAGAGGAATATATTGGGAGGAGAAAGGGAGAAGTGGAATGGGGCAAATCACCTTCCATAAAAAAGTCAAGAAAAAGCGTTTTCAATGGCAGTGAAAAGGGAGGAGGTGAGAGGGAAAAGGTGAAGCTTACTCTCATCAGATTTGGCTTAAGAAGGAAATAACATGCATGCTCAATTTGGCATGAAAATCTATCTTACACTACAGGAAATTAGGAGAGAAGGGGATAAATGGGGTGTGGGGGGATGATAGAAGGGAGGGCAAATGGGAGAAGGGGGTAATTTGAAGTAAACACTTTTGGGGAGGGACAAGGTCAAAAGAGAGAATAGAATAAATGGAGGGGACAGGATAGGATGGAGGGAAATATGCTTGGTCTTTCACAACACTACTTTAATGGAAATTTAAGTCTACATAACTCCACATGTATAACCTATATTGAATTGCTTGCCTTCTCATTGGAGATGAGTGGAGAGGGAGGAGAGAAGAGAAATTAGAATTCAAAGTTTTAAAAACAAACATTAAAAATTGTTTTTATATGCAACTGGAAAATAAGATACACAGGTAATGGGGTATAGAAAGGGGGTACAAGAAAATAAAGGAGATGGAGATAAGGAAAGGGAGAGGTGTGATAGAAGGGAGGGCAGATTGGGGGAGGGGTAATAAGAATGCTTGGTGTCTTTGGGTGGGGAGAGGGGAGAGTTGGGGACAAAATTTGGAACTCAAAACCTTGTGGAAATGAATTTTGAAAACGAAAAATAAATAAAAAATAATAACAGGTAAGGAATGAAGGTGAGGAGAGGTATTATATCATAGCTATGTATGCCAGTCACAGAATGCATATAATAATTGGGGTAGTAAATAAGTTTGATGACAAAGGATGAGAATGAAGTAAATAATAACTACTGTTGTTCACATTTATATAGTGCTTTAAAGCTTACAAATCATCTTTCCTCATAGCAGTCTGGTGAGTTGGTAGAAAAAATGGAAGGCTCAATGTAGATTACGGATAGAAGGGCATAATGAAATTATTTTAAGACCATTGGTGAGAATGAAGGTTAATTTATCCTGTATCTTATTGGAGGAGGAGGAGAAGGTGTGGGTGACATTGTTCAGAAATGTTTCTCAGTGATTTTTAACAGGACCCACATGTGTTAAGGGGCTGGATATCAAGACCAGGTAATTGATGCTCTACAGACCTCATAGCCTTTCCCATTTGTTTTTTTAATTAAAGTTTCAGCCCAATGAAATCCTTTAAAGTAAATGAAAATGAATCATCACAAGCTAAGCCTGGTTGGTGAAGGATTGTAACTAGTTAGAACAGTTTGATGAATTGAACTTTGTGCTAGCAAATAAGCAGAGTACAGATGAGTCCCTCCACCTTCTCTGGCTCAGACTGCTGAGAGTAAAGGGCATTTTGGATTGAGCAGCCTAAGAGTTCCCATTGCATCTCTGCTTATCTGGGAGAATTCACTGGATTTAACCCATGTTATTGAGTCCCTGATGAAACAATTGCCGTGGGTAGTCAGGGAACTCAGACCCCAGAAACTTTATGACCACAATGCCAACAAAAAATTAATATCACAGAATCATTTTAGGAAGAACATTGGTAATATGGGCACTGCACAGAAGGAGACAGCCAAGGGGGTAAAGAGGCTCACTGAGATCATGCAATACAAGGGTGAGTTGAAAGAAGTGAGATTATGTAGTCCGTAGAAGAGAAAATTGAGAGGGAACTTGATAACTGTCTTCAAGTGTCTGAAGGGTTGTTGTGTGGGAAATGGAGCTGACCTATTCTCCTTGACCTTGGAGAGTGAACCCACCAGCAGTAAATATGAGTTGCAGAAAGCCAAATTTAGGACAAACTTTATAATAATCAAACATATGTGAAAGCAGAATGAGCTGCCTTGAGAAGGTGAGTTTTGTCCCCCCCACTCCCCCCTTGGAGGTCTAAAAGCAAAGGTTGGATGACTTCTGACTGGTAAGATTGTGGAGTAGAATCTTTTCCAAGTGGATAAGTTAGATGAGATGGACTCTGAGGGTCCTTCCAACTCTGAGATGCCATGAAAGTGTTAAACCTGCTGCTCCATGTTGATGTTGGAGGCTCTTGGCTCGACATTCTAGGCTCTATTCCTATACTTGTCTTCAAATTTGTCTAGAATGTTAAAAATTGGGGGTTCTGATGTGAACCAACAACAATTCCAAGAAGAGCCATATTGTTGGCATTCCATATTGACAGTGGAGAAGTCTATTTGATACTATTTTTGTATCTATGGTATCTGACATAGTGGGTACTTAATTGCTATTCATCCTTCATTTTTAAAAGGACCAATGTCTAAACTTGTGTATGAATAAGATTTAAGTGAGGCAGAGCTGTGCAAAGTTATCAGCCTCCCTCTCTCTTCCTATAGTAAGACAAAGGTCAAGAAGACTGGCTAGGGCCTGG
Source organism: Potorous gilbertii (assembly GCA_028658325.1). Lineage (NCBI taxonomy): Eukaryota > Metazoa > Chordata > Mammalia > Diprotodontia > Potoroidae > Potorous > Potorous gilbertii. The sequence goes on along the minus strand of CM053770.1, from coordinate 23,850,057 downwards.
GATGCAGTGGATGACCTTGACCTTTCTAAATTAAGGTCTTTTCCAGGTCTCAGTTTGCCTGAGGCAACATCCATTCCGTGACTAAGGCCTAAATAAGAATAGAGACACAAGATGGCCCCAGTTACCATCATGAAAATAACTGAGAGGACAGACCTTCCAAGTTTTAACCCATAACATAAAACCTTGATAAATATTTCTAAAATTGAACTGATTCATTTGTCAGGACTTTTTTTCCCCATTCCTCCAACACCAACAAATATGATCTATGAATTTCCTGAATACAGAATATATTGGTATTCATTTGAATGAATTATTGCTTCAGCAAATTACAAATATGTTACTAAGTTCAACAGAACTCACGAAACTGAAGGAATCCTTTGGGTTCAATAGTTTGATTAGTTCTAAAATAATATTTAATTTTTCCTTTTTCTTGAAATTTTATAATGTATGTACACTCCATGGGGCATTCTTCTTTACAGATGAATTACAAACATGATTTAGGACTTTATTACACATTGGAAATATGCTGGATCAGATTTGCTATTGATTAGACACAGCTGTTCAATATCTTGAATAAATATGCATTTTCCTCTATTGGCAGAAGCAGAGGCCAAAATGGCTTCTTTGTAAGTCATCCCATCTCCCCTATTCTCTTATTGTTGCTTGTGTGACTAGGTTTTCATGCACATATGGAGGGAAACCATTCATGGTGTGCAGGCTAGAGGTGAAGGGTGAAGCAAAAAATGGATAAGCAGGGAAAGAGTTAGTCTGGGAGAGCACCTTCTCAAGAAGTCCTGTAGCTAAAGAATAGCCATCGAAGGCAAATGACTTCCTTTCCCTCAACCTTTCCCAGAAGTATGCAGAAAAAGGGATAGGGCAATGAATCAACAAACAATTTTAATCACTGGCTGTGGGACAGGCCATTCATTGGGCAGCGAGGTGGCCAACTGGATAGAGTACAGGGCCTGGAGTCAGAAACATTCATCTTAGTGAGTTCAAATCCAGCCTCAGATACTAACTGTATGACCTTGGGCAAGTCACTTAGCCTTGATTGTCTCAGTTTCCTCATTTGTCAAATGAGCTAGAGAAGGAAATGGCAAACCACTTTGGTATCTTTGCCAAGAAAACCCCAAATGGAATCACAAAGATCAGACACATCTGAAAAGCAACTGAACAATCAGTGGGACAGACAAAGCATGGGGGATAAGGGCAGTTTCTGCCCTCAAGGAACTCTCTACTAGAGGAAATAATTTGTACATGTAGACATGGAGGTGGTTTTGCAAAGCTAGGCACCAGCTGCTGGTGAGCCTAGGAAAGACTTTGTGTTCAGGGTGGTGCTTGAGCTGAATTTTGAAGACTAACGGTTCTGAGAGGCAGAGGTAACAAGGGACTGCATTTCAGGCATACAGACAATTGGTGCAAAGTTCTGGAGACAGGAAATGGAGTGTTGAGAATAATTACAAAGGGGTTTGACCTGACTTTAAAGTGTGCCAAATAGTATAATCTCTTGTTGTGTTCATCCTTCGTTTTTGAAGAAGACCATGACATCAGAGAAATGATGACATAACATGTACTTGACTTTGTTTTGAATGAGGGAGGGCTGTGCAACTCACCATCCTCACTTTCTCCTCCTGAGCCACCTGGATCCAGTGACAACATATTCATCAGGATGACTGGAGATGGCCCAGGATGCAATGGGAGACCTTGGCCTTCTCATGTACTCACTTAGAGGGAGGTAATGCCCATTGAGTAAATAGGCCTCTTTAAGAAATAGTCAGGGAATAGCCCTTTTATTTATCTATTTATACATCTTATTATTTATTATTTATTTATATATTTTAGTTGCTTTCAGTGTTCTATAATCACTTCCATATATCTTAGATTTATTTTTCCCTCCCTCCTCACTTCCTCCCTGAGACAGCTTGCAAGCTTATATAGGTTCTACACATCCATTTCTATTAAATACAATTTCACCACAGTCATGTTGAATAGAAGAATTAAAATGAATGGGAGAAGCTATAAAACAAAACAAAACAAAGAACAACACAAAAGAAAGTGGTCTGCTTCATTTTGTGATCTAATTTCATAATTCTTTCTCTGGATGTGGAAGGCATTTTACCGCAAAAGTCCATTGGGAATTTTTTATGTTCTTGCATTGCTATAAGGGACTAAGTCTACCACAAAAATTCCTCACACACTGTGGTTGTTACTGTGTACAAAGTTATCCTGGTTCTGCTTCTTTCACTCAGCACCAGCTCATATAAATCTTTCCAGGTCTCTCTGAAGTCTTCCTGTTCATGATTTCTGGGAATGACCCTTTTAATGAGCAAAAGAAAAAAGTAACTAAATCACTCTGGGAGGGAAAGAGAGACTGTTACTATTGATAATCACTCTCAGTCAGTCATTAAGTGGAGCTTGGGCAGGGACCTATTGTTGTCCAACCTGTGGCCTTCAGGGTGCACTGGGTTTAAGGTTTTGGGAATGACAAGGAAGGAAGAAAGGAAGGAGAGAGGCAGGGAGACAAGGAGGAAGGAAGGAGGGAAGAACATTTAGGCAGTAAATCCAAAGGACAGGGAGAGGGGGTCAGAAGGGAGAGAATGAGCTGGGTTACCCAGCTAGCTAGGTCCCCACTCAGGCAGCTTGGTCTACTCACAGGTCTGTGTTCGCCCTTTATTTTTGAAGAAGACCATGACATCAGAGAAATGATGACATGACTTGCACTTGACTTTGTTTTCAGTGAGAGAGGGCTGTGCAAGGTCACTGGCCCCACTTTTTCCTCCTGAGCCTACATAATCTCTAATGAAGTTTGAATGGTAGGTTGGGACCGTGATGTGAAGATTGTTAAGTGCCAACTGGAGGAACATTTGTGTTTAGAGGTAAAAGGGAGTCCTTTGGACATCTGTCTTGGGGACTATGATTTAACCCTACAGCCAATGATTACATCATTGGTTTAGAATTAAGAGATTATATAGTCTAGTCTCCTCCCACCCTATTTTAAAGAGGAAGAAACTGATACTCAGAAAGATTAGTTGTTCAAGGTCACAGAGCTATTAAATTGCAGAAGATTCAGACTGGAGTCCTCTGAGTCCACATCCAGCAGTCTTTAAATTTTCCCCTGTTTAACGCTGGCTCCTAGTCCTAGAGCAGGCTTAGAAGCCTTCTCTTTCTAGTGAATTTGACCATTGTGCATTTGCCAGAGCCCAAGGGGAGGCCTGGGCTCCTTCTTTTGCCCCACTCCTAGATGGCGGTCATTCACACCTTCTCATGATGGCGGCATAGAGCAGACTGCATCTTAGATGTGTCAGACCAAACTTCTTCATATCGTTGAGTTATAAGGTAAGAGTTGGAAGGATCTTGGAGTTTCTCTAGACCAACCCTTCCTTTTACAGATGAGGCAGCTGACTTCCAGTCAGGTAAATGACTTTCCCCAAGATCACATAGCAGCAGAGCTTAGACATGAATGCAGGTCTCCCAACTCTTTTTCCAGCACTAGTACCATCTTAACTGATAACTGATCCAGTTGGTGAGAAATTTATAATATAAATTTTTAAATTTGCCTAAATGTCAAAGAACTCCTCAAAGATCATCTAACTCAAATGTTGGATATTATTGACTGTAAATGATGTAGGAGTTATTGCTATCCACTGGGCAATTAGATAATTCAAAAAATTAATAAAAACAATAGAACTATTTTGTATCATGAAAGATTCAAATGGCAAACAGTGATATATCAGTCAACTGGACAATTGTGTGTGTGTATGTATATATATTTGTGTGTATTTCCATATATACATATATATTTTCCTACATACGTGCACACACACACACACACACAAACCTTTAGATTTTTCTCCTAAGAGATCCTTGGGCAAACATTCTAATCCATCAGGTCCTTATATAATGAGGCTAAGTGTGCAATACATACTAAAAAGGTGGTAGAGGATTGTTTACAAAGTGCTTGTGTAAAGGCCTAGAGGGAGAAGATTCATAGCCAAGGACATACCTGCTATTGTGTAAGATGGGCAGGTAAAGGACCAAGAGTGCTTTGTGTTCAGGCTGCCTTGAGAATACCAATTGAGAGGAGAAAGAGAGTAAAGTGGGGAGCCATGGGCTGCAACCTGCCCCCCCATCCCTGCCCCTGGTCTGCTAATGAGGAAATAACAGAATCATGGAAATCAACTGATTCTGTTCATTCAAATGAAAGAGATCAGGCTTTCTGTAGAGATAGTCTCAAAGCAAGTGTAAACAGTAGAAAATACTACATTGAACCCTCATTGAGGCCACATTCGAGGGCATCTCAATGACCAATTATATTCAATTCCAGGCTGAACTGAAAGATTGTAAAGGAAGGGGAAACAGGGAGGGAAGGAAAGGAAGAGGGGGAGAATTGTGGCCAGCAGCAGAGCCCAGTCCATAGCAATGGCCTTCAAGCCTTTTTTACAGTTGTATATCTATGCATATATATGTATATTTCTATATATGTGTGTCATATAGAATCTCTCACACACACAAACCTTTAGTGTTCAGTAGAATAATAGTATTATTTTCACATATGTCAGGCTTGAACAGACTTTAGAGTCTAGTCCTCTCATCTTTACCAGTGAAGAAAATGAAAATCTAAAGAGTGTAAGTGATTTACCCAAGGTCATTCAGGTAGTATGTGTCAGAACCTGGGTTCAGAATTTGAAACCAGGAAGCTTGTAGGCAGGCCCTAAAGACATCCTTTATCCCCAGAGATATTCCACAAGGTATCTTCCCCACCTCCAAACATCCCTGCTCTGCCCCGACCTGACCCAGTCAATGCTACCCACGCCATTCAAGCTGCTTTACACCAAGAATTGGGATTTGAAGTTCTGGGGAATTCAGTATTGCCCTGGTTGGAATGTGTCAGTTTGGCACTGGAAATTCCCTTAGACCCTTTCTTTGCTTTTTTTGTAGATGCATATGTTGACTGTGGATACAGCTCTACTCGGCTTACCGTAGATTTTCCTTGTGTATAACCAGTAACAACTGTTCAGGAGGCAGTTCTCTCGGGCTGATGGTCAAAGCCAAGATATGCATACTGAGTAACATCTAGGCCTATATAGATATGTGCGTGTGGCCAAACCAACACGTTTTTAATTCACCCCCTGAGAATGAAGCATATTGAAACAAGCTTTGAGGCTTTGGGGTTTTCAACTCTAAGCTGTTGGTAGGTCCTGGCGTTTACTGTGTCTCTTTCATTCACTCTTTGGTATTCTGCCATTGACCCAGAGCATCCCCATTTCATCCCCCAATCCCACCCCCACCCTCCTCCAGGATATGAGATTCAAGCTTATCAGAATAGCTGCTTCCACAGCTGGGACTTGGGAAAGGATTGCCTGGTGCAGATCAGATGTACTCCTGGAATGTTAAGTCTCTTTGGATTCATGGCACATGTTTCATAACCTTATAATCTCAGATGTTCCTTAAAAAGGGGGTCTCATATTTAAAGCTTCAAACCCCTAAGAAAGGTAAATTATTCAAGTTCTAGTAAGCAAGAGAAAAACCTTTGACGTCAACTTAATCGTCCTTCAGGAGTGGCATGTTTTGAGAAACATACTTTGCTTCTTCAAGAAAGGGATGGTTTTGACAGACCTGGGTTTTCATTGGTACTGTACAGATGAGATGGCAAGGAATAAAATGAAAAGATTAATTGTAGCTAAAGAACAGGTGCCAAGAGAAAGAAGAATTAGACTAAGGATCAGGAAGCTCAGCTTGGGAGTGGGGAGGAGGTCATGGAGAACTAGGGGAGAAGAGAGAACAACAGTGAGTATTGTATGTGAGAATGGAGGGGGAAGGGGCAGGTTTGGGAGTGGGGAGACAGGTGTTGACTTAGAACTACATACACTAATATCGGATCCTGGTCTTTACCATGTCGAAAAGAGAAGAAACTGAGTAAAATTCTTAGAGAAAACATTCTCCGTGTGGATTACATCTAAAATCTCATGGCTAGTCTCAGAGTTCATGTACATGATCTTCTTTCTCAAGGGCTTTATAAGCACACAGGAGAAGCAGGATGGAGAGGAATATTTGCGGACATAAGATCGTGTGTTTTTCATTACCAACCTGAGAGGACTAGCATTATTGTTAAGTGGAGCTGTGTATCAGCTCTGCCATGGACCTCACTGAAAATATAACCACATGTCTGGAACTGATTCATGATTGTGGGAGAAAATAGATTTCAGTATGAAGAGTAATAGGCTATTGAAAAGATATATTTGGAGGACTAAGCAGAGGATCAACATTAAATAACAGTAACGTGGATCTGTGCAGCGCCCCCTCGTTCAAGGCTAATAAGCTTATCATAATAAGTTCGTCTATCATCCCCAGTTTATAGTTTCTCCTGAGTTGCTCAGTTTCCTGGTATGTTAGCACCCCTGAAGGTCTTAAAGTCTCAAAGCTGAGCAGAGGCTAACTTCATTCTTGTATGGGATGTAAGTGCCTTCTCAAACTTAATCTTCAATGATGCATTGAAGCTGTGAGGTCATGAATAAAGGTATTCCCTCCAGAATTCTTAGTATCCTTTGTTGGGCTCTAACCTGGGCCGATTTCCCTTTCCTCTTCTCTTTCTTAGTGATCTCCTCAGATCACTCACTGTTCAGTCAGTGAGTTCAGTTAGTATCTTGTACAGGTGACTGGATTATGAGCTCCTTTGAGATTAAAACTGCTTTTGCCTTTTTTGTATCATCAGCACTTAGAACAATGTCTGGAACATAATAAATGCCTAATAAAGGTCTCTGATCCGTGGTTACCTTAGGTCCTTCTTTCTCTTCTTCTTCATATCCCTGAGTGTCTCAGGTTGCCCACTAAATACATCAGATAAACAATTATTGTTTTCGCCAGTTGTTGAGCACTTTGCTTCATTCGTTATTTAAGTGAAAGTCCTACACAGAAGTTTCTTAGTCCTAAAGAGAACAAATAAGCTAAAGCTCCACAGGTGCATTGGAAGGGGGCACCCACTCAGTTGAGTTGGAGCCAGATGGCAGGGAGCAGTGATGTGTAGGATGGACTGCGCTGTGATTAGACTGGAGGAGATCAATTAAAAGACTGTTGGAATAATCCAGGCAAGGGGTAACGAGGTCCAAACTAGGGCAGAGGCAGCAACAATGGCAAGGAGGGGGCAAGAGGGAAAGATCTCAATGAAGTAGAATCACCAGGCCTAAGTGGCTGCTTACATATGTGGCATTAAAGAGTGGGAAGAGGCAGAGACAAATCTGAGGTGATGGGATGATAGAAAGTGATGGCCCAGGACCTGCTGCTGATCACTAACTGTCTGGGCATCTGTTCTCTGCAGCCCTTGATTTCCACATCTGTAGAATGGGGACAATCATAGTGGTCTGCAAGGAAAAGTGGAAAATGTACTAAATTTTGAGCCAGAGGAACTGGTTTCAAATCCTGGCTCTACCACTCATTAGTTGTATGCCTTTGGGCTAGTCCCTTGACTTCTCTAACCCTCAGTTATTTCTAATACAAAAGGAAGGGTAGTATTAGAGGCCATAAGAGACCCTAGAAATTTTAAGTGACCTACCCAAGGTCACACAGGTAGGTTAGCATTAGAGGTAGGATGGGAACTTGTGTCCTCAGTCTTGAGAGCGAGCTCTTTTTCCATTGGAGTTAGGTTAGTAAGGCAGATGTGGGGAGGCAAACCATTTTTCACTCCTTTTCTTTTTTTTAATTCAAAGACTCCTCCATCATGGCAAACTCCTTGTGGGAATGAGTTTATCATATTTTGTGTGAGTTGGTAGCAGGAGAGGCCCAAGAAGGGATAGGGAAGAGGGGAGAGCCAAAAAAAAGGAGGGGGAAGTGGAGGGGGAGCGTACAGCAACAAAACCCTTTAATGCTAAATGACTCTTTCTGGTTGTATAAAAAATAAAACTGGGTCATTTTCCTAACATTACAACTGGTGATAGATTGAGAAAGTTATTAAGATAGTTGTTTAAAATAATCTTGATTATGGAAAATGTATAAAATTAGCTTCTCCTCTCTATGCATGATCATTTATGGAGAGACACGAGCAGTAATATTGAAAATGAAATAATTGTGAATGCCTGTATTGAATTACCATAGAATTAAAATGAACCGGGATCTCAGCCTTTAAATACTTCATTTACTGAAAGTTGGGGCACCAATTCCTAGTATTTAAACTCTCAGATTACCAACCTTCCTTTATTTCATTTTTGCCAGAAATCAATTCTTGCATTTAGCAAACCGGCATCATTTTCTTAAATAAAGCTCCAAATTAAAAATAAACAAAGAGGTTGATATTGACAATTCAGGGTTTTCAGATAATCTGACCACAGCAAGGGGGAAGAAAGGAAGAAGAAAATTGAGCTGACGCTCTAGGATATCTTACCTCTTATTGATAGGATCTGCAATTTGGGAATAGTTTAATATCTGCTCTTGTCCAAGTGCACCTGTTACTGAATGCCTTGGAAATATTTGATTCATGCCTTTGCTCTCTTCAGAAAGGATTTATGCATTGGATGACCTGAGGAACTCCTAAGTTATGAGACAGTGACTATAGATATCTTCAGCACACATGGGACCAATCTTAGACCTCTCTGTTTTGTGAGAATCCTGCTGGTCCTCCGGGTCACATGGGCAGCTCATAATCCTCTCACTCATCTTGGAAGATGTGCCAAATCCGAGATTTCATGGTTAATGGCTTTTGCCCCTTGAATAGGGTCAGGCTGTCACTTTATGAGAACAGCAAGAGAGGATACCCCATGGAAGAGGAAGACTGCAGTCTGCAGGTCTCAGAAGGAACTTGGGAAAACATTAAGAATTTATTTGCATTTTAATAGAACTCTGTCATTGAGTTACGACAAATTCTACAAGAAGGAGCAATACATTTGCTGGACATTGGGAGAAGCTAACCAAGCAGTCTCCGGAGAGCTTAATACCTTGAACAAATTATGTGCATTGAGGCTGACGCATCAAATTGGACTGAGCTGTGTGATGTCTCACAGGGGGAGATACACCTTCCAACAGGTCAGGTCACAACTCATCTATGCCCTAACTTCCTGAAGGAATCTCCTCTATAAATCATCCACAATGGATCCATCTTCCTCTAGACCTCATGATATTGTCTAGGTATCCCTTGAGTATTCTCCCCATGAGCACCCCAGTTACCTTCTTTAGTTACATTCAAATCTAGCCTCAGTCACTTAATAGCTCTATGACTCTGGGTGAGTCACTTAAGCTCTACGTGCCTTAGTTTCCTCATTTCTAAAAAGGGAATGTCACCCTATGGTGTCATCTAATATGTCCATCATTATAGCAATATTCTTCTATTCTGTAATAGATTCTGTAATAACAATAGCTAAAAGACATACACACACACATATGACTTCAGGAGTGAATAAGAACCAGATTTTGAGAGGAGGAACTGAGTTTTTGGAAAGAGGGATGGTCCCCATCTTTGTACTGCAATCTGCTACCCATATGAAAACAGGAGTTGTTCATAGGCATGACAGCAGCACTTAGACATGACAAGTCCTTTTGGAATCCATTTCTTGGGAGGTCTAGCACTTGCCAACTTGTTTTAACATATATATACACACACACACGTATATACATATATACATATATATATATATATATATATATATGTACCTCATGGAAGATGATAGAGGTAATTATTTCAAGAAATTCATGATCAACATTTAGAGGAATGGTTCTAGTTTGCTTTTTCAGTAAAATGGGTTATACTTCTCTCCTTGGCCTTTTCCAAATGCTGAGGCAGATGCTGGTTTTGGTAATGAGCAATAATCTGCAAAAACTCCTACTAGGTTCTAACCTTCACACGTTGCCCACATGAAGAATAATAAAATTAAACAACCTGAAAATGAGTGATCTCCCTAACGCGTGGCGTATTTATTGTCAAGCACTCAGGGCGTGATGCGCCACCATGACCCCCTTCAGAATGAGTGGAGGAGGAGGGTGCTTTGGGCACTGCTCTCTCAGATTTCTACTGTGATCTGTCATTAATGATCTGGCTCATTATTTTAAAGTGCTACCTTTAAACCCTGCAGCTGATGGGATGATTCTAAATGGTCCCCTGGCTACATTTAAGGATTACAAGTGTGCCTGTCAGGAAAATCCTCTCATGGATGCACTCAACTCAACATGAGGAGCAGATGTCATAACTGGAGACCAGACCTTCCCATAAAGATGTAGATTCTGTTTGCAGCTATAAAACAGTGGTAAATAAACATTTTAAGAATCATTTGCAATAAACATGCTAGCATACTCATTATAAGTTAAAATAAGATACTTCATCCTTAAGGGGTTTGCTGAATCTCAGTAACTTTCACTGGAAATTCTATTTGAGAAATTGGAGTTTGATTATAGCATTATACCTAATTTGTGTTACTTAAAATTTTAAATTTTTCTGCACCGTTTTACACATATGTGTATGGGTAACATACATATATGTATGATACATGATGTCCCAAAAGTCTTAGAGCATGTTTAAGCCTTTATGTTGTATAATGCACATCTATGCTTATATGTATGTATAAACTAGCTGGCAATTATTTAATGCTTTAAATAGCACATGACCATTTACAAATATTGTCTCATTTTATCCCGTGGGATAGATTATCCTCATTTTACAGATGAGGAAACTAAGGCTGAAACTGAGGTGCCTGGCTCAAGGTCATGCAAATAATCATCTGCAGCTAGTTTTGAACTCAGTCCTTCCTGACTCCAGGTCCAGCACTCTATTCATTTACTATCCACAATCTCTTGAATGCAGGAACCTCATAAGTGAGCATAAGCAGAAAAATGGCCACAGTTGCTCTAGATTCACTTTTCATTGATTCAGCTTACTAGAAAATGACCGAGCTCTTTTCCCCTTCACTTTCACTTCAAAATTCTGTCAAGAAAATGACCTTTTCTTTTGATCTCCATATAGGTCTAAGCCAGTAGTAATAAACTTGAATAGAAATAGACCCCTAAGGGCCATATATTGACTTCGAAAATTACAAAATTAACATTATTTGTCTTATATTGTATTTTTCTTTATTTTGTTAAAATATTTCCCAATTCCGTTTTAATCTAGATTTTGCATGGTGGGACCAAAGATCTGTACTATTTTTGAGAGGAAAATGCAGGGGTGAGATGAGACAGATCTTCTCTTGTACCATATTACCTTTTCCTCACTTTCAAATGATAACTTTCTTTTAACTTTTCAAAGCTGAAGGTTAATTAGTGGCAGTATCAGGATTAGAATCCAGACTTTATGATGGACCTTGAAAGACTGATGGAATTTGAACAGATAGAAACTCACTTAGTGGTGGGAAAACTAATTTGAATTACTGAGGTTGTTAATGAAAGAATTGTTGAAGGTGTAGCTCAATATTTCAATGGATCTGTCATCTAATCAATATGGATACAGCCTTGAATGATGTGGATTCGGGTCTCCACACTTCTCCTCCTGTGAAATTCTTTTTTTTCCCTTTTTCCCCACTTTATTTCATACTCCCACTACAATAATGACTAATTCTTAATTTAAATTAAAAACCATGAGGGGTTCTGGGAAGGTGTGTACGTACTGGGGGGAGGGGAAACTGTGTCACAGCCTGAGGTGTTGCGGGGAAGGAGAGGAGATGAGTCAGGGGATGGTCTTGACAGGGCTCTTGAAGTTGCTGGCTGCCTGAAGCTGCAGTTGAAGGCCATAGGATGGCTCTTGAAGCCATACAGCCTGGGCACAAATGGGTTGGCAGGCCATTTGGGCCTGTACTCAGGATGCACCATGAAGAGCTTGTGGGGAAAGCCATTGCCAAAGTAAGCACCATCTATGTGGTGGTGCCTGGACAACATGTAAACATCCACGCACTTGGGGCAGTACGGCTTCACCATGGTCTCACCTGGTATGTCTGATAGTCCAATGGGCAACATGGGCTGGTTTTCACAATATACACAGGGACAATAGCCAAAGTCTCCCTGCTGGTATTTTTCCAACATCTGGGCGATGCCACGGTTTGTGAGGATGTAGCAGGCATGAATCAGTCCATACAGCATCTTGGCTGCCTGCTCGATCAGGTCACTCTAGTTAGGGTTGTCCTCCAATTCCTCATCAGGTTCCAAGTCAAGGATCATGTCTAGTGCCTGCCTATAGTGGGGCACCTGTTCATTGAGCCCTGTGAGGTTGAACTTGTGTTGCATATAGTCTTCATCCACCTCACAGAAAAATTCATTAGCTCGAAGCCCACAGAACCATGAGATCCATGATACCTCCTCTGAGCTACTCATCTTTACGTCAGCTACCGGCCGGGCCTGGGGAAGGAGAGGGAGAAGTTGCTCCCAGGGGGTGGTGGCAGCAGCAAAGCTGTGCCCTCCTGTGAAATTCTTAACCATAAAGTATCTTCCTGTAAAATCTTCCGCACTTTCATCAACCTAACTCACTGATCATCAGGCTCTATATCTCTTGATATTAAATGGATACCAATGTAGAACATGGGATGTCCATCTGTTATCTCATTCTCCGTACATGACCTGCCCACTTCCTTTTACAACTTATGTCTCTTTGATAATATCATTCATCATTGGTGACATAATGCAGCACATTTTAGCCCCAGTGTGTTACTTCATTCCCCTTTTGGTCACCAAAATTTTGATTCTTTAGAAAGTGTGGGCTTCCATAGAAGCTGAATACGAATACCCTTCCTGGTTTGACCTGTTGTTAGTCCTCCCTTTCCCCTTCTCACCTTTCCCCTCTCCTTTCCCCTTTCCCACCTCCATCCACCCCCTTACCCTTTCCATCTCCCTCTCCATCTTCTACTCACCCCTCTGTCTCTCCTTCCCCCTCCCTTCTCTCTTATTTTCCCTCCCACCCTCCCTGTGCATTACTCACTCCCTACCTTTCCCTTCTCCCTCCCCCTCTCCTGTCTTTCTCGAAATGACTTTGTATTACTCTTGATATGCTTGGCAATTGTGTGTTCTTTCCTTCCCCATAGAGTGGAGGCCCCTTGAGAGCAGGATAATTTAATTTGTATCTATAGAGCATGGGGCAGTGGGTGGAGAGCGGAGCCTGGAGTCCTGAAGACTCATCTTCTTGAGTTCAAAGCCAACCTCAGACATGTCCTAGCTCTGTGACCCTGGACAAGTCACCTCACCCTGTTTGCCTCAGTTTCCTCATTTGTAAAATGAACTGGAGTAGAAAATGGCAAACCACTTCAGTATCTTTGCCAAAGGTTCTTGAAAAGAACACAACTGAAACAGCAACAAAGCATAAGAATTGTGTGCCTGAGCATATGTTGAGTTGAATAGCATTGAATTCACAGTCCCATAGCATCACTAGACTATTCGAGTTAAAAACATAGGAACATAAGAGTGATGGGCTTAGCCTGTCAATTGCTTTAAAATTTTACTTTCTTAAATAATTTAATCATTTTTCCAAAAGGAAATGTTTTTTTTTCCATAACTATTTTACTCAGTAAGCACTTCTTGGATTCTACAAAGACTACATGCCAGGGTATCATTCTGTTGGAAGTTTTAACTTTGATTACTTCCTAGTCATTAATCTCAGGAAATTTGGATATCATTTTGGTTGAACTTCTTGCTCAAATTTGATGTCTGAAGATTACCTGATCAAAATAACATGTGAGATAGCAGTTACTCTGTTTCCCTAAATTCTCCAGATGGAGCATCTACTCTGCACTAAATTATCTCAATAATTGCATAACCCTTCACTCCATCATAGTTAGTCAGTGCTGGCCGACAGGTACCAAGAGAGAGGTTTTCCCAAGCACTGTTTATCTCACTTACCTTATGGGGCAATTTGCCAGACCTCCAAAAACGTACAGAAGATCAGATTTGAAGATAACTCCCTCAGTCAACATCTGTAATGACTGACACCCAGAGAAGCAAACATTTCAAACCTGTTTTTAAAAGTTTATATTGCCTCCTTCTCCCTCTGTTGTTCAGAATTCCTAGTTCATGGTTGGCTCAACACCAAAAGCTTCCAACTTTTATAGAAGCAATTGCCTCTGTCATCTGGGTAATTCAGATCAAAGGTGATTTGACCTGAATTATGTGAGTAATTCTAGTTATCTAGATCTGGCCATAAAATCTGAAAATTCATTTCTTACATTTTGATCCTCATTTAGATACTGAAGAGGCATTTTATATTGCCTTAAGATGACTGAAAAGTACTGTTTCTTTCTTGCTAAGGAAATACAAAGAGTAAGGGAGGGGCGATTTGTTGGATCAGTCAATAAGCCCAAACCACTTAATGAAACTCACAAGGTACTACACCTGATACCTCTATCGGATTATAACACCTCTTTTAAATCAAGAAATCAAAGGCATTAACTTAGACATAAAAAGTCCTTATTCCCTTTAGAAGAAGCAACATTCTTTCAGACATTGGATGAAATTACATGATAGCACATAGGAAGGACATTTGTATTGGTTGAAAAGTTGGACACACCTTATAGGACTTATTAAAAAAAAGTTATTTTAGAATCAGTATTCTAGTATGTGACCAGCCAGCTGATGTGAGCAGCTTTAGCCAAAGCCTTGACAGGGAATCCTTTGGAGGAAGAGGAGGAGGACAAGCCAGATTTTTTTTTCTCTTCCTCATCACCTTTCACCAAACATTGGCCTTATGAGTGTCAAAATGTCTGAAGTCTTTTGGACTTTCCATTGGTTTCCTAGTAAAGCATCTGGGACCACAGTGACTGATCAAGTGTTTATTGGGACCCATTAACAAGCTAGACACACCAAGGAAGGGTAGTGGTGGGACTCTTTTGGGATCCCAGAAGAAAGCGTCACCAGACCTAAGAGGAACTTCTAGGGGTCCCTATGGAGGGGCACAAGGACTTATAGTACCAAGAGCTATGAATCATCCCTTTGCCAATGGGCTTTCTAAGCATCTGTCTACTTTCCTATGGACTTTATGTGTATTTTGGGGAGAAGTGTGACCCTGGTGAGAGTATGCAATGGGAAACCTGTTTTGTAGCAACCATTCTTACTAATGTTTGTTACAAATATTTGTTAAAGGGTTGAACTGAACTGATTCAAATAAAATGCTGATGGACCCAGGGATGAGGGAATATATAACTCAGCAACAAAAGTTAGAGCCATAGTAAAATTAATGAGTAATATCTTACTCCTGAATGGTAGAGTTTGGTTTGGATAAAATCTTTCATGGAAATTATACTTTAGGTTGAATCTTAGAAATGAGAAGAGATTACTAGAGTTCTTAAAAACAACCTTTGTGAAGTAACTATAAAAGCCAACAGGCAATGGAATTATTAGAATGATTTTCTGGGAGAAACATAACTTGTAGAAACAATCAGTGAAAGTTTTAAGATGGCCGGATCCATTGAAAATATCTCGCAGGGACTGAGTTGCAATGAAGTCTTACCAAGTATTATACAGTATCAGAGATTAGTAAGAACATTGGAGATCATTTCATTCAATCTCATGCACTCCTTTTTTTTTTCAGATGAGGAAACTGAGATCTAAAGAGGTGATGTTAAGGTCAAACATTTAATAAGCATCAGGACATGTGTCATTTTTCTTTAAGCTGATCAGTTGTGAGTGCTTAGAGATAATAGGATTTTCTTTTTGCCCATGTTCATTCATTCATTCATTCAAAAAGCATTTATTAAGCACTTATGCTACATTCTGGCAACAGAGACAAATACAAAACCTCCTTACCTTCAGATAGCTTCCATTCTATCTAGTTCTTTTACAGGAAGCCTTTCAGAGCTAATGCCTTCTATTAATCATCTCTTATTTATTCTGTATAGAGTTTGTTTTGTATATATTTGTTTGCATGTTCTCTGCCTCATTATTTTGTAAGCTTTTTGAGGGCAGAGACTGTCTTTTGACTCTTTTTGTATCCCCAGTGCTTAGCATGGTCCCTGGCATACAGTAGTCACTTTATAAATGTTTATTGACTGATTGATTCTATGCATATCATTTCATTAGGAACCACTAAAACTATATACATTTATTTGTTGACTGATGTCTTTTCTTTGAATTAACTACTTTATGACAGAATTTCTTTTAGCCACAAAATTGAATAGTCTTTTGGATTATATAGTAATGCATTTGCCTGCCTTTATGTCTACAGAGATGTTTTGACAATTCTACACTTGACCTAGGTCTTTAAACTTAGCCAAGGAAACTCTCATGATGCTGATTGGCCAAAGGAGCACTTTCCCCCAGCAAACAAAAAGTGAATACAATATTCAGTTGCCATCAGGAGTACACTCTTAATGACCCTTACCTTTTTGGCTCATCTGGATGTGATTTCATGGGAAAATGGATTTTGAGTTGAAATGGATGTTAGAGGTTGTCTTGTCTACCCCACCTCACCCTCACCATTTTATAGAAAATGTATCTAGAAGCATAGGCTGTTGTCCATAAATGGCAGAGGCTGTATTTTAACTCAGTTTTGCTGACTCCAAATCCACTTCTCACTGTCCCATACTGTCTCATTGATAATCTGTTGCTTTAGATACCAGTTCTTCATAACATCTAGCCTACCCACCTGAGATGCCCAAGTCAAAATGGAACCTAGCACAGAGTGGAAAAGATCCTCCCTCTTTGCTCCTTGTAGTTCAGTGGCTTCTGCTATTACCCATTTCCCTGCATCTACCAGCACCATTTTGTCATTGTGTTTAGATAAAGATGGCACTTGTACATGGGCCATTTTAATCACAAAACTTGGTCACCTTGGTAACATTCTCTCTTTGAAATAAAAGGTTTGTGTCATGAGTATCACCAACAAAGTGTACAGAGCCTGGGCTGGGCATCAGCTACACTTGGCTAATATTCCACATACACTTACATATATTATCTTAAACATTTGTATCTTCCATATTTAGAGAGAGAGCAGCTCCTCCTCTTCCCCACAATGAAATGACCTGAATTGCATGGCGGTTTGGCAGCAAAGCGGCCCTAGAATTTAATCTGTTGTGATTTGAGAAGATGGAAGACTTTTGAGAGGGGAAATTGAATTACAATGGAAACACAATTGCATTTACCCACCATTTCCTTCATTAGTCATTCTTTTTTATTGGGGAGATAAGTATATACAAGGAAGAGCAAAGGGAAGCATACTAAGTACAGAAGGAAAATATATGGAATTAATGCAATGTAGTCGAACAAGAAATCTATCATATTAAAATCATATTTGTACTTAATTTCCAAGTGAACTTATTGGGTAAGTTCAGCTGGTTATATTACAACAACCCTTCCCATTTGTTCCTGCTCTTGCTAATTCATCTGGAATGTAATATTTCTTTTATGACTTGGGAACTTGGTATTTTTCTATGCATGATGTGGTTCAATATTAATTGAATGTTCTGTGCAGATCTGAACATGGCCACCTTCTTTCCATCCATATGTAAATTATCCAATGAAATAAAACAATTCCTGTTCGTTAAAATCGCTGTAAATGCTAATGGATTGCTACTTCCCTCTTTTAAAGTTCTCCAGGAAAATTCACCCTCCACAAAAAAAGAAGTATACTTTATTTGGGAGCTTAAGAGACAACAGGCAATAGTAACTAGAGTCAGGTTTAAAGACACAAAGATCTGAGTTCAAGTCACATATCAGACACATACTGGCCATGTGGCCCTGGGCAAGTCATTTAAGTTTTCAGTGCTCTAGATGACTTTTGAAGACCAGACACTGCGGAGAAAGTTGCCAGCTTGCATTGGTAGAGAGTTTCCTTATCTGGGAGTTCTCTATACCGGTGAAATCATGAGTCCCATACTTGCCCCTATGCCTTATGCAGGGGAGGGAAGGATATTTCAGCGGGGTTAGGGTTCACAAATATTGAGGAAGGAAATATCTCTGGCTAAGACATGGCAAAAATAAACCCATGAAATATGTCCAATTTAAAAAATCTGATAGACTTGCACCATCCTTTCAGACTACTGCATCCACTCAGTGTGGGAACTCCTGGGTCTCACCTGGATTTCCAGATGAGAAATGCAGTAAAGAATCATTTTTTCTGTGCCAAGCAATGTGGCCAAGTTAAGATATTTTCTTATAGGTGTGGATGGATCACAGGAAATAGTCACTGCCTTTCCAAGTGTGGTATAGTGACTAGGATGAATCTCAAGTCAGAAAAGGCCTGTGTTCAAATCCTGCTTCTGCACTTTTTGAGTTGTGATCATAGGCAGGTCAGTTAAGCTCATTGAGCCAGTTTGTTTGTGATGATCAAATAGATAATGTATGTAAAGGACTTTGCTTCATAAATGGCAGCCTTTGTTATTAATCTGAAGACTGGGCTACGGCATATAATGTACTCTTGGATAGTCATATGGGCAACTAGATGACACAGTGGGCAGAATACTGCACCTGGAGACAGGAAGACTCATCTTTGTGAATTCAAATCTGGTCTCAAATACTTACTAGCTCTGTTACTCTGGGCAAGTTATTTAACTGTTTGCCTCAGTTTCCTCATCTGTAAAATGAGCTGGAGAAGGAACTGGCAAACCACTTCAGTATCTTTGCCAAGAAAACACCAAATGGGGTCATGGAGAGTCAGACACAACTGAAAAATGACTAAAATTGATGGTCAACACAATCAATTTGCCCACAAGAGTTTATTTGGAATGGCCTATGTACCCAAGGTGTCAGAACTGAATGGCACCATGGAGTATGACTGCCCCATTTTATAGATGAGGAAGTTAAGAACCAGAGAAGGCTGGTTCACAGGCCTTTTCTGTTGAGATTCATCCTAGTCACTATACCACACTTGGAAAGGCAGTGACTATTTCCTGTGATCCATCCACACCTATGAGAAAATATCTTAACTTGGCTACATTGCTTGGCACAGAAAAAATGATTCTTTACTGCATTTCCCATCTGGAAATCCAGGTGAGACCCAGGAGTTCCCACACTGAGTGGATGCAGTAGTCTGAAAGGCTCCCGTTTGTAGAGTGCTTTAACTTTCCAAAGCTAACTTTGTGAGTGCAAGTTGTATTACCTCCTTTTATAGATGAAAAAATTGAGCCTCAGAAAGGTTACCTCGCTCATAGTCACACAACCAAAGGGAGTCAGAATTGGAATCTGAAATCACGTCTCTTGAGTCTAGGTCTGTATCTTTCTCCCCCTTGCCATGTCATGTCTGGCCCACATCTAGCCAGAAGCCCATGTCTGATTCAAACCAAGGTCCCTTCTCTTCCTTAGCCTATTAATTCCACTGTCTTCCCCAGTCAGTCATCTCCGCATTCCAGGTGTCCACCTTGCTTTTATTGGGTAGGAGAAGGTCCTGCCCTTGCTCCTATGGACATTCCTGTGACCAGAGGGCAAAGGCAGTCCCTGCCAGCTAAAGCTGAGGCTAATTTCAGTGATTGCTTAGCAATAGAATCATAACCAAGATTAAGGCAAGCAGACATTTATTTAGTATATGAGAACTGGAATTGGAGAGTCCATTATGAGATTACCATCTCCAAAATCAAGTAACATAACAGCGACAGATCTCCATTTCCCTATATTTCTGATGAAATATTATCTCATATTGTGTACTGTGGTGCAAAAGAGTACTAATGATAATTGAACATTCTCTTCTTACTCTGTGGGGTCTATTGTACGCTTATGGTCGCTACCCTAAAAATGTCCTTGTGATACACAGTTTCAATATCTGTGCCTGTCCAGGAAGTCAGCTCCTAAAAATGGCATGCTTTCTCAAAACCTATTTTTATTCATATACTTATTCAAGTTTTAAAAGTGACACAACTCAAGAGGAAGAGCTTGGGCCGTAGCAGTTCCATAAGTTATCATTTCTGGGCAAAGAAGAATCTAAAATAATTAAAAAGAGAAGACGGGTTTGACAATAGTAATTATTGTTTTCGTAATTAGCAATTATGTGAAGAGACACCGACCGAGAGCACTTTACGATCTGCAGAGTACTTTACATTTGATCATAAACTTTGTAAGATAGATGCTACTATTATGCCCTTCTAAAGAAAAGGTAACTCATCTGATAGAGGTTAAGTGACTTGTCCAGGGTCACACAGTTAGGAAGTGTGTGAGACAGAATTTGAACTTGGATTTTCTTGATGCCAAGTCCAGAATTCTACAGACTTGCTTAGGGCAGTGTAGGTAGCATCGGGAGCAAGTTCAGAGATGTTCTGGGTGTTAACTAGCTTAGCTCAAGGCTAAGGTTCCATCCCATGGGCACGGGCTGTTAGGTACAAAGCTTGACAGATTCCAGAGATATGGAGGCTGCTTTGGTTAATGACAGTTAGGGAAAGATGGAGAACTAGGTAGACTCGAGTTTGGTTTTAGTTAATCCCTGGAACCTCAGTATACTGCAACCCTTATGGTCTCTTCCACACAAGATTGTTCTAAGATCGCATGAATATGCACCCAATTCATTCCAGGAATGTTTATTAGTTGCCAGCTTTGTGGAAGGTGTTGAACTAAACCCTAAGCATACTTCTATGCTCCTGTGAGTCTTTGGTCTCACCAATGTGGGGAATTCCTTCATTGGTGCAGATTGTAACGATCAATGTCTTCTCCTCCTGGGTGATCATCATTTCCACCCTACAACTCTTTGTAGAGAATCTAGCCTGGAGGCTTTTGAGCATTCATCACCTGCTCAGTTGTCATCCAGAGAAACCTGTACTTTGGAGCCCTTGTTTCCTCATTAATGACTCCCTCCCCAGGACCACCATTTTAGGAAGGACCCCAGCCATGTTTCACTTCACTCTTGCCTCCACTCTCGCCAAACACCATTTCCTCCCTGCCTGTTATATTGCCTCTGACTGAGTACTCTTCCTCCCCCACCCCTGGCTTTCTGATCATCCGTACATGTGTTGTCCTCCATTAGAATGGCAGCTCCTGGCAGGTAGGGACTTGCTTGCCTTTATTTATGTCACTGGGGCTGAGTACAGTGCCTGGCACACAAGTTCTTAATAAATGCTTCATCCATCCATTCATCCATTCATCCATTACACAAGCACCAGTATAACGCTTGGGCTGACTGTGTCTCCTTACCCCATGAAGGACGCACTTTCTTTGCTGATTGTACATTTCCTCAGTGATTTCTTTTAAGAGATTTCTTGTGATATGTCATGGTTTAGGATATGCTGAAGACTAATTACATCTACCATGTAAATCTCCATTTTCCTTTGCATCACTTTCAGTCTTGATTCTTTAAAGTCTTTGTGGTTCCTTGCTTGTTAGTCATCAGTCATCCTCAGGAGATGATGGGTGGCCAAAAGAAAGGTTGTTGTTTCATGTTCATTGATAGTATTATGAAATTCTTCAAAGCAACCTAACGTACATGCTTGTTGCATGTACGGGGGGGATACAGGGATGAGCAATGAAACAGTGTTTACCCTCAAGGAGTTTATAGTTTTATAGCAGAATGACATATGTAAATAGCTCTAATACAAGTTAACATGTAAAATTTATTATTATATAATAAGATATTATTTAAATTTAAAATTAAATAAATATTATAATAAAGGGTTGTCATTATAGCATTTATAATATTTATTAAATCATGTTCATATAATATTTTAAGATTTGCAAAGCACTACAAATATCTCCATTTACCCTAATAGCAAACCTGGGAGGTAGGTTTTATCATTCTCATTTATAGAAGGGAAAAATAAGGAAAGCAGAGGTGAAGTGACTTTGGCACACAGCCACGTAACTGTCTGAGGCTAGAATTGAATGTGCATCTTCCTCACTGTAAGATCAGTGCTCTATTCACTGTGCCATCAGCTGCCTAAATACATCCAAAGAGGCTGGACAGAGGATCATCAGGAATTGAGAAGTTGTAGGGCTACAACTTGTAGTTGTGGTATTGTGGAACGCTTCATGAAAAGTGGGCCAGTTAAGGCCTCAATGGATTCAATCAGTCAGCAAGCATTTACTAAGTTCCTGCTCTGTACCAGGCAGCTAGGGTAGTGCACCAGACCTGGAGTCAAGACACTCAAGATCAAATCTGGCTCCAGACATTTACTAGTTGTATGACCCTAGGCAAGTCATGCAAGTTGTTGGTCTCAGTTTCCCCATCTGTAAAATGAGCTGGAGAAGGAAAAGGGCAATCCACTGCAGTATCTTAGCAAAGAAAACCCCAGATGGAGTCACAGAGAGTCAGACATGACTGGAACAACTGAACAACGATACTATGTATTAACCACTGCCTTAAGTGCTGGAGAAATAAAAACAAAGTAAAATCCTTCAAAGACTTAGATTTTTTTTTAATAGGAAAGATGATAATACACTTCTAGATACCAGGCTATGTGGATAGAAAATAAATAAGATTAGATATGAGGTAACTTGGGCAGGGCAGGCATCAGTATTTGTCAAGAGACTGGGAGATTGGGGGGGAGGGGAGAGGTGTGAGGGGGAGGATTAGAGGAAAGACCACATGAGAGATGGTGTTTGAGCTCAGTGCTGAAGGAAACCAGAGATTCCAAGAGGCAGAGTGGAAGAGAGAGGGCATTCCAGGTGTGTGTGTATGTACACACATGTGCCTGTGCCCACATATATGTATATGTACATAATATTAAAAAATTATTCATAGGCTACTTCCCTCTCACCAAATGGAGAGAGGCCTGTGGATACAGAATCAATATGAACTTCTGAATTTAAATATTCTATATCATAGTCTTCAGGGTATAACTAGGATGGAGGAAATGACATTTTACCCTAGGACATTGACATCCAGGGGGGCTCATTTCTTCCCTGCAGGGACTACATCCCCCCTAGATCCTTTCTTCATGTCAACACGAACTACAGTTTTCCCTGGGTCACCCCCTCCCCCCATTAAGAGGCCAGATAGTCCCTTCTCCAGCATGATTGCACCTACACAATTTACTTCCATACCCCTCCAGTCATTTTTGTCCCAAGTGACCTTAGTGAAAGCAAGAAATTGTTCAGAGTATTGACATTTGAACAATGAATGGTGAGAAGAAAGAAAAACCGCTTCTGTTTCCCCTCTAGCAGTGGGGAGCAGTGACTGATTTGTGTCCAATATATTGTTCACATTTAGCTGAACTATTGGCTGTAAAGGAGTTAGTACTATGTTGGGTAAATACGTTGTTGTTGTTGGTTTTTTCTCCTAGTAAAGACAATTAACTGGAAATTCTAGATGATGTTTTGACATCTAAGAAATGATGCCAGACTAATTGTAAAGCAGCAAGAAGGACTCAACAAAGCTCCCCCCTTGAACTGGCATGTGATAGGTACTTAATAGATGCTGACTGCATTGAATTTAAGTAGAAATAGTTAGCTGGCAGAGAGTGTCACCTATCCACCCGCTGATGGAGATAAATGGCCTTACACTGAGTAAAGTGCTACATAATTGTTTTAACCATGATTATAATGTCCCAACTGAGGCTATTCTCTAGAGATACTGAGCCTGAGCAGCATTGGGATCATGAATGGGACTTTTTTATCCAAAAAAAAAAAAACACAACCAAGATTTGGAGTAGAGTGACTTGTCCTCCTCCCAGCTGCGGTGGCTAGAAGACCTAGGAAAGCTCCCTTTGAAGATGTTTGCCCTCCTCAGGCTGAGCAGTCAGAAGGCTGCAATGAGACTAATTGCAGACAATGCCTAATAAAAACAGAACAAATGCAAAATAGATGCCATGGCTGAGGAGCAAATGGGAGATTGACCTGAGTTCTAAGGGCAAACTAACTGAGCCTTGCTCCCTCAGATCCTGAAGGAGGAACAATCTGTTACTCATAATGCCTTCAAATGGAGATTTTTCCCTAACCTCTGGGATTCTCAGCAACTTTAAAATTTCTTCTGAAATTCAGTTCAGCCAAAAGGTATTAAATACCCACTACATACTCGCTAAGATGCCTTGGCATTGTGGACTGGTCTCAGAGTCAGGAATCCTGGATCCAAATGTTACCTGTGACCCATTCTGATTATGCGATCTTCAGCAAGTCTCTCCTACCAGAGATCCAGGAAACTCTTTGCCAATGGCTCTCAACATGGGTATTCTTTGCTATGAGAAATCATTGCACACCGAACATTTAACTTAGCAACAAATATGTGATCCCTGATAGTGGCTTCTCCAGATGCCTTATCTGGGCGTTGGGATATATCTACTTTCTCCATTTCTTTCTCATTCCCTCTCTCTCTTCTTTTCTTCTCCAGGACTCTCAGCACAGGTGACATTTTTGCCTTCCCTATAGATAGAGATCCTAAGGTAACCCTCTGGATAAAATTTCAGATCCCTCAGGTCCCACCATTTGAGTTGCAAGACAGTTAAATATATTTATTGGTAGAATGACTTTCCTTAATGGGAGTTCCTTAGCAGCAGCTCCTTACATCACAGGTGCTGATCCTCTTCAGAAATATGCCAGGCACTATAGGGTACAAGGGCAAAAAGGAAAAAGGAAGGAAGGAAGGAACAGACAGAGAAATGGAGGGAAAAGAGAAGAGGAAAGCATATATTCTTTTTCCTTATTTCCTCAGAGCTTAATTCTTGTATGGCACATAATTAGCATATAAGAAATGATGATTATTGGTACCTCATGTATACATCCTCCATAATAGGGCGAACTTACTAGCAGTGGAAGGGTGGGGAGACATCAGGAAAGGCTTCAAGTAGAAAGTAGTGGTTGATCTGAGCCTCCAAGAGAGACATAAAGGTAAGAGAGAAGAAAGACCCAGGAATGAAATTCAAAAAGGAGTTGGGAGAAGGAATATTCTACAAGGAAACCAGTTAGCTGGGTTACACTGCCTTAAAAAAGAAAATGGCAGCTGCTCTGTGGCTTAATCTCCATTAATAGACACATTAAACCTCTTTTGGCCTTAACTCAAGTAAGGATATGAGTGAGCCTGAATTGAAAGGATTTACTTTTGCATGAAGGAAAGGCTTCTTGTTGTTCTTTGCTAGCTGGGGAGGCTCAGGTCTCCTTTTTGTGCTACAGGCAGACTTTCCCTTTGTTCTTCCAGGCCCCTCTGAAAATAAACAAATTGGATAAATTACAGGATTATTTTATCAAAGGCAAAGTGATATTCCTTTGCATTTATATGAAGACTTGTTTGTTTTGACTGTTTGAATTAGTTGACCAGAAATTCAGGACCTAATGTTTTGGCACAAGCACTGGTAAATATTATGGAGGGGTCACAATTGGGGTAGAATACTTTACTTTTAGATCTGTCAACCTTAAATACTTTTCTCCTTTTAAAACTGTAAAATGGAGCTGGGAGAGAAAACAGATGAGTAAATGATCCTTCTTTACCTAAACCCTTAGCTCAAACCCACTTAAGTAGAAGAGGCCATTTGGGAAGGAATCTGTTTGCTGCCTAAAAGCTTTCCTGAAATGTCACTTGAGTTTTTCTGGAAAGGCCTGAATTGAAAACTTGCAACTTCTGGCTTCAGGAACTCCAACTGCTGGGCTATTCTTCTCCTGTCAAGATTTATTTCCCTTTTTAGTGTCTATAAACTAGTTATCATGGTGTCAGAGTTGGAAGGGACCTAAGTATCTTGGATGGGACCATGCACCTTGAAGGGCCTCCCCTCCCATCAAATCCAAACCATATGTGAATGTAGATGACGACACAGCTTTCCCTCAGAATGGTCATGAGACCTCTGCTTGAGGCCCTCCAAAAAGAGAGATCCCATGACTCCTACAGGCAGGCAACCTGCTCCACTTTGGGACAGTCTTCTTTGTGAGGATATTTTTCCTGACATCAAGCCTAAATCTGTCTTTTCTGCATCTTCCTAGCATTACCACTGACTCTGTCTTCCAGGGCCAAACAGAACAAGTCTGGCTTACTCTACATGATGGCCCTTCAGTTATTTGGAAAAATGTGTCACACTTCCCCCCTCTTCCCAAGTCTTCCCTTTTCCAGGTTAAATATGTCCAGTTTCTTTAACCAGTCCCCATGGGTCATGGCTTCACTGTCTTGGTTGCCTTTTTATAGACACTCTCTAGTTTATTGATCCCCTTCTTAAACAAAAATGCCCAGAACAGATTTCAGCACTCCATATGTGGCCTGACAAGGACAGAGAGATAGTAAGGCTCTCACCTCCCTACACCTTGATACTCTGTCCCTTCTTAATGAAACCCAAAGTACTTGGGCTTTGGGGCTGCTCCATCACCCTGCTTACTCATGTGCATTAAAAAACCCCAGGTTTTTTTTTTATGAACAACTGCTATCCATCCATGACTTCTCCCAACCTCTACTTATCAGTCTGGTTTTTGTTGTACCCAGGTACAAGCCTGTATCACTTTGATCTTCTTATATTTAGCCCAAGAAGCATTGTAGCAAAATGGACAGAAAGCTGGTGCTGAAAGCAGGGAGACTTAGTTTCAAATGCTGTCTGTTAGATGTAACTATGGGAGGGAAGTGATCTTTCTTACTTACGGCTCTCCCTGTGACTACACAAAGTGACACCAAAGACCTTCAATTCTTTATATTAGGGATATGAGATCTAGTATTTAAATAACTTGTCCAGTATTGATTTTGGAATAGAACCCTGGTCTCTGAGCTCCTAATTAGTAAGGTTCAAGAGAATTGAATTATGGGGAAGATATGGTCAGGTTTTTCCCTTCCCCATGATGCCTTGCTTTTGTGTGAAAATCTCCTTACCTATAGGATCAAAGAGAAGCTTAGAGGAGACAAGAGAAATGAAGCATAAATACTTTTTTGCATTGTTTGACTTTTAGTTTGAGTTACCTAAGTTTGAGGAAGGATTTTGTTTAATAGATTCTTTGGCATGTCATTGTACATTAGCATTCAATTCTATAAATATTTATTAAAACAGCCAACTTTGCTCAAGGTATAATTGACTTTTTAGTGGAAAAGTGCAGGGTGTAACTAAGCCATACTAAAGTTTACTTATGTTAGAGTTTTGGGGTTTTTTAAAAAGATGTATATACCTAGTAAATTCTGCCTGGCCCACCTTCCTAAGTTTGGCAGCCCCTAAAGCAAGTCTCTCTTCCTATGGGAGAGGCAGCATAGTGGTCCGAGTACTGGACGTGGAGCCAGGGAGACCTGAGTTGGAAACTCACCACAGACACTGACCCTGAGCATGACCCTGAATATCTTTGTCTCAATTTCCACATCTGTAAAATGGGGTTAATAATACTGCCTTCGACCCAGTGTCGCTGTAAGAGTTCAATGAGGTAATATTTGTGAAGTGCTTTAGAAATCCTAAAATGCTAAAGAAATTTTCATGAAGTATATGAATTTTGAGGAACAGATAACAAATTAAGAGTTGGAGACCTCATTTTACCAGTAAAAATTTTACTGAGACCCAGAGAGGTTCAGCAATATCAATCATAGAGTCTTATAGCTGAAGGAATCTTAAGGATTATTTGTTTTACAAATCAGGAAATTAAGGCTAAGAGAGGTAAAAAGACTTGTCCAGGGTCATAGCAGTAGTGACAGGGCTGAGATTTGAACCCTGGTCCTTTGGCTCCGAACTCAGTTCTCTGGTTATTATCAGAGCCATCTTCCTTTCTTTGGTTCAGCCAGCAATGGTTCTTGGGCAGAAGCCGAGGGTCACATGTCCAAATGTGCACACAGTTTGTTCAGAAGTGATACCTCCTGTTTTCCTGTTTGATTTAAAATGCCCAGAAGTGGACCTCTTACCATACTTCCCCTCCTCAAGGAGGGGAGTCTTCTCCCGTGTAATAAAGTCATTGTTGTCCAGTTTTGCAAGTTTTTCTCTACTGCCTTTCACAAAGGATCAAAATCTTCTTTCCTCCACACTCACAAGCAGCCAGAGCAATGCTGAGAAATCAGAAGAGCTCCATTTGCTAGATTAAAGTTTTTCTGAGAAGGGTATTTAAAGGGAGTCCACAGGAGAGCTGATCAGAAAGGGCATACTGGAGAGAACATAGCAGCATGGGAATGCAAGTACAACACGGAAACAAAGATGTTATTCAATGGGATTAAAAGGAGGAGAAAAAGGAAGCAAATTGCAGAAAATAAGAAATAAGAGGAGCTGAAATCGATCCAGTCTCCTCAGGTGGGCCTTTAAAGCCCTTCACAATCTGGCTCAGGTTTACCTTTCCATATTTGTTTCTCATGGTTCCTTTTCATAAACTGGTTCAACCAACCTGTCCTAATTATTGTTCCTCTTGCATAATTTTCCATCTTCACCATATGCCTTTGTATGCCTAGAATGCCCTCCTTCATCACCTCCACCTCTGAGAATTCCTTGGACCCTGCTCTTTATTTACCTGCCACTGTAGCCTTGGGACTTCCCAGATTTTCCATCTGCCCCACTGCTGAACTCTAGGTAATGTTTCTCTCATTATCTCATATACACTTTGAGAACAGGGGCTGCCTCAGTTTCCCCTAGCACTTAGCACATAGTCTGGGCTTAATAAGTACCTCTTTTCATTCAGTCAATCAAATCTCTACATTCAAATCTCATCTTATTTGCCACTTTTTCTTATCTCCTAGTTCCCCATCCCACCCTGAAAGAATGTAAGCTCCTTGAAGAGAGACTGATTTCTATTTCTTTCTTCATTTCCCTGGGATGTAACATATGGTCTGGTACGTTTTAGATAGTGCTTCATAAATGTTTGTTGTTTTGTTTCTTTTTGAGACTAGGTCTCCTTATCTCACCCATCCAAGAAATCTATTGGTCACTCACAGACTTAATATTTTTCAACCTATATTTCCAACTTAAGCTGGTTTGCCACTCCTTAAGTAGCTAGTGGCCCTCTGCTCCAGAGGTTCACCATCTTTCTGACAGATCTAAAATGAGGACATTTAATCAGTGCCACTTAGTTACTGCAGCTCAGAACTCCTGAACTCAAGCAATCCACCAGTATCATGGGCGGTATCAACATGGCAGACCTATTGGTTTGAATTGACCTGGACTCCATGAAGATATTTTCATCTGTCCCACTTAAGGGCCCCCAAAGGGGAAATGAGAAGGAGTAACACCAAGGAATACTGACTCTCTCTTCCTGTGCATTCTACTACAGTGGAAGAATTTCTGTCTTCTTCTTTACTTTAGCCACATGGGAATTGAGGCTAGCATCTAACATGAGCACAACTGTGACTCTCAGGCCTCCTAAACAGTCAGTATCCTAGCACCTACAGCTCCCTAGGCTGACTGATGGATCTGATTCAGGGAAGAAGAGCTGTCTATAACAGAGGGATGCTTTTAACTCCTGTAATCCTCAAGGGAGACAGAGGCCCATCTCTCAGATAAGTCATTCTTCATGGTTAGTATCAGGAATGAGCCCATCAATCAGCCACCTGAGACCTTTAAAGGAGCAGCAGGGTCATAAACTTTATAAAGAAGGCAATAGATGGCATTCAGCACTCAAGCAGATACACAATTACCCTAAGCCCAGTTCAGGGCAGGAAAACTAAATCTTCTTTAAACACACACACACACACACACACACACACACACACACACACACACACACGATTCATGGCCTTTAGAAAATAGCTCCAAAGAGATATCAGTTGCTGGACAAATCTTCCTCCTTGTGACTATGTTTTTTAAATTAACTTTTGTTCTTAAAGGATTTTCGTCTTTAATATGAAATAGCCTGCATGTTTATAAAATCAGTTCCTGGCTAATCAAGGGAGTGAGCTGTAAATGATATCAACCATAATACTGATGATGAAAAAAATCTGTTGATTTTATCCACTGAAGGGAGAAGTTAGAGAAAAAAATGGATTTTCATGCCCTTCTCCATCTATCACTCAATTCTCTAGAAATGCAGAAAGTCAACTTTTTCTAAGGCCTTTCCCAGCCATTTGATCTTTTTTTTCCCCTTTTACATCACCTGGCCCATATTTTATCATATATACTGTAAACATGGAAGGATATTGTAGTGTTCTTCAGGCACTTTAACAAAAAACATCTTGCACACTTCTGGAAATGATCTTGCCTCTAAATTATTCTGATGTCTGTCTTTCTACCTGTCTTGATCTAAAAGGTTAGGTAGGCTATTGTAAATCTCGTTGGTATTGTACCATGATGCTATAAATCCCATCCCCTGAGGCTGCTTCTCTCTATGGTGACATAATGTTTTATTTGACATATTTCAGGAACATCTGAAATATTTGGATAAGGGGGTGGAGAGGGCAAGGTAGATGAATGGCCAGTGATTATGCCAGGGACAACTGAGGGGTTTATGACTCTTCAGAAGAACCATTTCTTAGATAAATGCTCAGCTGCGGCAGGAGAGCTCATGGTGACTGAGTGGAACCCCACCTAAGATCTTAATGAGGTAAATGAAGCAACTCACCTACTTAGTGCTAAATACCCAACAGGTTGAATGTAAAATAAATGAAAATGAAGACATTGCCTGTATTATAAATTGTATTGCAAAAGATCAGGCAATTAGGACTTACTTTCATTTTAATTTTGTAGTGGCACAGAGAGAGTTAAAGTAGACTAGTGTGTAATTTAACAATATTACTTTGTGACCTTGCAAAAATCCCTTCCCCAACTTTATTTTTTCGTCTGAGAAGTGAATCATATCTAAGGTCCTCCTGATCCAAATAACACTCTTAACTGAGGCTTACAGACCACTTTGAAGTATATAATGTCATTAACAGTCCCTTAAAAACTCACAATATATTCAGGTAGGAGCTACAGCAAGATCTGAGTTCAAATCTAGCCTCAGATAATTTTTAGCTATGTGACTTTGAACAATTCACTTAATGTCTGTCTGCCTCTTTTTCCTTCTTTTTAAAAATGATAATAGGAACAGCTAGGTGGTGCAGTGAATAGAGCACCAGTGCAGGAGTCAGGAGGACCTGAGTTCAAATCTCACCTCAGACACTTGACACTCACTAGCCGTGTGACCTTGGGCAAGTCACAAACCCAACTGCCTCATCCTGGGTCATCTCCAGTCATCCTGATGAATATCTGGTCACTG
>CM053770.1:23778727-23819111 GCA_028658325.1 Potorous gilbertii | reverse complement strand
GTGAGGCTGGTGACCTGCACAGCCCTCCCTCACTCAAAACAAAGTCAAGTGCAAGTCATGGCATCATTTCTCTGATGGCGTGGTCTTCTTTGGCAACGAAGGACGAATACACCCAATAATAATTACACCATCTACCTTATAGGGTTATTGTGAGAATAATCTCATGTGATATTCTTAAAAGGATCTTAAAATGCCATATAAATGCTAACCTCCATGTTATCATTAGTATAGATGTTAATATTTTTATTTCATTTCAATATTTTTAGATGGTCACACAGTTTGTGTCCAAGGTGGTTTTTAAACTGAGTTTTTCCAATTCTATTTACTACACCTTGGTGTTCTCTAGAATTCAGGAGTTTTAAGCATGTTGTGGATGAAGTGGTTTTAAAATTTCAAAAAATATTATTTATTTTTCACATTCATCTTTCTGAAATTTTTTGAGTTTCAAAATCTCTCACTCCCAATTGAAATGGGATTTCAAATTGTGCATGAGAAATCATGCAAAATACATTTCCATATCAGCCATGTTCCAAAAAAAGTAAAAAAAAAACTCTGAAACATCATGCTTCAATCTGCCCTCAAAATCCATTGTTTCTCTCCCTGGAAGTGGATAGCATTTTTCATCATAATTTCTTCAGAATTATCTTGGATCATTTTATTGATCAAAATAGCTAAGTCTTTTGGATTTGATCATCATATAACATTGCTGTTACGGCATACGTTGTTCTCCTGGATCTACCCAATTCCCTCTGCATCAGTTCATGTAAGTCTTCCTAGGTTTTTCTGAAACCATCCTAGTCATCTGTAACATCAAGGACTCCAACATACATAGGAGGGCTGCTGCACAGGTTCTTGGATCTACTTTTCTAAAAGGAAAGCAATTTTTTAAGGGGTCAACAATCTTACTGTAATCAAGCACTTAGTTCAGGGAGAAAAGTCAGTACCCTGACTCTCTTAGAGAAAATACAAATGGAAGCTACAAGCAGAAATTACAAACAGAAAAGACCAACAGACAGGGATTCCAACTGGCTGACCATAGACAATACATACATAGTTACCAGAAAGAGAAGCGCCAACATATGGGTTTTCAAAGTGGGGATGTGGTCCTTAACAGCTAACCAGAGTCTCTCCTCTGGCCTAATCACACAAACACTCTTCCAATGCTTTGAGCCCGAAAGCAAAACCTCATCTCAGAGTATATATACACTTTTCAGAGCCAGAGGGCAAGACCCTCCTGACCCAGTACCTCTGTAGCAATCAACCAATAGTGAGGACCTTCATACAAAACAAATCTCCCCTAATCAAGTTTCCCTTGATAGCCCCACCTAAGGCCTATTAATGGGTGGGGAAGATTTTAACTCCCATTGCACCATCATTTATTATAGCATAATCATATACCACAACTTATTCAGCTCTTCTCCAACTGATTGGCATTCCCCTCAGTTTCCAAATTTATGCCACCACAAAAAGAGCTGCTAATATAGCTCCTTTTAATTTCTCTAATTTCAACTTTGTTGGTGGTACATTCACCCTTTTAATTTTTTATACTAGTAATTTGTTTTTATTCTTTCTTTTTAAAAACTAGTCAATTGTTTATCTCTTTCATTGGGGTTTTTCATAAAGCCAGATACTAGTTTTACTTATTCTTACATTGACTTTTATTTTTAAATTTTCTCTTTTTTTCATTTTTCAACCTTGTTTGATGGTCTCTTGATATCTCATTAGAATCATTAGCTTCCTATTTCTCAATTTTAATTAAGGAGTTATTTTCTTCAGTGACCTTTTATTTCTTTCCTCCCATTTGTCTAATTCTTTAGTGAATTTCTGTGCCTCTTTTACCATTTGGCCAATTCTGTTTTTTTAAGATTTTATGTTCCTTATTATTTTTGTGCCTCTTTTTATCATGCTGTTCACTTTTTTTAATAGTTTTTTTGAATCACTTATTTCTTTTGCCAATTTTTCCTCTACCTCTCTTATTTGATATTTTTAAAAATCCTTTTTAAGCTCTAAAGGGATTCTTGTTGGGTTTGTGTTCAATTCACATTTTTTCTTGGAGACTTTGCTTGTAGCTATTTTGACACCAATGTCTTCTAATTTTGTGTCTTGATCTTCCCTGTTCCCATAGAAGCTTTTATGGTCAAGTTCTGTTTTCATTGTTTACTCACTTTTCCTGCTTATTTCTTAATTTTTAACTTTATGTTAAAGTCAGCTCTTTTCCCAAGATGGAGTGGTCACAGCCCCAAGTTTGTTTTTTGTGCTGCTGTTTTCAGAGCTAGTGCTAAAGATCTTTAAATTTTCAGTGTTTCCTAGGTAGCATGATTCAACAATGGGTGAAATCACTATACCTCTAGCCTGTGCTCTTATCTTTACCAAGGAAAGGACCCTACTCTCCTATAGCTTCAACTGGCAGCATCGCTTTCTGCCGTGGAACTGACACCAGGTCCCCTGCTCCCTTGTTAGTGACCATAAACATTCTTTTCCACCCTAGAATATGACTAGGGCCCCTACTTCGCTGTATATCTATGTGCTGTTATTCCTCTTCACTTTGGATCTGTGAAAGGCCTCTGTTCTTCTGTGGCTACAATTGCTAATTCTCCTATTTGCTTCAGAACTGTGACTAGGAACTATGGATAGGTAATGCAACAGGGTCCTGCACCCAAGGCCAGCAAAGAGCACCCTGTAATTTCTTTCTGGCAAGTTATCTGACCCACTGCCATTTCTGGCCTGAGAGCTCCTGAAGCAGCTGCTGCTGCTTATGTTGCAGCCTTCTCCAAGGCCTTTCACTGGTCTTCCCTCAGTGGGCTGGAAAAATGTCTCACCCTGACCTTTTGTTGGCTCCACTACTCCAGAATTCGACTAGAGTCATTATTTTAAAAATGTTTGGAGAGGAATGTTGGGTAAATTCAGCTGAGTTGCTGCCTGGACTCACTCTGCCATCTTGGCTCCACCCTACCATTTGCTTACAAACTTTTTTAAAAAAATGAATTTTGATATCTCTGAAAGCAACTTTCTCCTTTTTTGTCCTCTATATTTTATTTTCGACTTTTACAAACATTCTTCTGAGAAGGGTGTTCATAGGCTTCACCAAATTGTCTCCAAAGCCCTACCTGGGTAGGCTAGAGCTAATCTACAATCTATACATAAGGCTGCCAAGTTAGCCCAAGATTACACCCCAAATAGATGCCATCTGTAATCTAAGGTTCAATGGGCAAAAGGGAAGTGGAAGGTTGAGACAATTGACCAGCTAATCTAAACCCAAACACTAAATCAATCAAAATAACCATCAGACATGTTAGTCTTCAGCTAACCATATTCCTAACATAAATTTTCAGCTTTGAAATGGGAAGTTTGTGACATGGACCTCCATAAATGGATTGGGAGCCCTATTCTAACCAGGCCACCCAATCTAGTCGGGAGACACTCTTCTCTTCTTTCTCAAAATAAATGCTTTCTTATCTAATAACTTTTTTCTGAACCTAGCTGGTTCACGTGTGGCAGTGTATACATATACATTCACATGTACCCACATATGTGTGACTTCTCAGCTTTGGACACTGGCTTGATTAAAAAGGACAGCAAAAACAGGAAGTCTCTCCTTTGTAACCTCAGTCCTTCAGTTTCCTATGCACACCAACAGGTCACATCCTTTGTGATGACACTGGAATCAGCTGGTCAGGGAGGAGTTATGAAGAATAATAGAAGTTTAACCTCTTCCATGAAGAAGAATGAGAAGACAGAAGCTCTAGTTTGGAAAATATCATGTTATCCTTCCTGTGACCTTAACAGCCATGCAAGCTTGTGCTGGATCCAGGGAGAAGCAATCCGACCCGATGCTATCAGGAGCCCAGTTTTTGAAATTGTATTGTAAAGAATTCATCTTTCAGACTGGATGTCACAGACAGAAACAAGCACGAGGCAGGTAAAAGGTGACATGGCGGTAATGAAACCTCCTTGGGATGCTGAGATGTCGTCGGCTTCTGACAACGTCTTGGAGAATTTTTGATTTGTTAATTTTCAAGGGAAAAGATGCTGTCAATTAAGTGAGCTATTTGAAGAGCGTAAGTGGGATGTGTGTGGGGGGAGAACTTATCTTAGCTTTGCCCTCCAGGCGCCCTCCTTTGGAAAAAGTACTGAAGGAGTGTCCCAGCTGGAAGAGCGCTGGTGTTGGCCTTCCTGCTTGAAAGGGTCAGTACCCGTGTGCCCTGAATAGCCTTCAGAGCTTTGTGTCCTGCCCCACTGTCCCTTCAACAGGAATTAAACAAGCCTATTTTTAAAAATATGGTTTTATATATAAATATATATAGTTGACATCGTGTAGGAAGGCAAAGCAGATTTGGCACATGAGCTTGTGGAGGAAATCCATGAACCTTGTAGAGAAGGACATGAACTTTTGAAGAGATCGTGTTGGGATATGGCACATATAGAAAAAGTCAGCTCTCCTAGATGGGATGATTCATAAGGGACTGCTGTTATACTTGAGACTGAGGAAACTCAATTCCCTTGGAATTCTTAGGTTCCTAGAATCATTATCCTCAACTTGGATGGATCATAGATACCATCAAATCCAATTTCTTCATTTTGCAAGTGAGGAAACTGAGTCCTTGGGATATGAAGTGACTTTTCCAGAATCACAAAAAGAAACAAAGTAAGAATGGACTGCAGGGATCAGCTCTCTTACTTTATAGATAAGGAAAACTGAGGCCCAGGGAAGAAAATGACTTGTCCAAAGTAACAAAGTCATGGCACAGATAGGATTCAAACTTAGCTCATGGCTGAAGAGACAACATCATTTGTCAGATTTTAGAGCAGGAGGGATGGGGATCCTTTAGGGTAGATTCATATTTTGAGTATATTCTTTCTGTATGTATTTAGCAAATATTTATTATTAAACATCTTCTATTTGGAATACATCAGTCCCTGCTCCAACCTTTCCCCCAGATGAAAGGATTCTCTTCTTCCTCTAGGGGATGGTGTCACTAAAGACTCAGAGATCAAAGAGTAGGGAGATGACAAATAGGGAATAGTCTTTGTTGGAACAAGATGACTAGATCTGACTTGAGCAGGCTATTCAGAAGCAGAGCTCAGTCCCATGGAGAGCAGAAATGCATTGGACTAGATTGGACTAGAAGAGATGACCACTAAGGTGTCTTTTTGCCCCTAAATCCTAGGACTCTGGACATGTCCTAATTATGTGCAGTCTATTATTGTACCACTTTGTCTGCAACCAACAATTCTCTTTGACTTTCTGAGGATTCTATTTTCTTACTAACTCAAGATCTTAAAAAAAACAAAACACCTCATCTCTTAATAGGAGGGTCTCCATTTGAGAATTCTTTGGCCTGAGGATAAATTGGAGTTTTATCAGACTAATATTTAAAGGCCTCTGGCTTCCATATCTTTTTTCCATCTTGGATTATCCTTAACAATATCCCCTGATGTACTCTCCATTTCAGTCCATGTGGTCTGCTATCTATTTACCATGCAAAATGTTCCATTTCTGACTGTCCTGATGGCCTGGAGCACATTCTTGCCTCCACCTCAGTCTCTTAGAATATCTTATTTCCATCAAAGTTCAGCTATGGTATCACCTTCTTCAGGAAGTCTTTGCTGGTCCTTCAAGCTGTAGTGTTTTGTCCCTTTACAAAAGTGTTTTTTTTTAAATTTTCTGCACAGAGATTTTGTCTTTAATTTTCTGTAAATGTGCCATGGCTCATCAGTAGAATGTAGGCTTCTTGATGACAGGGATTATTTTGTTTTTCTGTCCCCAACATGTAGACCAATGCCTTGCATGGTGAAGACACTCTGAAAACACATGTGAAATAATATGGAATCAAATGGGCAGCTAGGTGGTACAAGAGATAAAATGCTAAGCCTCAAGTCAGGAAGATTCATCCCAAGTTCAAAACTGACCTCAGACATTTGTAGCTGTGTCACCCTGGGCAAGTCACTTAATTTCCCTTTCCTCATCTGTAAAATGATCTGGAGAAGGGAATGACAAACCACTCCAGTATCTTTGCCAAGAAAACCCCAGATAGGATCACCAAGAGTCAGACATTGCTGAAAAATGACTACACAACAATAAATTGAATTTAAATGACATAAAGTGGATGCCTTGGATAGCCCAGTGGAACAGTGACCATATTCAGAGTCAGGGGGAAACAGTCAAAATGTTTTTAGTTCACTGGCCTCTGCCACTCATGATCTGTGTAATCTTGGGGAAATCACTTTGTTTCTGTTGACCTGAACTGTAAAAATGAAGGGTTTGGACTAGATTACCTCTAGATTATCTTTTTCAATTCTAAATCTGTGACTGTAATTTAATTTCCGATTAAAAGCTCTTGTTATATTCACTTTTGTAACAAACAAATTTCTGATCCTTTACTAATCCAGCCACTTGTGTATATACTTGTCAAAGAATGTATTTCATGGATGGGTGGAAAATTATTCAGACTTGAGATGTGTGGTATGTGGCCATGGCAGGCCTGCCAGAAAGAACATGACCTTGGGATTCTTTTTCTTCATAGATCTAAACATCTGATTGCCACTTGACCAGAAGATTAAAGCTCAATTAAAATGTATTTTCTTCTCCTTTTCTCCTCCTGTCTGCAAACTTTGCATTCTCATGAAGATTATGCTCCAGTCCCCTCTGTCCCATCTTGCTCAGTTAATGAAAATTACCTTTCAATTTCTGTTTATCCATATTTTCCCTCATTTACTAGTTTGGGTGGTGAGCTGTTGGTTACAGCCTACAGGAGCCTTCTCCATGAGGTAATTTAGCTGTCAGCTGAGAAGTGGCAAAGAGCTGAAAGATGGATCATGGGCCTGGGGCATGCCTGAACCAAACCTTGCAGATCTCTACTTGGCTGTTTACTTATTAAAGCAGATAGGAAAAAAATGTCCCTCACAATTTCTGTCTGCTATTACTGCATTCTAGTGAAGAAAATATTTTACTAGAGAACCATTTATGGAGAGAATGGTTCTTTTCTATTAGATTTTTTAGATGAAATAGGTTAGGGAAAACAACCAAATGATTATTTTAATCTTCGCAAAATTAGATCTTGGTATTCTTTGGGAGGCAAAATAAAATCTTCAACTCTGCATTGGTTTATGCAAGGCTCGAGTCCACCACCTGGCCATCCTCCATTTGTAATCAGAAAATTAGGGAGTCATGCCTTTATTCTCTGCCTACTGACTTGTTTATTTGACTGTCTAAACTAGGGAATTGAAAGTCCATTCAAAAACCAAATTAGTCTTAGTAACCAAGGAGGAAATATAAACATAATTTATCACTTGTCAGAGACATCAAGTACCATTTTGATGCACTTCCAGTCCTTCCTGAGTACTGAAGCAATCAATTAAGAAAACAGTGCACTAATCTGAGAACTGAAATGTCCAAAGGGGGAAAAATCTTAGTAATGTGCTCCATTTTGATAGGCATTAGCTGAGACTTATGGATGTAAGGGGATTATATACATTGTCTAGGTATTAACCTGAATCAAATGTATTGCTTCCCAGTAAACCACAATAATAGCTAACAGTTACGTAGAACTTACTATGTGCCAGAAACTGTTAAGTGTTTTTTTAATTATTAAATCATTGAATCTTCATCACAACCCTGAGAGATAAGGGTCATTGTTATGTCTACTTTACAGATGAAGAAATGGAGTCAAACAGAGGTTAAGTGTCTTGTCCAGAGTCATTCAACATTTCAGTGTCTGAGGCTGGGTTTGAGCCTAGGTCTTGCTGAGTTGCGGGTTGGTGCTCTAGCCACTGTGCCACTTCTCTGTCCGATGATATGATGCCATTTCATTGCATAAAGATTCACTCCATGTGGCATTTAGAAATTGATGACATCTTGTTCAACATCACAAGGTATGGATCCAGTCCAAAAAGAGGGAGTAGAGAATGGCAGCTGCCATCCCAGATCTCACTGTGATTTCTTCCCTAAGTAATGGTTATGTAGGGTTATGTTATCTGTGATGAAGTATGTACAATTTGCTCTTCCAGTGACTAATTAGATAAGTGACTTGAATCTTAAGAAGAAAGTATTGACCTCTTAATATCCATTCCTTTCAAAACCATTTGATCAATATTAATCATACTAAATACATATTAAACATGCTAAATATAATACTCAAATGTCATTGATTTTTTTAAATTTCTGTACATGTTCCTCAAAATCCAAACTAGTCATGTGAAATTTTTAATAATTGTTGACAATTCTTTTTGGAGGGAGGGGCACATAATGAAAAGACAAGGTTCATTGGAAAATACTGTGATGTTGGGAAAGATTGAGGGCAAAAGGAAAAGGGGACAGCAGAAGATGAGATAGATATATGGTGTCATGGAAACAACAGACATCAGCTTGGATAGACTTCAAAAGGTAGTGGTGGATAGGTGAGCCTGGTCTACTGTGGTCCATGGGGTCACAAAGAGTCATACCACTAAACAACTGAACAAACACGAATTCTTTTTTATAGCTTCATGCTTCTTTGTATCTTATATTCCTTATAAGAGTGTGGGCTCTGAAAGTAGGGACCACATCTTTGTCTTTTGGAGGAGTCTCCTCAACTCTTAGTCCAGCTTGTGACACATAGTGTTTACTTAAGGAAGCATTTTTAAATGCTTGCTGATGGACTGTCTACTAGGCAAGATGGGGGATACATAGATAAGCAAATATGCAGTGATCTGATTAATAAAAATAATCTTAGCTGGCATTTACATGAGATCTGCAGTGTCCTTCTTTTGTTTTCTCATTTGTTATTTCATTTGAGTAAGGGTGCTCAGGTGTATTATTTAGGGGCCCTCATGGTATTGTTTGGACATTTCCCCCATTTTTGTTGCACTATTGAGATTTTTGTGAACGTCTTTTTCCAGGTCATTGTGCTTTATTTCCATTCTGTAATGTGCCTATTTCTTCTTGGCTGAATTTTTGTATAGATTTCAAAAATCAACTCATTATTAACACATTTTTTAAGAGAAAGAAACCTCCCTAGTCCAATGCTTCTGCATAAATCACCTTAACCCAATAAACATAAGCTTCGCTCACACTCTCTAAAGTGAATATTGCAATAAAATTTTATGCTAGTGTCATGACAAACTGGAAAGTCGTTGTACATCTCCCTTTAATATACAGTTATACTGTAAATGCCTACGTCGTCTTGGCTAGAAGATTTCTAAGAGCAGAATGGGAAAATGAGCACCCAGACAGGATGACTAGAATTTTGTCACTGGAATCCAGACTACTGGATTATATTGTCAATCACAATTCACAGAGCTTTAAGAGAGGGTGTAATTTTAAAAAATAAAATGACTGCAACAGAATGGGGAATCTTAAAAATAAGTAATCTACTTATTCTGAGGTTAGTATAGTTTTTCTTTTCATTTGTTTCTATAAAACCATCTTTTTAAGAAAATGTAACAGAATTCTGTGGCATAGAGTACTAGATTTGGAATCAGAAGTAGCCCTGGGCTTGAATCCTGGTTCCGACACTTTCCAGAGATGTGAATTTAACCTTTCCTCATATTTGAACCTCAGATTTGTAATCTCTGAAATGGGAACAATAATGTCTGTATTACTTTTGTCAGAGTGTGTTTCTGGGAGTAAATGGGCCATTACTGGAAGACTAGGCAAGTCAGTCAGTGCTGAAAGAAGTAAGACCCTTTATTGAGGGCAGCTCAGGGGCAGAGTGGATTGAGTATTGGACATGGAGTCCATTAGACCTGAGTTCTAATGCTGCCTTGGACATTCATGAGCCGTGTATTTCTGGGGAAGACAGCTTTCTTATCTTTAAAATGTAATAGTAACAGCTACCTCCCGTAGTTCTGTTAGTATACTCATGCCCTCTCTTATCATCATCAGCGATGGTTAAAAGAAGGACCTCAAAGGACATGGAGGCACCCAGGGAACTAGAGGAAGTGAAAATAAAGGAGAGGTCATCAGGGAACCCAGTGAGACCCTGGACACTGGGGCAACCTTGCAGACACCCTAAAAGGACTTTCTCTCTGAGGCTGGGACTAACAGCTCCCAAGTGATACTGGGATGTCATTTATAGGGTCAGAGACTCACAACTGAAAGGATCCTGGAAACCACTGAGTCCATCTCTCATTTTACAGATGAGGAAACTGAGCCATGAGAGGTCAAGTGATTTACCATGAGTTTTCGAGCCAGTAACTTTCTTAGGCAGGATTTCAAAGTAGGTCCTTCTGTCACCTAGTTTAGTGCCTTATCCACAACCCCATGCTGCCACTAAGAAGGGCAGGAGAAAGGGGATGTTACCAGGAAACTTTTGCACAGTGGTCTCCAGGCTAGGAGTCCAGGATTGCCCAAGAATCCTGAGTCACTATTTCAGGGCAACCCAGGTATCAGGGTTGCTCCAGTCCTTTTATGGGGGTGGGAGATCCTGCTCAGGTGACCCTGAGGTCACAGGCAGGGCACTACCAGCCAAATGACGGGATACATGGGATTCCTGCGAGGGATTAGAGCAGAATGGAGTGAGTGCCAGGTAGAAAACAGTTGGACAGAAGAGACAAAAAAAGGCTTTTTTTCCCAGACTAAAACAATTACATCCCCACTTCATATTTAATTTTCTGTATATGTGTTGTATCTTCCTAGTAGAATGATAACTGAGGGCATACATTATTTCTCTGGCTGTCTTTGTAACCACAGATCTTGCACAGGAGTCTCTGATTTTTTTTATTGTTCACACATATCACTAAAAACTATTTGAGCAAGAATCACCAATTTGCTTATTTATAAATTATCTACTAGACGTATAATTTTGTACATAAAATGACAAGAAGTAGAAATTGAGTGTGATAATGAAGAAATATTTTGAAAATGATACTGTTTGTATTAAAGACTAAAAACCTTTATGCTCTCACTAAATCACTCATAACTAAACTGTAGTGACAGCAGTAATTGTCATTAATTTTGAAAATCTTGATTTTACACTGATATGTGTGATACTGAGTTCAAAAGATATATGTAGCTTACAAAGATCCACAGATCTAAGGGCACGACATGTATCATTGGCTGTGCTTATTAAAGCACAATATTCATTTGTGAATCCCATCCACCAATTATGTTGGGGTGAAATTTGGCTAACTTTGATGTCAGTCAGTTGCTCTTGCAAATCTATTGAATGAGGTGCTTTTTTTAAGGAATGGGTTCAAAATCCACTGAAACTTCTAATTTTTGAAGATATTTAAACAGCTTGGGGAATTTGGTATGTCACTGGGCAAGTTTTTATAGTTGATATATTTATATTATTTTCAAAGAATCAGAGAAGAAGGAACAATTATCCAAGGAGGAGTCAAGAGTGTCAAAGGTTGCAGAGATAATGAGAAGAATGAGGAATGATAACAGACCATTAGATTTGGTGATTAAGAGATGAATAGTGACTTTGAAGAGATTACTTTCTGGTAAACAGAGTCAAGGATGCAGAGGCTCTCATTCTGGGAGACTAGCAGGCATGGGGAGGGTGGGATAGAGTAATGACCTGAATGGAAATAAAGAAGTTCAGAACCTGGGTGAGTTCTTGGAGGAAAGCTAACGTCTGTGAAAGCTAAGATCTGTGATGGGCATCATAATCTAGTCATATCTTCTCATCATGTACTACTCTTTTCCACCAGAAAAATCTCTCAAAAATTGGAGAATGCCTTACCAACAACTGTTCAGCAGAACATAACTTGTCTCCAGGGCACTTCTGTGCAAGCCAGGAGATGAGGGGGAAGGAGAAGGATGTAGAGGAGTAAGGTATATAGATGTGGATGCTGGGGAGGTGAGCTTGGATATTTTGCCTGTACAGCTGCTATAGGTGTGATAAGCAGCTTAAGCAAGTCAAGGTATTAATGGGCTCAATGCTCCCATGCCTCAGGCAGCCACCATAGAAGGGATGGAATAGCGTAGTGTTGAACAATAATTTGTGAAAAGGGATGGTGTGGTTGTGTTCCTATCAGTTTGAGGGTGGGATTCAACCCATCTTTTCATTCTGGTGGGCTGATTATAGACCCTGTAGAGAAAGTCATACCTCTCCCTCCATTTTGGAGACCAGTGCCCTAGCACAGTGACTTTCACATAGTCTTGGCTTAATAATTTTTTTCAATTGAATAAAATGAAATAGAATGGAATTGTCAGGAAGAAAATTCTTTGAACCCTTTAAAAAGCTTTGGAGATATGATCTATGATTAATTAGATCCACAGTCATGTGTCTCCACACATAAGCCCCTTGATACAGGAAGGATCTTACATCAATTTTGGAGCCCCTTTGGCAGTATTTTTTCTTCTCATTTTCCTCTCACTTTCTTGGATGATGACAAAGACATGGCTTTCATTCACCTGCTTTGTACACCCCAGAGTTGCATACTTTAGGGTATACAAACATAGCTAGGGCATGGTTCCTGCCTTTCTAGATGCTTGTACTTTCCATCTCTTTCTTCTCAGATTCTATTTTTCTGCCTGCTACTCCCCCAACTCACTCTCCCCCTACCCTGAAAACCCTCCCAGACAAAGTTACACCCAGTGGCAGGGCTTATTCTGGTAACTCTACTATTTACAACTAGTAATCCTAGTAAGTAATCCTACCCAGATTGGCAGCCTTTTATAATAATATTCATATTAACATGTAGGATTTATATAGTACTTTAAAATTTACAAAACACATTTACATGATCTCATTTGAGCTTCTTAATAAATCTGAGATAAGTACACAATTATCCCTATTTTACAGAAGAGAAAACAGAGTAACAGAGGTTAGATGACTTGCCCAGGTTCACAGAGCTAGTAAGAATCTGAAGGAACATTCAAACTCAGGTCTTCCGGACTCCGTGTTTAATGCTATTGCCCCAGCACCACCTTACATGAAACAAATCTAATCATTTGCTCTGATTCCACTTCAGGAGGACATAATAATTATATTAATTTATCTGAAAGTCTTGTCTAGAAGAGAGATGAGACTTGTTTTCTTTGATTTCAGAGAGCAGAACCAGAAACAAGTGGTAGGAGTTAGACATATTTAGGCTAACTATCATGGAAAAACTTCTTAACACCTTCAATTGTCCCAAAGTCTATTGGCTTGCCTTTAG
Organism: Potorous gilbertii; assembly: GCA_028658325.1. Lineage (NCBI taxonomy): Eukaryota > Metazoa > Chordata > Mammalia > Diprotodontia > Potoroidae > Potorous > Potorous gilbertii. Next base: position 23,806,025 of record CM053770.1, on the reverse strand, counting down.
AGGTGGTGGACTCCCTTCCTCAGAGGTCTTCAAGAAGATGCTGGAAAATCAATTGTTGATTGTGTTACAGTGGGAATTACTTTGGTGTATGCATTAGACTAGATGGTCACTGCCTTCCCCCTCTTCTGTTGTTGTTATGTATGTGTGTATGTATGTATGTATGCTATCATTCAGTAATGTCTGACTTTCTATGACCCCATTTGGGGATTTTTGGCAGAGATTCTGAAGTGGTTTTCTACTTCCTTCTCCATTTCCTTTTGCAGATGAGGAAATAGGGTTAAGTGACTTGCCCAGGTCATACAACTAATGAGTGTCTAAGGCCTGATTTGAACTCAGGAAGATGAGTTTTCCTAACTTCAGACTCAGCAGTCTATCCACTGTAGAACCAAGCTGTCCACCTTCCAAATCTAATTTTGTACAAGTCAGAAATTCTCTTTCTTCTGTACACAGATGGCCTCCATGGAGTCTTCCAGGTTTATGCAACTGTGGTCTCATGCGTCAGCATATTAACTCACACACCTTCTCATATTATCATAGTTCTCCAGTCCTGCCATAGATAGAAAGGGATCTGAGACATCTCTCTGAATTAACGGATAAACGGATAATGCCTGCTCCCTATTCAAAATAGCATCGTAGGAGTCTCAGATATCACTTACTATAGTCCCTTTATTTTTTACACCAAGGAAATTGAGGCCAGATAGCACTTTGTCCATAAGAGAGGCTTCATAAATGATGATTGAATTCAATTAAATTTGTAGAATTGATTTGTCAAAGATTATATATGTATACTCTTATCTGATTCTTATGCCAGGCTTATGAGAAAGAGGCAACAAGGCAGGAGGTCGTAACTCAGCTTTTTTAGAGTCACAGTGTGACATTGCCTCTTATCACTCTTGGTCATAATGTGATAACAGAAAATATCTTCCTCTCATCTTCTTATACCTGCAATTTCCAGACCTAGTTTACTTACTTAAATGGATCTATGGTCATAAGCCCTCCGTGCCTTTTCATCTTGTACAATTCTTATCCATGCTTTTACTTAAATCCTTCAATCTTCTTTCCTTGATAACTCTTGGAACATTCTTACTTTTTGTGTTCCTCTCTCTTGCATTCCCATCAGCCCACCTCCTCTAATACCTACTCTTTAATGTCTTCAATGGCGACATTGACTGTCAAGTCTTCATTGGAAAGATACATATTTGGGAAAGTAATGATGATGTCATTGTTTTAGGCTCCATGGGAGGAAGGTCTTGAAAAATATTAGTGTTTGCTGTTAAACTACAACATCATTTATTTAATTTCATGCCTTCAGCCACCTATTTGCCCTCCATGTTCTTTCCATTTATCTTAGCTAAAGTCAACATTTTTTTCCATTTTACTGTTTAGGTTTTTTTTTAAATGTGAGGATTTGCAAGTAGCATCTGAAACAAATAAAATGAAATGATCCCTGGTGTAGAAAAAGAAAAGATGGATGGGTAGTTAGGAGCCCGAAATGAGAACTCACAAGAAGGGTGGGAAGAAAGACCATGATCTCATCAGCAAATGAGCTGAAAATAAGACATGCTTATGTTAGTCTTGAATGAAATAGAATTTCCATGACCAGGAACTCAGAGTGGAAATAAAATATATATGGATGGGTATATTGTTATTGGGCTTAATTTGAGATTTCTTCATTTTTTCCTTACATTAAGTCATTCACATTTTTCCATTTGCTACTTTCTAAATTAATCCTCCAGGCACTTGATACACCCTGTCTAACTCTTCATAAATCAGCTGGACTTTGGAGCAGTATCGACAGTAGCTTTGCCAACTCCATTGTCTTCTGTCAAGAGTTTTCTTAGACCTCCAAACAATTTGCCATGGATGCCCTTGTTTGTTTGGCCCACTGGTCTTTGTTCTGGCTGAAAACTTTGATTTATAACTGTATATAATGGATGGCTGTGGGGTAGGTGGACTATAGGTCCTGCTCCTCCTCTTTTAATCTAACTTTGCCTAGAAATCCATGTCATGCAGCATTCTCAAGGGAACGGGGCTGGGAAGTTTTCCATATACCCAATGGGAGGCCATTAATCATGGTGAAGAGACCCTAACTAGCTTCAAGCATGTTTGTGAAAGTCAAGCAAACAAAAGTGAGCCCACCTCCCAATGACTTCTCTAAAGAATGGATCTTAGAGCCGATGTATTCATTGTGCAGCATTTACAAAGACGAGCCGAAACATTCAAGGAACTGGCTATCAGGGTGACTCAAAAAGCTATCTTCCACACAAACACTCAGGCTTATTATTGGGGGAAAACTCTTAGAGGCAGTTGAGATCTCCATTCACATCCCTTATTTTTAACAGGATGAAAAAAACTTTTTAAAAAAAATTGGCCAATTTCATCATCATGTAACTTACTTTACTCATCTCAATGTTATTCTTTTAAAAAATAAAAATCTTTGTTTTACTTTTGAGCAGACTTGTGACTTCAGTAGGTTTAGGAAACTCCTGGTGAGGGGCTTCCTGAACATATGCTGATCTACATATTTGCTACCACTTATAATCCAAGAGATGTCAAGTGACTTGCCTAGGGTCACACTGTCACTGTGTGTTAGTGTCAGGATCCTGTCCTTGGGACAGCTCTCTATCCACTCTACAAGGCCTCTCATCCTTGAGTTCAATAATCCAGCTGAGAATGTTGGAAATCATTGGTTCTTTTGGTTGCAAAGACTGATACTGAATTCATGACTGATGTCAGAGGGCCTTTGTTTAGGATTGTTAAGATCTTGGAGTCAAGCTGCCTGACTTTTCCCACAATATATACTGGGAACATATTAGCCTCTTATATTATTTTTCTTCATAAAAAGAACTTGTCAGCCACAGACTTTCATGAGGGACCTAGATGCCACCTGCTTCAAAGCCTGTATTTGCAACAGCACAGATATTTTCAAACTAGAGCATGAAGTAATTAAATTCATCGTATCTTAGAGAGACAAGAGAGCATGTGCCGCAGAGAATACAGGAGAAGGGCCTTGGAAGGCACAAAGCTCAGAATTCAAATCCACCCTTTTTCATTTAGGTTTTCTTAGCTTTTCATTGGTTGACTCATTCATGAGATGGGGCAGGCAGACAGTGGACTGTGTCAGGATGATTTGTATTCAAGTCTCATTTCAGACACAAATTGGGTGGGCAAATCCACTAACTTCCCCAGGCAACTCTCTTAGGTCATTAGTTGCAGACACATCATGGGTCTGCTATAAAGAAAGACTGAATTTTTGTGCTACGAGTTCCTTATGCTGATAAAACCAAAAATCAAAGAGGATTTCTTATACAATGTGTTTTGGTGATTGGAAACTTGGACTGGGCAGAGGGAGCCCGAAGAGATCAGTCAAACAGAATTTACAAGTACTGATGATCTCAATCACTCAATATTTTTTAAGTGCTTACTGTGTGCCTAGCATAGGTGATACAAAAGATTTTTAAAAATCTGCTACTGCTTTCAAGAAGCTTGAAAGTGAATGGATCTGAATAGTTTTCCAAATATATAACTCCCAAAGATAGAAAGAAAAGATAGGATGGAATTATACATAACCACAGTCACTCTGTTTACTAATTAATTCTGCAAAATTAAATTAAGTGGAGGCAAAAAGAGTTTAATTCATTTTGTTTAGGAACTTCTTGGCTTAATCACTCTTTAAAGTCCAGTCAGTCAGTAAACCTTCATTAAGCACCTACTATGTGTTAAGAACCTCCTAAAGCAAAAGTTGTATGCTTCATTGCTTTATTTTCCCTGACATCCTATAACAGAGAAGAACACTTTGGAAAAGCAGTCAGGACTGCTTTGGGTTCATTTTCTTCTTTCAAACAGGTCCCAAACTGATAAATGATTTCCCTCTGAATGATGCTGAAATCAAACTAGAGATGAAGGTTTTGGGAGATGGTTCTCTAGGTTATTTCAAGATTCTTTGAAATAAGGAGAAAGATATTTCTCTGATGCTGATCCATTAGCACTCAGGCTCCTGACTTAATGACAGTAGAATTCATTGATCTCCACAAACAATCCCTTTCCATTGACCTGATGCAGAGCCTCACTTCAATCTAGCTCTCCTGATGTGAGCGATCAGAAAAATATTAGTTAACCACATGACAGAAAACAGTAATTAAAATCCATAGTTAATCTGCATGAAAGCACAAATGAACCCAGCCGTGGAAGAGTTTTAAGCATTAAAAATCCATTAAATTGAGGTGAGAAACAAACTGGATGAGATGAGCTGAGGATTTCACATATGCCTTTATACGCAGAGAGCCTTGGAAGCTTGCTCAGAATAAATTCCCCCAGGGCGGTGGGAGGAATGTCCACCATTGCTTTTCAGCTCTTTTTGGAAAATGTATTTCCATTGGATTCTTTCACCTTCCCCACTTTAGTTCTTTGTTCTAGCAACTCTTAGCATTTTGATTCATGATTTAATTTGTGTTTCACAAATGCTTCCTTTGAAAGCACCAGCTGGCTCATGCAGCCTTTTCATGTCAACTTGAAAGTTGTTTTAGCCATGAAGGCTGCATGTTGGAGAATGCCTTTGGAGCCAGAAAACCAAAGGTTAGGATTTTTCCACTTACTAGCCTTGTGACCTTGGGCAAGTCCTGTCCCTGTCTGTGCTTCAATTTCCTCAAAAGGAAAATGAGAAGGTTGAATTGTGATATGACATCAAAATTCCTATTCTAAATATGAACGCTTTACCCCTGCTTTCAGAAGACAGTGATACAGTCCCATAGTACAAGGGTACATGAATTTGAATTTTTGTGGTCCACTGTCATTCTATCATCTTCTATCATCAAAAATTATTCTACTTTGCAGGGGGATTTTTTTGGTCTCCTGGGATGGCACAGTAGATAGAGTCCTGAAGTTCTGCCAGTCCTGAAGTCAGGAAGACCTGAGCTCAAATCCAACCTCAGACACTTGCTAGCTGTGTGACCCTGGGCCAGTCTCTTAACATCTGTTTGACTGAGTTTCTTCATCCGTAAAATGCGGATAACAATAGCTCCTATTCCTTAAAATCATTGTGATGATCACTCAAGATAGTACTTGTAGAGGGCTTAACATAGTGCCTAGCACATGGTGAGTGCTACAGAAATGTTAACTATGGTTAGCTATTGGCAATAATGTGCTGCCTCACACTTCCTTGCCCAACTGTGCTAAATTAGAACATAATCAAGTGTCCATTCTACCACTAGATAAAAATGTCTTTCAAATAAATTCTGATCTCTTACCCTAAACAGAGCATAGCTAGAGAGACCATGTGTACACTGAGCTGAGTAATGGCTCTTTGGGTGTGACATATGCTTCCCTTGTCCAAACATACACTATATATGTCACATAGGTGAAAGAAAGAGTTTTCTTCCAAAGAGATGTTTGAAATAAGCCATGAGAGGAGAAGTGGAATGACTTGGACTCTGGGTTTTTTTTTTTAATAAAATATGAAGCCACTTGGATGCATTCCAGGGCAGCTGAACTATGTTAAAAGACATAATAAACAGTCTTCGCTTTGCATGCATTTATTTAATTGGAGAATAGATTTTTCGATCAGTGTCACGGGCAAGAGCAGCCATTTGATCCTGAGGCTTGGATTAAATGTTTCATCAGTGGTGCCTATTTAAGCATCTTTATGGTACAACAAGACAGTCCCCTGGGCCAGCCCATGTCAACCGCAATAAAGAGATTCACACAAGTGAATGAGACGTATTTTTGTAAGATGTACAGAGGCAAACATACTCTGTAGCATCTCCCCATCTTGCCTGAGAGCACAGTATCTACTGATGGCAAAAGTGGGAGTGCTGGGACCAGAGAATTTTAGAATTTGCTTATTATAATGAATTTCCAAGCTCCTCCCCTCTTTCTAAAGCCAGGTGAGTCTCCCAGAAAGAGAAAGGACAAAGAGACCATCGTGGTTATAATTTTTTGTTTTGCTTCTATTTTCCCCTAGGAAGAAACCTACCTCCAAAACTTAAACTGGGAAGCATTCTGCCCTATATCGTTTTATGCCTTCGATGAAACTCACCATCTGCTTCCTGTGGGGGTAAATGTAAATTTTATAGAGCTCACAATTTCGGCTGAATTTGGTTTGTTTCTCCACTTACTCTGTGCGGTTGTACAAAGCAATTCATGCAGCTTAGCTGGCTGTGACATCTCTGGGTGGGGGGGGGTAGTCACGAAAAGGCATTTGTCACTTTAAAAACCCTTCGGGATGAGCAGGGAAGTCTTGGGAAAATGGAATATTGAACATCTGGATGCTCCTCTCTGCTGCGGCAGTGAATTCAGTCCTTCCTTTTTGCCTTTGGGACTTGTGCAAGAGGCACAATTGTGTCTGTTTTCTGCACTCTCCATGGTGGCTCCACATAATTATGTATATATAGGCTTAGTCTGGCTTTTCCATGAATGATCGCAACATTGATAAAATAGATATCTAGGAACTGAGTTCCATCCAAAGATAACACTGGGAGATTCCTGCCTGGGATCTGGTGAGCAGGAGGCAAGGGGGTTGGGAAGGCTGTTGTGCTAAAGCGTGCTGTTTCACACAAATTAAAAAAAGCAATTGTAACAAAATGTTCTTTTATGGACTTCTGGTATTTTGGATAATTGAATGGCTGTGTCGTGCTTTGCTGAAGCTTATGTTGCATCTTTCAGAGATTGAAGTGGGTTTGTGTTGTTGTTGTCTTTAAATAGGGTTTCAGGAAGCTGCTGAGTAGGCACTTAGAAGGTCCCTAAAAAGCCTACCTGTTAGTTGCTTAGCAAAATCCATGGAGTGCTCCCCCATCCTGTGAAGTGATGGGAGAAGGAACAAACCTTCCATGTTGTCATGCTTGAGTTATATTGAGTCGAGGAGGGCAGAGGAAACACTCAAAATGCTTCCGTTTCCACTTAATGAGTTTTTTGCTCAAGGCTTCAGAAAATAAAGGGAGGGATCCTTCTCCAAATAAAGTTCCCAGTTCCCACTGATTTGTGGGCAGGCTTTACATCCAGGAGCTGGGGGAAAAATGAATTGAAGAAAGGGAGTTCATCAGTTTTCTATTTTGACAACTGTTTCTAATACTGCCCTTTCCCAGTGCATCTGGAAGACCGGTCATTCTTTTACTTTTTACCTTTCACCACAGTCCCTACCCCATCCCCAGAGAGATTCAGACACTCGGAAAAAAGATATTTGGACTTAAATTGCAGGCTTGTTGTTTTTTCAAAGTGTACCCTAGGCCTCAGCATACGTGTGTGTGTGTGTGTGTGTGTGTGTGTGTAGAAGGGGGACTCCCACTTCGTTTCTTCTATTTCTCATCAAAAGTTTAATTTAAGGTCTAGAGTTTGTGTCAACCTCAGAGACCATCTGATTCCCTCCCTTATGGGAGGGGAAACTGAGACTTCTACAGGTATAGTGTGTTGCATAAGGTTATTAAGGGCCAAAGCTGGGATTTGAACACAAGTCCTCTGAATTGAAATACTTCCCTATATCCACAACAATCAAGAACTTCTCAAAGGGTTTTGGAAGCTTAGCACCATTCATTTTAACTCTCGACTTTGAAGGGAATGTTCTCAATTATGGGCTTCCCTCCCTCTATGGAATTCGGTCTCCTTGGGAGCTAGTAAAATCTTATAGGTGCTGAACTTGGATAAGATAGAGTGGAATGCAGTGGTGACCTTCAAAGCCCTTGAGATACTCCCTGCTCTCCCCTGCCCCACCCTCCTGCTTGGTACAGATATAAGATTGGATTTGGAGGCAGAAGACCTGGGTTCAGTTCCAGCCTCTGGTACTTTCTCTAGTTCCTTAGGGCAAATTACTTAACTCCTTTGGCCATGATCATTTCAACAGAAATTTATGGATTTTGGAAAAGGTGATCTCTAAGTGTCTTTCATACTCTGAATCTATAAGTTATAATTTATTATGATTTAGTATTTGACCTTTTTTTGATATTGGGCAAATTGTTTAAGCTTTCTGGCCTTCTCTTTTGTAATTGGAAAATGAGGGGATGAATTAAGTGACTCCTAAGGTCCCTTCCATCTCTAAATCTGTGGTCCTTCAGTTCTTCCCTTGCCCTCCTATATTTCTGTGACTCTATGGTGCTTTCCATTCCACAGATAGATTCATACTCTCTATCTCCATCTCTGTTTCTTCAAGCTCTATCTCAAATACCATCTTCTTCATGATACCTTGCACCAGCTGAAAAGGATCTGCACGTCCTGAAGTTTCTCATAGCATGCCACCTAGACTTCTCGTTTGTGTCTTGCCTCTTATACTCTTCCATCTATCACAATTATGTATGACCTGGCCTTTTCCATTCTACCATCAGAATCCAGCAGGATTCTGCTCCAGTAGGAGCTCATATCATCTCTATCAGTCCATTGTGTAGAATGAAGGGCCTTGTGCATTCAATTAAACAAATATTTATTGAGCATTTTATTAAGTACCTACTTTGTGCTAGGCTCTGGAGCTACTAACACAGGCCCCCTGAATGTAAAAGTTCCTGTACTTAGTGAGATTATAGTCCAACAGAGGAGGAGACACTGGAGACACAAAGACACACAGACATACACAGACACAGACACATACCTATACAGTCACTGCCCTCAGGGAACTTCCATCCAACTGGGGAAAAATATGTCCAAAAACAGGTGTGTATATGTATATGTGTACACAAAACCTCACATATATGTATCTTTTATATACACATGTGTACATGATATGTTATGTGTATGTAATATAGGCACATAAACATACAGAAACACACAAATTTTATTTATGTGTGTGTGTATTGGTACAATGGGCATCTTGTCAAAGTCTTGTCCAAATACAGTTGAAGTAATTGTAGCCGAAAGGATTAAGTGATTTGCCCAAGATGCCCCCCCAAAAATGGCAAAAATATGGATTGAACCTAGGTCTTTGGCCTCCAAATCCAGTAGTCTTGCCCCTGTGCCACAGAGGAATGTGGGGCAGGGTAGGGCAAGAAACATCTCATGTGATTTGAAGGTAATCATTGCATGATAATATGTGTATGTGCACACATATGTATGTATATGTATAGCACTATGCACATGTTGTCCAAATACATATATATTATATAAATATACACAAAAAAATAAATGAGAGGTGGAAACTAACAAATAGTTGGTGCTTAATAAAATGTTTTTTGAATTAAATAACTAATTTACTTGTATATTCTATAGGGCAGAAGCCTTTAAAAGAGTGAGTACAACCTGCTCAGCACCTCCCTTCATCCACAGGATTGATTTAAGATGTGAAAACATTGGCTACAATTGAATCTAAATAGAATAAACACATTTCTTGGGCATTTCTCATTCTCAACATTTAGGTCCAAAGTTGACAATGTTTCAAATTTGGGAAAGGTTATTTACTTTCTGATTTTCCTCCTTTTCTGTTCAAGTTCTTCTGGCAGAAGCATCAGGTCAGCATTTCCTCAGCATTGATCAAACTGAAATCTTCTTTAGACTTCCGTAACAGAGCATATGTGCCTTGCTCTGATTTGTATTTACTATGGCCTTGAGTTTCCAAACTTTCAAAAAGAAAAGGCCTATTAAAGTAGCCTTACTATGGCACTTCAGTGAGACACAGGCAACTTCTGTAGTAAGTTCCAAATAGTGACCAGTTAGCAATCTTAGCACAACATTTTTCTCCAACTGGTTATGTTTCTATTTATGATAGACACTGTGTTACCTACTATAAAATTAGTCCTAAGTCAATCAATGATACTTTCAGTTCATTGATTCTTCTCGTTTTTAGAAAAGTAAGAATATTTATTTATTGTTGGGGATAGTCAAGATCAGAAAAAATTCTTATAAGGGTAGAAGAGGTCAGGAAAAAGGAAGCATGTGCTCAATGGTCCCTTTCTACTTCAGTTACAAATGTAAAAAAAAGTGGCAGTAAAGGAAAATCTCATGGCAGAATGCTACTTTATGATGCCAGTATGGCTGCACTACAATTAGAATCAAGTGCAAAGACATCCAGTCATATAGAGACATCAAGCAACATGGCATCCTCACTATGATATACAAAGTTGGTAATGTGGGTATTATTCTACTCTTCTAACCACGAAGAAGGAACTCTCTAGAGCCGAGTTTTAGATCTAAGCAGACAGCAACTCCAGACCAAGAGTGGGAAAACCAGAGTTGAAATCCTCTTTTCATTCATCAGGGACTTTATTTCTCTTTTCTAAACTGAGAGGGTTAGATGAACATCAAGATATTTTTCAGCTCTCAATCTAAAATCCTGAGATTTCTAATGTCCCTTCCAGCCATACCATTCAGTGGTTCTCTGTCAATGTCCCCTTTCCCTGTAAAAGGCCAGTCAGGGAGGAATTTATACAACATAAGATCAACTATACAGTTTTATACGTGGGGGATAAAAGTCTCCTAGTCACCTGGGTCACCAAGTTCCTGCTAGAGGTGGGGAAGGGAAGTACAGTTACCTCCATATTGTTGAAAAATGGAAAGTGCTGTCTAAATTTAGGCGCCTGAATCAAACCTTTATTCACTTTATCCTAGTTATAGCCATAGTCAAAAAGTTGAAGCATGAGGGTAGAATTGGCCAGAGGAGGCACAATGGAAATTATGTTAGAAAGTTGATTTTGTAAAAGTCCTCTGCTTTCTTTTGGGAATTATTTCTATCAGTTTGTACCCCATTTCGTCTTCTTAGTCCTCCTATCTCCTGCAGAATGATCATATTTTGAAACCAATAGTGTTTCTTAGGACAAGATCCCAGATGAATGTATGAATAAAAAAACCCATTTATTAAGCACTTATGCATCTAGAACACTGTGTACTCAGCACTGGAGATACAAATAGAAAAATGAGATAACCCTTGTTTTAAAGGGGTCCATATTCTTAAAGGGAAGATGATAAATAATGAAGGTTTTAGCTGCAAGTCTAAAGGAAAAATCCTGTGGTCCTTAGAGTGGAAGAGGAAAGAAAATGGCTGTGTATTATTTAAAGTCATTTCCACTGGTAAAGTGATATTAATTTTGATGTTAAACCATGTGAAAATGCCAAGTACTTTGGTGGTGAGAACGTTCTTTTCTGCATCTTCAGTAGCTGTTGCCAAGTCGCATCTCCATGGAGATTGCTTCCTTGGATGATGGTTGTGGGGGATAGACTGGAAGCTGAACCAGTAAACTTAAAGGGTCTTGTGCATCCAGAACTTTTGGGTCTCTCTGCCGGTTGATCTGCATTTGGTCTTGGAGATAGCAAGGGATTTGGGCCTTTTCTCCATAGCAGTTCTTCTCACTGATGTCTACTAAGCCCAGACTAGGATAAAGGGTTGGTAGCCTGAGAGGGTAGGGATGGAGGGGGTGGGCAGCCTTATTTCCAAGGCTCTTGAGTTCAGGGTCCTGGGCTATTTCCAGAGATTGGAGGAGAGGTGATGGAGGGAGTTTGACCTGTCTGGTACATGCCACCCCCTGTCTCTTTCTCTCTCTCAGAATCCAGTGAACAAGCATTTGTTAAGTGTTTACCACATGCTAAGTCCTGAGGATACAAAGAAAGTGAAAAAAAATCGTCACTCAAGTAACTCACTCTCTAATGGGGCAGCTGCTTTGGCTAGGCTGGTTGGCTTGTCTCAAAAAAGAGTATTATTGTTACTGGACCTAGAAAGGCAGGAGAACTTAAGCCCTAAGTATAAAATAAAAAACAATGAGTAGTCAAGTAAGAGTCCCACTGGACCCTGGCTTACATCATGCATATCTTTAGTACTGGGTCCAGTTTTGGACACTATATTTTAGGAAGGTTTTGCATGGTTAAATTGGAAAGCCCCCACAAGAGTACTCTAGGTTGGGGAAGGGTTTTGGTCTAGGAGGACTTATTGAAGCAACTGAGGATTTTTCTTCTAGACATGATTGCCATCCTCAAGAATTTCAAGGGCTACCATTTGTTACAAAGGTTGGTTTTGTTTTGTTTGGAGCAAGAGAGCAGAAGTAGGAGTGGTGAATGAAGGTGCAAAGAGCCAGATGCAGATGTAACTCAAGGACAAACCTATTCAAGCTGTCTGACAATGGAATGGTCCTCCTCCATAGAGAGTGGGAGTCCCTTCTTGGAGGGCTGAATGAGCCTGGGGGTGCTAAAGGGGTAACTCTTCAATGTATTTAGATGGGAATAGATGGCCCCTGAGATCCTAAGTCTGAAATTCTATGAGTCCGCTAGCAAATGTGGTATTATTTCCATCTTACTATGCTGTCCAGAACTGTATTAGGCCTGTGGAGGGCACAGAAAGGGTACGGTCAATTTCCTGGTATCTCAATTACTTTTAAAAATGTGATAATTTTAAGTAACTCAATATATTAGTTAATTTCCTTAATGCCCTTTGATGCATATTCATCCACCTCCACTGGTTCTTCTCTGTCCACATTATTCAAGGAGCTTACAATCTAATTGGGGAGGCAAGACAGAGGTGAAGGAGCAGCAAATACAGGGCACAGAATTTATGTGACTGAAATATGCTAGAGTTCACCCAAGGAACTCTCCCTTAGAAACCAAGGTGATTGAGAGTTTGTGCCAATGTAAGGACAAGAACCCATCAGCTAGTAGGCTTATGAGTTTGGAGATTGATCAACTTTAAAAGCTGTATTTTGAGAGCTGTGTCCCAATGTAATTAGTTTCCATTATAATCCTATATATTTTACACATTTACAAACATTCTTCTGAGAAGAGGTTCATTGGCTTTACCAGATTGACCACCAAAGGAATCCTTGACACAGAATGGGTAAGTGTGCTGGATTTGGATTTAGGACACTTGGCTTCAAATTCTGGTCCAGATACTTACTAGTTATGAGATCTAGAGAAATTCCTGTACCTCTATGAGCCTCTGATTTCTCATCTGTAAGATCGATATGATAATACGTGAATACTCTCTAGCACAGGGATGCTGTAAAGAAAGGATATTTGTAAATGTTTAAGTACTGCAAAAATTAGAAGAATTGGGCATTTCTGTTTTTCAATCTGAGCTTGTGATATCAGTGGAGTAAACAACAAATGCCCAGAGAGGAAGCTTTCTCCTCTAAGCAGATCAGATCAGTCTAATGTGTGCCATACAGTCTTCAAGAGTTTCCAGAGCCATGCAGAAATCAGGTGACATGCCCAGCTTCATCCAGCTCTTCTGTCTTCCTTGACCCAATGCCTTTCCTAACCCATCACAGTCCTCCTCTGAGGATTAGTCCATGGGACTGGGGTAACTTAGCTCTATTTTGACCAAGGACAGAACCAGAGGAAACAGAAATGGCAATGTATAGTATTAAGGATGAATTTAAAGATGAATTCCTTGACTGAGTGTGCTGTCATCTGCTTGAATAAACATCAGGGAGAGATTTGGGAGCCTACCTAAAGGTGGAAGGGAGAGAACCACACCATAAATACATAGAAAAACAAACAGGAGATGCAGCTCAGAGATAAGGTGAAACATACTGTTGACAAGACAAGAGGCTATACAGTGGATAGAGTAATCCTACACTTGGAGTCAGGCATTTGGATCTGAATCATGATCCTGTCTCTTTGTAACTGTGTGTGTGACCTTGGGCAAGTCAAATAACCTCTCCAAGTCTCAAGTAATTGTCCAAGACTTGTCTCCTAAACTGAAGTCCACAAATCCTTGAGGTATCTATTGACTTCACCTTGGTAATGAATAATTATCTTCCTTTGCTTTGTTCTTCTCTGATATTTTATTAATTTATTTTGTTTCTGAAGAGTGAGAAGCAATTGACAGACTGACCTTCAGAAAAGGTTTGCAGGTTAAGGGGAAAGAGAATACCCACACAGGAAGCAGAAATATAGGGACCTGATAAGGGAGTTTCGCCTCCCTCTCTCTACTTGGTTATATTGTTGGCTTCATTTCCTTAGTACCTCAATTAATTTGTCTATTTGATTTTGTAAATGTGATGATTTGAAGCAACTCAGAAGAGAAGTTAATTTCCTTACTGCCCTTTGGATGCACATTCCTCCAGGTTTATGGGTCCTCATTTATTCAGGTTTTTCAAGGGTTCACTCATGCCAATCACTGTCAACTCTCTCCTTTAGTCAGTGCCCATACTTTTGTCCCTTTAAATGCCCATGCCCCTGGAAAGGATGGATTGGGCATCTAGGAGATTTCTAATTTCGTTAATGGGAGAGGATGTCCACACGGTGGACAAGTGAGAATGCCAAGAGGGGAAAGAGGATCCATGGAAGGAGGAGGGGCATAGGGAATAGAGGGGTTAGCCTTGGAGCCAAGAAGCCTGGGTTTGAGTTCTAGCCCTGCCACATATTGGCTCTGTGCTGTGCATATGGCCTCTTGTTGCCCCAGACAACTCCCTAAGATTATCAATTACATAAGAGTTGCTGATTTGCATCAGTGAATCCTAACATTGATAAAATGCTCAAGTGCAGCTCTCCCCCCGCCCCCCACAAAAGAGAAAATTATAGATATCTCTGGATAAATTGTGGAAAGACTTGGAGAAAACATCATCTGTACTTAATGCATTCATTCCAAAACCCAGCTGTTTCAGCAACAATCATCATTCATAATTTGTATAGTGCCTGATACATGCCAAATATTCAGCTTTTATTTATCTAATGATTTATTATTTTTAGTTAGATCATAATTTGGCAATGACTGGATAATCATTTGACTTGTCCTGGGACTTGGAATGTGATCCTAGGAGAGGGAGAGAGGAGAGGGAGAGGAGGGAGAGGGAGAGGGAGAGGGAGAGAGAGAGAGGGGGAGAGAGAGAGAGAGAGAGAGAGAGAGAGAGAGAGAGAGAGAGAGGGAGGGAGGGAGGGAGGGAGGGAGGGAGGGAGGGAGAGGGAGAGGGAGAGAGAGAGAGCAATATAGTTGTATGTTGGGGGCAGGAGAGAAGAATAACTGCTGAGGGTTGGGGAGAGGACAGCTTCTCAACTCTTCCTTGGGCTGGGTAGGTGTGTTCTAACTTATTGAATCTCCTTGTATTTCAGAATGATTAATCAGGGGGTGGAATACTGCATTTTAAGTAGCTGTCAACTGATGTTCCTGAGGAAATATCTTCTATTTGTAGATGTCTTCAAAAAGGAATAAGTTTCTCAGCCGTGAAGTTAAATAGACGAGTGACTACTTTACTAGCTAGGAAATCATCATGGTATTCTAAAAACTGTATTTTATTCTAAAGCCTCTCAACTCTGAGACAAAGGTTTTCAGCCTCCCATAGGAACTGATGGATGGAGGGACCCAAGGCGCTCACTACCCACAAGGTAGAAGTAAGTCTCTGGAACAACTAGGGGATGAATGAGCAAGAAGCTCCCAAAATGCCTCCAGAAACTTTGGATTTTATTAATAATAATCTTCGTTACTGGCATTATTTCTATAATAACTTACACCTGCAGAGCTCTTTGCACTT
Source organism: Potorous gilbertii (assembly GCA_028658325.1). Classification (NCBI taxonomy): domain Eukaryota; kingdom Metazoa; phylum Chordata; class Mammalia; order Diprotodontia; family Potoroidae; genus Potorous; species Potorous gilbertii. The sequence goes on along the minus strand of CM053770.1, from coordinate 23,790,660 downwards.
GGCACACATGGTCTCATTTCATCTTTATGACATCCCTATTAGGTAGGCAGCTTAGCAGATATAGAGAAAAGAATACCGGATGTGGAGTGCCTAAGATCCGAGTTTGAGTCTTGCCTCAGACGTCTTCTGGTTGTGTGACTGTGACAAGTTAATTCACCTACGTAAGCCTCAGCTTTCTCCTCTATAAAATGAGGACAAATGAGACAATATGAATAAAACCCTTTGCAAATCCTAAAGGGCTGCAGACACATGAGCTGCTAGTGAGTATTATTAATATCAATGAATCAGAGATTTAGGACTGGAGGGGAATTTGGTGGCCATCTCACTACAGAACTGGGGAAATGGAAAAGAGGGCTTTTATATTTGCACATGTTATCTCATTGGATCCACACAACAGCCTCATGACATAAGTGCTGCTATTATCCCCATTTTAGAGATGTGGAAACTGAGACTGAGAGGTTAAGTGACTTGCCCAGGGTCACACAGATGGTGAGCATTGAGGTCAGATTTGAGTTCAGGGCTTTTTGACTTGCAATCCAACACTCTAGCCATCATCCCACCCAGCTGCCTACTTGGATGGGATTTTAGTAACCATCTAGTCCCAACCCATACTCAAAAGGAAGCCCTTCTACAGTACACCTGACCAATGGTCTTCTAGCTTTTGCATCAAGGCTTACAATCACAGAGAATTGTCTGGCTCCGTTATAATTTTGGGTATCTCTAATTGTTTAGGGAGTTTTTACTTTGTCCTTTGCAACATTTATCTATCTAAGGATGAAGAGAATTAGTCTAATCCTTCTTCCATGAGACAATCCTTCAGGTACTCAAAGGCAGCCATCATATCCCTTCTCCTTTTCTCCTCACTCTGCCCCTCCAACACCAAGCCTTCCCTCTCTAACATAGCCCTCCCCAATTCCTTCAGCTAATTCTTGTATGACATACCACAACATGCAATTCAGCATCAGACTGTCCTATTACATAAGATGTCCCCAAAGTCTTAGCCCAGCTGCCCTAAGACTTTTGGGACACTCTATGTTATATTCCAGTAGGATATAAGCTCCTTCAGGGTCAGAAATTTACATCCTTATGTTCATTTGGGGCTTTGTCTTGCTAGTACTCAATGCAATACATGGGTTTAAGTCTCCCTCAACTCCCATCCATCCTGGCAACTTTGGCTCTGGATCCATCATTTAAATCTTGCTTGTTGGATGAACCTGAATAGTCTGATATTGTCTTGAATGCATTAGTCCAATCTCTTCTAAGATTATAAGCTCTTTATGGCTGATGCCCATGGGTAAGCCTTCTTCTATAGCCTTCAAAGTACCTGACATAGTACCAACAGCATCCAAGGTACTTCATAAGTATTTGTGGAAGGAGTGGGGGAGTGTTTTTGGAAATGGCTGAGCTTACTAGAAATAAGGCATGCCTCTCACATTGCTGTTCTCTATCTAACTGAAATCATAACCATACTTGATATTGCTGGGCTTTTACTAAAGAATTGAAAGACATAGACTTAACACACAGATTTGGAACTATATTTTGCATGGGTGTGCATGTATAACCTATATCAAATTGCTTGTTATGTCAGGAAAGGGGAGAGAGGAAAGGAGAGAATTTGGAACTCAAAATTTAAAAAAGATGAATGTTAAAAGATTTCCACATGTGATTGGAAACAAATATTTTAAAAAGAGGTAGAAATAGACTTCATGATAAATGATTTTAAAAAGCCTTTAAGTCCTACTGTTGTCTACCTAACTGTCAAAATCACCTGAAGATCAATTCAAAGGGTGATGCCCTTCTTGGAGTTGCCCTTCTTGAATCCTTCAGTTTTTTCAAGGTCTAAACTTAAGGAGGGCATCTTTCCCCTCTTCCATCTCCTCACTCACCTCACTTGCTAGTGCCCTCTCCAACATACTAAAATTAGCATCTATTTGCTATCTGTATGTATTTTATATTTGCTCAAGTGTGTACCTGTTAGTTCCCCTGAGTAATATGCAAATTTCTTGAGAGTGGAGACTCTCATTGTTTCATCTTTGTATTTCTCAGCACTCAACTCAATGCCTGGCACATTGTAGGCATTGAATGAATGAATGAGGTCAGAGGGAGATGAGAGGGAAAAGAGGAATAGAAGGAAAGAAGATGGTAGTCACCTATTCCAGAGAGTATGGCAGCATCTTTGTACAGGATCCCACTTTGCCTTGTTCTCCATGCTGGGATGGAGGCTTGTACCATGCAATTGATGAAATGTTGCAAATGTAGAATAGGTTTCATACTCCTCTGTGTTCAGTGGACAGAGGAGAACTGAAAGTGGAAATTGTCAAGGGTGTAATCCTCATGTGATATAATGTGAACATTTCTGGTGAAGCATTTCACTTTTATCTTCCCTGAGAATGAAGGCATTCTGGGGAAAAAAGTTCATCTGAAGAATACCACAGTTAAGATGAGTATGTCATTAAATCAAATTACTTCTTCTTAGACATTATTGCAGTATTAAAGTTTTTCATTACTGTCAATTTTCTCCTAAAGTTTCTCATTAGTAGTTTCAGGATTTAAAAAAAGAAAAAGAAAAACTTTGATTAGAAACCAGAATATGCATGGCCCCGTCTGTTATATTGAGCTCCAGAGAAGGAGAGAGAGAGAGAGAGAGCACTGAATTAGGAGGCAAGAGATCTAAGTGTGAATTGATGGCAATAAACATGTTTTTTCATGTCTTCTATTTCTCAGTCAATCATTAAACATGTATTAAGTGACTACTGTGTGCCATCCACTAAACTAAGTGCTTGGGATGCAATAAAAGGCAAAAGACCATCCTTTCCTGTGAGGAACTCTCAGTCTACTACCCACAATCATTTCTGCTTCTGATGCCCATATTTTAATACTTTGGTGACTTATGCAAGGGTAACATAGTATTATGGACCAGTGAGTGCTGGATTTGGAGACAGATGACCTGAATTTAAATATTGACTCCAGAACCACCTGCGTGTCCTTGAGAAAACCAGTCTCTCAAATTCCTTCTTTGCAAAAGGAAAAAGGGGAGTTGGACTAGATGGTTTCTAAGGTGATGCCTTGCTCCAGATTTTTGGTCCTGTGAGATGTAAAGTCCCTTCTAGTTTTAGAATTAGTTTTAGGTCCCTTCCACACTATGTAGTCCCATAGTCCAATTAAAACCTGCTCCTAAAAGAGGAAGGACAAGGAGAGGGAAGTTTCTTTTTTTTCCTTTTAACCATGAACAATTTTATCTGCAAGGTAAAAAGAAACTGGTAGGATTTACATCAGAAACTATAGAAGGTATCAATAGCCCCAATGAGCAAACCTCCCCCAAAAGACCACTATGATGTGCTTGACCCCAGGTAGTACCTATAGAAGTTCCCAGCTTTTCTAGAGCTAATGCTCTTCTCCATGGCCTTACATCCTTACCGTATTGGCTGCTTCTAAGTAACTAGAGACACCTGGGTGGCTCAGTGGATAGAATGCTGGACCTGGAATCAGGAAAACCTGAGTTCTAATCCTGCCTTAAAATATAATAGCTGAGTGACCCTGGGCAAGTCATTTAATTCCAGTGTCTTCCTTCTCTGTGGATGATTTCTTCTTTATCCTACATATAGCTTATTTGCACATAGTTATTTGCATGTTTCTCCCTCATTAGATTATGAACTCCTCAAGAGTAGTGACTTTATTTTACCTTTCTTTGTTGGAATCTCCAGCACTTAACAAAGTACCTGGCACATAGCAGGTACTTAGTAAATGTCTATTGACTTACTTAACCTTTGTCTATCTCTGTTTCCTTACCTGTAAAATGAAAATAACAACAACATCTAAACCCTTCCCCCAAAGTTGTTATGAGAATAAAAAGATATTTGTAAACCTTTTTGTAAACCTTAAAATGCTATATAAATACTTAGTTATTGGGAGGGGTATTGGTACCAGTCACCATTCTCAGTAGTAGTCACTAAACTCTCACTTCCAATCAGTTTTTCTTTCCACATGGCTCCACTCTGGACCTCATCAAATTTCAAGGAAGCTTCAGGGGCTGTTAACAAAACCTCTTTGCACCCAAACAGATCATGGCTGATCAAACAGATATGAAGAAGCAAAATCAGGATTTGAACTTTCCCTCTCTGACTCCATGCCCAGTGATCTTTTTATTCTCTGCTATGTCCTCATTTATAACTGCAGCATTGCAACTGCTGAATTGTGATCATTCATGAATGATTTTATGGAAGTGTGTAAAAGTTTCTGTTATAGAAATGAAATAAAACATCTTTGGCATCATGCAAGAGGGGCTGGAAAGGAAAGAGACTCAGGTCACTGGACACCAGAGAATCCTACATGCCCAAGTGGCAAAGGCTAAGTGAGATGAGATGAGTGACCAAAATACTCCCTCCATTATGCCAAGATTGAGATGCCATCACCTGATATCCCTTCAAAGACTCCATTTGGCACTTAACAGGCAGTTCATATGGGGTTAATCTAGAGAGGCAAGAAATTAATCCAAGTGTCCCATGCAGGCTTTAGTTTCATGGCAGCTGGGGAGTCTTACTAAGCTAGATGTTTTTCTAAAGGTCATTCCCATACTGCCATGCTGCTGGCTCATGTCACTGTAGCAGGAGCTGGAACCACATGCACCTCTTACTGCCTTCATGGTCATTGGAGGTCATGCTTAATTAACTGCTGGGAGTGCTAATAGGGACATATCTTAGGAGTTTCTGTGAGAACAAAAGCTGCTAATGTCACAATCCTGGTCCTGATACACCCAAGAGAGATGCCTGATGACCCTTTCAAGTCTGGAGGTGGACCTAAGCCATCCCTGAGGCACCTGGAATAAGATTTTGAGATTCAGGGCAAGTGTGAGACTAGGAGAAGAGGGTTCATTGGGGAGGGCAGGAGGGAGACAGGCTAGGCAGATTTAGCTCTGCCTCACATGGCCATGTCAACAATCAGCCAAAATGACTGGTGAATTCATAAGATACAGCCACAAGGAATAGTAGAACTGAAACATCCTTTGAGTGCATTTATTCAGGTCTTATTTTTTATGATTGCTATAGTCATAACGAAAAATGAAAGCTTTGAGGTCTATGAAGTGCTTCACCTACATTTTCTCCTCTGAGAGATGATAAACTTGAGATGACCCTAGATTTGTAGACAGAGGACAGGGACTCAGACCCTGATCCAGCTGGTTACTTCTCACTGTGGGACTTTTGACAATTTCCTTAAAATCTCTCGAGGCTTCATTTTCTTTTTTTTTTTAATTAATTTATTTGTTTTCAGTTTTCAACAATCACTTCCATAAGTTTTAAATTTCTCTCCACCCTTTCCGAGACAGCATGCAATCCCATATGGGCTGCACATGTACATTCCTATTAAACACATCCTCACATCAGTCATGCTACATGGAAGAGTTAAAATGAATAAGAGAAACCATGAGAAAAAGAGAGCAAAACAAACAAATAACAAAAGAGAAAATAGTTTGCTTCATTCTACATTTCAACCCTATAGGTTCTTTTTTTACATGTGGATGACATTTTGCTTCAAGAGTCCTTTGGAAATGTTTTATGTCCTTGCCTTGCTGTGAAGGACTAAGTCTATCAAAAACAGTCCTCGCACACTGTTGCTGTTGCTGTGTATAATGTTCTCCTGAGTCTGCTCACATAACCCAGCATCAGTTCATAAAAGTCTTTCTGGATTTTTCTGAAGTTTGTTCATCATTTCTTATAGCACAATGGTGTTCCATTACATTCATATACCAAACCTTGTTCAGCCATTCCCCAATGGATGGACATACCCTCAATTTCTAGTTCTTGGATACCACAAAAAGAGCTGCTATAAATACTTTTGTAAATGTAGGTCCTTTTCACATTTTTATGATCTCTTTGAAATACAACCTAGAAGCAGTATTGCTGGGTCAAAAGGTATGCATATTTTTATAGCCCTTTGGGTATTGTTCCAAATTGTTCTCCAAAATGGTTGGATCAGCTCACAGCTCCACCAACAATGAATTAGTGTTCCAACTCTCCCACATCTTCTCCAGCATTTATCATCATCCTGTTTTGTCATGTAAGCCAATCTGACAGGTGTGATGTGGTACCTCAGAGTTGTTTTGATTTGCATCTTTCTGAACAATGGTGATTTAGCACGGTTTTTTAATCTGACTATAGGTAACTCTAATTTCTTCCTCTGAAAACTGCCTCTTCATATCCTTTGACCATTTATCAATTGGGGAATGACTTGTATTCTTGTAAATTTGACTCAGTTCTCTACATATTTTAGAAATGAGGCCTTTATCACAGATATTAGTTGCAAAAATTCTTTCCCAGTTTTCTGCTTCCCTCCTAATCTTGGTTGCATTGGATTTGTTTGTGCAAAACTTTTTCAATTTAATGTAATCAGAATTATCCATTTTGCATTTCATAATATTCTCTGTCTCTTGTTTGGTCATAAATTTCTCTCTTCTCCACAAATCTGATAAACTATTCTTTGTTCCCCTAATTTGTTTACAATTCATCCTTTATACCTAGATCATATACCCATTTGGATTTTATTCTGGTATTCAGTGTCAGGCATTGGTCTATGTCCAGTTTCCATTTTCCCAGCAGTTTTTGTCAAACAGTGCGTTCTTATCCCAGAAGCTGGGATCCTTGGGTTTATCAAACAGTAGATTGCTATAAAAATTGACTACTGTGTCTTGTGTACCTAACTTATTCCACTGGTCTACCCCTCTGTTTCTTGGTCAGTACCAAGTGCTTTTAATGATTGCTGCTTTATAATACAATTTAACATCTGGTAGGACTAGGCAACCTTCTCTAGCATTTCTTTTCATTAATTCCCTTGATATTCTGGACCTTTTGTTCTTCCAGATGAGTTTTGATATTATTTTTATAGTTCCATAATATAATTTTTTGATAGTTTGATTTCGGTATGGCACTCAATAATGGTAAGTACATTAATTTAGGTAGGATTGTCATTTTTATTATACTAGCTCAGTCTACCCATGAGCAACTGGTGTATTTCCAATTATTTAGATCTGACTTTATTTGTGTGAAAAGTGCTTTGTAATTGTCTTCATGGGCTTCATTTTCTTAACCTGTAAAATGACAAAATTAGACTAGAGAGCGCTAATCTTCCTTTCAACTCTAGATTTATGAGGTCTGACCACTAGGGAAGGCTGACATGACAGGAGTTATTCTCTCCTTTTAAAATGAGGCTCCAAGATAGAGAAACCTTCTGTTTGTTGTAACAAAGAAAATAGTTCAGTAAAGCTGACAGCACCTCTGCCCAATGGTATCTGCAATAATTATTGTTCCCTGCCCCCACACACCTAACACACATATATACCTCCCTATTAAGAGGATGGATGATGGTTTGTTCCATCATCAGTCCTCCAAGTCCAAGGTAAAATGAATTGTATATGATCACACAGGTTGTGTTAGTAAGATTTAAACCCATGTCTTCCTGACTCAAAATCCAGCCATTTATCCATCACACAAACCTCTTCAGGGTTTGTTGGATTGGTGTATTTGAAAAATGGACTGAATGGCTTGTATCTTCCCTAGGTACAAAATGACGCAAGCACCGGGAGCATTGACAGCCCCAGGACAATGATGGTGGCGACAATGATGATTATGATGTTGATGATGACAATTTTTATAGTGCTTTAAGGTTTACAAAGCACTTTACAAATATATCATTTTATGGTAATGAGATCATAACCTATGAGATGTGATTGAAGACCTGACCACATCCTTAGACTAGTGTGTATTCTAGGATCAAGAAAAGACTGGGACCTAACAAGGGTTTAATTTCTTATGACAGACACATACCCCTTGCTCCTTCCTTGTCCATCTGATTTGTTTGGAGAATATCAAATTGTAGCAAGATAGATTGACCAGCATGCCTTTGTCTCAAATCCCTAACTGAGCCAACATGGGGAAATTCTGATCTCTTTCTCATGTTGGTCCTACAAGTGATTCTCTTAGACCAACAGCCATTGGAAATCTTTGTTAACTGATAAAATCTGAGTTAATTTCTGTTCTCCCTCTCATAGCCTCCTAATCAGGGTGGTATCATCCCTAAATATAGAAGCATTTAAGTACCAGTTTAAATTAGGTAGACTCTAATTCAACCTTAGGATTAATGTAATGTGCTGCCACTTTAAAAAAAATGATACTTTTTTCATCTCATAGTCTTTTACCAATTGCTGATGAACTACACATTTAGAACTTATCCTTGTAACAAAGAAAATGGTTTAGTAAAGCTGACAGGCACCTCTGTCTGATGGCATCTGTACCAGTTGTCATTCTCTGCCCCACCCTACACCACTTCTTACACACAAACACTTCTCTGTAATGAGGAAGAACAGCTGCTTCATCATCGGTCCTCTAGACCCAAGATTGATCATTGTGGTTAATTGGTATTTGATGATTTTTTAGTAATTTTTAAAAATTAATTTGTATTTTGGTAAACATTGTAAATATCATTCCCCCATCTCTTCTCTCTGTGTCAGTTCATCTAGGTCTTCTCACATTTTCCTGAATTCTTCCTACTATCCTTCTGAGAGGGGTCACATTTGATATCTCCCCTGGGATAGAGAGGTAAGGATTTCATATGTCATGCCCCCTAGCTCTTAAACCGAACGGGACATCCTGATCCAAATGCCAGATCTTGGTGGTCACCATCAAGCTCTGAGGCCAGCTGGAAGGGGGCCACTACACCTGCCTCTCCTCTTCCCTGAAGTTCATGAGCTATACCTTTGGTTCACCCTGAGCAGAAGCTCTGCCATAGGACTTTGTCTTTGATTGAGGAATCCTTTTTTTTCTTGATTACTTATTTCCTGACCCATTTCCTAACATTCCCATTTTGTAAAAAGGTGCACAGAGATCATTTCCAAACTTCCTATGAAATAGAAAACTTTAAACCAGGACACCTGGGTTTTAGTCTCAGCACTGGCACAAGTTCTATGACTCTTTATGAGTTTCATGCATTATTTAACCTCTTTGGGCTTTGAGATCTTCCTCTGTGAAAAGAAGGGCTTAAGAGGGAATATATTTAAGGTACTCCCCAGCTATGATTCTCTGAAGTGAGGCAGAAATATATAAAAATGTACAATTGATAAAATGGAAGAAAAAAAGATTTTGTGGAAAAAGCAGAGATATAATCAGATGAATTCAGAATGTGCTGAATGGCAAGTTCAAGCACGTCATCATAGAAGAAAGTCCGTAGTAGAATGGGAAGGGAGAGGGGCTGAGCATTTATTAAGCACCAGTTGTATGCCAGGGAATGTGCCAGGTGCTTTACAAATATCTCACTGTATCCTCCCAACCCTGGGAAGTAGGTACTGTTGTTACCCTCATCTAAAAGTGGAGGATACTGTAGTAAACAAAAGTTAAAAAAAAAAATTAAATGATTTACCATGACTAGGAAGTATCTGAAGCTGAATGTGAGGTCTTCCTGCCCCTATGCCTAGCACTCTATACACTGTGCCACGTAACTGTGCCAAAGGATCTGTGCTTGATGTGCTGTTTATATTCATAAATATCTTCATTAGTTATTGGATGAATGCATGGATGAAATGCTTATCTACTTCATAGATATAATAAAACTGAAAGGGATTACTAACACAAACTTTTTGATGAAAGATCCCAAAAGATCTTAATGGGGTAGTTCATTGGATTATATCTAATAAAATGAAAATTAATCAGAATAATTGTCAATTGGGTTCAAGAAATCAACTTCATGAGTATATAATGATGAAAGCATGGCTTGATAACCTTACTGAAGAATATGTGAGTTCACTGTGAATCACCATTTTTATAGAACAGCAGAGAACAAATTGAGAAGCCTATCATCTAGGAGTGAGAAGAGAATCATCCAAGTGTACTCTGTCCTGGTCAAGTGCCTTCTGGTCTATTGTGTTTAATTTGGGGCCTCACATTTTAAGGAAGACTTTGACAGATTAGAGATAATTCAAATGTAGAAAACGTGGGTTCTGGAAGCTTCAAGTTCATGCCATGGGAGGGTCTGTTGAAACACTTACAGATGGCTAGCCAAGAGAAGAGATGACATAGGCACATGGTGGGGAGTGGACAGGTGTTTAGTACAGCTATCAGACCTGACAGATTCCAGAGCAGTAGGTAAGAGAAGCAAAGAATGCAGATTGAGGTTGAATGCAAAGAACAGATTCCTACATTGAGCATTATTCTAAAGAGGAATGGACTGCTTGAGGAGGTGGGTGCTTCCCCCTCATTGGAGGTCAAAGGCTGGATAGCCAATGGTCATGTATTTTATAAGGGACAGTATTCTTTGATAAATGGACTAGAGGAACTCTGAGATCACTTCTGACTCTGAAATTCTGTATCATGAAAAGGGAAGAAAAGGGGGAAGAAAGGGAAAAAAAGGTCTAAGAAGAGGAGGGAGGAAAGGAAATGGAATCTCTTCAGTCTTAGTATCTTCTCTCTATTGGTTATTTCCATTTCACTCTGTATCTTGTCTGTACATGGTTGTTTCCATGTGGTCTCCCCATGAGATTATGAGCTCCTTGAGGGCAGGGACAAGTGTCACCTTTCTTTTCATCCACAGAGTTTAACACAGTTCCTGGTACATAGTAGGCACTTGGTAAAATACTCTCTGACTTGTCAATTTAAGAAAATGAAATGCCACTGGAAAAACAAGGCACTGATTTGTGTGGAAAAGAAAGATCTGTTAGAAAAATAGGCTCTGGAGAACAAAAAGAATGGATTCTGACTTCCTGAAGATTCCTCTAGGAGTATGATAGCAAATGGATTGATAGTGATGCCCTGTTCTAGAAGATAACCACCTAGTTGAGTGAGTAAAGAGTGACCACTCAGAAAGGACCAAATGGGTACTGAGAGATGGAGTAGGGAATTGGAAAACAGCATAGATAGCCTATCCAGGCAATTATCCTCAAGTGTCAGAGAACACTCCCAAGATTTCAGAAGTACTTAGTCTATTGTAGGCTTGAGAAAGGGTTGACATCCTTCTAACTGTGTTTTTTCCTCTCACCTTTGAAAATGGCATTACTCATCCTGGGGGAAAAGAAGTCATCCATGTAAAGCTCCATTAGAACTGCCACTCCAGAATCCCCTTGGGAAACATTGGTCAATAGTCTAGATTCTGATCTGTTTCAATTATTTAAGGTTGGATGAACTACGTGGTAAGAATTATAACTGACATGTCACACATCCCAAATTTTACTTGGAGTCACCAGGGAATTTAAGCATTCTGTGTGTGTAGATCCTATGAATATTTATATTGAATTATATATAGATATAGACGTGTGTATATATACATACATATGTATATATATACATACATACTTACATACATTTCCAATAAATTCTGTAGATTTAAGTTATAGGATTACCAGAGTTATTCCTAACCCTTGAAATGCCTGGCAGAAGGTAGATAAATAATCATAATTGTAAATTATTAAAAATAATTTGTCAATAACAGTCATTGTCCTAATCAGTCTACAAGAAGCAGTCAAAGCCTCCTTCCTGTAGCTATAGATGGAGTAGTATTGTGCTTGGAGTGAAGAAGACTTGAATCTGATTCCTGCCTCAGTTTCTTATAACCTGTGTGGCCCTAGGCAAGTCATCTGATATCTCTTAGCCCCAGTTTCCTCATCCATAAAATAGATATACTAATAACACCTCCTGTGTGTCCAGCACTGTGGTACTTCTGGGGAGGTACATACAAAGAAATTCTTAAAGAGCATGCATTCCAACCAGGAATGTAACACCTGTAAGTACAAGGTAGGTTAGGTAGGGAGGGAATTAACTTGGAATACCAGCTCCATCTAGAAGATGCTGCGTGAGCTGAGATTTGAAGAAATTCTAGAAGACAGAATTGAGGAGCGAGTGTATTTCAGGCATGGAGGCAGCCAGTGCAGGGATACAGAGATGGAAACTGGGGTTGTC
>CM053770.1:23714937-23778227 GCA_028658325.1 Potorous gilbertii | reverse complement strand
AGCAAGGATTGAAAGAGGATTGTATTATCAGATACCATATTCAAGGCCAATCTCCAAATGTTTGTACTAATCCACTATATTACCCAAACTTTATTCACCTGCCTCCAATGCCCCTCAGTTCCCTACAAAGTTGTGGACTTCAAGTCCAGGAGAAGCTAAGGAAATTTTCTAACCATTACATCTCAAGTCTTACGATGAAGTTTCTTGAGCTGGACAGGGCCTGAGCACAGATTCAATGATGAATCTTTTCTTCTTGAATTAATTCCAGTTGGAAAAAAGGACAAAGCACATTGAATCTTGGTTCTAATTCTCTTAAGCACTCAAAGATCTGAGTCCTTAATCTCATAATGCTAATTTATATGTCCTTGAATTTATCAATATCAGTGTGTTGCTGCTAGATATGTAGCATATGCTAACTCCCAAAGATCATTTCAAATCATGATCTTGGTAACATCTTGGATAGAAGTCTGAATATAGCAAGAGTTGAATTTAAATTTAAATTTTAAAAATTAAAATTTTATGGAAATAATGTAGCTGTATACACAGATGAAGCTGTACAGTAGAGACATGGCAGTACCTATTAGCAGCTTCTTTGGAAAGTTCTTAAAATTACTATGACAATTGGATACTAGCCTCAGACTCATAAATCTCTATGGACTTCATTTTGTATTGTGCTTGTTATGGATATATTAAAAATAAGACCTTTTATGTTTTGGTTGTTCCACTCATACCCTTTTTTGCCACTCTTGACTCAAAGATATACTTTTCATTCATTTTCAAGTAGGCTAGTTTTTCCTTTACCACACTAGCATAGTTCATCATGTATGTTCTAGTTTCCTCACCCCTATAACTGCTAGTGGAAGATATCATAGCATCTCAGGGAAATTTTGGGGAGGAGGGAAATATCCAGAGTTGTCAGCAACTGATGTATATTTAATTCTGTCTATTAAATACATATAATATACAAACAAATTCTAAAAACGTGACTTATAATTCTGACCTCAAAGCCTCTCTGCAAACTCCCGCTACAATAGGCAAAAATAAGCATTATTTCCAATTGACAACAAAATTGGAATCTCACAAGTAGAAGAATATTCTGTATACTGCAAAGCTAGGCCAATTTTAAAATTATGTACAAATAGGAAAAAGGAAAATCTAGATCAAAAAGAGAAAGGGCTGTGCCTTTGTGATAAAGCCAAGGGAAAACCCCACTGAGAAAACCCCAGTGCTTTTCTTTTATGTTCAAAGATGATTAAAATCTTCAATAAAAATTGTTCATAAGAATTCATTTACTAAATTTCACATATTTGTACACATGCACATATTTTAATCTATCCCTCCTGCTACCCTCAATGAACCAAAAAAGAAAAGAAGAAAAAACTCTCATTATAAGTATGGATAGTCCAACAAAACCAATTTCTACATTGGTCATGCTCCTAAATAACCTCTCTCTTTACATATTAAATCCATCACCTTTCTACCAGGAAGAAAGTAGTATCCTGTTTCATCTTTAGCACTCTAGACTTGTGGTTTATCCTGGCATTGATCGGAGTTTTAAAGAATTTTGAGACTTGTCCATTATGAAACAGCCAATGAAATGTCAGACAGAACCTGAACCCAGGATTTTGTAAATCCAGTCCATGTGCTTTTACCACCCCCATCCATTATATCATGCATCTTCTCTTACCCCTGAACAGTTTTGATGACTATTCCTGTATTCTGTGTTTGAAGGAACCTACTGGTTTACCCAGGTTGGAGTTGTACTTTGAAGAGTATGTATAAATCATATTTACTCATAGCCCTGCAGAATTAACAAGCATAGTCCTTGAGATTAAAAACATGTTCATCAAAAAATCCTGAAACAAAACAGAAGAACCTGTCATAGCCTTCTTTACTTTTCAGTAGGAGGCTGAGGCAGCTGACTGCTTGTACCCCCACTGACCCAACCTCTATCTCCTAGCCAAAGTCAATGGTACTTGGCTGTTTCTCTCTTCCAGCTTTTGCTCCACAACAGAGGCTCCAGCTGGACAGAGGTACCCCTGGTGAAGAGCCTGTCTTCTCTGTCTTGAGCTGGGTCTGCTGACTTCCTTACTATTGCCACTACTGGAGCAGTAAAAGGAAGTAGGAGAGTTTTCTGATTGATAAGTCTGAGACAAAAACTTGGTGCATTGAAAGAAGTGCTGGATTTTGAGTCTGAGAACCTGGGCTCAATTTCTGGGTCTGGTGCTACTTGTATGACCCCAGGCAAGTCACTTAATCTCCCTAAGCCTCGGTTTTCTTACCTGTAAAAATGAGAGAGGGTAGACCATGATCTCTAATATCTCTCATAGCTATGAATCTCTGATCACATGTGCCATTCTATAAGTAGACAACTGAGTGTTGAGTGTGTGTGTATGTGTGTGTGTGTGTGTGTGTGTGTGTGTGTGAGAGAGAGAGAGAGAAAGAGAGAGAGAGGAAACAGAGAGGGGCAACGACAGAAGGGCAGGGGAGGGAAAAGATGGATAGAGGAATGAGGGGATGGGGAGAAATATTTATTGTTATTTGAAAAAATCATGTGTCAGTATTCTTAGTAGCTTATTACTCCTTCCAGCCTCTCTCCTTCCCTTCCATCTTCTCTCTTTATTGCTCTCTTTCTCTCCTTCCTTTATGTATTTCCTTTGTTGTGCCTTCTTTTCCTACAAACATTTAAATATCTGTTTTGATCCAGTCCATCTTCCCCTCAGACGCCAAAATGATTTTTCTAAAGTGCAGGTCCAATCATGCCATACCCTACTCAACAAAACTCCAGTGGCTTATTGCCACCTCTAACAACAAATAAAAAATCCTCTGTTTAGCATTCGAAGCTCTTCCTAACCTAACACCAACACCCCCAAGTCCACTTACAGTCTACGTACACAGATACACAGAAACCCTGTGTGTAATTCTTCTAGGGGGTGATCTTTGGCCGCCATGTCACATTGTGGATTCAGAAATTGGTCAGCTGACCCAATCTCTATCCAGTTAAGAATCATGCTAAACATGACAGAGACCATTTTACCATAAAATTTCTGTCACTTTTCAATGATCTTTTTAAACAGCAAGACAACTAAATTTTTCTTTGTAAATTAAGTTAATGTTCCCAGAGCATACGCTACTAGAAAGGCATATATTTGCAAAGTATATATTCTGTCAGATGCTAATTAATATATTCCTACAATACAAGCTACAATTATTTATCCAACTCTATGGCCTCTAACCCATTTTATGCTTCATGAAATCAACCTCTTTTTTTTCTTCACTATCCCACGTATCATCTTTGAGGATGATGAAAGCTGATAGCCTTTACATGAAGCTCCTTTATACTTGAGAGTACTTGGGGGTGTTTAAGGTGAAGAAGCTGAAGCTTAACAAAGGGGATTCAGTCAAAGAAATCTGAAAAGATTTATGCCAACTGATGCTGAGTGAAGTAGGCAGAGCCAGAGATATTTCTAAAATGAAGAACTTTGAAAGATTTTTGAACCCTCATGAAGACCAATCAGACTGATAAGGGGGAAGCATGCCTCCTGCTTCTTTATGGAGAGATCGTGGTGGCCTGTGACTACAAAATGATCCATTACATTTTCGTACATGACCATTTTATTACCGATTTATTTTGCTTAACTATATTTTTGTTACAAAGAAAGGTTTCCAATTGTGGGTTGGAAGTGGGAGAAAGTGGGAGCAGTGATAGTGTTGCAAAAAATAGACAGGGAACAAGGCTAAATAGAGGAAATAAAAGACAGTCAATGAAACATTTTTTAATACGCAAAGGAGGCCAGACATAGACAAGTTGGGCAGTGCTGGTACCTCCATGTTAAATTTAATGTGTATGTGATGTAGTCATGATTCCAAGAACAATCCCCACTTTCTGGCTTTTCTGTATGAAAATAATGTTTGTTGATATTTTTCTAGTCCATGATATTTTTTTTTCAAAGAAAATAAAGGACACTTAAGACTGCTGTACCAGGGCATTGCCTACAGAGATGACCAGGTAGGGGTTGAGGTCAGAAGAGTGTAGCAATAGAAGATGCAACCAAAGATTAAGACTCACAAAGAGTACTGAGTACCAGAACCAAGCAGGATGAGAAGTAGACAATTGGTTTTCACAAAGACTGAGGAGTAAGTTTCCATAATAATCTAGATATTGGGAATAGGCAAAGAGCTGGAAATATGGAAAGATCTTTAATAGGGTCTCTGTCATCAAAAGTCAGGGAAGGGTCAAGAGTTTAGAATTCATGAAGTGGAACCAATGAAATCCAAACATCAGTTATCAATGATGTGAACCCTGGTGATGATGTAAAGTTTGAATGCCTTGGGAAACCTCTTTTGTACTTCTGGCCCAAGCAAGAATGAGTCTGTGAGTATTAGTGGTGTAGGTGGTTCAGATTTGCAAGTTCCTTAAGGGGCAGAACTGTCTTTTGTCTCTTTTTTGTAGCCCTGGTGCTTAGCACAGTGCCTGGAATATAGTAGGTGCCTAATACATGCTGATTGATGTGGGAAAATCTGAAGTAGCTGGTCCAGTGACAAGATAAAAGAACTGGTGTAGACAGAAATTCAGGAGGTGAGAGCACTGTGTTCCAATACCAATTCAAACATTAATTAGTTCAGTCATGGTACAGCAGAAAGTCTACTGGTCATGGAGTCAGGAAGCCCTGTCCTCCAGTCCTGCCTCTAATGAAGGCTAGCTGTGTGACTTTAGACTAGTCACATTAACCCTTCGGGCCACACCCTCTCCAACTGGGTGATTAGACTAAGTGACTTCTCAGGGCCCTCCCTGTTCTGTGTCTAGAATCTTATGGTCCTCTGTGCCTCAGTGTGTAACAGTTTGTAAAAGCATGATTTGGTAAGAGGAACAGTTTGTAAACTTTAAAGATATATATATATTTAATTGTTCAGATAAGTCATCTGTGTAACAGGAGCTATGGCTGAAAGGAAGTTTTGATATGGGAAGCCTCTCCTTCAATTCCTTGAAAATCATTTCCTTCTCCTTTTCCTCTTGGAACCTCTTAAAAGCCAGTCAAGTAATGGTAAAGGCTATAAGAGCCTGCTGGGAATTCTGTTCTGAAAAGAAATCAGGGGTGGGAGACTGATGAGCCATCTGGCCAGGATAATCCAGAGAAAGTGATCCAAGAAGAGAATCCAGGAAGTCCAGGCTTATGACTTTTAGGCAGCCTTAAAGACTTTGATATGGCCCCCTTACTTAAATCCATCTTTCCCTCTGGGTGGCACTTTTCAGGAACTTAAGAAATTAATCACAGAAAGGGAATTTGGTTGCCAATGCCCTTTGCCACTGATTGTTGTGTAAATGGGAATGGGAGTCAAAGATACAAAGCCCAAGTGCTTGCAATAAATTCCTCATCTTTTCCATTAGAGGATGGAAAAATTAAAAGGGGGAAACTGTGTTTTGAATGTGGAGCCAATTGCTAGCAGCAGCTAAAGATTGCAGAGGCCTTAACTGGTAGGGCTGACATATGCAGGCCACAGAATGCCAGGCATACTGATTGATCAAGGGCATTGCCAGAGCCTGTATCCTGAGCACCACCATGGTAAAATCTCCCTAATTTTAATTTTTCTGGTTTACTTTTGGTGTTCCAGTATCTGGATTCAAACACACATCTTCTTTATTCCATCACTCCATTCACCATACCACCTAGTTCCCTAAAAGCCTTCAACCTTAAAGCTTGACTGACCAAGTTTTTTCCAAGCCCCTCCGTGGCTTCATTTTGTCACATGCAATATACAAACTAACGCCATCATATCCATAAAATATTTATGGATAGCTGAAAAAGGAGGCCAGACATCACACATGGATACACAGATCTTTGCTCAGGAGAAACATCAATTAACCAGTAACTGGTAAGAGAACTAGTCCAGTATGGTACATTTTTCCTGAAACAGGAAGAGAGAGTGCTTTCAGCTCAAAAATGTGTAGGACAGATCTCTTGTAACAAGTGTTTAAGTTTCTCCCATGAAGGGGAAGCTATTGCTGTCATATTGAAGACGAACTGAGTAACTTTGTAAAGTTTACTTGAGTAAAATTCTCCTATTGAGAAATGCCAGATAATGAAGCAGATTCTATTCTGCCGCCCTGAATTTCCAAGCTGTGAGATCTCAGAAACCAACTTGTGGGTTTATTTGATTCTAAGGTTCATCTCTGATCACTGGTGGGTCACTTTTGCAACCAATGCCAGAGATATAAGACTCAAGCTCAGAATCCTAGCAATGATGCATTGTCTAATTCTAACCTTAGAAATCCCAGGTTGGGAGGAGGGGAATAGGGAGGTTCTGTTTTTTTACTTATATTTAGACATGGCAGATATTTCTGTTTAATTTTGTTACATGGAAAAACAACTAAACATAACATCAGAAATTGAATTTGCAAGATGGCCAGAGTCAAAGATAGAAGAAATCAGCATGGTCTTGAACGAAACAAATACTGTCAGACTAATCAAATTTCCTGCTCAGGTGGGGACACAGAAAGTAAAAGACTTTGCTTTCCTTTTCATGAGACTTTAGATGGGGTTTCCTTCCAAGGTGTGACCTTGCTCCTGCCAAAAAGAATTATGATGAAGATTGTAAACTCCACTTGTAGACAGTAACTTTCTTGAAATCAGGAACCTTGTGTCCTATTCAGCTTTGTACCTCACTCCCTCCACATACATGCAAAGAGGATATGACAGTGCCTTTCTCATTGTAGCTACATACTTAGTCCTTGAATGAATGAAGTAAAAATAACCTTTTTCCTCAATTTCATTTAATTCAATTCAACAAACATTAATTAATAATTTAATATGTTTAGTATACTGAATTACATTCTGGGAATGCCAAGACAAAATAACAACAAAAATAGACCCTGCCCTCAGGAAGCATCCATTCTCCCAGGTGATCCAACACAAGCAAATGCCACATATGCCAAAAGTGAGAAACTACATAACATGGTGAATACATGGCTAATCTAGAAGCTGAGATGATCTGGGGTCAAGTCTTAGCCACTGACACAAACTGGGTAGATGACTTAGGACAAATCACTTAACCTCTCTGTGTTCTGGGCAACTCTGTAAGATTGTAAATGGCAGTGGAGGTGTGCACCTACATTAGTAGAGGCATCATTCCTCATCTGGGAATTTCCTATACCAATAAAATCACAGACCCAGTCCCTATCTGTGTGTGTGTGTGCACATGTGTGTAGGAGGTGAAAAAATGTCTCATATAATAAAAGGTGGAAGCTCAGGTTTGTTTTGGAGAATTCTAAGGGACAAAGCTGAGAAGGGAATATATTCCAGACAGGAAGACACCTATAGTATAGAGATACTATATGTGTGTGTGTGTGTATGTGTGTATAGAATGTGTGTATACATATATACAAACATATATAATGTGTGTATACATACATATGTATATACACACACATATATATATATATAATGTATGTATACATATATGTGTGTACAGATATATATATATATATATATATATATATATATATATGTAGTTTTGTTTTTGTGTCCCTAGCACAAAATAAGCATTTACTAAATGATTACTGGATTTTTATCATTCATATAGATATGCTGTACCTGATCTGAGCCTTACAGGATAAGGACTCCAACTGGTGGAGGGGAGAAGGTATTAGAAGTATGGAGAACATCCTATACAAAGGCATGAGGTAGGATGTAGGTAAGAGCCCAGGGAATAGCTTATAGAGCACTTTGGCTGCAAAGTAGATTACCGTGAAATGTGGCTGGAAAGGTCAATGGGAATCAAACTGTGGAGGGCGGAGAGAGAGAGAGATTTCACTTGTTCAAACTAGTAACAACTAAGTGGTTGGACTGAATAGTTATCAGGCACTGCTCCAAAAGTAGGCATTCCCTTTTGCCTTTATGAAATTTACAATTCATTTTGGTTCATTTCAGTTTGAAAGGGAGTGGGTCTCAATGGGAAGTTACAACTCTTAATTTGCATACCAGACTTAGAAGCATTAGAAAACTAATGATGAAAATCCATGGCCCTATGAGATCATCTGGTTTATTATTGGGTCCCAAATATGTTAGAATATTCAGCAACCAGAAGGAAAATGAAGCAGTAAGACATTCGTAATTTCCCCTCATTGAATGGTTATTGCAGGCTAGATTTAAAGCCAAAGAGCAAGTAAAAGCATATTTATGGCATGGATAAACAGTATTTCTACATGAATGGGCAGATAAACAAAATTTAAAGGAAGATAAAAATGAACTAACCCAACAAAAAAAGAGGGTAAACTTTTAGGGAAGTAAGCAGAGGACAAGAGAAAACAAATCAGTCATGGGATGTAAGGAAACAAGAAAAGACATGATGCGATGGGGCTCTCTAAAGAGACTATCATGGAGGGTATGCATAGTACATGGAGG
Organism: Potorous gilbertii; assembly: GCA_028658325.1. Classification (NCBI taxonomy): domain Eukaryota; kingdom Metazoa; phylum Chordata; class Mammalia; order Diprotodontia; family Potoroidae; genus Potorous; species Potorous gilbertii. The sequence goes on along the minus strand of CM053770.1, from coordinate 23,769,825 downwards.
ACTGGGTAGTAAAGATTGTTTGAAGGACATATCACTTCTTCCATTTGGGAAGTTTCAACTCCAGCAAATCTCAGTAATCAGCTCTTAATAATTCCAAGGTCCTTTATTTTAAGAAGCAATTATATATTTTAGGTTCATGACATGAAAATCATTTGCAGGAACTGAAGAGTATTTACCCCAGAGAAGACTCTGGGAAACTTGTTAGCTGCCTTCAAATATTTGAAAGGATAGCATGTGGAAGAAGGTTTGGACTTGTTCTTTTTGGCCTTATGTGGCCAAAAGGAGAAGTGGGCAGATGTTGCAGAGGCAATTTTAGGAAATGTTGGGGAAATTTCCTAACAATTAGTGCTATCCCAAAGTGGAATGAGAAGACTCAAAAGATAGCACACACATCCCTCCTTGAGTGGAGGCTGAATGCTCACTTGGCTCGTATATTGTCATGAAAATGCCTTATTGAGTGCGGTGTTCCTCTAACTCTAAGATTGCAAGATTTGGAAATTTCTGTGTGCCCAAGAAGCATTCTTGAAATGAATTTTGAGTCTAACCAAAATTTGTCAAATGCTCCTTGTAAAAATCAATACTGTAAAATCTGATTAAGGAAATCATCTATAATACATGGATCCATCAAAAATATAAGGGAAGGAAGGAAGAGAAAGAATGAAGAAGGAAGAGATGAAAAGAAGTTTTTGACATATCAGTTCCACAAGCATTTATTAGAAGTCTGCTATGTGTGATGTGCTGTACTAGTCTTTGGTGATACAAGGCTGCAAGACTGTTTTTATCAATAGAATAGTCCACCTTCTGGGCAGGTGCCCTTCCCATAGAGGTTTCCCTGAACTCATGTAAGAAATGAGTCACATAATAAATGGCTACATTTTCAATAGATTCATTGCCAGTTGAAAATGAAGTAGAGTACATAGATTTTATTATAATTTTTTTGCTGCAATGGTGCCTGTGATATATAGGAGATCTGGCTCCTTTGCCTTTTTTTCATTAAAAACATCATAAAACATTTAGGGGTCTGGGCAGAAATTGCTGTGACCTCTATTTATAATTGAAGAAAGTAATGTTTCCTTTAAAATATTACTGGAGAGCCATATTCCTGACCGGGAGACCTTGAAGCTGGCTAACCAGATTTGTGCAGATTTCTCCCCTCCTGTGTGCAATTATGAAAGAGATGGCAAAACCACGGCCAACACAAAGGAAAACAACTCGGGAAAAATAAGAGTGATTGGGCCAAGCTTATAAGAACATCGGGGTTTTTTGTGTCAAGGAGAGAAGAAAATCTCCCTCTTTTAAGGTTGCTAACGTGCTATGTCTGTGCTTTTTTCTTTCTCAATATAGGCTCTTTGGGATAGAGAGAATGCTGGAGACAGTGCCATATGGACATTGGTCAAAAGAGTTGGGAATTTTTAGACTAGAAAAGATGTTACCTAACAGAACGTAATTGTTGCCTTCAGAGATTAGAAGGGTTGTCATGTGGAAGGGAGATTAGACTTTTTCTACTTGGTCCCAGAGGGCAGAACTAATGAGGGGAAATGAAGGGAAGGTACAAAATGGTAAATTCTGACTGTAAGAAAACAAGTTCCTGCCAATTACAACTCACCAGTAATGGAATGATGGGCTCTTTGAGACATACTGGGTCACTCACCACCCATGGGATCTTCAAGCTAAAATTGGATGACTACTAGTTAAGTGAGTCAGAAATGGATTCTTGTTCAAGTATGGGTTGATGATCTTGAATTGCCTTGCAACTCTGCAGTATTTGTTGGGGATGAGATGCATATACCATCATCTTCTAAAAGGGGATGTTCTTTTGCAACCCAAAAGAACATCATTCTGTTCTTGGCTTCTAGTTCAAGTTATTCACTCAATATCTATAATGTCTTATTCATATCTTTGTAGGTTTTACAGAATTATAAATTACGTCATTCTCTGTAAATGTACCCCCAGCACCTTAGTACGCTTTCTGGAATATAGGGGGAGCTCAATAAATCATCATTCATTGAATGATTTCACTCAGCAGTTACTTTCTTGAGGCAGTGAGTCACAATGTTTCCATTGAGAACTAGCCTGAGTTCATAGAGGCATGGGTTCAAGTCTTGACTCCATCATAGTGTGATCTGTACCTCTATTTCTTTAACTGTTGTAAATGAGGCAATAATATAATACCTGAAGCACCGACTATGCAGGGTAGTTTTAAGGCTCAAATAAGGCAGCACTTGCAGAACACTTTGCCAACTTCAAAATGTTTCATTAATGTCAATTATTATTAAGTTCATGGAGAGCTGGAACTAAAAGGCTTTGAGATTCATAGATTCCACTCTGAAATGGACCTCAGTGGTGAGGACCAGTGACCACTAGAAAACTAATGATTATCTAGATTATTCCCCAATCCCCTTTACATGTGAGGAAACTGAAACCAGGGAGGAGAAATGACTTACAAAAGTTCCCACGGGCAGTGAATAGCTAAGGTGAGATTGCCCTGACACCACTGATTTCAAGTTCATTGTTCCTTCTACTTTGCCATACTTCTCCTATTATCTTCAAGGGCACCCATTCACCCCCTTGAGCTGAGATGTTATCATTCTTCAGCCTGACAACTCTGGCACTGTGTGAAGAGGATTAAGAGTCTCCATAATATGTCTTAGATAAGATAATCTCAGCAATAACTGCACATAAATTCATGGGTTACCAATAAACTAATTCTTCACTTCCTTTGTACAGAAACATTGTGGCAGACCCTGCTAAGCCACACCAACTTCTTTAAGGTTCCTCCCCCACCACTCCCAGTACTAGAAATTCCTACCAAGTTGAGGAAAATTTGAAAAAGTAGGAAAGCTCAAATGGGGAAAATTCGAATAACTCCGTACATTCTAAATAAAAACCACATTTATGTTCTATCATCCTAACCCAGGTGAAGCCACTGACCCATCTTCAGAAGGGCCCATGCTTGAGACTGGTCTTTGGTGTTGTTTATTTATTTTCGTTTATGTAACTGTACTGCTGATGAATATGGATTGATCCACACATGTTACCTTTCCCTACATAGTTTATGGCAAAGAGCACAGATTGGTGAGAGAGCTGGTTTGGGCAAGGAAGGTAGGCTATGGCCATGGAACTGACTAAGCAGGCCAGCCCCAGTGGAGATGGAAGCCATGAACATGGTTTTCTAGACATGCCATTAGGTGTCATACTAGAAGAATTTTCGCAAATAATTCATTTTTGTCGACAATTTGCATCAACCCCATCCTTTGTTGTGTACCTGTCTATGATGCCTTCTTTTCTTTGTTTCACAATACCTGGCATGTAATAGATACTCAATAAATGGTTATTGATTGCTTTTGAGTTTTAATATGGCATTACTCTGTCAAGTTCCATGGCGCTCCAGCCTCATTGCCAGAAGCCTCGTGAAATAGAAGTCCATCCCCAAGTGAGAGCTGTCTCAGGATGTTTTGCCTCCACATAAAGGCTGTTGGCTTGTGAGTCACACTTTGGAGTTTTGCTTGCCCCCAAAAATCTATTTTTCTTTGTCACCCTCAATATATTTTTATGACATTAATGATATTGTTTCCTCTTTCTGGGTGGTTTTGAGTTCCCTGGGCTTCCATTTGCTTTTAAACAAAGTCTGGAACATAAATATATAATGGATTCATTTAGAATCAGAATTTTTAGGCTTGACTTTTGTTGAGATAACTAAACTGCAGAGTCGTTCAGAGCACATGGAAGCCTTCAGGCCTTTGTGTTTAAATGTGTTCTTCACTTTTATATTGCCTTCCCTCCCCTCCCACCCCGTTTTCCCAATTGTAGTCCAGTAACAGCTGAAAAGATTTCACAAAGAGGGAGATGATGCTGTGAATCTCTTTATTATCACATAGCAAATGAAAGGAAGGCGAGGGAGTATTTAAGCAAACCTGGATGAACAAAAATGCATGTAAGGATGTGGGTCATGATGGACATTTGTGGTGGGCACTCGCCTTCCTGTTCTGCTGTGCCTGGACTTTCTGATATTATTGTTTCCATTTGTCTACATTTGGAGGTGCCTGTTTATTGTCCACCTAGTGCATAGCACTATTCTGGGAAGGAAGGAAGGAAGGAAGGAGGGGAAGGAAGGAAGGAAGGAGGGGAGGGAAGGGAGGAAGGGAGGGAGGGAAGGGAGGGAGGAAGGGAAAGGAAAGGAAGGAAGGAAGGGAGGAAGGAGGGGAAGGAAGGGAGGAAGGAAGGAAGGAAGGGAGGGAGGGAGGGAGGAAGGGAAAGGGAAGGAAGGGAGGGAGGAAGGGAAAGGAAAGGAAAAGAAAGGAAAGGAGAGTGGAAAGGAAGGAGGCAGGAAAGGATAGAGGAAGGGAAAGAGGAAGGAAGGGAGGAAGGAAGAAGGAAGAGAGGGAGGGAAAAAGCTTAAGAAGGGAATGAGGGAAAGAAGAAAGAGAGGGAGGAGAGAGACAGACATAGAACCAGAGCGATATGGATCATTGCTTAATAATTACATCTACCCAATATGTTTTTCTATATCTAAGCTGGCTTTTTATAACTTCGTTTGTATGACCTTAGTTCTTTTGCCAATGACTACAAATGAATTCTCGGAAATTGCAAATCCACCCTAAAGTGGCCATTAGAAGCCTCTACTACTCTAGAAGCAGTATCTCCCCAGACCTATACATGACCCCACTGGCATGGGAACAGTGGAAAGGAACCAAAGAGAAAGCTTACTCCTTTTTTTTTCATTTCATTTAACATCAGATGCCTGCCAGGGACAAGAAAAGTTTGGTCAGGGGACTATAGAGGTGACATTGGCATTTTGTTGCTCCTACGGAGGGAAGACACAGTATACAGTCCTATCCACTAGGAATTCTACCTAGTGATCTGGAATCATGGGACTCAGGTCATGCCATATTTGATGTTTGGAATGCCCTGTTGACTGTCTTTAGCTACAGAAACCCTACCCTTCCTTCAAGACTCTACTGAAACTTCATCCTCCCTGAAGCTGTCCACGATAAGCTCAACTAGAAGCCTTACCATCCTTTGTCATGATAGAATGCTTACTGTGGAGAAGTGTCATCTTTTCTTCCCAATTGAACTGTAAGCTCCTATATTTCAGTGAAGCTTATGTTATGCCTTATGCTAAAAAACTTACTTCATCCTTTTGTTTCCATAAGCCATTATTTCACCAACATGGGTCTTCCCACTAAAGCTATTCCTAATCCTGCTGGGCCTCAGGAGAGCAGAGAAGGGGAGGGAACAAGCAATTTATGTGTCTGTGACATGCTCTGTGCTAAGTGCTTTACAAATATTATCCCACTTGATCAGTAGGCAGTCTTTGTGAGTTGCCTTAGATGGAAAAACTCGTTTACCTGTGGTCAATATGCTAATAAGAATCTCCAGGCTTAGCTAGGCCACTCCTTGGACAACAGATATACAGACATCATCATGGCATGGAGGTAATCCCAGGTTCTTGAAAACTAATCCAATGACATGGAAGCTGGATGCTTTTCAAGGAGGACCTAACCCCATTCAGGAATAAGAATTCACTTTGTATAGCTCTTCATTTCCCCTTCTCAAATGTCCTCATATTTATTTTTCATATAATCTGAATAAATTCTATATGATACGCACATGATATGGCAGATAGATATCTAGCCTTGGAGTTTGGAAGACCTACATTCAAATCCTGCTCTGGATATATACTGGTTATGTGACCTTAGACAAGTTATGTAACCTGTCCCTACCCACAGGAAACTCTCTAAAACTCAAATGAATGAATAATTTATTAAAAGACATTTAATAATAGCTTACTTTATGCAAAGCCCTGCACAGAGTTGGAGAGGTGTAGATCTGTATTAATAAAGGAAGTTCTCTGGGATCTCCTTCACTAATGATTTTACTCATAAATCTGATTTTTTTTACTACTCTATATACGTCGATATCATCTTCCATATGTAAACGTAAGCTACAAAAGGTCAAGAACTGTTCCATTTTATTTTTGTATCCAAAGAGCAGCAAAGCGTCTAGCACGTGCATTACTAGGATCTTAATACATACTTATTCATTGATCATCATCGATTGCTAATAGATCATAACACTTTCATGTCCACCAATCACTTTCCTCACAACAACTTTTGAGGAGAGTGGAAAAAGTGTTATTATTTCCAATTATAGGTGGGAATTCAATAAGTGTTAAAGCTGGGACACAGATCTTCTGAGGACCAAGCTAAGGTTTGGATGGATGGATGGATGGATGGATGGATAGATGGATGGAAGGATAGATGGATGGATTAATAAATAGTAAAAATTGTCTAATCCTGATTCTACCCTTAGATCATCTGTGAGGAGTGTGAGGAACTTAGTGGCTGTCAGTCACACTGGAGAAAGGTTGTTCATAGTCATTCTTTTCAAACCTTGGTTTCTCCAAATGCCTCTGCTCATCATAACAGGGAAGAGAAAGCCACTCAGGAACCAGAGGCTTGCATAGAAATCTGCAAGCCAAATAGTTACGCAAGGTGAGACAAAAGCCAGAAAAAGCCAAGTTTCAAGAAAGGTTAACAATCTTCCAGCCAAGTGAAACAAGACACAGTCAGAGCCAACCATCTTCCCCCTCAAGCTCCCAATCGTCCCTTGTTTGACTTGGGTTATTCACTATTTAACAGCAAGCCTTCGGGTAACTTGGCTCACTTGAGAGATATCACACTTTCCTTTAAAAAAATTGAGCTTTAGAAGAAAAATCTTGGCGTCGTCTTATTTCTTTTTAAACATTTTTGTCAGCTGAAGGGCCTTACAGTCATCTTGTTTGTGCAGTGCTTTCGCTGTACATTTTTATCGTGGCTGTGTTTATGTTGCATGTCTAATTAGCTTCAACATACCAGATGAATTGTCTAAACCCGTCTGGCATGCCATAATTTTGCAAAGCTTCTCATCTGCTAAAAAATATATTTGGGATGGTTTTAGATTTCAGGAATCAAAAGGCGTTGATGGATCTGGTTCACCAGAGGAATTATTTTAAGGGGGGCACTGGGTGGAGTCACTTGCCAAGCTGGCTGGTTGCAGCAGAGAGGGGGCCCAAATGGCTTTTGCAATTCTGATTTAAGAGCTTTTAAGCCAAAAGCATCAGCTCTTATTTTTCCTTGAAAATGAAGGGAAACAAATTGTGTGGCTGAGAAAGCCTTCTGCCATGCCAAGATCAAGGAGGCACACCTTGTAATAAGGCTTGCATGGATGGCATGAGGAGTCAGGGTGGGAGGAAGGGGAAAAGAAACTTAGGGTAGGAGGAAGAATTAGGCCAGGTTGCCCCAATCTGTATCCCACTTGAAGCTTCCATTCCCTCATTTCCAAGTGTCTGTTGAATTCAATAGAAGGAGGAAAGAATATTTTTTTTCAGAGAACCTGAGTTCAAATCCTGGCTATATAACTAACTATATATGTGACCCTGAGCAGGCCCTCTCTGGGCTTCAGTTTCCTCATCTGTAAAATGAAAGTGTTGGTATTAAAGAAGGGATTCTTAACCTTTTTTGTCATAGATCACCTGCAATTTGTGTGAAAAAAATCTGAATATTTTTGTCTATTGCAAGTCAGCAGTGCATCATGATGAGCAAGAGTACTGATGCAATTTTAAACTGTGTTTCAAAAGGTATAATGTTGAGAACAAAGTATGCTCCAGACCTGCTGTGCCTTGTCCTATTCAAGCCACACCTGGATTACTGCTTTCAGTTCTGGAAATTATGTTTTAAGAAGCACATTGACAAGCAGATGGAAAGGGGGAGAAAGTCCATACTATACAGAAATTGATGGAATCTGTGGATGTTTAGCCAAGAGACAAAAAGACTTCAAAGGGACATGATACCTGTCTTCAAGTATTTTGAAGGGATACCACATATAAGAGACATCAAACTTGTTCTGATTCGTCCCAGAGACCAGAACTAGAATCAGAGTCCAAAGTCATAGACAAGAAGACTTAGACTTGACAGAAGTAGAATCTTGCTAATGATGAATGCTGTACAAAAAAAAATGAATTATTCTGGGAGACAGTGGCTTATCCATCATTGGAGCTCTCCTAGGGAAATCTAAATGACCATTTGTTGGTGATATTGTCTGTTCAAATCAATCCAATACATATTTGTTAAATGCCTACTCTGTCCTGGGCACTATGAGTTGTTGAGGATGCAATAGCAAAGTCAAAATAGCCCCTGTATTCAATGTGCTTACACTCTGTTGTAGAGTTGTTCTGGTCAGTTGTGACCTGGACTAAGTGACCTCTCTGGTCCCCTCCAACTCTGAGATTTTTTGATTCTCTAAAGCTCTGATTGTCCCATTTTTAACTAGCTGACCAGCAGGGATAGGGGCATAAAGAGAGGATATGGGAACCAGGATGCAAGGTACATAATGTAGAATTAGTAGAACTACTCAAGCATTGTTGTCCCCACAAAATTACAGCTTCACATTCCAGATAAAGATACTGCAGAGAGAGGGAGGAGTTCTCATTTGGTAAAGGAATGATGTAGACTCTCTAGTACAATTCTGCTGTAAAAGAATACTGTCTTAGGAGGTAGAAATTCTCTTGTCACTGCTTCCTATTAGGAGTGTTCTCTCTGATTCCATGTTGAGCCCCTTGGCTTTAGGCCACTCTTCCACATGCCTTAGTTTTCCTCTAGTCTAGCCCTTGGATTTGGCAACCCATGAATTTGCCTTGGTAGAATGTGACATCCTGTTAACTCCCATGAACCACAGCTTGGATCTGATCTTTCCCTTGTGCTCCTTGAAAGACCATTCTCAATCCCTCATGCCCCCAAGAGGTAGAGATTCATTCTTTGGCAGCTATGCTGAGTAAGTGTTAATTGTTTGATTCAAGGAAATGCAAGAAATATTTATTTCAGAGCTTTACTAGGCTTTGAAGGAAGTCAGGGAATAAGATGCATTTGTGATAATGTCATTCAGGAACTCAGCTAACGTTCTTGCTAAAACTATGAAATTTAAAATGAATTTATATCTTAGTGTGACTTTTATTGATTTTTTTAAACATTAGGGTCAGTACCTTATACTTTATAAAACTTGATTTATGGTAGGCATTGATGTTTCCAATTTACCTCCTCCATGTGACTTTTCCTTATCCTCTCTGACAGCTACTGGTGTTTCCCCACTGAAACTGCCTTGTTTTAATTTTGTGTATAGTTTAAATATGTATGTTTCCCCCAATAGAATGCAAGTTTGTTGAAGGCAAGGATCATTTCTTTCATGTCTTTGTATCCTAGTATCCTCCCAACATCAAATATTTTATCAAGTTCCCCACTGTATAAATATAAACGATTTTTACTTAATTTGCATATATCTCATATGTCAACATACATCGTCCTTCCCCAAAGTATATTTTAAGTTCCCTGAGGAAAGGGCCTGTTTCTTTCTATTTTTGTCTTTTTTTTCCTCCTGTACCTGGCATAGGGTCTCCTCTTTACATGCAGTAGGTAGTTAACATTTGTTTAATTGACTTGCTTTTGACTAGTACCCTACTAAGTAGAGTTAGGGGAAGTAGAAGGCGACAATTCTCAAGAGAACTGTAATATATTTTTTTCAGCCTCTATCGTCAATAGCTCTTGGTAGAGAGAGGATGGACTCTCCTTCAGTTGCAAAAACCTGGCAACCTAATAGGAGGAAACCTGAGTAACATGGCCAGATTGACTAGCTAAGTGTGAAGGTATTAAATGGCCCAAGTACCCAGTGGGAGCAGGGTCTATTTAGGGAAAGGAAAAGTTTGGATTTCGAGAGAGAAGTCATCTATGTAAAACATTACATATAAAAAATAGAATGACAATATCAACTTTAAACAGATAGGATAACAGCACAAAATGGTGTTCAAGGTCCCTTTCAGTTCTCAACCTATGTGCTTAGAAACCTAATGCATCGATAGCTTTGTCACATGTAAGCAACTGAGAACCGAGATGGTGAAGACTATAAGCTCATAGTAAAAGCAAGATAACTGTACTTTAGGGTAGCGTTGTTCCAGAAGGCTTTAGAAACAGAGGGTATTGATTGTGAAATATTAAGAATAAGTTGAGTTCACAGAAAGGCAGACAGAGTGTGAGTAAAGGTAAATAAGTTGGGATACAAATTCTGTGTTCAGAGTGCAATCAAGATTCCAATCTGGCTTGACAAGAAAGTTTTTATGGAAGAATAATGAGAGAGAAAATTGCGTGGGTGTTGTAGGGGTAGACTGGGGAAGCCCTTGAATGCCAAGCTAAGAATTTTGAATTTAAACCTATCTGTAATGGGGGAGCCATTGGAGATTTTGTGACTTGACAGCACATAATGGAACAAGTTTAACTTTTTAGTTTGGTAGAGAGACAATGAGACCGTTTCAAGATAAATTCAGTCACAGAAAAGAAATACTGGTCACAGGCAAACTCGTTGAAATTGTCCCTGTAGAAATGATTCTGCCCAACTTTTTTTTTTTACCTGATTGACTTTTCCCAATTTCTGTAAGTTTCTGAGTCACTTGTTGTCTTCATAGTAACTACTTGATAAATTTAATGCAAACAAATTTGGGGGACTTTGTCCAAAAATAATTCAAGCCATACTGAATGATATCAAATGGGAGCTTCTTGAGTTAATTTCTCTTTTCTTTCAAGAAGATTGCAAACATGTTTTCCTGCTTCCATGGTGACATGACTCTCAGTAGACAGCTGATGGAGGCTCTTTTAGTTTCAAAAGTCTGGAAACTTAATAGGAAGGAGGAAAACTGAGAAACCTGGCCAAATTGATTAGCTAAGTATAAGGGTATTGAGTAGCCAGAGAACCCAAAAAGAACAAAATCTATTTAGGGAAAGGAAAGAAAGTTTTGATTTCAAGCAAAAGGAGCCTATTAACTTTATAACCGCATTGAAAGGCAGTATAGTCCAGTCAAAAGAGCATTGACTTTGAAGTGAGGAGACAGTTGGGTTTGAATCCCACCTCCAACACTTACCAGCTATGTGATCTTGGGCAAATTATTTCATTTCTCTGAACTTCAGTTTCTTGTTCTATCCATTGGGAATGATGATATCTGTAGGACTTAACTCTCAGCATGGGATAGCGGATCAAGAACTATTCTAGAAGTTGTAAAGAACTTGCCTCTGACAACTGAAATGTGTAACTCTGAGCAAGTCACTTAGTATTCTAGAGCAGTAGGGTCATATGTGTAAAAACAGGTCCCACTAAACCATAGATAATGGTCTTCTTGGCTATATGTTGTCTTTGCTGTTGATGTTGACTCATTCCAGGCATGTCCAACTTTTCATGACCCCATTTGGGGTTTTCTTTGCAAAAATATTGGAGTGGTTTGCCTTTCCTTCTCCAGCTCATCTCTCAGATGAAGAAACTGAGGCAAACAGGGTTAAGTGACTTACCCAGGGTCACAGAGCTAGTAAGTGTATCCAGCTGGATTTGAATGCACATCTTCCTGACTCCAAGCCTAGTGCCCTATGCACCTCACCACCTAGCTTCTCCTGGATATTGACTTAGAAAATCACAAGATGATATTATCTAGGTCATATAATATTTTTATTCATTTATTAAATATTTCCCAATTACATTTTACTCTGCTTCAGGCCACGCTCAGTGGACCACATGGTATTTGACATAGTAGTGATCCACGCTAATAGAGGTGGTTTTCTAGCCTTGAAGTTCCCTGAACCAATGAAATTGCAAGTTTATTCTCTATCCCTATTTACAGCCAAGGATTATTTTGAGAATCAAATGAGATGAATGTAAAGCATTTAGCAAATCTTAAAGCATCATGTGAATGTCTGTTATTATTCATTTAAGTTGTCATAAATTATAAACTATTTATTGTTGAAACTGATGAAATAGTGTAGATATGATGCCAGGTCTGGCTGTGCCTCTAGCTGCAGGTTCTTTTTCCTCTGTTCAAATAACCCTATAACAATAAACTGTATCCTCAGGAAATGAAGCCTCTTGCTTTCCCACCAGTACCTGGCCACAGTGCAATGCCTTCTCATCCCTCAGCCACTCCAGGCTTTCTGCCTGGACTAAGCAGAGCCATGTTGTAGGAGCTAAAGGCAGATGACCAATGGAGATCTAAAGGAGGCTTCTGCTAGGCAGGAATACAGAGCCACTATTTCTGAAAAGAGCTATTGTCTCCAGAAAGCACAGCCGTGTGACTCCGAGACTGCCTTTCACCTCCAAATGAATGTAATGTCTCATCTGAGGGAGGCATCACTGGACACCTGAAGATAAAAGTCTTAAGCAGAGAATGGTCATGGAGGATTTGTTTTGACTTCAGATGATAGACCTTGAGTGTACTCTGAATTCCTGTCTTTGGGGAGCAAGAAGTCTTTTCTTTAAGGGATTCCCAAACATCTGGCAGATCCCCCAGAGTCAGAATGGGGATTTGGAGACTCTTAAGGGATACTCAGATTACAGAATTGTGCAGATGAAAGAAGATGGAAGGGGGAAGAAAATGCTCAAAGTTCATTGTTCCTTTTTTCCTCAAGCCTTTGGGACAGGACTTTTTCAGATAGTGCTATAATAGTAAAAAAAAAAAAAAGGAGGAGAAAAGTGGTAAAGATAAACCCTTGCCAGAAGCTGCAATTTACACATTGGTTTGTAAATTTCTACTCCTCCAGTACTGATTGTCTGTGTTGTGCCAACATGTTCTCGATAACACAAAAAACTCGCTAATATTTAACACATGTTTACTTCATACTGTTTCATTTAAACGTTAGAAATAAGCCAAGGCTCTATTTAGCAACATGAGTCACTCTCCTGATTGACTTGTTCAAGGCTTGATTTTTTTAATAAGGATGCTGGGCATGGGAAGGAGTGGGAGAGGTAGAAATTGGAAGCCCTGTGGAAGCTAGAGATTCTGTGATGGTTTCTTCAAGTTCTGGTCTTGGTTAGATCAGTGACCTTAAAGTCTGCAGGCCCACTCCCCCAACCATGTAGAGGCTATGCTGACTTTGAAGTCAAGAAATCCTGGGTTTGAGACCTACCTCAGACACCTGCTAGATGTATGACCTTAGACAAGTCACTTCATCTCTTTGTCCTTCAAAAGCCTCAACTGCAACATGATCTCTAAGGTCCAATTCTAATTTATGATCTCTTGATGCAGATCACAATCCATCCATGCCTGCCCCATTGGCCACAACTTTTGTCCATGTTGTCCAATGAATTTTTATTATAGCCAATTCCTAATTGTGTATGTGTGTGTGTTTGTTTGTCAGATCAGTAATTTCATTAGTATATGGACCTCCCAGTGAGGAAATTCCCTCTTTCAGTGCAGATCAGCACCTACTATCTACCCTGATGTCTTAGAGAGTGACCTGAAGTGGTCACATGACTTTTCCCAGTGTTCTACAGTCAATATGTGTCAGACAAGTCTAGGACTCAGGTGTTCCATTCTCTGACAGTACTCTTTATCCACTATGGTGCATTGACTCTTTAACCCATACTTGACCTATTTTCTTTTCTTTCTTTCTTTTTTTTGGTGGTTGGAAATACCTGCAGTAAAAGGCGATTGTTTCTGTTTTGCCTTGATCCAAATTTTAATATATCAGTGAGTATACTGGTTTGATGAAACTCACCCAGATCAAGTGCTATGGTAATAATGAAGAGAAGGGGAAATGAAGGAGAAGGAGAACTAACATTTATATAGTGCTTATGGTTTGCTAAGCACTTTAAAATATCATCTCTTTGGATCCTCACAACAGTGCTTGGAGGTAGGTGGAGTATTACCCATTATCTCCATTCTACAGATAAAGAAATCAAGGCAGACAATGGTTAAGTGACTTGTGCAGAATTACACAATAAGTAAGTATCTGAGGCCAGATTTGAACTCAGGTCTTCCAGGCTCCAGGTCCAGCACTTTATCAGCTAAGTCACTTAGCTGGCTCCCCTCAAAATCCCCTTGACTTTACTGTACATATATGTACATAATTACTGATATTTGTGCAGGCTGTTTTCCCCAAAAGAATATAAATAGCTCAAGGACAGGGACTGTTTAATTTTTTGTCTTTGGATCCCCAGCACCTAGCAGAGTACCTGACAAAAAGCAGAGGATTAATAGATACTTGTTGGTTGATTGATGGATGGATGCCATGCCTCCTGTCACCCAGCAGAGGATTCTTTTATAAAGAAAATAATTATCCGCACTTTATCTGATTTAAAAAAAATACATTTTCATAAGTCAGGGTGTGCTAGTCTGCCTAAGCTAGCAAAGAGCCGAAAGAGAATAGGGGTGAGGGCAGCAGTGTAGACAGTTGACTGAGAGTAGCTAAGCTGTGAGAGTGTCTAGCCCTTGCCCACTTTGGGCATAGGGAAGAGTCCACATGGCAGAGGGGAGGAAGGAGATTGCATTGTGGTGGCCATCAGAAGGGCAAGACCCAGTGACAGGGGTAGTCACTGAGCAGAAGCCCCCTCCCAGGCAAGAAGCTTCACTCCAGTCTGTCCTTCTCTCAGCTGTCAAAGTGAGATTCACTAAAGGCAAGTCCCTGCCACACATCACCCCCTTTCCACTTTTTAGTAAAATCTAGTGACTCCCTATGACCACCAAGATCAAATAGAAAATGCTCTGTTTGTTTTTTAAAGCCCTTCGCAACCTAGTCTTACCTGCTTATCCAGTCGGTTTACATTTTATTCTTTCATATTCTTAGAAATCCAGCTACACTGACCTTGTTCCCATCACACAATGCTCCATCTCCCATCTCTCTGATTTTTCTCCCTGGCTGGAACACGCTCTCTCTTCATCTCTATCACCTGGCTTTACTGACTTCTTTCAAGATTCAGCTCAAATCCCACAGATCTTCTGCAAAGATTCTTTTCCAGTCTCTTACTATTACTGGCTTCTTACTGAGATGGCTTCTGTTCTACCCTGTCTTTATTTTGTATATACCTAATTATTTACAGTAGCTCAGTGGCACAGTATATGATAGAGCATAGTGCCTGGAGTCAGAAGACCAGAGTTGGGGTGACCCTGGGCAAGTCACTAAACACTGTTTGCAGTTTCCTCTTCTGTAAAATGAGCTGGAGAAGAAAATGGAAAACCACTCCATTGTCTTTGCCAAGGAAACCTCAACTGGGGTCATGAAGGGTCAAACACTACTGATAATGACTAAAAACAAATAATTTACATGTTGTCTCCCCCGTTAAAATGTGAGCTCTTCATCTTCCTTTTCATCCCCAGTCCTTGGCACAGTACCTACAGCATAGTAGGCCCTTAATAAATGGTCATTGACTGACCAGCTCTCTATTGGCCCCATACTAATTATATCTGAGTTGGACTTTGACTCAGTCCAAGCCAGGGCCAAATAAAGAGTCCACATTTACCACCTGGTTAATAGGCACTTTCCCCATCACCACCTTTGGCCTCTCAACTTACAAGCTCACTGCGTTTGAGTTGGCATAGGGTCTGCTTCTCATGGGAGCTGTCCATCTTCCACAAAACTGTGATCCCCTTCAGTAAGGATCCTGGCCAATGATGGAAGACCGTGTTCAGTGTTAAAGTTCAGTTTGGAGTCTAGAAGTCATAAGGGTCTTTTCTTTGGCATTTGTCCAGTTCAGAAAACAAGGTAAGTCAATATGAAGGGTCAACTGAATTTGCATAGGTCTATAAGATCTCTAGTTCCTGGAAAAGCCACTTTAACTTTCTCAGCATCAGTTTCCTGGTCTGTAAAATGGGAAAATAATGGTGTGTTCTTCCCACCAGAGGAGATAAGATATGTAAAGCGTTTTTCAGGGTTTAAAACATTATATAAATGTTAGCTATTACTATAAGCTGAATATGCAAGAGCCATGAATGTGGTCTTTGGCCATTCAGGCTTTAACATGACTAAATCCAGAAGATAGTGTGGTGCAGTGGACAGAGGACCTTCCTCAAATTCAAGAAAACTTGGCTTCCTATTCACCTTTGATGAATACTAGACAAATCATCTAGCATCTCAGGGGTCTGAGCTCTCTCTGGACATCTTTCTCCACGATGTCCCAGCATCATTCTGCCCTGGAGGATCCCCTCCCTGTACTTGAAGACCCCTTCTTCCTAGAACCTCCCTTTTAAAGAAGGCTAATCCATGCTAGCTCTGTTCATTTATTTATTCCTCCCCAAACGCTACTTTAGTCCTTAGGGACTAAAAGTAGTCAAGTATTCTCTTCTTATGACTCCATTTTCAACTTTCTTGTAAGTTTTGTCCTTCTCCCCCTATTAGAATGTTCCTTGAACAATCTGGAACTATGCCCAAAGGACTTTCAAACTGTGCATACCCTCTGATCCAGCAATACCACCACTAGGTCTGTATCCCAAAGACAGCAAAGGAAAAGGAAAAGGAACTATGTGTACAAAAATGTTTATAACAGTTTCTTTTGTGGTGGCCAAGAAATGGAAATGGAAGGGATGCCCTCAGTTGGGGAATGGCTGGACAAGTGGTGGCATGAGTGTAATGGAATAAGTATTGTGTTATAAGAAATGATGAAGGTAGTGATTTCAGAAAAAAAAAGACATGGCAAGACCTATATGAACTGATTCAAAGTGAAATGAGAAGAACCAGGAGATCATTGTGCACAGTTACAGCAATGTTGTTTGTGAAATTGGTTGAAATTGTGAAAGACAGTTATCCTAGTCAATTCAGTGATTTAAGAGAATTCCAAAGGACTCATGATGAAAAAATGCTATCTACCTCCAGAGAGAGAACTGATGAACTCTGAGTACAAATTGAAGTATAATTTTCTCACTTCCTGTTTTTTGCAATATGGCTAATATGGAAATATGTTTTGAATGATTTCACATGTATAATTAATATCATATTGTTTTCCCTCACAGTAGCTGAAGGAGAGATGGGAGAATATCTGGAACTTAAAATTTTAAAAGAAAAAAGTGCTAAAAAATAATTTTTTTAAAAAAAGGAATATAAGCTCCTTGAGGTCAGACTTTCTTTTTGTACTATTTGCATAGTGCTTGGCACATAGTAATTGTTTAATAAATTGTTGACTTGAATAAACAGAGTTGGTACTGACCTACACTGGTAGAGAGAGTTTCCCCCCATGAAAATGGAACAGTAAAGCACCCCTAAGTGAATCCAACCTAGACAAACACAACAGGATTCTCTAAGGGTGCTTCTCTGGGGATGGGGGGTGGGGAGGGAGAGAAGAGAAGGAGATGTAGTCTTGTAGTTGTTTTCAACCAAAAAACTAGTCATGGTGCAGGGTTGTCCATCAACTGGGCTTTTTTGGTTTCCTCCTCATACCTATTGATATAGTGTCCCAAAAGTCTTAGTACATGCAATTTAAAACTATTAAAGCTTAAACTGTAACAAGACTATTGCAACACCCTTGTATGTTTATTTTCATCTGGATAAAATCAGTATAATTCTTATGGGTACCTTTTCTTCCATCTATTTTCATTTTTCAGTATCAGTAACTTGTTTAATTCAACCAAGCTGAAGTTCTTTTAATTTCATACTACATTTCTTTTTTTCCCATTTCCACACTTTCACCAGCTTTGCATTCATTTTTATCTTTGCTCTAACAAAGCAGTGGTTCAGTAGCACATGGGCAGCAGCAAAATTCCTTCATATTAAGTTACATATTCTTTATATTTAATTGTGGGCATGTTGTATTCCACCGTCCTCTACCTCCAAGGAGAATGTAACTCTTTGAGACTGGAGACTGTTTCACTTTTTTTAATCAATCAGTAAGCTCTTCTTACGCATCTACTATGTGCCAGACTCTGTTCTAAATCCTAGTCTTACAAAGAAAGGCAAAACAGTTCTTGACCTCAAGGACCTTACATTTCTTCCTCCCTCCCTCCCTCCCTCCCTTCCTTCCTTCCTTCTTTCCTTCTTCTCTCTCTTTCTTTCTTGTTTACAACATTCAGTTCCACAAGCTTTTGATTCCCAAATTTTCTCCCCCTCCCTCCACACCTTCCCTCCATCCAATCTGATAGCAGCTGTACACATACATTCATATTAAAGATAGTTTCACATTAGTCATGTTGCAAAGAAGAATTATAACCAATGGAATGAACCTTGAGAAATAAGAAACAAAACAAAAACTGGAGATGGCCAATAGTATACTTTGCTCTGCATTCAGACTCCGTAATTCTTTCTGTGCGTGTGAATGGCATTTTCCATTGTGAGTCTTTTGGAGTTGTCTTAGAACCTTGCATTGCTGAGAAGAACCAAGTCTATCAAAGTTGGTCATCACATAATGTGGCTGGAATTGTTTGCAGTGTTAGAAGCTTATATTTCTAATGGAAGAGACAATATTCAAATAACTGGGCACATAGTATATAAGATGGAGATCATCTGGAAGAAGAAAGTAGGAGCAGATGGTGGGGGAAGGGGGGAAGGGAGAACTGGGAGGACCAGGAAAGAACTGAAGAAGGCAGGATTTGAGCTGATTCTTGAAGGAAGCCAGAGAAACACGGGGAGGTTTTATCTCCAGTGCCTCATGAAATCCATCATTGCACATACTTAATAAATGGTTTTGAATTGAATTGTTGGATTGAAGTAGTTTAAAAGAATATGACCACTCAGACTTAAGGTAGATTCAGCATTACATCAAGCATGATATGTTGTGGGGTGATGTGGTTTCTCTGTACCTAACAGGGGCTCAAGCACAAGAAAGGGGCCATTCCAAGAAGGGGACAGATAAATGATAAACCAATCCATGAAACAGAGATGAGCCCTTAGGAAGTGTGCTCTGTAGATCTTACAACTCTGTAATGTCTGGGTCCTTGAGACTGCTTCACAGGGCCATACCTATCAAAATGGTTCTGTAGTATTTGCTCATTCTACCTTGCTCAGACTTTGATTTAATGGTACCGTGAACTCTATGGAGTTTTATACTTGTAATATTGGTTCATTCTCACAATAAGAAAAGATTGGGGAGGAAGATACAAGACACACAGCTCCCTTAGACTATGAAATATTGGCATTCAGGTGTCTCATTTCCCCAACTCCTCTAAGGGATATGCCAGCATGGAGGAAATGGCCATAGCTGGCCTTGCAAGCCTGGGTCCTACTCCAACTTTTGGCTAATATGTGCTATTTTCAACTCTGTTAGAAAGAAATGATCTCCCCTAGAAAGTTCAGAGGGACTAGTCACACTGTGAGGAAACTGTCAATCCATGAAAGGTCCATGTTTCATCTCAGTGTGTACATGAGGAGAGGTGGGAATGGCGCATGAAAGAAAGGAGCAACCACTAATGGTCCCAATACAGAAAACCAGAGAAGTCCCTGTTGACTCACTCAGCTTGAGATGTATTCTGGATTGTAATTCGATAGGTGAACCCTATCCCATGGATGACTATGTTCTGGGTCAGAGAGATAGTTCTGCGTGTGTATGTGTGTGTGTATGTGTGTGTGTGTGTGTGTGTGCATGTGAGTGTTTAAAATCAGTGATATGGATCTTTAGATCAGCAATACGAAAACTGTTTAGGAAAAGATAAATTGGTTTCTTGGAAAGAGGTATGAGATAGGAATGGGAGTTTCTAGTCCATGGGAATTTACACAGAAGAAGAGATAGTCTGCAAAATGCATGGATGTTTGTTAGTCCTACTGTACTAATGCTACAGAATTCTCATTGTCCCAAGCCAGGGAATCTCTCTTTTTTACATACATTCACAACTCTCCTAGCAATGTATTAGAGGTTATAATTTAGTGAGCAGCTGGGAATGCATTGAGCTAAATTGAAAGGAGCAACCACTAAGCTTCTTTGATGGTGAATAACAAAGAGTGAAGGCATGTGGCTAAGACCCTGGGAGAAATGGATTTCCTGTGTAAATCCCAAACTAGACTTTCTGTTTTTTCCCCTTGCTTCTCCTGAGTGAGTTGGCCAAGCTGCACCATTTAGGGTTTATTATGGTTTATTTTAACCATTAGATAAAGAGTATGGAGAATCAGCATGGCATAGTGGATAGAGAGCTGGCCTTGAAGCCAGCAAGGCCTGAGTTCAAGTCTTGCCTCTGTTACAAACTCCAAGTGTGACTCTGGTCAAGTCACCTTCTCAGTTCTCTAGGCAACTGTCTTAGACTAAGTTAACAGAGAAGATGTCAACCTACATTAATGGAGAGAGTTTCCTCATCAATGAAATCATGGGTCTAGTCTCTCTCTCTAGACCAAGAATGCACTGTACATAGTTTACATAATCTGCTATTTCAACCTTCCTGGGGATGATGGATCCAGACAACATGAGATCATATGCCACAGGCTCAGAGGTTAGCATAGCAGTAGGTTGGTGGGGCATCTGAGGACTCTGTATTCTACATATTCGAACTCTGAGATTATCATTTGGAAAGTTTCAAGTTGTACACTAACAGATTATCCTAGGGGGTCTCTCCAGGACATAACTATCAAGTAGCATCTCTAGATTCAGAAATAACCACATTTTTCCAGGTCTGGATCTAGCTTGTGACAGGAAGCTGTGCTTTAGAAAGATCTCTTTGGCAGCTGAATGGAAGATGGGCTTTGGGAGAGTAGATTGAGGCCAAGAAACCAACCTCAAAAATGCTCCAGGTGTGATATAATGAGAATTTGAACCACCATATGACAGGAGTCTATATAATGACTCAGATCCATGAGTGGAATCAAAAGGCCTTCCTATGTGGACAGAAGCCATGTGAAATCATCCAATGAAATTTGTTGAAAAAACAAGCACCAAACAAATTGCTAAGCCATGTGGATTTCTTCCTGCAAACAGACTTGTTTATGGTGGAATTTAGAACTGAGGCATTGCCACCAGGCGTTACAGAAAGACTATCCTTCAGGAGCTCAAATTTAGAGATCAATGTAGATGATTATCAACTAGATGACACAGTGGATAGAGTGCTGAGCCTGGAGTCCGGAAGTTCAAATCTGGCCTCAAACACTTACTAGCTGGGTGCCCCTGGGCAAGTCACTTAACCCTGTTGCCTCAGTTTCCCCATCTGTAAAATGAGCTAGAGAAGGAAATGCCAAACTATTCAGGTGTCTTTACCAAGAAAACCCCAAATGGGATCATAAAGAGTCAAGATTAAAACAACTGAACAGCCAACAAGTAGATTATTCAAGGAATTGATAGCAACTCTGCGTCTTGTATCACCTTTGGCTTTAAAACTTAGTCCCTACCAAATACCCAGCAGTATATGAACTGGTGGTTTGATCATAGAAGCTATCTTTCATGAACTAATAATTGAAAAATCTATATACCATAAAGGGAGAACTCAGCTATCCTGGAGAACTCACCCAATAGCTGTATTGGAACCCAAGTCATTGTCACAGGCCAAGGTACTGCCCCCTGTGGCTCAGAAATAGCATAAACCTAGAAAAAAATTAAGAATAATATTCTTAATAGGTGCTACCATATCAAATTATTAAAAAGTTTCCATGCTATATTGAATGAAAAGCTTTAGAAATATGGAGACCCTTCAGAAGACATCAAAATCATATGGGAATAGGATAAGTTACATGTCCATCCTGCTGTTCCATCTGCTACTGGAGTTTGACTAAGCTTGCTTGCAGAGAGTCTATAGAGGATGGCCCTCCATGCTACGACTTTAGGTCACCTACAGAAAACATTTATTTTATCAGTTTGTTCAGTAGTCCACAGGACGTTACAAATAAAGGAAAAATAGGTATTATAAAAACAAGTTATTACAATAACTTGTTTCTGAACTGTTTTTTGATAGGGAAGTAGAGAGGGTGCTGGGCCTGGAATTAGGGAGATCTGAGCTCAAATCTAGCTTTCAACACTTACTAGCTGTGTGACCCTGGGCAAGTCACTTAACTTACGTCTGCCTCAGTTTCTTCCTCTGTAAGATGGAGGTAATAAAAGCACCTGTCTTATAGGATTGTTGCAATGATCAGGTGAGGTCATGTGTAAGATACTTGGCAAATCTTAGAGAACTTGATAAATGTTAACCAGTCTTCTCTTCACTTCTCTCTGAACCTGATTGAAAAAAATGAGAACGAGATGTAATAATACTTTAAGAGTAGATGTCCTCAAATATCTACTCATCAGACAAGACTCCTACCTCCAAAGTATGTGGAATGAAAAGCCTTCCAAGTACACTTACTAGACAAATTTCAAACCGGATGGAAAAGGATGTGAGATGTGTTATGGTTGCAGCCCTCTACTGCTCAAGTTGTCCTGAATAGGCTTCTGGTGAGCCTACGAAAGACAAATTTACATCTGACATTCTTCGTATTCAATTACAAAAGCCGATCAAATGAGGTGACATTTGTGAGATGTTTAGCACAGTGCCTGGCACACAGTCAACACTTGATACAGTAGGTGGTATAGTGAATAGAGCACGGAACTTGGAATCAGAAAGACTTGTTCATGAGTTCAAATCCGACCTCAGACCAGTCACTGGCTGTGAGCAAGTCGCTTATTCCTGTTTGGATGAGCTGGAGAAGAAAATGACATGCCACTCCTTTATCTTTGCCAAGAAAGCCCCAAAATGTCGTCATGGAAAGTCAGACACAACCAAAATGATTGAACAGTAATTAATGCTTGTCTCCTACCTCCCACCCTCACCCCCCACCGCTCTGGACATTCAGTCTTATACTCTATCCTCTCCATTTCCCAATATTCCATGGTTACTCCCATCTTATTAGAGAGGGGACAGGAGATTAGCCACCAAAGGAATGAGGGAAAGATGACTAGCATAGACAATGTAGATTTTAGATGGTAGATTCTGGGCAGAAAAAAATTAAATAATTCCTTTGCATTGGTGATTTGGGCCAATCTCAATTGCAGTGAGCATTTTAACATCAGTGGATAGGAAAAGGTTGAGAATGTCTGTATTCAAGATTATTATAACTTTGTCCTTGTGCCCCAATCTGAAAAGAGTTGTCAGTGAATGATGACTCACCAGGTGGGAGAAACAGTCCTTGTGCTGGGTTATCTCAGCATATTATTTGCATTTTCAATGTCCTTATTGGCTCCATAAAGCAAAATATTGACTATAAAGTTGCTATTTTGGTTTTCCAAGCTTTACCACCTGGTTTTTGTTCTTCCTGACTTAATGGTGTTATGCCCTCCTATTACAGTTGTCTTGTTGTTCCTTGGACAAGTATCCCCAGCAAACAGAGTTTCCAAAATAATGGTCATAATCTTTAACAGTTAATGGCTTGTTATGCTGGCCCAGTGGAAAACCAGGAATATGTACTGCACATTTCATTAAACAGATTAAGGGTAGGAAACCTAGAGCAGTCAAGAAGAGATGCCAGTGCCATGTACCAATAAAGAACCTAGAGTCATTTTGTAAAAGCCCTACAGAGTGTTCTGTTGGGTCATATTGAAAATGATCAATTTCCAAGCAGCATGGAGTGGTGGAGAGAGGACCAGCCTTGGACTCAGAAAGTCCTGCATCTGACATATACTGGCTAGATTGGGGCAAATCACTTAGTCTCTGAGTATATCAGTCAAATCTCTAAGACTCTAAATAATAGACTTTATCAATACACATCAATGTTTGTCGATCCCATACCTAGAGTTCTCAAATCAGTGGAATCATTAGACTCCATTCCTGTCACACAGATCCAGACAATCTGATTTTATTCAAAAAAGGAAAAGTAATTGCATACATCACTAATGAGCTGCTTCCAAGTCTGAAAAAAAAAGTTTAGCAAATTTCTTATTCCAGTGGGCATAGGAAACAAGAGAAAATACAGTTTGATTCCAATTCTATTTTAGGATTTTTCAGAGATCATTGATTTTCTTAACTCTTTAGAAAATAAAAGAAGGTCAAATATATGCTAATCTCTGAAGATGCATTTCTAAAATTTCATGCTGGAAAGATGAAGATAGGGCCAGCCCCAAGCAAAATGATTGGTAAAAATTTGTATTTGTCTGATCATTGTTCCCCCTTTGACACACTCTCCAGAGCTTTGTTCATTTCTTTTCCCTTTTTCATTTATTGAAATTTTCCTGTCTTGTATCTCATTCCCTAAACACTTGACTCTCAGTGTTGAGAGATGACCTGCCACTCTGATAAACTACTAATATATTTTCTCTGCTAATGCATCACATGTTAGTTATATAACCCACAGTTCTACTATAGCTAAACCACTGATCTTAGTTAGTAGTTAAGAGATTTTGCATAGACACGATATGATATGAGCTGTCATTGAGGAGTGGAAGCATGCATCATGATTTTGTTGCTGTCTCTCTCAGTTATGTTGCTTCAAACTCTAAATCCATTATGCCATCCCATGTTATTTCTATTGCAACCCCATTCAGAAACACAACTAAGACAAGTCAATGGGGATCTTGAAGCAGGGTATCCAAATAAAGAGGGCATTTGTATTCCTTTTAGTATAGAAACTTAGCACCAAGTTAGTAAAAATAATTCATTAGGATAGGATGCTATCAATTGGTACACTTCCTTCGTCTCCCAACGTCACCTGAGATGGTAGCCTACATGGTTGTAGCCTCATATTGTCTCACAATTTCCACTTATGGAGTATATTGATAATCTGTTGACAAGCATTTATTAAGGTTCTTGGACCCCTGCATATGGATATATTTTAGAGAATCCTTGAAACAGGATGGGGGAGACATTTTTATCTTTACTAACTTCTAACAGAAATTTAGGATTTCCATCCATTAAGAGTTGTTTGATTAAAAAAAATAAACTAAGGAATCCATAAATTTCACCAGACTACCAAATGCAAGCCTACGAGTGTCCGTTTGGCACACGATTCAGCCTTGTCTTATGGAAGCGTACAGATCAGCTGACAAAGTGTTGGTATTTGGTCTACCTCTCCACATTAATGAAATTGTAAACACTTTGTCCCTATATATGAGCACTGGAGCTTACTGAAGAAGGCCACAATGAGTTCTAAATTCATCCTTTAAAAAATTTACAGCACAGTGCACCAAGCCAAGGGAAACCAGTCTTGCTCTTAGACTGATGCCATAAACACATATGAACACACACAGGTCCATGTGCATGCACGCGCACACACACACACACACACACACACACACACACTCACTCCACTACCACCACCACAGTCATCACCACCATCACCAAGCTAGGTCTGTGTTGTTTCAGGAAGGAAAAGGCTCTCTGGGGAAGACTCAGGCTCTCTGCAGCTGCCACATTCCAGCACCCACTCCAGGAGTTTCATCACAGACTGCATTCAAGAAGGGGGTTGGCAGCTCCCAGCCTGCTCTAGGGAGAGCACAGTTCAGGGAAAGCCCAGCCCAATGAGCTCCTTTGGACCTACAGATATTTGAGCTCAAAACAAGCCGCTTTGGACTTGGAAGGGATGGGTTGGGAAGCTAAAATAAAATTCTGCACATTCAGACCCACTGATGCAATATGATTGCTTTGTTAACCTGTTATAAATGCTGCACTAACCAGAGTTGTTTTACATGATCCTCCAACATTCTTTAATTTTTTCAAGTGGATTTCATAAAACCAACTTGGGAAAAAACTTTATCTTGCTTCCATCAAAAGCTCATGTTCAGAGCCACTCTGAACTGAAGTAGTAGAGAATCAATAAAGGGTTTATAGATATTATGGCCCATGACCTTCTCATTATCCTTGAGATGCAGTGTGGCATAATGGATCAAATTCTATGTTTGCCTTTAAATCCCATTGCTAACAGTAGCCCCATGACCACTGGAGATTCCTTTAAACTCTCTATGCTTCATCTGGAAAATGAGGTTAATGATACCTAATAGTATCTACTGTGATAAGACCTGGGGGGACCCTATTCAGAGAATGTTCATAAAGTGCCTTACAAACCTTAGAATGTTATATAAATGTCAGCTTGGTTAGGGGAGAAGGGTGGGCAATGGAGGGTAAGGAAGAGAATCAGATCTGTTATTCCATCGATATGAGGACTGCCAGTGAAGAAACTCTATCTACTAATATAGATGAACTACTGTTTTGCAACTTAAAGTTGCCTGGTGTATTGAGAGATTTTGTGGCTTGCCCAAGGTCATATGGACACTATCTTAGATCACAGATCTCCATTTGGAAGCCAACCGATTGAGGAGACCCTTCATTTTCCTGGTATTCTAACCCAAGTTTTTGGCATTATCTTTGTCTTCTTTTTCATCAGTCTTATTTGAAAAGAATTATATAAACTCAGTGATAAAATATTCTGGCTTTTAGGCAAGGAGGTGTGGCTGCTGTGAAGGCATTAGAAATATCTGTAAATGAGAAAAATAGAAAATGGCTGAAGGAAAAAGAAGCTTTCTTAAGTAGAAAAGCTCTTTGTCTTAAACAGGTAGAAGTGAGAGGTGCCTACCAGACATGAATGAATTGAAGAAGAACTCCCTTCTGTTGAAATGCCTGCTTGCGGGGGTTCATCTTTGGGGAAATGCCCCATGAAAGCCCCAGCCCTGAATGACTAAACTCTGTGGGCAAGGGGCTCTACCAAGTTGCTTTGACTAAACTGGCCCAGCCATCCCACTTAGGATTCTCTCTCTTTCATGGTGGTGCATCTGGTCACAGAGTACATCCTACTCTTTGCCTTTCTACTTGGCAGGCACTGAATGCAGGTGCTGTTTTCCTGAATCAAAGGACTGTATTTAGCTTTGGGCTTCTGCCGGAAACTTTTAGGGTTAAACGATAATTCAAGGGAAGAATCTCTATCCTGTGCCACCACTTGCTACATCGATCTGACTGCCTCTCTCTTTTGCTGGGATGAGCTCCAGCAACACCTTCATCATTATTTTTTTTTTTTTTGGAAAATGTCTCTACCCATTTTCTCTTAGTGAAACAGAAAACATGTCATGAAGGGTAGGGGAATGGTCATGGGGAAATAAATCAAGTCTTCTTTGCCGTCCCCCCAAACCCCACCTAATATACCACTTTTTTCTTTAAAAGAACCACTTCCCTCACTCCAGATGCTTTCATCTCTTTGATGCATAAGGGTACACTAAGTTGATTCTATAAACAGAATCCACTAACTAAGACTAATTGCTTAGGAGATTGGTACAGACTATTCAGAATCAGATGCGTGTTCCTCTCAGATATCCATTAGTCGCTAATAAGATACTGCCGATGTGCCAGTCTGTTTCCTGTTTCCTTCTATTGTACCTTTATTGCCATATATGGACCAACGGATGTGGTGAACAATAAGTGGATGTCCTTCTGCTCCCTGAACATTTCTCAAAGGAATGTTTGTTATTAGATTGCTTTCTCTGTTTAGTTTCACATCAGTATGTTAATAAAGAAAACATAACACTGTGAAGTTCGGAGTTGTTTTTTTTGTTCTCTGTGTTGTAACCATACCAGTTTATTGCTTTATCTCTTTGCATAGGTAAGAAAATAAGAAATGCAAACATCTCACTGGCAACTTGATCTGTGGATAATGAAACATTCTTCCTCCCACCTCCCCCCCTTAAAAATGTTCCATCTAAATTTTTTAAGTCGTTATAAATTCAGCATGAAGATCATGTTGCTATATTTGACTGATTTACACTAGAGTCTTGGCACAAGACTCTGAATTATTCATGGCTTCCCCATGTGATACCATAAGCCAGGATACCAGAAATTATATCCGTCATTGGGGTTTAGAAAGTGAAATACTTCAGATACTCCATAGATACCTAGATTGCTGAAAAGTTGTTCTATTTTTTTTTTGTCCACCCCTCCTCTCTGATTTTGACTTATTCTGCTTTAAATGAATGTTGAATTTCAGGTCAGAGGACCTTGGTTTGAATGTCAGGTCCTCTCTTTCATATGACCTTAAGCAAGTCCTTTCTTTCATTTCCTCATCTGTCAAACCAGAACTGGGCTAGAAGATTGCCTTGTTCTCTTTAAGTCTAAATCTATGTTCCTACAACCCTACAGTTTTGTATTTTTCTTGAGAAATCTTAAGCGGGAGGAAAAATGGAAATGAATTAGCATGTATATAGTGCCAGGTATTATGCTAAGGGTTTTTTACAAATATTATCTTATTTGGTAATTACAACTTTAGGCAAATGCAGGGTAAGTGACTTGCCAAGAGTCACGTAAGTAGTAAGAATCTTCCTGACTCTGAGACCAGGGCTTTAACCACTGCATCACCAGTCATTTTACCCAGCCCTGATAAATCAATGTAATTCAAATTGACAGAATTTTATTAAATATCTGCTTTGTGTTAAAGGCCCTTTGTGTTAAAAATACAAACACACACAGAGATTCCTGCTCTCAGAGAACTTATGTTCTTTTGAGTGTTGGGAGAAGGAAAAAGATAAATAAAAAAGTGCTAAATAGACACAAAATAATTGGGAGGGTGGGAGGGAAAAAGAGTATTAACAGCTGAGGGGAGTACAGAACGCTTCTTGGAGGAGGTGACATTTGACCTGGACCTGAGAAGGAGTCAGGGATTTTAGGAGACAGCAGTTAGGAGGAGGAAGAAGGCCATTCTAGGGTTAGAGGCTGACATGTGCAGAGGTAGGAGAAATCTTCCAATCAGAGTGTTGACTAACTGCTCTGTCCAGAATACAGCATCTATGAAGATGAGTCGGTTAGGAAAGATAGGCTGGAGCCAAATTTTGAAGAACTTTAAGTGCTTTATTCATTTTGAAATTGATTCAATAAATGACATAATTAGTGGGGGTGATTAATTGGTCCTTTGTGCTCTGTCCATGTCCAAAGTAGTTTTGTTTTGAAATACCAATGAGACAACTACTGATATGTGATTCTGACTTTCTTTTCATGAATGCAGGAACTGGAAGACGGATGCCATACAATACAGTTTATTAAGTCAACATAAACACTACCCCCAGAAAAAGTAAACATTTCATTCTATACAACAGAACTTCTTATAGTATCACTGTAGCTCCATATGTTAAACGGATATGAGGGACTTCCATGGCCAAACCCACACATGCAGCAGGGAGACAGCATCTTGGCAGCAGAGTTTTTGTATATGTATATTAAGATAATTTAAATTGATGCTTAGAGCTTTAACACATTGACCCATGAACTCATCAGATTTCAGAAGCTAAGCAAGGGTAGGAGGAACTAAGAGTTGAACGGGACTTCCTTTGAAAATCCAAAGCCCTTTTGGAATAAACATGAGTTTGGAGACAGGAGTTTTCCACTGGCATTATATCCAATGCCTATAAATGTACTCAAGTTTCCCTAACCCTCAAAAAACCTCAACTTGATCCTACCATCCCCTTTAGTTGGTTCTATATTTTCTCTTTTCTACCCTTTTGTGATACTGCTTTCCTAGTTTTTCCTGTTCGATTACTTCTTTGACTATCCTTTACTGGTTCTTCCTTCATGTCGTGATCATTAACTTTTTGTGTTTTTCCATACTCTATTAGGGCCTTCTCTTTTTGCTCTATTCTGTCTCACTTGGTAATTTCATCCAGTTCAGTGATCATATCTAAATAAATGATTCCAAAATCTACACATTTATCCCTAATCTCTCTATTCTGAGGTCCAATTCTGTTGCCTCTTTAATGGCATCCTAAATTGGAGCTCCTTCAATCTTGTAAAATTCAATGTCTCTAAAGTTGAACTTATTTTGGCTCCCCCAAATCCCTCCTCTCTTCGCAATTTTCCTATTACTGTAACACATTAATTTCCCAATAACCCAGGCTTGCCATTTTAATGCCATCCTCAAATCTTTTCTCCACATTGCCAGTCTGTTGTCAAATCTTGTTATCTCTACCATCACAAGAGCTCTCATATACATCTCCACTCACGCAGCCACCAAGCACCCGGTGCAGGACGTCATCCCCTGATCTTTCAGATTTCAGTTCATCCCAATCCATCCTTCATCCGGCTGCCAAGGTGCCAAATCATAGTCACCCCACTACTCCAGTGGCTTGCTATTGCTTCTAGAATCAAATATAAAGTTCTCTGTTTAGCATTTAAATTCTTCTTCCACATAACCTCCTACCCTTTGCTTCCTTCTTCGCACTTCCATCTAGTGAGACAACTGTAATTCCTTGAACATGATACTCTGTCTTCCATGTCCATACTCTTGCCCAGGCTGTGCCCCCTTCCTGGATTGCATTACTCCCTCATCTCTACTCCTGACTTCCTTGGACGTTTTCAAGGTTTGGCTTAAATTTGACTTTCTCTAGAAGATTGTTCTCGATACTAACCCTCCCACCCTCAGCCCGCATTTGCTAATGCCTTCTCCTTTAAGATTACTTTCTATGTACTCTGTAAATATCTTGTATGTAAGTGGGTATTTACATGTTTTCTACCACATATGAACGTAAGACCCTTTAGAGTGGTGTTGTTCAGTCATTTCAGTCACATCTGACTCTGTGACCCCATTTGGGATTTGTTTGTTTTTTTTTTGGCAAAGATACTGGAATAATTTGTCATTTCCTTCTCCAGCTTATTTTACAGATGAGGAAATTGAGGCAAACAGGGTTACATGCTCAGGGTCACACATCTAGGAAGTGACTGAGACCAGATTTGAAAATAGGAAGATGAGTCTTCCGCCTCCAGGCTGGGCAGTCTATCAATTGTATTAACTAGCTGCCTGTTAGCATAGGGATCACTTTTATCTTTTGTTGACTTCCCAGTACTAAACACAATGCACATTTAATAAAGTTTGTGTAATGACAAAGCAGCAAGACATCTGGTGGCTTCTGAGAAATCTGTCCACAAAAGTATAGAAGGGATGATAGATTTAGGTCTACAAGAGGCCTTCAAAGTCATTGAGTCTAATCCCCTAATTTTACAGTTGAGGAAATGGGCACAGAGAGATTGTGACTTCCCAAGATTGCAACACTCATAAGAGTCTAAGAAATAGAATTCCAAAGTTCCCAGTTTCTCATTATAGTCTAGCCATTGGTCTTTAATCCAGAGCAAGCATAGAGACTTAACCTGGGGTCTGTGAATTTATTGTTTTTAATTATTTTAACTGTATTTTAATATTGAAAATTCCTTTGTAATTCTGTGTGTTTTATTTTTGTGAATTTAAAAACATGATTCTGAGACATAGTAAATAGACTTCACTACGTTAAATAAAAGGAGTCAATGATACACACAAAAATTAGGAATACCTTCTCCAGAGACTTGGTTAATATAAGCTTGGTGTTCTTTGATTGGATTCTACAAGCACTAAGCACCTCAATATTTTAGGTACTGGGGATACAAAGTCAACATCCCTGCCCTCAGGGAGTTCACCTTCTGCAAAGAGAACAGAGCATGTCAACTGAGAAGTAAATTCGTACAAAATCATAGAAAATAATTTCAAGAAGATTAACAATTCAAAGGGGTAGGAAGTAGCTATAGGAGATGGTGACATAAGGATAGTTCTCAATTGCTTTCCAGGAAATTTGGAGCAATTTATGGACCCACCAACAGAACATGAGTGTAACTGTCTTTTGACCACTGTTCTAAACATTGACTATTCCCATTTTTGGTCATCTTTGAAAATTTCCTATCTATGAGATAAAAACTTTGGATTGTTTTGATTTTTAATTCTTTAATTATTAGTGATTTGGGAGGGAATCTTCATTACAATTGCTTGTATATATTCCCTTTATGGAAAATTGTGTTTATAGCTATATTTATATGCGATTTATTAAATTTTAGACTCTTATTGAAAATATTTAATACAAAAATTTTCTCCCCAATTTACCACTTACCTTCACATTGTAGTTGTGTTGATTTTATTTGTGCAAATGATGAGAAGGTTCTTGGCTGAAGGAATCCAGAGAGGTTTTGATCGAAGAGGTGGTATACGATTTATTCCTTGAAAGATTTCAAAAGGCAGAAATAACAAAGAGACAGATAAAGCAACATGAACAAAGGGAAAATACAAGGCATACACAAAGAAAAGAATTGGCACATTGATTGCTAGTGTGGTGTATGAGAATTATTCATAGATGTGTGGCAGCTAGATGGTAAAATGGATTTAAGTGCTGAACCTGGAGTCAGAAAGACTCCTCTTCCCAATTTCAACTCTGACCTCAGATATGTACTAGCTGTGTGAGTTTGGGCAAGTCACTTCACCCTATTTGCCTCAGGTTCCTCATCTGAAAATGACCTAGGGAAGGAAATGGCAAATCTCCCCAGTTGTTTTGCAAGAAAAACTCAAGTGGGGTTACAGAGTTGGACATAACTGAAAATGATTGAACATCATTCATACATGTATTCAAAACATTTCATAGATATAGGAAATAATCTTTGATTCAGATTTTCCATCAAAAGATAAAGAAAAGAGATAATCCATAAGTATATATATGAAGAACCGGTGGATTTCATTCGCAAGCCATTCTTAGAAATGAGATGAGTGTTTTTGGACTGGAAAGGACCAAGTGTTGGCCTGATTTCTTTTTGTTGTCGTTGTTGACCTGATTTTCAGAAAAAGAAGGGAAAGAAGATTGCGAGCTAGCTTATCTGGCAAAATTCTAGAAGAGTCTCCAAAAAGTAGTTTGCAAATATCCAGGAAAAGCAATACTCCCAAAGAACCAGAACTATTTCATCGATCATTTCTTTCAAATGTTTCAATTGCTGCTTTTTTAACATTGTTGCAATAATATGCATCCTTCTCCTGATTCTGTTCAGGTCCCCCAGCATCACTTCTTCCACATGCCAGAGAAGTGATGAACTAAATATCGAGAATGAGACAGTTATTTTTGGATGTGGCCAATTTGGGAATTTGTTTTGCTTGACTACACATATTTGTTACAAGGGTTTTCTTTTTCTTTTTTCCCCTAGTGGAGAATGGGATGGGAAAATGAATACTGCTTGCTAACATTTTTAAAATGTTAAATTTGAAAAATAAGGATAAATTCAGGGATAAGAAAAGAACACATTATTCCAAGCTAGCCTCATTTTCTAAAGCAACTAGGCAAGTAAATAAATGTCATTGATGTAATTTACCTATTTTTACAATTTACAACAGGAAGAGATGCATTCTAGATGATAATGTTTTGGGTGCATTCAAAATTGAATGGCAAAGGTGATGAAGGATAAACATGGTCAGCACTGGAAAGATGGTGGAAGGATGAGAACACTCATCCTTGGTGAAGTTGTGTACTTGTGAAGTATTGGTGAAGCTGTGAATTGCTCCCACCATTCTAGAAAGCAGTTTTGGGAGAAAAGAATTCAGAATGTGAAGAAAGTGATTAAAACATCCATACCCTTTGACCTAGACTTGTACTGATAGAAAGATAAAAAAAAAATTTTTAGTGTCCTTATAGAACAAAAAATTTATAAACATTTGCTCCATATAGAACAAAAAATTTATAATCATTTGCTCCACATTTTGTGGAGCAAAGAAATGGATTAAAGTAGATATCCATTTATTGGAGAATGGCTTTATAAAATTGTGGTAGATGGATGTAATATTATTGTGCTATAAGAAACAGTTCTAGGTTGTACAGAGCATCTAGGTGGTGTGTGGATAGATTGCTGAGCCTGGAGTTGGGAAGACCTCAGTTGAAATCCAGCCTTGGACACTTACTAGCTGTGTGAAGTCATTTAACACTCTTTGCCTTAGTTTCCTCATATGTAAAATGAACTAGAGAAGGAAATGGCAAACTGTTCCAATACATTTACCATGAAAACCTCAAATGGGGTCATGAAGAGTCAGGCATGACTGAACAAGAGCAACAAGATACATTGTAACAAGTTCAGAGTAGCACAGAAAGATATGAACAATAAAATAATAAAATAAAATAAAATAAATAATAAAATAAAAACAATAAAATAATCAGAACCAAGGAAACAATGTATACCATGACTCCAGCAATGTGAACAGCAATGACATGGACAAAACTGCTGAAACTGAATGTTGTGAAATTGTAATAACTCAGATTTATTCCATGAAAAGACATCTTCTCCAACTTCTTTGCGAAGGTGGAAGACTATGGGTGTGGAACATAGTACTTGTCTGACTTCATTGATAAGTGTACAATGTTGCTGACTTCTTTCCCTTCTTTTTTTAAATTATTATAATGGCTAAGGCGAGGGATCGAGTAGAAAATATAGGTGATATAAAAAGATATTAAGCATTTTTTGCAAAGATTAATATCTCAATGCCAGTTTGGAGAGAAATTTCTCAGGGATCAGTCCTTGTCCCTATACTGTTTTAAGATATTGTATGAATAACTCAAGTGAAGTCGTAAATGACATACCTATCAATTTTGCAACTAACACAGAGCTGAGAAGAAAGCTAATATATTAAATGAAAGACTAAAGTCCAAAAAAGATCTTGAAAGGACACAATGATAGGTTGGCTCTAATAAGAATATTGTTCATAGAGCTAAATATAAAGTCCCATGCTTAGGTTTAAACAATAAATTTCACAAATATGACCTATGGCAAACACAGCTAAGTATCAGTTTATAGGGAGATGATCTGGATGTTTTATTAGACTAACAATTCTATATTAGTCAAAATTGCAGTAGTAGCAACCAATTAAGCAAATGTAATCTTAAACAACATGAAGAGAATTCTGTCCATGACCTAGAAGGTGCTGTTGCACATTGACAAGGTTAGGACACTTCTGGAGTTTGGGTTCAGTTTGGGGGGTGACATTATTAAGAATTCAGTGTAGATTAACAAGGATAATGAAAAGAGTCTTGAGATCACGAAATATGAAGATTGACTGAAGGGACTGGGGATGTTTAACCTGAAGAAAAGAAAACTTGGGGAGGTATAGGAAAGAAAGAAGGGATGATCGCCATCCTCAATATTTGTAGGGCTGGTCTGTGGAAGAGGATTAGATTTGTCCTATTTCACTCCAGAGGATAGAACCAAAATCAATGCATAAAGGTCTCAGAGAGGCAGATATACATTGGTTATAAGTAAAATCCTTTTTACAATTAGGGCTATTTCAAAGTGGGAAGGTCTACCTAAGGAGAGAGTGAGTCTGTCCCAATTGGAGGCCTTCAAGCAAAAACTATGTAGCTACTTGTGTGTGTTTTTAATGTGTGATTCTTATTTGAGTATTGGTTGGACTAGATACCCTCCTAGGTCACTTTGAAGTCTGATACTGGGTGAGTCTGGTTCCATAACTAAAACAATAATTGAAAACCTTGTTCCTGCTGTCGGTGTTGTTCAGTCGTTTTTCAGTCATGTGCAACTCTTTCTGACCCCATTTGGAGTTTTCTTGGCAAAGGTACTACTGTCCTACAAAATGTTAACTTCCTCCTGTGGTTACTAGTGTCCACCATTCAAACCCAGTTTCTTAAGCAATTCTGCTGATGATTAAGAAACAAGGGATCATGAAGGAAATAATGACTCAAATTAGGGTGGAGAGGTCAAAACGTGACTTCGCTGGCTCTATGGTCATGGTATTAGAGAGAGAAGAAATCACCAGATTAAGAACTGGAATGTGGTATGGATGTCAGCTGCCTTTGACAGCCTTGAAAAAGTCCTTGCTGTTGTAGCTTCAAGCATCTCCACAAAGCTTCCAAGTCCTCCCTGGTGGATTCCGTCATTTTTTCTATTCTCCTCACGAGTTCCCCCTGTTTTATGCTGGCTCTGAGATGCGTGGGCCCATCAGGTGAAAATGGAGCCGGCCGTAAATGTTTGTGCTGAGATAATGCTGGTAGTTTCACTCACTATAAGGAAGGAAACTAAAGATAATTAATATACACCAAATCGTATTCTATGTCATTCCCAGACAATTGCTCTTTGATGCATGAGGCAATATATGGCCCCACTCTCAGATGCAGAGAGACCAGCTGTGTTTACATGAAGAACTTGTAGTAAGGAATTAGATCAAGGTATTAGGGGATTCAGGGTAGACCAAATTAGACCTGAGGCCCAATCAGGGAGAGAGTAATGTCTAATGGGAAAAGCTCCGAATTTGTGGTCAGAGGGACTAGGTTCAAATTTCAACTCCATTACTTGCTATATCTGTGACTTTGAAAGAGCAGCTTTCCCTATTTAAGGCTCAGGATCCCCATCTATAAAATCTGGGATTTTGATATATCATGAACAAGGTTTTGGTCGGAATGATGACCTCTCCTGCCCCTCAGATTTACTAGACGGGGACTGCAGGAGTTATTATAGCCAAAATATTGTAAGTAGTATCACTCTGTCACCCACCTAGCAAGGAGCCTGTCTGACCCTAACTAGTTGTTTTTCAGTCTCTCAGTCAGGTCTGACTCTTGGTGATTCTGTGGACAATATAGCCCACCAGGTGTTTCTGTCCTCCACCATCTCCCAAAGTCTGTCCAAGCTCATGTTTGTTGCTTCCATGACATTCTCTATCTGTCTCATCCTCTGCCATCCACCCCCTTCTTCTTTTGCCTTCAACCTTTCCCATCATGAGGGTGCTGAACTTAGCTAGATTTATCCCAAATGAGTCCCCAGTCCTTTACTTTACCCACCCTCCAACCCTTTCTAGCTCAATCAGTCTTTTCAGTCTGTGGTAGTCTTGAGAACTCAGAGTCACCTTCACATTTAAATGTGGACTTTTCTTCTTTCTACAAA
Organism: Potorous gilbertii; assembly: GCA_028658325.1. Lineage (NCBI taxonomy): Eukaryota > Metazoa > Chordata > Mammalia > Diprotodontia > Potoroidae > Potorous > Potorous gilbertii. The sequence goes on along the minus strand of CM053770.1, from coordinate 23,733,500 downwards.
ACAATGGTTTAATTTTAGATCATCAAGGGGATGAAAAAAACCACTCTCCAGAGCAACTTCTGCTTAGCAGTGTAAGATGATGGTAGTGTGTGGGGAGGATTATGTCTTTGGAAATATCATGATGCCTCTGTGAGGGTGCTGGACTTGACCTCAAAAAGCCCTGGGTTCAAATCTTGCTTCATTGCTTATTTTCATGTGACTCGAGACAAGTCACTGAACCTTTCTAGGTCTCAGTGTCCTCATGTATAAAAGCAAGGCAGGGGTTGGATTTGATGGCTTGAGATGTCTCAGACATTTACGAGCTGTTGCCACCCTGGTCAAGTCTCTTGGGACCTATCGCTATCATAGGTAAAATGGAGAGGCTAAAATTCCTCCCCACCTCACAGGTTTATGGTAAGGATCAGATGAGTTAACAGATGCAAAATGTTTGCCAAACCTTAAGGTGATTTTGCACTAATCATTGTAATTATATAAAGCACTTTGCAAACCTTAAAGTGCTGTCTGAACACTAGCTGTCATTGTTATCAATTCTCACTTATAGCTTCCTTCAAGTCTCAGTTCCAATGGCATTTCCTATAGAAAGCCTTTCCTGCTCCCTTATTGTTCCTGTTCTCTCCCTTCTCAAACTAGCCTGTATTTATTTATCTGGATAGATGTGTGATCTCCTGCCACCCCACCCCTAAATAGAATGTAAACTAAGAATGTTTCTATGTGTCCACCATCTGGTTCAGTGGTGTTCTGCATATAACAGCTACCTAATTATTGCTTATGAAGTTGAATTGAAATGAACATACATGGTAGAAAATTACCTGAAGAAAAGGAGCCTGGGGTAGTTGATGTAGAGGGCTTTTGTCCTTCTCATGCAGAAGGTATGTCTGAAACCAGATTCAGGAGTCAAAGATATCTCTTACCAGTTTTCAAAGGACCCTGGATTTAGGACTGGCAGGGACTTTCTCAGGTTCTGCTGTTCCATTTCCTTTACTTTACCAGTGAGGAACAGAGACCCAGATAGGATGAGTGGTTCATTTGCCAATGGTTCTGGAGGGGATATACGTCAGATGCTCTAGGATCTCCAAGAAGTGAAGCATCTAACTTCCTCTGCAGGCATATTCCTGACCCAGCAAAATTCCAGGTGGATTTTGTCTTTTTTCATGATCTTTTGGTCCATTTACTCTGAAACAACTATTTACTTACAAAAACATCTGTTTTAAAGCTTCTAGGATTAAATGCAACCTCTCCCGTAGCCATATTATTCTAACTAATACTTGTCTGTTCTCTAAAACAACTAGCTAAGTAAATAGGTAGATTAAGTGGGGATCCTATTGAGGAAAGTGCTTTGGTTCAGACTCATCAGCTGCTTGGATTGTTTTCCCAGTATTATGACCCAGCACTGAAGTTCCTCTTCCTCACTCTCAGAAACAGCAATAGAGCTCTCAACCCATCTCTAAATAGCAAGCCTGGGAATAGAGCCATTCACCTGTCTGCCAGATGTGCCCAGCAATATGGCAGCCCCACCAATCCACCTATGGAGAATTGGTGTTGATCTCTTCCTCAAGGAAAGAAAGACTGAAAACTTCCTTGGGTCACTTCTTTTTCTTAATATAAAAGCTTTACCCTTCAATTTTTGTTTCATCTTGTGAGTCTTCCCAACAGGAGCACTGGACACATTTTGGCTTTGCTGAATTAGCTTTTCTCATGCTTGTTGACTCTTTAAATGGTGCCTTCGGGCTCCTTTCCTTTAACTTATTGTTTTGTTTTTGTTTTTTATATCCCTGACTTCTACACAGTGCCTTGCATATAGGAGACACTTAAATGCCCTTTGAATGGCATCATAAATCTTGTGTTAGAAGGGACCAGTCAGTCTATCGTTTTATAAATGAGAAACTGAGGGGCAGAAAAGCTATAAATGTTCCAGGACATACATGAAAGATGAATCAGGGTGGTCCAGTCAGTCAGCAGTCCACAAGCATTTATTAAGCACCAGACATTGTCCTAAGTGGCAGAGATATAAAGACAAAAATCATCCCTGTTGTCAAGGAACTCCTGCTCTGATGGGGGAGACAACTTTCAAAAAATGGTATTCAGTTTCTGGGAATAAAAAGAAAAGTAAAAAGCTGCCCCTATCCTCAAGGATTTTATCTTCTGATGAAGGAGGCAACATGCAAGCAACTATGCTGTTAGAATTAGAAACCAGTCCCTCAACTCTAAATCCTGCCCTCTTTCTAGCATACCAACTGTCTCCCTACATTAGATTGAATTGAGCTGTTTTCCAGTAGAATACTGGGAAATGTTTAACAACCAGCTTTCCAAAAAACTAAACAAATAACAATCTCCTGACATACTTTTAAATTTAATTTGCATTAACGTTTTTCTCCATCACTCTCTTAATTCTAGATATCAACAAAACAATAAGTTAAAGCCTTGATTTGCCTATTTCTGTTCATTCTGTAATTTAACAATCAACCCCTGTTTGAGTTGGGTCTGATATACCTTTGGTTGATTCTTACCACTCGTGAGCATGATATTGGCAAATAAACTGTCCACACTAGAACAAACTATATTTAATAACTAATTAAATCCTCAAGATTCCTACATGTTGCCTTAAAAAAATGCCACCTGGTATATAATGTAGCCTTCTCAGGAAAGAAGGAAGTTTGCTAATAAGCAACTCCACGTTAATGAGTATGCAGGGGCAGAATAACTGTGTAATCCCCTTTGTTTCTATAAGATGGCTTCTGGTCCTGAGTCCTGCCTATTTCTGTGCCAATGTGCTAATAGCTTTGAAATCCCATCCATCTCAACAGAGGCCTGTTAGCTCTGGAATCCCATCTGTTTCAGGGTGGAAGCAGTAAAATGTCATGAAAACATGGCCATTCGTTCCCATCCGCAGTGAGGGCTTACTGGCCATTAATAGCCTTTCATTTTGAGGGCCTCAAATTTCCATAAACCTCATACTAATTATGAAACAAATGGACTTTGGAGTTTGATTTTTTAAGTACTGGTTCACAAAAAGGAAACCAAGTGACAGCAGTAAAATTCCCCACAACCCAACAGGAGATGCTCCCAAATCCCTACAAGAGATTCAAAAATGTTTCAGCCAGATTCTGAGACCCTCTTAGCATAACGGGCCTGAGGCTATGTTTTGGCCCAGAGGAATTTTTAGGCTGAAGTTTTGCTCCTGAAAATATAGTTTAAGCTATAGAGAGTCTGGCAGAGTCTTAACTAGAACAGCGTTGAAAAGATGCTGTCTCCTACAGATTGCTAAAGTGATAAAATAGTTAAGGATGAAGCAGGTCTCTCCACATAAGCCAGAGAGGGAGGAAAGTAAAATCAGGGACCCAGTGTTTGTTAGGGACTATACCAACCATTCTGTCATAACTCAACAAATGTGATATACTTGTCATTTTTTTGCTACTTGTCATTTTTTGTAGGAAATACCTTCAATTATTATGGGCATAAAGATGGTTTGACCTAAAAAAATGACTAGGAGCTGGTAAGAGATTTAATAGCATAGAATAAAAGAATGAAGAAAGATGTGTTTGAGAAATTTTCAAAGTTGGTCCCTCAAAAAAAAGAAAATCTATGTATATTTCAGTCATTGTCTGAAATTCTGGTAGATTCAAATTTCAACGGAGTTACTCTTTCTGCCTTAGCTCTCAGACCAAGCTCCATATGGTAGCCCCATAAATCCCTTTTGGACTTTTAAAGGTACATAAATAAAAAAAAATATTTAACAAAGGAAGCCCAGTCACAGTAATCGGACTAATTTTAAACAGAAAGATAGGTTCAATGACTTGCCCAAGGACTCCAGGTCTTTCTGGTTTCAAGGCCAATTCTCTACCCACTAAGGCATTCTGCCTCTCATGGGGTACTGTACTTCAAATTCTTAGGTCTGTACAGTTCAATCATTTGACTTCTTCCTCTATTTATTGTGCCAACAATTCTCATGCTAAAATGGCATGGTATATTGGTCAGGTAGAAGGGCCAAGGAGGTAAGTTACTTTTAGCACTGAAGTCATATTAGCATGTTTGTAGGTGGATGAAAATTCATCAGACAGAGGAGATAATTACTGAATTAGGGATCTAGTGGTTGAGAATGAGGAGGAAGAAAGAACTGTGGTGGATCCTAGGATATGGCAGTGGGGTACCTAACAAGGATTCCCTGAACCTATTTAAGAATACAGAAAGTAGTTTTGGGGCTCATAGTAACCTGCCCAGGAATGATAAAAGAATGCAAGGGATATAACAATAAGAATGACTGAGAAGTATGCATGCAAAGCAGATATGTATGAGAGGGATTCGGTGTCCATACTGGAGACAAGTTGGCTCAAAAACGTTTGGAAGGGAGGAGTAGGAAATTTTTGAGAAGACGATTGATGAAATGTGTGTAGGAGAGATAGAGTGAGGGACTGGGCAAGTAAGGAGCTAGTGAACTCACTATGCACTAAACTCTGATATAAGAGAAACAATGCATAGTCAGCCAATCAAAAAACATTTATTAAGTACTGCTATAAGTTTAATTAACAGCTCTATGCAGATGACTTAAGATTTTATAGGAGCATATATTTAGAATTGGAAGGGACTTCCTTGTACAGATGAGAACAGAGACTTTTAGAGCTTTACACAACTACACCGACTGTACTTGAACTTAGACTCCAAGGCCAGCAACCAATCCTTTGTGCTACCTAGCTGTACCTGTACTTAAGAGGGTATCACTATCTAATGTGGATAGTTTCACTAACTTACATATGTTTGACCTGAGGACTGTGAAGGTATTAAGTTAGGGAACAATGATTCCCACAACTGTTTGGTGATTTGAAACATACATGTTTCCTGGCAGATGGCAGAAATGTAGATTTTGTTTCCTATAGGATAAAGGTATCATCTTACCAAAAACAAGGTCCTGCTTTGGAGTAGGAGAACTCAGAAAAGCTTGAGCCATATTGAACTGAAGATAGAAAAACTGGGAGCTAATCTCAAGAGAGACAAGTTGTGAGCTCTCTAAAGAGACCTTGTTAGTTACTATCTGAGAGAGAGAAGCCCCCCATAGCAGCCAGGACAGAAAAAAGCACCACTTAATAGTGAATGGTTGTTCATACTATCCCTGAGGGAGACAAAACACATCAAGAGCCACAGTCCAGAGTTGTGACTCGGCCCAGGCACACATATCCTTATGCATGTGTTTATTTGCTCTGGTTCCATAGGTTTGAGCCTTCAGTATTCTGATGAATACACTGTGCATTAGTTGGAGACCATGTCCCTAGTTTGTGGGTGGAATGATCTATGATTATCATTCTGGCTTATATTTAGTATGTTTCACATTAATAATTAATGATGTTCACCTAGTTAATTTGTTAAATGGGAAGCATACCAGTCGGGGCTCAGGAGTTCCCACATACAGTAGTGGAAGTATATTGCCCCTACCAGCGTTACCTATAGAATCTTAATGTGGTGAGTTGTAGCGATAGTTACTATCTCCATTAACCCTCCAACCTACCAGTATGAGTGCCATTGGGTGAGAGAGAGAAAGGAAGTCAGGTGCCATGTCCATGCTACATCTATATACAGTCCTAGTATCTCTCCTGAATTCTAGTCCTATATCATCAATTGTCTGTTGGACGTTTCCAATTAAATTCCCTTTGGGTATCTCAAACTCAACCTGTCTGAAACAGAACTCATCATCTGTCCCTCAAAAACCTACCCCTTTCCTGAATTTCTCCATTTCTTCCAAAAACATCAATAGTTTTTGAATCACTTAGGTTCTCATCCTCATAGTTCTACTCAACTTCTTCTTCCTCTCTATCCCCCCTATCCCCTTGAGATGAAAGGTAAGCTGAGGACACAAGGTAGCTTAGGATATGAGATGCATATAATTGAGTAAAAGAATTATGATGCAAAGCCCTGGAGGAGGTAGGAGGAAATATGATAAAGGATGCAGTAGGATTGTCCTTGAAGAAGAGTGGGGATGTCTCCTGTTCCTAGAGAGAAGAAAGAGTAATATTTAAGGACTGGAGGAGGAAAGTTGGGGAAGCTCCCATCCATCACATGGCCACTAGCTTTCAGTGACATATGAGATGGCCATCTGTTTTAAGTATGGAAAGTTGAGTGTTCAAATGAGTCCTCAGAAGGAGGGGGAATGTAATAGGAAATCAAGAACACGGAATGAGCTGTGAACAAATAAAACGTTACATATGTTATAGTGAGAAGAAATGCACAGGAAAGCTCTGGAAGATAAACATTAGAGGTTTTGGAGGTAGGGAGGAATCAGGCTTCATGGAGGAGGTGATGAATAATATGTGTCTAAAAAAAGAGAAACATTTCCCTGGAGTCAGTTTAGAAATGGTAGGAAGTGAATGTACAAATACCCAGAAGTGGGAGAAAGTAGGATAAGATTAGATACCACCTGGTTTTCAAGATTGAGACAGAGTGTATGAAGGGGAATGCTGGAAAATATGGCGAGAAAGGAAAGTTTGTGCAAGATCATAGTGGGCCTTGAATGCCAAAGTTATTATGGAGGTAATTAGGAGCCACTGTTGCTCTCTGATGAGGAGAATGGCAGGATTAGGGCAGGGCATTAGGAAGATGGTTCTGACCCTGGTGTGAAAAATATACCAAAGTGGAAGACATGGAAGAGATTGGATTAAAAAATAATTTCTTTTTTATTCCAAAACTAGTGTTTGCTCTTACGTTTCTATAGAGGAAAAATACAGATTGTAGCAGGCAAGCCTGCTTCCTCCTAGCTTCTCCTCCCAAAGAGTCTGTATACAGACAAATTAAAGTGACTAGCGGAAATCTTTAAGAAAAGAAGGATGAGGCACTTTGCCCTTTTCGTTCTAGGCCCGTGCCCTCCTGTGAACACATGCACGCAAAACTCTTTTTCTCTTTCTCTTTAGTGTATCTCTTTTCTAATTAAACAACTGAGTCATATATACTCATGACTATGCTTCAGTTCATGGAAAAATAAGTCATTTTAATTGATTTTTAAACAACAGAAAAAAGGGGAAGAACAGTCAGCTCTACTAACATCAAACATTTCTGACAGTTATTCCCAAAATGTGACTTCTCTACTTAGGACCATCCTCTGCCTTACTCACAACTTGGCATCTGTTTGACTCTGTCCACAAGCACAAGTCTTCCATAGGTCATACAGGTTAGAACTTTCTTTCTTACTCATGGATGGCCATAGTCAAGGAATCATCACCTAGTGACTGACCTACTGATGGTGAACCTCTTTGGACAAGGCTTGATCAATCCTTGTTAGACCTAATCTGTTATCAAGACTATACTTCCAAATACTATAATTCTACATACTATGCTTTGGTAGATTCTTTCAAGCTGGAAAACCTATGCTAGAGTTATCTAGGTGATTACGCCCTATACTGATTATCAGGATCCCATTTCATCTTTACAGCACCACCACCTAGAATGAAATCTTAGCATATTAGGTGTTTAACAGATATAAAGTAATGAACACAATAGATATCCATTTGGATAGAGAAATTATTGAGAGAGCCATTTCATTAGTATAGAAAGCTTGATCAGATACTACTAATAGACAATAAACTGAGTTCAGAATTGGACAAGGGTATTCATATCCCATCCAGCCCCCCCTATATAATGTGAATTTCTTCATTCATTCATTCATTGCCTTTTTAAAAACTGACAAGTTCTTCTTAATAACATCAAATTCCTCTCCAAAGCAAAAAGCCATCCTTTGACCACTAGTATTTTTCTGATAAAATTGTGTGGTTGCCAATTGTGGAACTGCATCTGAGGGACTGAAAGATGAGATTAATGATTTAGGAAAAGAGATAAATACTGAATATACATATCAAGAGCAAAGGATAACTAACAGACAGTCTGGATGCTTCGTTTTGATCTGCACAATGCTGGGATTTCTAGAGGAAACCCCTAAGGATGTTGAACAGATTTCCTATAAAGAATTTATGGGAAGAAATAGATAAGAATTGCCCAGGATTCAAAGGCAATATAACAGTATTATCAAATTCAAATAGAATGGATCCCTGATGACTTCATATTGACCTAGAAAATCACAAATTAATATTATCTATGTTGTTTTGAAAGATAATAAAATACATAACATTTTATGAATTAAATATAATGAAATACAAAAATGTTATATATTTTGTTAAACACTTCACGGTGACATTTCAGTCTGACTCAGTCTGGAGTTTGGCACCTCTGGTCTGCATCATTAGAAGAGGTACTTCAGTGAGACCAAAGATTCATCATCCTATCGGATTTTGTCGAACCAACATAATGCTGCCAATCACTTTCTCTTTCTTTAATTTTAGTTGTCTTCCCACTGTTAAAAATCCTCTTGACAAACAGTCCTTAATTCACATTCTGATCTCCCTTTATCTCCAGCTCTCTTTTCTCTAATTGAAGCTTCTTTATTAAATGATCTAAAATAAGTCACAAGAAAAAGTCAATAGAATGCTGGACTTTTTAGTGAAGAGCTGGATTCAGATCTTTACTCTGATAACTTGGTAGCTTTAAAGTCACTTTGATCTTTGGGACCTCTGGGTGACTGAGCTCTTAAAGATGATGCCAGTCAACATCAGTAGAGGGAGTTTCCACACTAGGTGTTCATTGCAATGATAAAATCACAAATCTTTACTCTCCCTCCCCAAAATTCCAGCCCCCCTAAAAAATTCTGCACTATCCAAAACATCAAGAGGCACCCTTCAAGAATTCCTCCCCACCTACATCTCTGGACCTTTTCTCATGAGGCCCCTTTTTATCAGGTATACTTTTCTTCTTCTTGCCCTCCCATTTCTAATCAGATTTTCCTACAATTTCCATTCTTTATTGAAGTTTTCTCTAAAGTGAAAAGATGACTGTCCTCGTAGCGCATTTCTTCCTCTTTTCTAAATTATGCATGCACACATACAAAATAAAAACTTCATAGTTAAAACTATGTGCAATAAACATTTATTGATGACTTAATTTTATATTCTCATATATGTAAATGGATTCTTATTCGATACAGTAAATGTGTGCCTGAAATTTTGGGGATAAGTCAAATTCTGTAAATCAAATCCGCATTTAATTTCTGCTTTAAAGGGATCCTATTGAGAATCTTTTAGTAAAGAAAAATCCCTCCCTAACTTAACTTCATTGTCAAAATGGATGGATTTCTGCTATCTGCTTTGTGTGAAGGGAGAGGTGCCTCTCTCTAAGTGAATGGTGATGTAGTAAATTTCAGTAGGAGGGCCATTTTATCATATCAAAGTGATTCATGGACCCCAGGTGATAGTCATTATAGTACCACATTAGTGTCAATTGATAAAGGAAAGACATGATAATAAAGGAATTACTATTATTTTAGCAGCAATCGTTGGGCAGCTAAGTGGCATTGTAGATAGAGCACCAAGTCTGGAGTCAGAAAGACCCGAGATCAAATCTAGCTCAAACACTTACTAGCTGTGTGATCCTTGCAAGTCATTTCACCCTGTTTGCCTCAGTTTCCTCACCTGTATAATAGCTGAAGAAGGAAATGGCAAGTTACTTCAGTATCTCTGCCAAGAAAAGCCCACAAAGGGGTCATAAAGAAACCCACAAAGGGGTCATGGCTGAAACAACCCAACAACTGGTTCTAGAACTGAAAGACCTCTCAGAGGTCTTTTATACCAACCCCCTCATTTTACAAATGAGCGGCACCTTCCCCAAGCTCACAAAGCATCAGAAGTAGTGTTTGAACCCAGTTCATCTGACACATTTGCTACTAGTGCTAGGAGATTAAATGAACTTATATTTTGTTAATTTCAATATATATATTCAATATGTTCATATTTAAGTCATGCGGGTTGTAGGAAGTATGTTTACTTATTATTCTGAATCACGTTGTACTTTTTGGTGGAGCTCAGTAAAGCTAAAAAGAGAAATGAGTCACCCAATTACAGAATAGCAGACCTGGACCGGACCTCCTTGGCCATTTGTTCTGAACAAGAATCCCAGTTAGCCTCTGAAGTCTCTTCTAGCTCTCAATTGATGATCCAATGATCCAATCCCCAAGTGTCCATCCAGCCTTTAATTGAAGACGTTCAGTGAAGAAGAAACCACTGGCTTACTTTTTAGATGACTCTTTTAGGATGTTTCTCTTGTTATCAACTTACCTCTTTTCAAATTCCATGCATTGGTATTAGTTTGGGCTACCCTCTGGGACCAAGTAGCATAAAGCTAATACTTCTTCCATCAGACAGTCCTTCAAATACTTCAAAGTCACGTTCCTCTAGAGCCTTCTAGACTCTGTCTAGACATCTGTAGTTATTACCTAGCCCTCCAATGTCATAAGCTAAAGGATTTTTATTTTACTAGTATCTCCCACTTTCCCATGTCCCTCCTAAAATGAGGTGCCTAGCATTAAACACAATGTATCAAATATGATCCAACCATGGCAGTAAGCTCAAAGACCACTTCCAATGACTTTCCTGGTCCATATTGTTCCATGACCAACTCGTCAGGCAGCAATATGATAGAGACCAGAACAGTATCTACATGTCTTCCTTTATAGTTTTTTCTTACTATTATGCCTCATCCATGAGGCTGCATGAGTAATACTATTGGATAATGCTGAGCCCTGCCTAATTTCAGTGTTCCACAGGGATTTTTTTGCCTATCAGTATGTTTGGACACAGACCAAATAATTAGAGCTCTGACTTTGCACTAAGCCTTCCCATACTTTGATTTCTTTTCTACCTGCATACCTGGCCGCTTCAAGATCTTCAGCAAAACCTAAACCTTTCAGCAGCAGCAGCAGCAAATGAAGAATTCCTCAGAATATTCATCACAACCCAGAGAAAAGAACTCGACTACTTTTAAAATGAAAGAATTCAGTTCTTAGGAGGGCATGCTTGCTGGAATGTCTCAAAATGTCAGTTGTACTAGTTAATGGGAGTAGGGATATCCAAAGAAAAGACAGAAGGAACTACGATTAACCTTGCCACACACTGTACCTGTTTTTAAAAATTACACCAGGTGGAGATACAGCAAATGCTAGATGGAATTGCTTATTTATTATTAAGCCAATTTTCTACATACTGGGGGTGGGCGGAAGGAGCAAAACCGTTAGGGAATCCAGTGGACACATATCTCTTGATGGTAAACTGTGAAACAGTTTGCATCTTAAGCTAAAGTAGAAGTCCAGTCCATTTATGTTCTTTTCATCAAAAACAGACATGTTTTAGAATTCCTAACATAAGATGGAGTCTGGGCTTAGCCAACATTTGGAGCATATGTATGTGATAAGCATTTAATAAATGCTTCTCGGTTAGTAGGTTGATTATAAGCCAAACTTAGCAATGGGTGGGTTCTTTTTAAGAGCAACCAGACTTGGTGAAACTGACCCCACACAGGAGAATTGTTTGCTATTTCTAGCCTTAATGTTGCTTTAAGCAGTGAGGGAAATACCAGCTCCAGGAGGACAGGTGCACAAATTTGCAATTTATGGAGTTTTCCACTGTGTGCTCAACAGGACATGGTGTTGAAATATATAATGCTCAATAATTACTTGGGGCACTCAGTGATCTGGAGCACAGGGAAATGACTTCCTAGGAAGGAAAGAAGGAAATAAGCATTTATTAAGCACCTACTATGCCAGGAACTATGTTAAGCTCTATAAAAATATTATGTTACCTGACACTAATAACAACCCTGGGAGGTTGATGCCCTTATTATGCCCATTCTACAGTTCAGGAAACTGAAGCAGACGGAGGTTAAATGACTTTCCCAGAATCACATAGATGATCGCATCAGGCCAAATATGAACTCAGGTCTTTCCGTTTCTAGACCCAGCACTTTATGCACTTCCACATTCAGCTCACCAAATCTCCTAAATTTTCCTTTGCAACCATTTTTGGATCTAACCTTTTTTTTTCATTCCCAGAGCAGTAACTAATAATTCTTTTATCCAAGGCAGTCGAAGAATCTATCAACAAAAAATCTGCTGAGTGTTTACTGTGTATCAGACACTGTAAGCACCATGCTTAGGTCAAGGGCCTAAGAAACCTCGAGCCTTGAGATATAAAGTGCCTTGGGCCATAGACCTGGCCGCAGTGAGAGTTTGCCTTGGGGGACACCGCTACTGGGAGAGGCCACCAAGAATGGGTATAGTCTCCAAGTGCTATCCAAAATTTCTGAACTCACGTAATTCTGATGTTGGGCAGGGCTCCCATTAATGGAAGTGGAGCTAGAGAGTAGAACAAAGACACTAATAGACAAGGCTGGTGACAAGGGAGGCTGTAAGCCTCTGCTGTCTGAAAGGGAGGCAAGCAGTCAGGTGGAAGCAGCATCCCCCAGCAGGAGGAGCAAGGGATGAATAGTATTTACCCATTTGTGGGGCAGAGCCAAGCAGGAGAGAACATCAAAGATGGATGCAGCAGCATCCTCTAAATTATACACCCTGAGACAAACCCCCAGATGTCCCACCCTAGTTATGACTGTATTAGAAGGAGAAATTGTTAGGAGGTATATTCATTCAACTCATTGGAGAAGTCTTCAGTATTACCTTTTTAATGAAATGGAGACTATTTGCTTACTTTTTTATATCAGGGTTCTCTCTTTTTTTCCCCCTTTACAGAGTGTAGTGGTGCAAACCTATGAAGTGACTACTTCCTCTCTGCCTTGCATCAGGACTGAACTGGTGTTCTAGAGAGAAAGAGAGAGAACAACCCAGAAAAAAGATGTCTTCCTCCTCCCTGTGATGGGTACTGCAAAATGAAACGGGTGCAGCCGCAGCTCTGATAATCAGTATCATCTGACGAACACTGGCTTCATTGGTTCCTCACCCAGAGCCACAACTTTCCTGCCCTTCCTAGATTCTGCCTCTTCCTGCGATCCCCAAGTCACACACCTTGTTTTGGGAACCGGAGTGATGCCCCTCGGTGCCTGCACCCCTGTATTTCTGTGAGACATGAACATGACCACCAGCAGCCACACATGTCCGGTCCCAGCAGTGAATGGACATATGAATCACTATCCAGCCACCCCATATCCGTTACTCTTCCCTCCAGTCATTGGTGGACTTTCCCTCCCTTCCCTTCACGGACTCCATGGCCATCCTCCCACCAGTGGATGTAGCACCCCATCTCCTGCAAGTAAGTGAAACAAGAGATGCATATGGTTGTTCTATTTTCTTTCTTCTTTTTTCTTTTCATCATGGCTCAGCTTGATGGGATGGTCAGTATTTGCTCTGCCTTTGGAATGTGCTGATATTGTTTCTATCACATCCAAATTTCAACTTTCCATGTCAGTGTTTTGTTGGTAGCTAGAAACTTTTAAAGTTCCAATTACCTGGAGCATGAGCAAGTATTTTTGTTTTCTGTTTTTAATTTAGGCACCTTGTGATGAACCAAAGCATCTAAGGGTCATCGGTAGCCATGAGATGAAGTAGTTTTAGAATATTAGACATGTACTAAATCGCTTGAGAATTCTACTAGGAATATGTGCTTTGAAAATCCCAACGTATGATCCTGGAGGTTGAATCTGTAGACTGTCTCTTTACTATAAACACTTTGACTTCCTGAATCAATTTATTATATTCCTCTCTCTCTCTCCCTCTCTCTCTCCCTCTCTCCCTCTCCCTCTCCCTCTCCCTCTCCCTCTCTTTCTCTCTCTCTCTCTCACACACACACACACACTCACACACACACACTCACACACACACTCATACACACACACACCCACACACACACACACACACACACACACACCCAAGTCTACTTCCTGAATCCATTGGGTGTCACCTTGAAAATTCTGGGTGTGAAGAATTACAAAGATACAGCACTGGCTGAAGGAAATAGTCTTACCAGTAATGCAGATTATATCCTCACAGGGTTTATGCTTTGTGCCAAATGTGTTATCTGTCCAAGGCTACTTTCAAATACTCATTGAACAAATTTACTTTGTAGGAATGTAGCTCTGTCTGTTCATATGTAAGTTGCAAAGGAAAACTAACATAAAAAGGGCCTAACGGGGACATAGTGGGTATCAGCAAGGCTTATTCTGACTTTGGGTTGGTGTTTCCTTGTAATATTTCAGGTTCAAGGGAACTCATCTTCCACTTGCTCAGTTTCTTCCTGTCTAAAATAAGCAAGTTGCTCTAAATGATCTGGAAGGTTCCATCTGGCTCTAAAATGCTACGACTTCCCACGACACTTTACAAAAGTGTCACTAGCAATTATTTTCAACTAACATAAACACAGTGTGGGGAAATGGGCAGGGAGTTGGGGTGTACAGGCATTCATTTGAACTCAGTTCTTCCCGACTTGATGTCCTTCCTTGATCCCGCTTCCTCCTGAGATTCCCAAGTGACATGCCATGGTTTGGGGATTGAAGTGGCCTTCACCCCTTTATTTATGTGAGACATGAACATGACCACCAGTAGTCACGTCCATCTGGTTTCTCCAGGAGAGGGGCCAGCCATCCCTTCCTCCACCACATTTTTTCAGCTATTGACCCACAGTCCTCAAGGACTTTGCATCCCCTTTAACTTTTCAGAACCTGATTTTCTTTATCTATTAATGTCTCAATAATTATATGACCCTACCTTCTTTATGCTTCAAAAAGCACCTACGGTCACAGAACAAAGAGCACTATAAATATGAGTTATGACAACATTATCATGATTTCTGAAGCTCTGGCCCTTGGTTGCAGAAGCCAGAATTCCTTGGGGTTCATCTTGGCTTCACCAGGTAAACAAAACAAACAAAACATTTGTAATCCCATCATTTGAATCTTGAGTACAGGTGACTTGGAAATGAAGTGATTAGTCATTCCTCCTAAATCTGTTAACTCGGGTTTCACGTACTGACGGATAACGTGTGTGTGTGTGTGTGTGTGTGTGTGTGTGTGTGTGTGTGTGTAACTGCATATTATCAGTGCAATAGTGACACTGTTTACTGTTAATACTGTGATACTCCATTGAAATCTGTGGCCTCCAAGATGTAGGTGATCCTTCTAGTGATACAGATTGCAAGTCATCCATTCTTGCCCATCCATAAACCTTTCTCCTTGTCCTCCTATAATTTCAAATTGGGGATGGGGCAAGGATTGTTCAACCAATCTGTTGGGAGCCTTCCATATGATATCTTCAGGATGCATCTCAATGAGTATCTCCATGGAGCCCTTGGTCTATCCCTTGGTTATCAACCATTGTTGTGGCATAAATAACCTATTTTCTTTTTTATTTGTACATTTTCTAATGACATTCTTGACTTTCCTTCCTCTACATAATTCCCTGGTTGTAATGTGTTTCAGCCTTCTTGTACCTACCATATACCTCTCCACGAATTTTTGGCTGATTTTTGCCTTCAGATTTTTGGAGTTGGCAAAATTCCATGATGCATAACCAAACAGCATCACCAGAAGAAGACTACTGTTCCCAAGATACACCTTTGCTCCAGAGAGAATCTTGGAGTCATGAAGAGTTGGTCAAGGGCAGTCCTACCTGATTTCCCCTCCCAATGTGCTTGTCTCCTTTTCCATTTGCAGAGTCACTATACTCCCACCCCTTTCCCATTAGCGTCCACCATGCACTGCTAACAAGTGAGTGACCATAAAGTTTGGGTTTTTACAAGCAAACAGTTTGCGTATCTGGCTACCACTTCTAAAGGAACATTAATCGATGAAGCAATGCAAAGAGGAGCAGTAAAGGAAAAAAGTAGATGATCATATAGGTTGGGCCTGGGGCCCCTGAGCAGTGTGATTTCAAGGTCAAGTGCTAGTGAAAATAAAGCCTCTCCCTCCTCCTTGCTGATATATAGAATTCTTCTAAAATTCCTTTAGCGGGGAGCAAACATGCTCCCTTCACAATCAGACCTGAGTTTAAAAATATGAGTAGCCCTGAGACAATATCCACATCCCCTCGGGTTCATGTCGGATTGTAAACAGCTGATATCAGATCCTTTCCTGAGGAGGCACCAAGGCATTATGGGTAGACCTTCAAGTGGAAGATTGGTGAGTAGTACTGATGATGGTGAATAAGGGCACAGCATGAGGCTGGGGGCTCCAAATGTTTCAGAATGTTCCCAAGGTCTTGTTGCTCTTTGTTCTGTGCTCACAGTCAATCGTTAGACATCCTGTCCAGTGTACCACATTACCCAGCGTAACATGGCGTCTACCCATTTGCTGGGAAAGAAGGAATGATCTCTTTCAGTCTCCAGCTCATTAAAGATTCCCATGGAAGGACAGAGATGTGAATGGTACCAGTAGGGAGTCTCGTGGTAGAGAATGAAGTTGCTAAGGCTTTCCAAAGTTCTGAGATGGATGTTATAAGTAAAGCCAGGGAATTCTATAGTAGCAGCACCTAATGAAAGTCATCCTTACCTGAGAAAGTCTGCTGTGCTTAAATCAGAAAGAAGGCCATCAAGAGGGAGCCAGACAGGAGGACATGCACTTCAGGCATCAGTTGCTTTGTAAGGATATTTCACCAGGGGATTTGCTGAAATACCTTGACCGGACTAGGCTTCTCCCATTTATAAGTATTTGCCGATCAATTAGCCTGATCCTTGAGATGCATCTCTCAATGGTTTAGAACATAGCTACAATTTTCCTTACTGGGGCCAGAGGGCAACACAGCTGTGGCTGGAAGACCCTTGAGACTCCCAGCTCATGGAGAAGACAAAAGAAAAAGCAAAGTCCAAATAATGACTGCCCCACCACCAATGGGCACAGTGTCTTATTCCTCTAAACAGGCCAAACCTCTTCGTATTCCATGATTTCTTAGTCATAACCAATAAATCATTTGGCATTTGTGTCTACTATATAGCACCATGCACATGTGTTCGTCCTTCATTGCTGAAGAAGACCACACCATCAGAGAAATAATGACATGACTTGCACTTGACTTTGTTTTGAGTGAGGAAGGGCTGTGCAGGTCACCAGCCTCACTTCTCCTCCAGAGTCATCTGAATCCAGGGACCAGATATTCATCGATGACTGGAGATGACCCAGGATGAGGCAGTGGGGGTTAAGTGACTTGCCCAAGGCCACACAGCTAGTGAGTGCCAAGTGTCTGAGGTGAAATTTGAACTCAGGTCCTCCTGACTCCTGCACTGGTGCTCTATCCACTGCACCCCCTAGCTGCCCTTATATAGCACCAAATGTCTCATTGGATAGAGCATTGATTGGACTTGGAGTCAGGAAGACCTGAGTTTGAATCCAGCCTCCCATACTTTCTAGTCATGTGATCCTGGGCAAGTCACAAGGCACTCTGTGCCTCAGTTTTTCATCTATAAAATGAGGGTGATTATAGCGCTCACTTTATGGGGTTGTCGTAGGGGTCACTTTGTAAAACGCTTTGTGAACTTTAAAGCACCATATAAATGCTAGTTGTTATTTTAAAAAATAATTGACTATCCTTATTTATTACTGCTACCATCACCATCACTCCTCTTCATCCTTTTCTTTTTCCTTTCCTACCATTATAGAAAAAGTACTGTGCTAGATACAGAAAATACAGACAGAAACGTGATAATCCTTACCATTGAGAGGTTTCC
Organism: Potorous gilbertii; assembly: GCA_028658325.1. Classification (NCBI taxonomy): domain Eukaryota; kingdom Metazoa; phylum Chordata; class Mammalia; order Diprotodontia; family Potoroidae; genus Potorous; species Potorous gilbertii. The sequence continues at coordinate 23,715,981 of CM053770.1, read as the reverse complement.
ATTCTATCCGGCAAGACAAACTGTGCACACGTAAGTCTACACAGACCAAGTATATACATAACATCAGTTCTCCAGGTCAGATTTCACATTTTATTTATTGCTCACAATAATGAAAACTCTCACGTTCTTGTGATATAAGAATCAGTTGAAAGGACTCAGAAGGTTTAGCCAAGAAGGGTGGGATGTGGTAGCTGTCTTGAAGTATCTCAAAGTCTGTCTTATGGAAGAGGGATTAGGCATGTTTCCTCTGGCCCCATGGGGAAGAGCTAGGTAGAGTACATAGAAGTTGGAAGAAAGCAAACTTAGGCTTAACATGAAGAACTTCTTTTAAAATTAGAGATATACAAAAGTATGATGGGCTGCCATGGAGGTAATGAGTTCTTTTATTTATATTTTGTATTTATATAGTACCCACCTCTTCATTTCCTCCCACCCCAAAGTAAAGTCAAATCAACACAACCATGTTTCACATTTTAAGCAACATCCAACACCCATCATATCTCACCTACTTTTTCATTTATTTTTCATAGCTAAGGTAAGCCTTTAAAAATATAGAGCATTTACTAAGTGGGCCATTTTTGAGATTATGACCCCCTCTCCTCTTCTACATAGCTATGAGAATAGGGCCTCAGCCTGTCAAGCTGGAAACTTTCAGAATTTCTGGCCAGCCTCATCCTGGTGAGAGAGGGATGCCTCATTCCAGTGAATTACAAATTCCAATGAGGAGAGTTAGTGATAGAATGTACAAGGGAACACTCAATGTTTTATGTTTCATGCTCTTTACAAAAGCTGAGTTCATGGGTCTGCCTCTCCTTGAATGTCTCCCAGTGCTAATGTGTCTGTACCTTTGTACCACATGTGCTTTTTATAGGTTTTCAGAAACTGGAAATTATGATTAAGCATTTTTGACTTTGGGGTCTCTTTCTAAGTAGTCTTAGTTGAATTCCAATCTATCAAAATAAAGCTTTTTTTCTGTCTTGTTTAATATTCAGAAAGTGCCCTCATCCTGTCAAAGTCACCAGATAGAGTATTCACTTTATTAAA
>CM053770.1:23695067-23714437 GCA_028658325.1 Potorous gilbertii | reverse complement strand
GATTAGTGAATTAATCTCTGTTACCCACTCCACTCCATCCCCCAAAAAACCCTTCAAAAAGCTTACTCGGTGTGTCTGGAGGAGAAAGTCTTTCCTAGCGTTAGCTCTTCTTCTTTGGTGCTGACATGTGCAATAGTAATGGCCTAGTTAACAAAACAAGGAAAACTTTTGAATTTCAAGTGGGGCAAAGTGAAATATTTACTCATCTTGTTGTGGCTCACTCCACGCAGCCCAGCGGGACACTTCTGACTGCCAAGAGCCAGTTGAGGTCAGCAGGTGTCACACATTTTCCTTCTCAGTTAAAGACTTTGTTTTCTGAAAAAGGTGAATAAGAAAGGCATGGTTGGGTTGATTCCTTGAGTTGTGCTTAATTTAATTTCCATCTACAAACTTTTTTTTAATAGTTTTCTCATTTTAAAGACAAACAGTAGCCCTTTCTGAGAGACCTCTCACAAATGAAAGGTCCCTTCCTCTTTGTCCTCCTCTTTGTCCCCCTCATTTCCTTTTTCTAGCTGCCTGGAATGAGCTTACATCAGTAATATTCATAAATGATTTACAAAAGTAACTCCTCTGTAATAGCTGGGGGCCAGGAGTTTTTATGATGTTGCCAGATGTGCCCTCAAAAAAAAATCATCTAGTTCAAAAACTTGTGATAAATCCAGGCACAGTCAATTCCCCAAAGTGAGTTGACTGGCCTCCCTGACTTGGTGCAGACTTCCTTTCTTTCCTCCTTTCCCTGACATTCCCCTCCCTCCAAATCCAGACTTGAGAATTGAATACCAAATGGGAGGCCTATCACCTAACAACACAAAAAAACAAACAAATAAAAAAATGGTTATTGGAGTCTCAGTGGCACAGATTAGAAATTTCACATGACTGGCTCCAGGTTTCCTTGAGAGGTTGAAATGACAAGGTCTGACTGGAAAAAAGTCATTTAGGAAATCCAGGTAATTTGGAGTTAATGTACAGACTTCATACTTTTCCTTTAAATGTCGCTTGGGGCTCTGGACACAATGTTCTTTCAATAAGATCATGCCCTTGAATGAATGGGTTCCCTCAGAGACCAGTCAGGGCAAAAATCTGACTGTGGTGTGGCTTGTATAAAAACAATTCCCTACACATATACACACACACACACACTCAGACACACACTCACACACATACACACTCTCACACATACACACACATACTCACACACACACTCTCCCACACGCACACACACTCACAGACACACACTCTCTGTCTCACATACACACACACACACACACACAGTTTTTCAGATAAAGGAGCTTTACAATGGATCATCCTGTACCACCCAAGTTGGGCTAAGTATACTGTAAGAAAAAATTAGAACTCAAATCCGTTAGGTTTCCATGGCTCACTGAAGGTTAAAGTGTTTTTTTTATTCTATTAAACACTAGCAAGAATGGAAGAAAGACTTAAGCCTTGCGTGGAAGCCCCCTGGGCTCTGTCTGATTGTGTAAACAGTAGATGAGGCCTATGGATTGTGCCTATATGTAAATTTCTTTTAATAGTTTATAGTCAAGGGAAAAATTCGCCCACATCTACACCCACAGAGTCTCCTAAGAAGAGAAAATGAGTATTGACTTGCTACGTAGGACCAACCAGCTCTTTTGCCAGAAAATTCACCTTTAGAGACACATTCTCTGGTCTGTGCATTTACTAACAATACATACTAGGATTCATGTGCCATATTACTGTAATATAAGAAATGGTGAGTATGAAAAAGACAGGGGAACTCGGGAAGTCTTAACAAAGTCAAATCAGCAAAGCAGCACATCAAATGATGACAAGGTGGTTGGAAAGATGCCCAAAGTCCAAATGGAGTAGTGCAAAATGAAATGACCAACCATGGCCCCCTAAAAGAGAAAGGAAATGCCCCTCCCGAGCTTCTTTGCAGAGATGTGGGAGTGTGGGTGTGGAACGATGAATATGTTGTCAGACTATTGGTTACTCTTGCCAAAATGCTTCCCTCAATTTCTTTCTTTTGTCCTTTATTACAAATAAATTTATTATAAGTAAATAATTTCTATTTTATTATAAATAAATAAATGGCTGGGGAGGGCCAGAGAACGGGAAAGTTATATTTGGTAATGAGAATGATGCACAAATATTAGACAGAAATAAAAAAAAATTAAGAGAACGCATATTTTATTTTAAAACCTTTATATTGAGGTATTTGTAAGCAGGCAGCTTCGGTAATATGGGGCCGATAGGCTTGCCCTGGATAAAGTCTCTGAAAAAAAAATACAGAACATTTACAGCATTATTTATGTTAGTTAGACCCAAGAGGTAAATGAATCTCTCCTTAGCTTCAGTGGGGGCATCAGGTGGCTGGCCAGTTAGAAGCTGCTGCCTCAGGCTCCATCCTACAGGGCCAGCCTCATCCAAGCAGCCCAAGCTAGTTAACTCTGCCATTCATGTGCCCCTATAGACAGACCCATCTGCGCTCTCAGCATAATGGATAAACAGAGCTCCTACTGGGGTGCAGGAATGGATTTTTTTAAATATACATTTTGATAACTACATTTCAGAATTAGTCTCCCTTCTCAACCTATGCATTTTATTTTTTATATTTAAATGTATTTTCTGAGAGGTTCCTTCAGAGGCTAAGCCAGACTACCAGAGGGTCCATTGCTCAAAAGAAGGCTAAGAACTCTTGTCCTGGAGGGATCCTTTCTTTCCCAGGGAATTTTATTGGAAGGGAGGTTGGAGGGGCAAAGTCAGGAGGTCCAAATGTGTGGTTTCAGCCTTTCTTCCTCCTCCCGGCTAGTTCACCAGCTACTAACCACCACCTCCAAGGATCAAATGGAATCATATTGGTAAAGTACTTTGGCACAATGCTTGGCATACATTAGGTACTTATTCCCTTTCCACTTCCCAGTACCATATTGCTTTTATTCTGTAGGAATTCATATACATATAAATATATATATATATATATATATATATAAATATATATATATATTCTCATGTATGTTCATGTTATCTCCTCAATTAGACTACAAGCATCTTGAAGTCAGAGATATTTGCTTTTTTTTCTCTCTATTCTTATTGCCTCAAACGTTATGTTTTCAACAAATATTGATTGATCAGCTGAAATTCCCTGTCTATAACATAAAAAGAAATTTAGAGCTGGTAGAATTATTTTATAGATGAGGAAACTGAGGCCCAGAGAAGTTAGAGGATTTGCTGCATCCCTCAGGTAATAGCAATGAATTGGGTTGCAGAAGCAGGCCCTTGCACTCCAAATTTAACAAAGTTCATTTCCCTACACAAGGAAATGAGCTGAACTGTGTTGGTGACTGAAGAGGCAGCCATTGAACCATGAGGTTTTTAGCAGAATCCCAGAGGAAATAAAAAGGCTGCCTAGGCACCATTGCCAAGTAGGAGTAAGGAAGCCAGGAGAGCCAAGAGTGGAGCCGGGCTCAGCAGCCGGGGATCAGGGCAAGGATAATAAACCTAGTGACACTTTGGGGACAAGATGGGATGCCTTTTGGAGTGGGTAGTGATGAGCTGGGAAGGGGGGATGCGGGGCTCTCCCTACCCCACCCCCACCTCCAATCTTCTTTATGGATATTGCTGTGTGAGTCCCAATTCACTTCTATATTGTCTTGATTATGAGGACATTAGGAAAGTCCAAAGACATTAGGAAGATCAGTCTGGAGTCATCATACAAGATGGCTCTGAGTGTGAAGGCTAGAACAGCTAGGACAGAATTGTAACCGAGGTGTGACGTGATGAAAGCTTGGACAAAAGTCTGATATCGTCATTGGCTGTTCCAACTTGCAGCTGTAACTAGGACTATACCTCTGGGGCTTTGATTTGGGTGTTGAATTTCAAAGGAGTTAACTATACCTATACTCCTTCAGGATCAAAGAAATAGCGCAGTTTAGCATGTGGTTCGTAAGATTAGTTGCCAAATGACCATGGGACACTTCTTTCCATGGGTGAGAGCCCAAATGAACTCCTTAGGCTTCATGAAGGCTAGAGAGCAGCTGGGTTTGATGACTACCACAGAAAGCTATTTCTTTCTTATTTTTTTACTGGAGTTTTTAGTTGCTAATATAGAGTTACTCCTCTGTGGGAGATGCTACTACCTTGGGGGTCATGGGGACAGCTACAGGTGTAAAGCATGACTCCCAAATGAAATAGTAGTACCTGTTCCCAAGCTCTAGAGCAGGTACATTCTCTTTCTTTTCTTTTTCTACTTTTTTGTTGTTTGTTATCCTTCTTTTCTGGGGTTCCACAGTGTCTGACAACAGATATGGCATTAAGATGTAAACTCCTTGACAGCAAGAATGACTATTTGCCTTTATTGTATCCCAGGATTTTAGCACAATACCTGGCAAAAAATAAGTGCTTAATAAATGACTTATTGCCTTGACTTGGCACTTAGAAAGCCATGGGGTTATAGTGGATAAAAGACTGGATTTGGAGTTGGAAGACCTAGATTCCAATCCCATCTATTCCACTCACTATCTGTATGATTTTAGAGAAGTCCCAACCTTCACGGAGACTGACTGACGGAGTTTTGTTTTCCCCCCTAGTTTTGTCTAATTTACAGACTTCAAAAGAAATGACTTTTTAAAAAATAATGAGACTTGAGAAATGTGGAAGAGTCTTTATCTCACCTGCCTAATCTGAGAGACTGCTGCAGTGATAGATTGAGCAATGGATTTCGTGTCTCTGGAAGACTTGGACTGAACCCCCTTTCCCCACATTAACATGTAGATTTGTTGGTTACAGGCCATGTTGCATGTTTTGTCTTTCTTTGTATTCTAGGAATTTAGTATTGTGCTTGCAAGTGCTTAATAAATGCTAGTGGATTGATTGATCTCCCCCCACCCCACCCCAACCTTACTTAATTTAGCAGTTACTTACTTGGATCTTCAGTTTTCTTCATTAGTAAAATGAGGATGATAAGGTCTATTGAGCCTAAATCCCAAAGTTTCTTAGAGAGTTAGCCAATTATGGATGGGGATAGGGATTGGACCTTTGGCATGGGAACTCTCAGTTGAGGACACATCCTCTGCCAAAGTAGATTTACAACTTATTGACAAAGTAGATATACAATTTATTTTGTGTTAGAGATGTTGCCTAGAGACCTGAGATAATCACAAACCTTAATGCCCCATATATATTTCAGTTACAGTCTTCAGATTTGGAACAGAATTTTTGTTTGTTGTTAGTTGTTTTTCAGTCATGCTGATTCTCCATGACCCCATTTGGAGTTTTCTTGGCAAAGATATTGGCATGTTCACCATTTCCTTCTCCAGTTCATTTTATTGATAAGGAAACTGAGACCAGCAGGATTAAGTGACTTGTCCAGTCAGGGTCACACAGATAGTAAGTGTCTGAGTCTGGATTTGAACTCAAGAAGATGCGCTGTCCTGACTCCAGGCCCTGCACTCTATCCAACCCCTGTTTCAGGTCTGAGGTGGTATTAAATGAAGGTATTAAATGAAGATTGGTCTTTGGGGAGTCACCCTAAAAGTCTTCCAGAAGACTAGAGGAATAACGTAGCAGCACTTCACTGACGTCATGTGCCTACATGTGCCTTTCTCCTAGATCATAAGTTCCTAATAATTTTGTGCGTCCATGTGCCGACCTCAGAAAAGAGGACAGGCTTTCCCAGGATGTGCTCCCAGAAATCCATTACTCTCACCCGATGAGTATATTTTTCATACATGGAAGAAATGTGCCTCCAATGAAGCTAGGGAAAAAGAGAAGAGAGCTCACTTTCTTTTTCCCCAGGAATTATAAAGAGACCCTAGTGAGTTTGGTCAAGTCAGAATAAATGGCATTAAGATAAGAGGCAGACCTGAATGCTGTTTGTAAAAATGTGTTCAAACCAGGTTTGATTTATAAAAAGAAATTAGGCATGTAATTCATACCCACATTGTTCAATGATTTTTTTAACTGCTATACTTTGATTCTTTGTCCTGACCACAGAGTTTAATATGGAACAGAGATCTATTGCACAGACTCAGTATTTCTCTGAGGTTTATTTCTCTTTTAATACCCATAATCAATAATGTCTTTCTAAGAAAATGTCAGGTGAAGAAAATCATTTTTAAAATCACCTCACAATTGCATTTGTGGGGGAAAAAGCCTAAACTAAAAAATTAAAAAAAAAACTAAACTAAAACTCACCTTAATGATCACTTTCAGCATCTTGGTCTCCTTACTACGATCAGACAAATTTCTCATTTCCACCTCCCTGCCTTTGCTTATTTCAATAAACTTCATCAGGATGCTCTTCCTGCTCCCCATTGCTTCTATAAATACCATTTCCTCTAAGACTCAGCTTCAGCTCTGCCTCATGGGATTTTAGGCATTTAGGCCCATAAATTTAGGACTAGGGGGCCAATTAGAAAGTCATTTAGTCCAGTTTCCTCATTTTACAGATGAGGAAACTGAGACCCGAAGTGGTTAAGGGAACCATTCCTATCCTCTTTCTCTGTTATAAAGCAATCAGAGTTCATATCATATACATAGAGCTCACATATACTCGATAAACTTGTATGCTACTCATTTTAGGTGATTTGCTCTTGTTTTCCCATCTAAGGTGTTAGTTTCTTAATGGTGGGGAATGTATTTTCTATAATAATAGTTGATTTTCATATAGCTTTAAGTTTGGTAAAATGGTTTCTCAATTTCTCTTTTTAACAGCTCTTTGAGATTAAACACCTCTGATCCCCATTTCACCAATGTATAAACTGAAATTCCAAGAGGTTGTAAACCCGTGGTTGGGAGTGTTGTCCTTCGTCTTCAAAAAGGATCAAAATGACATCACCACAATAAAGTGAAATTTCAGTGTGTCTGAATGTGGTTAATCAGACCAATATGAGCTTGGGATGCTCTACCACAGGTTGGGCACAGATAGTCCATGTGAATGTTTGGGTTGGATATCCCAAATAAGTAAATCCATGGTTACACAATTGATGAGTGCCTGAGATGAATTTGGTGTCCAGGTGCCTGTTGCTTCCAAGTCCGAAGTTCTTTCCACTACAACAAACTGCTTCCCAATTATTGAGTGAAATCCTTCCGTTGTACCTATCATGGATACCATTGGTAGCATTTCATCAGTTGGTGAATTACATTCCTTGTTAATTTCACTTTGATTGGCAATACATACCTGGTAGTTTGATGGAAAACAAAGTCAAATAACCCAATAGGAAGAAGATTGTGAAAGTTTAAATGGGACATGTAATCCAATCCTTCATTTCTAGATCTGAGAAGAGGGGAAGGAGAGAGAAAGAGAGAGAGACACACACACAAGGGTTCCTCCTAGATCATAAGTTCTTAAAAATTTTGTGTGTCCTAGACATGTTTTCAATATTATGAAGGTACTTACTAACTGTGTGACCCTGGGGAAGTCACTTAACCCTGATTGCCTCTGTTTCCTCATCTGTAAAATGAACTGGGAGAAGGAAATGGCAAACTACTCCTGTATCTCTGTCAAGAAAACCCCAAATGGGGTCAAGAAGAGGCAGGCATGATTTAACAACAACAAAGAAGTCATGTATCCCTTCTCAAAAGAATGTTTTTAAATGCATAGACTAAAACACATTGGATTAGGAAGTAAAGCAATTGTGTTGAAATGCAGTTATCCAGATTTTTTTTTAAAGAACCTCCTATCCTTGAAGGAGGGAAATGTAGTATATAAAGTGTGGAGCTTGCAATCAAGAAAGATTGGGTTGTAATTGAACCTCTTGACATACATGAGGTAGGTGATCTTGGCTAGATGATTTTACTTTTCTCTGCCTTAACCAGCACTCTAGGATTTATCTATTTGAACTCAGTGAAGGGAGTTCCTATTAGGTGAGGTCCCTGGGCTGAGGAAACTGCTTATCTTCTAAGAACTGATGAGAGATCTGCATTTACTTAGCCCAAATGGGGAGCCTGCTGAACCACACCCTCCTGCCTCTTAGGAATGAAGTACCAACCACAGACTTGTCTTTTCTTCCCCTTTTCTTTCAAAAAGAAGAAAAAACAATCTTTGGGCCAGAGTCATAATTAGCAATAATTTTTGTTGTTAGGACAAGATGCTATGGGGCAAAAATAAGCATAGAGGTCAGGGGAAAATAAAGAAGCTTTCCCAGGGAAATGTGGGGTCTCTGAGCTGCTGAAGGGAAAGAGGAAGCCATACTTTACCTCCCCCTAACTTTGCTGCTCTGGTGCCAAGCCCCATTTTTCATAGTCTAATTACTTCTCTACTTTGAACACAATCTCTCTTGTAAAATCACATTTTTTGACCAAGTGTGGTAGCACCCAAAAACCTTGAGTTGTTTTGTTATTTTAACCAGAGCTGTCACCTACATTTGACAGAATTTTCTTTACCTTACTAGCAAGAGTAGAGCTTTAGAGAGTTAAATGACTTATCATCTATGATTCAAGAATTTTTTGGTGTCATGGACCCCACCTCTTTGGAAGTCTGGTGCAACCTAAGGACCCCTTCTTGGAACAATGTGTTTAACTGCCGAGACTCAGATCCATAAAATTACAAAGAAAAACAGATTGTATTAAAATACAGTTTATCACAATATTAAAAATGATAATTAGAATTGCATGGACCCCAGGTTAAAACTCCTGTGTGGATGTGATTATCTAGGCATATCTCAGGGGATAACATAGCTAAGAAAAGTGCTGTGACTCTCATCAAAATAGTTTTCTTTCCTATCAGTTTCCTTGTAAGTTTCAGGGATCTGACAGTTGCCTTCAGTGTGGATTCTGGGCCAAACCTACATGAATTTAGTTTATGGGAATAAATAGCCAAAGACAGAACACTGGAATGTAGCCTTAAGGGCTAAGAATAAATACCCCACAAACAGATTCTAAGAGCACAAAAAGATGTTAAAGTGGTTTTTTTTTTGTATTTTTTAAGAGGGCATCAAAATGGTGCAGTGGATAAGGCACCAAGTCTAGAGTTAGGAAGACCCTTCTTCCTGAGCTTTCATCTGGCCTCTAACCTTTACTAGCTATATGACTGTGGGCAAGTCACTTAGCCCTATTTGCCTCAGTTTCCTGTCTGTAAAATGAGCTGAAGAAGGATATAGCAAATCCCTCCAGTATCTTTGCCAAGAAAACCCCAAAAGGGGCCACAAAACGTTGGGTAAAAAATGAGTAAACAACAAATACCTGTTTTTAAGTCAGGCCACTAGTTTATGACATAAAAAAGGCAATAAAACTCTGAAGGCTGATTCTGTTCCACTTTTGTCTTCCTAACCCCAGTGCCTTGAGCACAGTAGGTACTTAACAAAAATTTGTTAATTGATTTGAGCTAAACCTCTTCCCACAATAGTGTTGTTATGAATTAATCAAATTTTTTCATGATAATCAATATCAGAACCACAAAACTGTGATACTATGAGGAACCCAAGGTTATTAATATTCCATAATTTCTTTTTTCATTTTGGTTTACAACCCCTGTGAGTTTTAAAATTCCTTTTTCTTAATTTCTTTCTTGTTTTTTTCACTGAGATTTTACAGAACCCTGAAATTGGTAATAAAGTAACAAGTATAAGGGATTTCAACATTCTGAATTTTTAAAAAATGGTAGTATATTTTCTTATGTCTGCTAGGCTACACTACTATAAACAAACCCACAGAATTTAAAGACCAGGAGACCCAGTCTTTCATTGGTAGCCATGTGCTGATACCAAATAAAAGAGAAATTAATTTCCCCAGGGAGTGGAAGCCATCAATCAATTTCTTTGAATTTGCATGCAGCGTTGGGTGTCCAAATATTTCTAATACTGTTGGAGCATTCTAAATCATATTAATTTTGAGGTAACTGATGAATATATACTATGAGCCTCTCCTTTGGCAGTGATGAGAAGGGAAGAATTCTGCTGGTACATCAGAGAATCAAATCCCCGCCCCCAAACTTGAAAATGGCATCTCCAAGTCTGGTTCTTCCTTCCCACTAAGCCCGCCTGTGCATTTTATTGGTTCATATGTTTCAATTAACCCAAATGTGATAGCTTGTCAGTATCTCATTCGGAGCGATAAATTTGTCATAAGAAAGAGCTGAAATGGTCAAGTTTCAACTCCTGTTGTTTTATTGTTTTTTCGCTATGCCAGAGTCTGCTACTAGGGAATATACACTTGGGGGAGCAGCTGCTAGGATGTATTTTATGGAGAAATATTTTAACAGTTTCCTTTTTAATTTTCTTTCTGTTATGCAGATTATTACTTTTCAGGGTAAGAAAGGAAGAGAACAGATGGAAAAAGAAAAAAAGGGTGATATATAAGACCAGATACACTTGTGCAACATCTCTATTTTGTATGGGTGTGTATGTGTGTATTTATATATATATATATATATATATATATATATATATATATATATATATATAAAATGTGTGTACATATATATATATATATATATACATATATATAGTATGTTTAACCTCTTCTGCAAAGAATATATATTGGAAAATATTCTAACATTGCTAAAATAATCACTTCATCATCATTAAAGGATTATTTAGCCTAATTACTTAGATTTAAGCATTTATTCTTTTAAATATACGGTATAAACCTTGTCACCTGAGTCAGCTCGTCATTGTTTTCTTGACTGTGGAATTAGCTTTGCTTACATGTACATATTTGTTAAAAAGATTTCCTTTTAAAAAATGTTCAGTTAGGGAGGGGTGGGAAGGAGAGGGAGCTAAGAGTAAAGAAGAAAGGAAGGAGGGAGGGAAGGAAGCAAGGGAGAATATCACTGAAGCATTTTTTTAAATGAATATAAGAAAAGAGAAGGTAAATCAGAAAAAAATCACAGACAAACAGGGCAGCATTGAAACTTACGTGTTGAACTTATATATATTTTAAAGAATGGCAAATTTTACACAACAGAGAATGATTTCATGTATAATACCTATTTTGGTTCTAAAACACACACATATATATATTTATGTGTATATATGATAAATATATAACTTTGGGGATACCACATGTATGTATACATGCATTCATGTGTATATAGATGCACATGTACATATAACATGCCCGGTATATGTTACGTGTATACACTGGGTGTGTGTGTGTGTGTGTATATATATGTGTGTGTGTGTGCGTGTGTGTATAAACACATTATGTGTGTATCTATTGATCTGTCTTGATGTAGATAGATCAACAGATAGATAAATTCCTGTCCTCATTATATTCTAGTGGAAAGAGTCCTAGACTTAATGTGAGGAGAGAATGGAGAGTGGAACCTACAAAGTATACGTCAGAGAGCTTGAAATGATAGTCATGGAATGCCTTTATACTATTAGAAATGACAAAGGATACAGTTTTTGAGAAACACCAAAATACTACAAAGTACCGCAGGGTGGAAAGAGCAGAAATACGAAAACAATTAATGTGTGTTCATCCTTTGTTGCCGAAGAAGACCATGCAATCAGAGAAATGATGACATGACTTGCACTTGACTTTGTTTTGAGTGAGGGAGGGCTGTGCAGGTCACTAGCGTCACTTCTCCTCCAGAGCCATCTAAATCCAGTGACCAAACGTTTATCAGGATGACTGGAGATGACCCAGGATGAGGTAACTGGGGTTAAGTGACTTACTTAACTGTACCACCCAGATGCCACAACCACAACAACATGGCAAAGACAGTTTTGGAAGCCTTAAGAACTCTGATGGGCGCAAATGACTACCCTTGTTTCCAGAGGACTCATGAGAAAGCCTGTCAGATACTTTCTGATGAAGAATCACTACCACTTTCAAAGTAGAGATTGAGGTGCATATTTTTTTTTAACATGGTCAGCGTAGGAATTTGTTTCCTTAATTGCACATATTTGTCATGTCAGTTTTCTCTTTCTTTTCGAATGATGGGGGGGGGTAGATTTTTGCAAACTGAAAAAATTTTAATTTAATTTTAAAATATTAATGAAAATAGCTATCATTTAATTATTTATATAAAGTATGTCCCCAATACTTAGTGCAGTTTTAAACTATTAATGCAACCTTCCCAATAGATTCAGTGCCTGGCTAATGGTCTCTCCCCAAACCCCTATCTTCATCAAACACCGTGGATGTCCGGTTACTAAAGCTACTTAATTACAATGACCTAAATATCCTCAGTTATACCTCAACCAAGGCACAGAAATAATCATACCACACACACACACACACACACACACACACACAATCTTTATCCAAATTTAAAACCAAAACTACTTGACTATTTATGTTACTTTAACATTCCTTCCATAATCATTTATTGTGTCCACTATGAGCTAGGTATTATACTGGAAACTGAAGATATAAAGGCAAAATGAAATAATTACACCTTCAGTGAATTTACCCTCTCCTGTAATCCTGGTTTAAATTCCACCTGTCTTAACTCCCAACCCTCTAAGAGCGTTTGGCTAATGAGTTTCATTACCCAAATATTGAGGCCCTTCAAATGGTACAATGTGTTATTGACATACTGACAGATCTAAATTCAACCTACATTAATTCCCATCGCCATCTTGACTCACTTTCTAGACCACATACTAAATAACTGAGCAAATCCAGAGAGTTCTGAATATATTTTAGAAAAGGTATGAACTTCCCAGCGTTGACATTGTTATCAATTTCTGATAACAATGATTGCTGGTTCTTGGCATCAATAACAGGGAAGACGTATATCCATCAGGGAAAGGTGATCTTCAGCCTAAATAGAAATTTCATTCAAGAACACATCTAACCTTTAACCGCATATTTGAAAGAAAAATGATAATATTAAAAACTTAAATAGTAATAGAGCACTCCAAATATATCCCCAAATATCAATATTTTACTTTCACTGACATAGTACTCTAAAACTTTTATCTCCTTGACAGTAGATTCATCTTGGGCATTGTTTTGGGGTCATTCAAGTTTTTGGATCATGTTTGTTCATTTTAAAAAAATTAGTCTCTGAATTATTTGCTTCTCAAAAAAATATACCTAAACATATATACATACATACATACACATATACACTAAGAACTTATAAAAAGGGGGTTCTATTCACTAGTTGATTTTATATCTTTTTAAAAGTCCTGTACCAGTCACACTCCTGAAACAGTCAGGGTAGCTAGTATTGTTTTTTTTTTAATTCCTTTTGTTCTTGTCACAAGTATAGATTAATACCTTTGTGGTTTCCTTTCACATGTCTATATTTTGTTGATGTCAACATAAATGGAGTGAAATGCTGCGGGGCATAATATTAAGATACTGGCAGGGTCCAGTAGAATATAAGATTCTGTCTTCGTAAGTTCCAAGTCTAGACTTCTACCTTGCTGACTCAAACATGTTAAATCAAGTCAGGAGAGGAGGTCTGTTTTTTTTACATCTCACTTCAGTCACTCATTAATTATGTGACCATGTGCCAGTCACTCTTTGCATTTCAGTTCCCTCTTCAATAAAACAGAGAGAAAACTACCTATGATCTCTACCCCATAGGACCGTTGTGATACTTAAATGAAGTAATTTATGTAAAGCACCCTGGAAACCTTTAAAAATGCTATATAAATGTCAATTATTATTACATTATGTCAGCAATCACGTAGGCACTGCCAAAAATACATTTATGGAGTCAGCTCATCTATGAATTAATCTTTCCTGGCCTAACCTATCAGCCTACTCCATCAACTAATGGAAAAAGGAGAAGATTGTTGGTTTCTCTTTTAAGGAAATGGGGATCAAACAGATTCCAGGACAGTTACCACTTGACCCCCAGAGGGCTTGAACAGTGGATCTAATTCCCCAAATAGTTGTATTATGTGCATGGTACAAACACATCATTAGCTAACCCTAAGTAAAATTCCCAGGCAATGAAAATGTACCAGTTCAGATATTTGGGAACAAAACTCCTCCCCTCATCCCCTCCCTTTTGCCTTCCTTTCTCTGTGGGTCTCATGTTTCACCTCCAGTTCTCAGTGTCTTTCCCAAGCTGACATTTTTGTACTTTTCCAAGTGGGATTGCTGTTTCTGTAGAGCAAACCCCTTCTCTGCAGTTGACTCTTAAACCATTCAGCATACGGTTCAGGTAAAAAATCCGTAAATTGCTGATGCTTGAAGCTGGAGATTTTGCACATCCTTCAGGAGAGGATAACGGGACCAATTGCCTGGGGATGCTATTGCAACTCAGGTCCACTAAATGTCTTTTCATTCAGTACCTTAATGGAGGAAATCTCTCGTGGTTTTCCTCCCTCTCCCTGCTCCCCCAATCCACTGGCATCTCTATGTCTCTAAGCTCAGTGAATATAAAATTGGAGACAGTTTGATGATATGGCGAATCAAGTACTAGGTCCGGGTCAATCATTTCTCCTGTCTAGGCCTCAGTTTCCTCATCTGTAAAAAAGGGGGTAAACCTCAATGGCCTCCACATTCTCTTCACTGTTTAAGTCTATGATCAAAGGATTTATCATGAAGTTACCTGCAGTGAAGTCATTGATACATAATAAAGGACCAACAGAGAGAGATAGAGACAGAAAGAGAGATAGACAGGCAGAGATAGGAGAGGAGAGTAGAGCAGAGGGCAGGAGAGAGCAAGGAAGGAAGACGGAAGGAACCTCAGATGCCACCCAACCTAACCACTTTATAGATGGAGAAACTGAGGCATGAAGTGGTTCATTCTGAAACCCAGAAGATGTTGACAATCAAAGTTTCTCTACCTCTTAATTTCTCCAGTGAAGAAAACAGAGCAGAGAAAGCTTAGACAACTTGCCTGGGGTCATACAGTTAATTAGGGATACAGCCAAGACCTCTGCTTCCCCAACTTGATGGTATCAATGAGTAACTCCACAGAGTCATATTAAAAAATGGCCCCAAAGCATGTTTGCTTATTAGCCTTTCATTATGGAAGGATGAAAGGAAATTCAGAGGTTAGCTGGTCTAGGAGATAATAGTCCAGTCTTTATAGTACATTAAAATTTGCAAAGCATTTTTACATAAGTGATCTTACTTCTTCCTCATAAAAGGCATATGAACATAGGGCTATTATTAAACCACCAATTTCCAATTGAGGAAACTGAGACTAAAACAGATTAAGTTCTTTGCCCAGAGTCCTACAGCTAGTATCTGACTTAGGATTCAGACTTTAGCCCTTTAGACTAATTCTTTCCTTCTCTCTCACTGTTACGTTGTTCTCTGGCCTCTTTTTACAAAGGAGAGTTTGGAAATCCACAGAATGCAATGTTATTCTCTGTGTCAGGACTTACAGTTCCATTTTTGTCACTGGGTTTTTTAAAGAGCAAATTCTTGAATTATTGAAAAGAATTTCCCTTAGAGTGATTCCTCTCCAAGCCCTAAAAGTCTCATTATTTTTACACAAAGTACATGGATGCACTCTCATCTTTCATCTTCTCATTCTCTTTGGGTTTGTTTCGTTTCTTCTATAGCTGGGTCACATACTGTCATTTTATATTCATTGCCAGTATTTTTTTCGCTCTTAGTTTTATCTATGAGTTTTGTTTTTACATTGTGTACATTTTCAGATTACTGCTACTTTGTGAGAGGGCTTTTGCCACAAAATAAAACAAGTAAAAATAATACAGTGACCATATCTGGAAGTTCATGTAACATTTCATATCTGCAGCATCTTCTTCATTTATTGTTTTCAATTAAATAAAACTGTTAAAATAAAATTAAAATGGATATATGATCTAGGTATAAAGATTGATAGTATAAACAAATTAGGGGAGCAAGGAATGTGTATTAGTCAGATTTACGGAAAACGGAGAAATTTTTGACCAAACAAAATAGAGAACATTAAGAAGTGCAAAATGGATAATTTTGTTTACATTAAATTAAAAAGTTTTTGCACAAACAAACCCAATGCAACCAAGACTAGGAGGGAAACAGAAAACTGGAAAAGAATTTTTGCAACTAGTATCTGTGATAAAGGCCTCATTTTAAAAATATATAGAAAACTGAGTCAAATGTACAAGAATATGAGTAATTCCCCAATTGATAAATGGTCAAAAGATATGAAGAGGCAGTTTTCAGAGGAAGAAATTAAAGCTATCTATAGTCATATGCAAAAATGCTATAAATCACTATCGATTAGAGAGATACAAATCAAAACAACTCTGAGGTACCACATCACACCTATCACACTGGCTAACATGACAAGACAGGAAGATGATAAATATTGGAGAAGGTGTGGGAGTGTCGGAGCACTGATTCATTGTTGGTGGAGCTGTGAGCTAATCCAACCTTTCAGGAGAGCAATTTGGAACTACGCCCAAAGGGCTACAAAAATGTGCATACCCTTTGACCCAGCAATATCACTTGTAGGACTGTATCCCAAAGAGATCATAAAAATGGGAAAGGGTCCCACATGTACAAAAATATTTATAGCAGCTCTCTTTGTGGTGGCCAAGAACTGGAAATCAAGGGGATGTCCATCAACTGGGGAATGGCTAAACGAGTTGTGGTATATGAATGTAATGGAATACTATTGTGCTATAAGAAATGACGAACACTAAGACTTCAGAGAGGCCTGGAAAGACTTATATGAACTGATGCTGAGTGAAAGCAGAAGTTTGTACACAGCAACAACCACAGGGTGCGAGGTAGACTTTCTGGTAGACTTAGTCCTTCATACCAAAGCAAGGACCTAAAAAGTTCCAAGGACTTACACATTCAGAGAAAGAACTACGGAACTGGATCACAGAATAAACAGACCATTTTCCTTTGTATTATGTTTTGTTTTGTTTTATGGTTTCTTCCATTCATTTTAATTCTTCTGTTCAACATGACTAAGGTGAAAATGTAAGGTGTAGCAATGTATGTGTAGAACCTATATAAGATGGCACACCATCTCAGAGAGGGAGTAGGGAGGGGGTGGGGAAGGAGGGGAAAAATCTAAGATATATGGAAGTAATTGCAGAACACTGAAGACAATAAAATAATTTTAAAAAATAAAGAAAACAGTTTTATCTCCTTTCTGTCCCTGTTCCATTGAGAAAACAAGAAAACTCAAAAAATGTTGTACATTTCTTGTAACAAATCTGCAGAATCAAGCAGAAGGAATTCCCTCAATGACTGTGTTCGTATATGTATGTGTACATGTATATGTATATATGTGTGAATGTGTATACATATACATACACACACACACATATATATATATATGGATGGATGTGTGGTTGTATATGTGTGTATGTAAAAAAATAAGTCCATCACCTCTCTGTAGTGCATGGCATGATTCATTAGCAGTGCTCTAGAGTCACTAACCATCTCAGTAGTGATCACAGTTCTCACAGTATTCAAAGTTATTTTTATTTTATTGTATCAATTATTCTCCTGATTTTGTTCCTTTCCTTCTTTGTTAACTTATAAAAGTCTTCAAAATTGTTCTTTTTTTAAGATTAATGTTATCAGTATTTTTGTTGCAGTTCTGCTCATGTCACTCTGCATCAGTACATACAAGTCTTTCTGTGTCTCTTTGAAGTCATCTGTTTCTTCATTTCTTATACAACAATAGAATCCATCACATTCACAGACCATAACTTATTTAACCATCCCTCAAGTTATTGGAATTCCAGTTTTTTTTACCACCACCATAGATAGTATTGTACCTAAAGATTCTTCTCCTGTTTTTTTTATCTCCTTTGGGTATAGGCCTAGCAATGTATAGCTGGATCAGAGGACTCACCCATACTATTTAGTAACATTTTATGTATAATTCCAAATTGCTATCTAGAAAGGTTGTACCCATTCACAGGCCCACCAGTAGTATATCTGTGTGCCTCTTTGCCCGCTGCCCCTCCAACATTTACCATTTTCATTTTTTATCAACTCTTCCTCTCGTATGTGTTGAAGCAGAACCAAAGAATTGCTTCAATTTGCATTTCTCCAATTAGTAGCAATTTGGAACATTTTAAAAACATCTATAGATAGTCCAAGTTTCTTCTCTTGAGAGCTATCTAGTCGTATCTTTAGACTACTTATCAATTTATGGAATGGCTCTTTTTCTCATCAATTTGGATCATTTCCTTATATACCTTGGCAATGGTTCCTTTTTCAGAGGAATTTTGCTGCAAAGATTTTCCCCCAATTGTTTCCCTGTTCGTCTTCGCTTTATTTGCATCACCAGTGTTCTAAGCTTATATCACAAAGGCGGTTTGGAGTAGCTGTTCAAGTGCTGAATTTGGAGTCAAGACGATTCAATTTCATAGTCTGACTTTGACCACTGAGCTTGATGGCTCTGGAGGAGAGTGAAGGATGGATGACTTTGTTCTGCTCTACATCACTCAAATCCAATTCATGTGCAAGTCAAGACATAACCCTTGTTGGTCCTCTTTGGGAACAAAGAGTGAACAGCGATAGTGGTGTCTCTGAACCAACACCTCCTTGAAATTTATCAACCAAGTCATCAGTCAGATGCAATCCAGCTCCAACCTGGAACTCACTGATCCCAAGGTAACATTTTCACTCATCTTTCCTTCAGTCCTGTTCTACAAAACCTAGAACTTGATCTTGGACTTGAGTCTCTTCAAGTCTTGGATGGGTCCTCTAATACTTGAAAAGGGAATCTCTGGAGCCAGTGGCAGAAGGAAAATCAGTGCATTTGAATTTTATTAAACAAAGCTCAAGTCCCTTTTTTTTGGTTGTTTTCTTTTCCCTGAGATGTGAGGGAGAACCTCCCTGTGGAGCCGTGACTCTAATTCAGCCCACGGAGCTGCCTTTCTAGTTCCTTTCCTCATTTGTTTTACAGAAGAAATTTATTTCTCTCCTTGCATAATGTGACAGGATCACACTGAGCCCCTCAAGCTTTTGTCTGCCAAACCCCCAAGATGCAGAATTTGTACCCCCTCTTAACCAGCAAGGGATGGTGACCTGTACACAGAGCCAGTGGTTTCCCCCTGCAGAGTCCCTAACTCTTTCTTCATTACTAGAGTTCATGTGAAGGTCTTTGCTCTTACAGAGGAGAGCTCTTCGCTTGGTGAAGGTTAGCATGCAGTGCACATCAGGATGGAAGGATTCCAAAGGGGCCCAAATATTGGAAAAGCAAGTGCAAATCCTTCCTTTCTCTGACAAAACTGGATCTTAGAGTTAACTGTAAATTGTGCCTTTTCTCCTTCTGTGGCAGGTCAAGTGGGTCATGAATACATAAGAATGTGGAGGCCTGAGCCTCTCATCAACGTGGGTCCCTGGCTTCCTATAGACTTCTGGCTGCTTGACCCTGCTGCATCCCAGAGGTAGATATGCCTTATGGATGAACAAATGGACCCCAAAACCCAATTCATTGAAGTCAATGATAGAACATGCTAGGCATCCTGACACTTAGTAGCTATATAGCGTTGGGCAAGTCATTTGATCTGAGTCTCAGTTTCCACATCTGTAAAATGGGG
>CM053770.1:23645324-23694567 GCA_028658325.1 Potorous gilbertii | reverse complement strand
GAGTCTTCTGAATTATAGCCAAAACCTTGCACCAAGACAGACTCTGATGAAATCCTGCTGACAATTGCCCTCTGCTTTTATCTCACGGACCCAGGGTACTAACAGTCAATCGTTACCACACACACATGTCCCACATATGCTCTGCCATGCTGGAGTGAGAAAGGCTCCCAGCAATCTCTCATCTGCCATCTTTCTATGCTTGGTTTGAACATCAAAGTTCCATTGCATCGCCCAAAATCCCAGGATTAAATAAAGCTGAATTCAACAGTCCCATTCAAGATGTTTTATCGTGGATAACATCTTACTTAATTGACCCATTGTGCCCCTTTACAATCTTTTCCAATATTTTCCCCAGATGGTTGCTCTTCCCAGAGTTGAGTTTTTAGCAAAAACATCTTAGTTTCTCAGGATGCTATTTCAAGGCAGATAATAACAGAATTAGAGGATCCCCAACAGATAAGATATGTGATATAAACAGACTTGAACTCTCACCTTTTATTACAGTAGTATTCAATGGGAACATCTCTGCATAATGGATTCTATTCCAGTGAAATGGAGGCTGGTTAAGGGGAAGGAATTCTTTCTTTTTAGTTTTGGATCCTCAGCAACTAGAATAGTACCTGGCACATAGCATCATAGATTTACAGTCAGAAGAGAATTTAGAGCTCATCATGTCCCACTCAATTTGCTTTACAAATAAGAAAACTGAAGCCTCCAGAAAAGGTTAAATGATTTGACCAATGTCACACAGGCATTATGTGGCAGAACCTGAATTTGAACCTGAATCTTCTGACACTAAATTCAGCTCTCTTCACTTCATCAGCCTGAGAGAAGGTCACTACTGACCAGGACTGGTGTGGATGAAGTCCATTCTGGGTCATGATTTAGAAGAATATCTAATCTTCTAAAGTAGTCTCCTCCCTTCCACTCCCCAATACCCACATTGATTATCTGGATCCAGAGTAGGGATTCGTTCTTTCAGGTTCCCAAGCATGACTCCAGACAACCCAAGGGGGATTCTATGTATCAGCCTTGGTGGAACTTGCTGCTTCAGTCTTTGAGTTGTCTATGGAGAGCCTTGCTGATGTTGTGTTGCCTGTGAAGAGCCTTGATGATGTTCACTTGTCTATGGAGAGTCTTGATGATGGCAGGTTTTCTATGGAGAGTCTTGATGATGTTGAGTTGTCTGTGAAGAACCTTGGTAATGTTGGGTTGTCTGTGGAGAGCCTTTATGATGGTGGGTTGTCTGTGGAGAGCATTGATGATGTTGGATGTGTAATGAAGATGTGCTTCTCAATTCATTCATTCACAGAAAAAAGGAATTGCATTGAGTAGGTACTTAAGAAGTGTTTGTTGACTTCAATAGAATTTTGAAGTCTCTTAATCCTATGCTCTGTTTTCATAGCAATGACAACCATGAGAGGAACAAGGTAATAGATTCTTCCAGTTTTTCTTCTAAGGAAAATTATACTGGGACTGAAATAAAAATGGCAATCAAAGAATAGAAACTGAGAATAACTAAGGGCAGAGTAGAGCACCTTGCTTCACATGTGGATTCAGGTTTTCAGCCTGGTCCAAACTACATCGTGGACTCATGAAAGACCTGGTAGATGGGATTGTCATATTGCTGTGAAGTTCATCCAGTGAGTGGTAGAAGTGCTGGAGGACAAAAGGAGGGCAAATGTCACATTGACTTTAGAAGGAAGGAAGGAAAGAAAGAAGGAGAGAGAGAAGGAAGGAAGAAAAGAAGTAAAGAAGAAGGAAATCTGCAAACTTGAGGCCAGTGAACTTCACTTTTATTTCTAGTAAAAATAATCTTTTAACAAATTATTAGAGAAATTCTTTATGAGCATTTAAAAAATGAAGCAGTAACTTCTAAAAACCAGCATGGCTTTAAAAATAAACCAGTAATACTTTACTAACTTATTTCCTTTGTTTTCAGTCTAGTTAGATTAGTCAATTAATCGATTAGCGTTTAAGTACCTTCTCTGTGGCAGCACTTTACTAAGTACTGGACTGAAGATTTTTAGCAAAGTATTTGAGCATTTCCTGCTATGCTCACAGACAATCTGAAGAAAAAGTTGTAGACTAGGAGGATGAAGAGCTGGTTGAATGACTAAATCTGAAGGCGGTGGCTGTGTCATAGTGTGTAGAGTGCCGAGCCTGGAGTTAGGAAAACTTCAATTCACATCTAGCTTCACACACCTCTGTAAGTGTGCCTTTGTCTACCTCTATCCCATCAGCTACGAAATGAGGGTAATAGGGGCACCTACCTCCCAGGGTTGTTGTCAGGATAGAATGAGATAATATTTTGTAAAGTGATTAGCAGAGTGCCTGACACATAGTAGTTGTTCAGTCATTTCTTACTCTGTATGAACGGATTTGGGGTTTTCTTGGCAGAGAAACAAGAGTGGTTTTGCCATTTTCCTCTCCAACTCATTATACAGATGAGGAAACTGAGACAAAGAGGGTTAAGTAACTTTCCCAGTATCATACAGCTAGTGTCTGAGGTCAGATTTGAATTCAGCATTTTTATCCCCTGTGCCATCTAGCTGCTGACACATAGTAGGTAATTAAGTAATTGTTTCCTTTCAAAGAGTAGTTATTTATGGGCCACCAGTATGTCAGCTTGTGGGAGGTCTCTCATAGTGTATGTATCCTATGGATGTGGGCTTTAGCTTCTGCCAGACATTTTTATCTTCAACTTGAATGAAAGTTTGCTTAGAAAAGTTGTGGCGGTTATGATGCTAGGACATCATCTAACATGTTAGTTGGCAAGCAGAATCCAGAAGGACCACAATTCATTAGAATGAGAGGTTCAATCAGCATTATCACTTCTGCTTAATGGTTTTACTTTGTTGCAAGAGGCCCTGAGCAAGCAGGAGTAATCTGTGTTTGTGATGTAAAAATGAGAATTAGAGTGTTATGGATGGGTGGGTGGATTGATGGACGGATGGACGGATGGATGGATGGATGGACAGATAAATGAATGAATAAATAAATATATAGACAGGTAAATGAATGAACAGTTACAACTGGAGTGATCAGAGAAAGCTTTTTGTAAGAAATGGTACTTGAGCTGAGCCTTGAAGGAATCTAGGAATTTCAAGAACAGAGGCTTCAGTGAAGTAAATTTAATACATGAATATGCAAATATTGCCTCTAGTAAATTAATTGTAGGCACTGGATAACATGATGCCTATTTTTCCTTATTTCTGTATGCTAGTGTAGAAACATCCAGTCAACTCGATACTGTGTAGCTTAGTAAGAAAAGAAAATGGAAATATGTTTCCCCATAGTAATTCTTAGATGCTTTGAATATGATGAATATATTTATTTCTATTCTTTTTTCAAGGAAAAAAAATGAAGCTTCCACAAGTTATTACCATTTTTTCTATTGTTTTTCAAAAAAGCATTTCATTGCTGTGGGTGGATAGAATCTCCTAGGAATTAATTAAAATTAATTAAAATTGGAATTGAGACCACGGATATTTTTTTTTCCTAGAATAGTTTTCCATCTTTTATATTTTTTGCACATTTTGAAAAGAACATGAGGGTTTGTTTTTCTTCTTTAAACTAAATCTCTCCTTCACTGGTTTTTCAACTTGGAGTCAACAATTCCCAAGGCCCCTGGAGACATCTAAGCCAATAGAGAAAAGAGGTTAAGGGGGTAACTAACCCATGAAGGCTAGTTGAGGTAAAGGAAGGGTGACCCAGTCTGGACTTTCTCTTCAACCCCACATTCACTGCCTGTCATCTCACTTCTGTCTCACCTAGACTGATGATGTGGGGCTGTTACCGATACAGCACCCTGCCCACCCACCCTGACTCCTGCTGCAGAAACAGGCTGGAACATAATCAGCCCTGTGAGGGATACAACCTACTCTTTTTCTTGTGTTCAGACCCGAAACTTGGAATGACAAGAAACCTAACTGTAAATACCACCGATCAATCATTTACAAAGGATTTCCCTTGTAGTCTCCCTCTCACACTGCAGTCTTACCACCACCCAGAAGGAAATGTCTCTGAAAGTGACATTTTTCCAAAATCTAAGGACTTCTAGAGGAAAAGAAAAGTGTCAGAAGGCCCTGTTTGACATTTCCATTGATAGCTACATAGTTTGGAGTGGGGGTTAACACGGTTCCATGAATTTTATTTTGGATATTTTGGTATCAATATTTCAATATAATTTGTAATCCCATGTAATTTTCTTTTTGTATTTAAACACATTCTTGTGAGTGAGGGCCCATTTTTCTCCCTAGACCACTATGGGTTGATGACAAAAACGTTAACCCCTTCCTTGGAGTCAGAGTTGTTTAGCAATGGAAAATACGTTCTTAAAAACCAGTCATGATAACTAAGGTCATGGATGGCCTAGGAGCAGATAATTCTCTTAGATTTTTCCCTTTGTCCTATTTTAAGAGCAAAAACTTCATTACCTCAAGTGTCTATGACCTCATTGGTATTGCTACTCCACTAATGCAGTTCATAATCCCCATGAAATTTGCTAACTGGTCTTCAAGAGCGTCTCTGACTGGAAAATTTATCACCCTACAACTAATAATAATATTCATACTACTAGCTAATGTTTGCCTGTCACTTTGAGGTTTGCAAAGTGCTTTCCATGTATTATCTCGTTTGATCCTTACAATGTAGGATAGGTGCTAATTTACGGAAGAAGAAGCTGGGTCTGGAGGGGTTAAGTAACTTAGCAAGATCATCACAGATTGGATGTGAATGCAGGCCTTTCTTATTGCTGATGAGCTCTCAGAACTAGATCAAACTGTCCCTTAGGTTGCAGACATATAGTTCACCACCAAGCCTTGCCCCCAAACCTTTCCAGCTTGGTAGGAATTTTAGAACCATGGACAGAACCTTCAACAACCCAAGTTTTCCTCCAGTCCACAGTGAAATGTCTTCATGGAGGATAGGTCTCTACGGATCAATAGCAGATAGTTAGACAAGGACTTGAAACTGATCAAATTTTTTTGGGGGGGTAATTAGGGGAAGGAGAAGGATTCCATGTGAACTGAAATAGGAATGTCTCTGCCATGAGAGAGAAGCAAGTATCCTCCCAAGAGGAATTTCAGGCTGCCATCTTGTTGTTTCTGGTTTGGGGAAAGTCCTAAGCTGGGCAGTGATGACCTTGAGGATCCTGCTTCAGAGAGAAGGTCAAGGCACTGGGAGCCTTGGATGGAGCCCAGTGCAGATGTGGTAGGTACAGATCTTAATGGCAGGGTGAACTATCAGGGCAACTATGGCAATAAATCTGGTAGTCTATCCTTTTTACTTTCTTCTTTTCTTAGTAACAGAAAGAGCTATTAGCTTTGACCTATTTTCTGGAACTGGTAGATCTTAAACCTGAGATTTGAAAAGGTAAAGCTCAAAATCAAGAAATAAAATAGAGACCTTTGGGAATTATTGTGCAAGGGAGAGCCAGTTACTGGCGAGCCTGAGAGTGGAAAGCCTCATAGATGTTGATTTTAGCATTCTCTGGTTTGTATATATTCTTTTTTTTAATATAATCATTTTATTTATTTTTAATGTCCTACAGTCACTACCATAAAACTTAGATTTTTTTCCCTCTACCTATCCCCCACCATCCCCTCTATCCCCAAAACGACATACAATTCTATATAGGATCTACACATACTTTCCTATTGAATACATTTTCACTATAGTCATGCTGTGTAGAAGAAATAAAATAAATGGGAGAAATCATATAACAAACCAAAACATAATACATACACACACACAATTGTGTTTATATATATATATGCTTTAAAAATGAAAGCATTCTGATTAGAAATGGGGTCCATAAAGCTGGAGTTTTCCCACTAAGTTTTCCTTCAGTTTTCTAAATCTTCCTTGGAATGTGTGCATTGTCGCCAATTCTTTTCATTTGGCATCTTTCATTGCCCCACAAATCTCACTGATTCTTAGAATGGACCAGAAAGATGTCTTCTGCCAAAAAGCATCATGGTATATAGGACATGGACTCCCAGCCTAGGGCACACCCACTAAAGGGACAGGGAATATTGAGTATGCAATGATGTTATCTACTGAAATGTTTTCTTTTTGTCTGGACATACGCATATTAACTTGAGGAGTTATATCTTTTCGTATTCATTCATGATTCAATGCCTAAAATTGGTCTCCTTGTAGACCACAACCTCCTTTTTAATGAGGATTCTAATATTAAAAGGAAGTCAACACCAGAAAAGAAATGAAAGCAGAAATGTGAACAAGCTTGCCATCAATCCTAGCCCACATTGCACGCAGGGTGCAAGCTTGTGAGATGAAAGTTGCAGAGAGCAATGGTCTCTGATTACCACTGAGGATAAAGACCAAAAGAAATGGATGCAACAATGGGAGGAATTCAAGCCAGACTTGTGAAATTCAGAAGGAAAAAGTTAAAAGATGTTAAGTCTTATTCTTGTCTTAAGAGAAGAGATTGGGGTTTTGCAGAATCCCAAGATGTCAGAACTGGAAGGTTTCTTCAAGGTCATCTGGAATCATGTAAAGCAGTCCTGTCCACCTAAGGGGGACAACACGAACAACATGGTTCTTCGTGTTCTCCCCCTGCCTGCCTGTGAGGTTTTTTTTAATAAGCTTTCCATGTCATGACATTAATTATCACATTTTTTGGACCATACTTATATCATTGACATAAAGACCTGTCTAGTGAGAAGATTCTATCTATAGATACAAATTGAGGTCTGCTCTCTACCCTAGATAGCATTGTCTTCTATATGGAGCTCAGGGTTAAGTGACTTGCCCAGTCAGGCAGCAACATTGCCAGAGGCAGAATTCAAACCTGTTTTCTTAACTGCAAAGCCCAACTTGCAAGCTTCTGCACTATATTGTATCTGGTGAAAATAGTTCTTGACCTCAATAGAGTGTCCCATAGAATGCCTTTGTGGATATTGCACAGTACTTAGGAAAACCTAGATTCACATCCCACATCTGACACTCATCAGCTGTTTGACCCTAAACAAGTCACCTCACCTCTCTGAGCCTCAGTTTCTTGATCTGTAAAATGAGAATGTTGAACTAGGTGACTAAAGTCTCTTCTAGCTTGCTCTAAATCTATGATCTAAGATCTCAGACATGATAATAGTGTAATGGAAACCGGATAGAAGAGTTGGCGTTTGGTAACTTTGAAATTCTCATCATCTTCTTCTTTAGCAAGCTTTTAGTAAGCACTTTCTATGTTCCAAGCACTATGCTGGGCACTTTGGGGTGCAAAGAAAGGCTCTCTCTGTCCTCAAGGAACTCAGAGTTGAAGACAGTCAGCATGCAAACCATTATGTACATAGGCTATCTTTAGAGTACAGATAAAAGGTAATTTCAAGAGAAAGGTGCTGGCCATGGTAGATGACTGGGAAATATACCTCACTCATCAATTCTAAAGGACTAAGTTTAGTTTCTAAAGACTCCATTTAATAATAATCACGGTGGGAAAAATAATTAATAACAATAGCATTTATGTAGTGCTTTGAAGCTTGCAAAGTGTTTTACAGATAGTATCTAATTTTATCTTCTTGACAAACCTGTGATAACCTGAAGAGTGTTAATACAAAATATTATATCAGCCTCCTTTTTTTAAAAACTTGACAAAGGGAAGAAATCTCATTTTGCTGAGTGCCAAGATCTTGGCATATGAGTTTAAAATAAGTTAGATTTTTAAAAGAAATTCTTCTCCCTCAGGAGTATGTTACACCTAAAGGAGGTGCATTAACTCTTCCAAGTCCCTGGGGTAGTATTTACTAGACAGTCTTGCAGTGAGACAGAGTGAAGAAATGGAGAATTTAAGTTAATGTATTTTATGATAATGTTTTGATGGATGGGTGGGCTGTGTTCTGGCTGAAATCAGGCTTACAGAAGTATCAGGCAAGGTGATAAATGTAGCTTAGTTTCTCCCATCCTCTTCCCTCTGCCAGTTCTCACCCAGAAGATAAGAGAGGGCACTTGGGAATCTTGAAAGGCCGAGCTTTGGACGCCAGTCTCCATTACTCAATCAGGTCATCAATGAGTATTTAAATACAAAGAGCTCTGTGTCAGGCACTGCCCTAAGCACTGGGGATTAAAAGGTAAAACCTGCCCACTCCTCTTAAGCAGCTCATGTTCTAATAGGGAGATGATATGTAAATAATCATGTACTACAGGACAGACAGAGGATAATAGATAAAAGTTCTCATCACATTCACACTGAGTTCTGGGTGCACATGATCATAGTGGTTGGTCATAGGTTTATCAATGTAGAGATGAAAGGAATTTCAACAATTATCTAGTTTAACCCTTTCCTTTAGAGATTTGAAAAATAAGACTCAAGGAGCATATAAGTACAAAGTGGTAGACCTGGGATTCATACTCTGGTCCTAATGCCTTGGAGGAGATTATTTGAGAAAAGGTGGGATTGAAGGACACAAAGGGGCTTTTAAGGTAGTCACTATCACTAGTCCCTATTGCCCAAAAATGGGATCCTCTGGCTGGACATTTTTGTGCCCTTTTCCCCTGCCTAGAAAGCTTTTTATTATTCAACAAAATTTATTTTTATTTCTTTTGCTTTGTGAGGAAACTTAACTGTCATTTCCTGGCAGCCTTTTTAGTACAATACAAAATTGCTTCAAAATTCTCTATAAGGAGCCATCCTCATTAGAGCACCCAGGGCTTCCTTCCCAGGTCAGGGAGACACACTTGGGTTGTGGTCTAGTTGGTTTTACTCCAGCTCCTAGGGAACATCCTCTGCCTCTGTACCATTTCTGAAATAGTTCACTGATCAGGCAGTGAAATATCGTCCTTTGACTTGGATTTTTTCTCCCTTTTTATGTAGCTCAATGCAGAATTAAATCTTTTTTTTCCATTTTTCTGTTTGGAAAGTTTCATAATGAAATGTGCATATTGATACATGGATAAATCTGTGATCACATTGATGTGGCTACTACCTCCAAGGAGGCAGATTATAAGGAGCCCATGCCTTCTCATCCTACTTGACTCTTGACCCTTTTCTGCTGCTGTAAATCCTCCATGGGGGCTCTACCCCACATCCTGAGGTCCTTTCTCTAGATCAACGGGTTCTTTACCTGAGCTTCATGGATAAATTTCAGGAGGT
The DNA here is from genome assembly GCA_028658325.1 of Potorous gilbertii. NCBI lineage: Eukaryota > Metazoa > Chordata > Mammalia > Diprotodontia > Potoroidae > Potorous > Potorous gilbertii. Next base: position 23,685,452 of record CM053770.1, on the reverse strand, counting down.
CTGTGAACTTGGATGTGAAAAAATTCATCTTTATTTCCATCTAATTTATTTCTTCTGTGATTCTGTGTTTTATTTTATACGTTTAAAAACATTAGTCCTCACTCAGTCCCATAGGTTTCACCAGACTGCCAAAGCAGTCATGATCAGTGCTCTGGATCATAAGATCATATAGACTTAACCCTAGAAGGGACCTTAAAGTCCATTGATTCCAATTCCTTCACTTTGTAGATGAGGAAACTGAGGCCCAGAGAGGATTAAGTTAGTAAGGAACTTGGATCTTCTCGACTCCAAGTTTTGTACTCGTCTATTCGTCGCTTAGCTGCCTCATACCCTTGATAGCACACATATCCCTAGCTGGTTACCTGTTGTTCCTCAGTGGCAGTGCGTGACTATCCTGTATAAACATTTTGAGATATAAATGAATTTTAAAGTAGTTTTTTACTGAGTTCCAAGAGACAGTGTCTTGAAAGTGGATTAACTAAAATTAGCCCACAGATAGAAGAAAGATTACAGGATATTCTGGTATTAACAATATACAAATAATGTTCAAGATAATATGTAACTATAATAATTCCCCATTATGTAGAGCTTGCCTCCTAACAAAAGCAACAAAAAATAACTTGTGAGATAAACATTAGTATTCTGATTTTACCAATGAGGAAACTGAGGTGCATAGAAATTCAGGAACATATTTATACTCCTAATCCATAAGTAGCAGAGCCACTTATGGTTTTACTCCAGCTTCTAGGGAGCATCCTCTGCCCCTCTGTACCATTTCAGAAATAGTTCACTGATCACGCAGTGAAATATAGGCTTTTGACTTGGGACAAGGAACTCGAAGGTCAGTGTTCCTTCCTTGTCACTTTATTATCACTCTGTAAAGAAAGTTTTTCCTCCCACTGAGGAACAGGGAAGTTAGAGGAATGTGTTTTTATCAGCAGATGGAGTATTTCCTCTTCTGGGTCAATAGCTCCCGTTAGTTATAATAAACCTCCTCCATGAGCTCCATACTCTCTAAATTCTAAACATTGAAATTTCTATCAGATTCCTGAACCAGAACCCTATACCTTCTCTCTGGGATTGGTTTGTGCCCTGAAAGCTAAGACCTCAAGAAAAAGGGCTTACCTTCGCTTTTAGGAGAAACTTCCCATTACTTGCTCTGCTATGAGGAAATTGATGGACAGGAGACATCAATATTCATCTTTTATGATAGAGGAGCATTCTTTGCAAGTTCCAACGCTTTCACAGGAGGGTAATATAGAGTGAGGAGGAAGGTGACCAAGAAGGAGAGCCTTGATTAAGTGTTTCATAACTCTGGCTTGCTCTTGGATCAGTCCATTTTCAGCTCCTCACATCTCAGAGTTGAGTAACCCTAATGTTCTCTTACTGGATCTAAACCCAATAGCCAACTTCATGGATTCTAAAGAACAGAAATCTGAAGACACCATCTGTCCCTTCTTTCATTTTTGTTCTAACATCTAGACCAGAATCCTCTCTGGTTGTGGCCCCCTTTCATCATTATTAAATGAAGTTCTGTTTTCTGGGTGGTATTCCCTGGATTCTTTTGTCATAATGTGAAATCTCTATCAAAAGCCTCTAGAGTTCCAAAACACTGATCAAAAACGTTTAACTGATATTAAGATGCATAGTGTTTGAAAATAGGGAAGGGATATACTTTCTCCACTCTGCCCCATTCAGGCCACAATGGGAGTTCTAGGTTTACTTATGAGTTCCACATTTTCTAAAGGGTATGATAAGCTGGGGAGTCTCCAGAAAAGAGCCCACCCAAGGGAGAACTCAGGTTGGTGAAGTACTATGAGATTCTGCCTTGTGAGAAGTGGAAGAAACTAGTAAGTGTTAACCTGAGGAGTAACAGACTTTGAACAGATGATCAGTGTCTTCAAATATTTAAAGGGCTCTTAGCAAAGGAGAATTTGACTTACCCTTCTCACCCAAGAGGACAGAAATAGGAGCAAAGGGTGGGATTTACAGAGACAAACACCCTTGAGAGAAGGGAAACATTACTAATAATTAGAACTATTCCAAAGCAGAATGAGCTAGCACCAACCTCTTCTTGGGAGAATTTCTTCTTGCTGCAAACCAAAGCTTGGGGCTGGCTCCTTCCCAACGTATGTCTTTATCATCCTCCAGTTGTTGGTGCTAGCTCCTTAATGAAATTCCTTTGTGTTTCTTGGCATAACTACATTTGCCTATCAGTGAAAATGTTGTATCCCCCTAGGAAAATGAGTGCCCCTAGGGGTCAGGAACCATTTCATATTTCATCTAAAAAGAGTGTCTGGCACCAAGAACTTGCTTTATAAATACTTAACGAATTGAATTAAATTGGATGACTACTCATCAGGGATGTTACAAAATGGTCAGGTAGGGGAGGACATGGATGGCCTCTGAAATCCTTTTCAACATTGACAGCTTGGGATTCTATGCCCGTACCATGCACCTGTTTACCAAATAATCAGCCAAAAATTATTTATTAAACACTCACTGTGTACCTTCATGGTGCTAAATGGGGGCATACAAACAAAAACAAGACCTGCCCCTGCCTTCAAGGAGTTTAAATTCAATAAAGGAAGTCGCAGGTTGGAAGAGATTTTAGAAATTCTCTGGATCAACCCCCTCCTTTTTGCAAATGAGGAAACTGAGAAATTGAGTCCTGTAGAATTGAAGTGATTTGCTCCGAGTCGTAGAAGTAGTCAGAAGCAGAAATTTAACCTTTTTTGTATGATTCCAGAATCCTGACTCTTTCCGTTGCTTTAGATGGCCTTCCTCAAGCACTCTAATGCACAGTCGGAGAATTGGAGAGCACATTTTGATTAGTGAGTCCACTCCTAGGACCACCCTTTTAGGAAGAACTCCAGCCAAGTGCCTCTCACTTCTACCTTGACTCTTTTTCCAAGCTGCTTTCCCTTTTCCTGAAGCCCAACCCACCCACCCCCAGCTACCCTTTAGATACTATCTTCTGAGATCACTGCTCTCTGAGGGTAGGGACTAGCTTGCTTGCCTTGTGTTGGATTTGCAGCTCCAGTATTTAGCACAGTGCCAAGTATGTAGTAAGTGCTTAATAAAATGCTCTCTGTCTGTCTCTCTCTCACACACACGCATGCATGCTCATAATCCTATACAACAAAGAGGAGTAGGTAAGAGTGTGGTATTATTTTTAGTTCACTGGGGATGAAAACTAGCCCTGCAGCAAAAACAACAGCAAAAATAAGGCTATAAAATATTTGGAAATCTGTTTTAATATGAGGAAATGTTTCTAAGGACCTGTGGAACTAGAAAGATTTTTTTCCAGAGATGATCCATGAAGAGGGCCAAGAATTGTCTTTCACAGCAGAAGAATCCTTTTAGAGACAATCTTGAACAAAAATTCAAGCATTTAAATTATTTTACAAAACTCGTACACCCACTAATCCATTAAATACTGTAACTGAACAGCATCTTCATAACTCTAACTGATCTAGTCCCTTTCACAGCTGCTTCTCCCATAGTGCTCGGTTCGGCAAAGAACAACCTACTGGCAATTTTCTTCTTTTTTTTCTCTCTCTCTTTTCAACAAAACAGCAATGCGGCTCTTCCAGGAAACCAAAAAGAAAAGAAACTGCCCCTATATTACTGATTCTTTTTTTTCCCAGTAAGTTTCAGTCATAAATACCATTGGAGAAGTAACATGGTAGATGGAGTACTAGGTGTATTAAACTCCTCCAATGTGTGAAACACTGTCAATGACTTGGGCGGTCATCTAGGACAGCCTTCCATTCAGGGCTGCATGTAAAACTGTGTGACCTTGAGAAATTCCCATCGCCTCTCTGGGAACATTACCTGATCTAACCAGAAACCAGAGCCAGTGATCTCATAGGTGCCTTATCATTCTGTAATTCCAGATCAAGTATATTATCATACAATCTCTATTTAAACCCTTCCCAGGGTTGGACCCCTAACTGCTTGAAGAGAAAGTCTGTTCAATTGTCAGGGAGCTCTAATTATTACTAAGTTCTTTCTTATATTGAGCAAAATTGAGCCTCCTTCTAATCATGCCCATTTATTCCAGCTCTGCCCTCTGGAGAAATGGAATAGACTCCCCTTTATTCCAAATGACAGCCCATCAGATGTGACAAAGCTGCTCCTATGCATCTCCACAAATCTACTTGTCTCCAGGAATATCACCTGTTTCTTCTGTCATTCCTCTCCTGACATTTCCAGACCCACAGCTATCCAGTTGTCCTTCTCTGGTTGAGTTCTGATATGTCAACGTGTCCCTTAAATGTGCTCCCAAGAACTCAGTATTCTAAATGGGAGTTTATATTGACCAGATAAGAATATATTGGTGGCTAATATCTTCTTCTCTAGCTCTGAACATTGCATAATCTAGCCTATAACTCATGATGTCTTGAGTCTTTGTAAAGCTCTTTTTTCTAATAGCATCCCAGACTTCTAACTTCTAACAAGTCTAAGATATGCATTGACTTTTTTTCTTCTTTTTAACCAATTATGGGAGTATGGAGTCATGGATAAAAAGCCGGATTGGGAATCAGAGAGATGAGTTCAAATACTGCCTCAGACACTTGCTATGTGACTCTGGACTGGTCATATCACCAGTCAGCACCTCAACATCCTCATCTGTAAAATGGAGATAAAAGCATTTGCCTTACAGGGTTGCTGTGAGCATCAGAGCAAATAATTGACATAAAGAACTTTGCCAGCTTTAAGATATTATATCAAAACATGTTATTCTTTATTCCATAGAACTTGTCTACTAAGTTGTAGGTGAGCTGTAATTTGTTTTGGTGAAAGGAAGTTCACCACTAGGAGTTTCCTCCATGTCAAGTTGATAAGCTTTTAACATGTGTGTATACATATGTGTACATGTATCTATGTATACAATTAGATGATACAGTGAATAGAGCACTGGGCCAGGAGTTAGGAAGATCTGAGTTCAAATCCAGCCTCTGACATTCTTACTAACTATGCAAAGCTGGGCTTAAACTCTGTTTGCCTTCACTTTTCTCATCTGTAAAATAGGGGTAACAGTGGCCACTACCTCCCACAGGTTGTGGGACCAGATGAAATAGTAACTGTAAAGTGCTTACCCCAGGACCTGGCACACTGTGAGTGCTATATAAATGTTACATAGGGGACAGCTAGGTGGCACCATAGTGCACATGCTACTGGCCCTGGAGTCAGAAGGACCTGAGTTCAAATTCAGCCTCAGACATTTATTAGCTATATGACCCTGGGCGAATCACTTAACCTTAATTGCCTCCGATAGATAGATAGATAGATAGATAGATAATGGATGGTGGATGATAGATGATAGATAAATAATATAGATGGATATAGACACACATTATATATACACACATGCACCTATTTATACATGAACATCCACATACATATATAGCATATATCTCTACATGTGTGCATGTATGAGCGGTTTCTAAGATAAGCAAATCAAGAAAATCCACTGACTGAAGCCTTACACACAGTATCCTGAAGGTGTGTGAGTCCAGTTATCTGTAGAGAAGTTACACTTGTGAACTCGTAGAGAGCAGGTGAGACCTGGAATGTGTTGTTTCTTGGCTTAAAACTCTACCTCCACACTGACTTCCCCTAAGATTTCAGTGCAGAGATATAAATCATCTTTTGGTAGGTGCCAAAAATTCGATGCCAAAGCATATCTCGACATTGCAATTAGCATATGTTCCCTCCTTTAATTAAAGACTACATGCCGGTGGACAAGCTCCTCAGTAGCCTGAGCCAGCCTTTTGTGGGTGCCTGATGGAGCTTCCTTATTACACTGTGTGCCAATACATCATCAGCATGGTCTGTCATCCTAATGACATGTTAGTGTCATACATCAATAGGGTGAGTCCTGTTAATGAGGTCTTTCACTAGAGATGGTGGGCACTCCCTCACCAGTGTGGAAGGCAATGGGAAGCAGATGGACGATGATGGTGCATCCTACCAAGCACTGCCTTATGGATCTGGGCTCTAACATCTGCCCTCCTTCTACCACACAGTCTGTGTCCATTGTGAAAGTCATCAAATTGGCAACAACGTGACCCAACATTGCCTCCACTTTTTCTGTGGACTGATTCATCCTTAATTTTTATTTTCCCCTCTCCGACGTGGGAACACTGTATGTTTTTTATTACTCCCCTATATTACTTGTTTTTTAATGCCATCCTTCTGTAGATCCATATAATTCTGGAATGGGACAGGACATAGTTGAAAGCAGCAATGTATTCCTAGCCATAAGGTTTAATCGTAGTGTTGGAGATGTTTTGTCTTAGACTTAAATGAGTGTTTGTGTGTGTGTGTGTGTGTATGTCTATATACACACATAGACACACATAAACCTTAAGTATACATCTATATATTTACATATATAAGTGTACACCATTCTATATGTATAATATTTTAATGTATATACACATTAATTTGTGTACATAAAAACACACATATATATACATGTATATGTATGCACTATATAAATACATGCAAGGTTTGTGTATATATAAGCAAATATATTGTGTGCATATATACATTAATGTATATATAATTTACATTAATGTGCACATAGATATACATTTAAAGTTTGTATATCTGTGTATATATTAACTACATGTATTTCTACATAATTTATATGTGAATATGCAGATTTTAGTGTATGTATACACAAACCTTAAAGTGCTTTATAAAATATTATTATTATAATACACTGTAAGCTCCTTGAGAGGAGGGATCATCTCATTCTTTGCATTCATCCCCAACCCCTAGTACAGTGTCTGGCACACAGTAAGTGTTTATTGATTGATTACTGATTGTCACTTTTTATTGAGAACACTGATTTCTAAAAGGATCCTACTCAGAGCATCTTTTTTAAATCTTTTAGTGCTCTTTTTGCTGCTCTTTCCTTTTTTCATTCAGTCTCTTCTTCCAGGGGTCTTGCTGCACTAAAAGTTCTATAGAGTTTAATGAATTTCCAGTATAATTTTAGGTTGTTTTCCAGAAGCCTGCTCATGGGAACCTGTGAAGGATTTAGATGGCCCTCACGAAGAAGGCCCATGATTAAAGCAAAGCAGGGAATGGAGAAATGGGGCCTTGACAACATGAATCACTCATCCTTGGTCCCACAGCTAGGAAGACCCAGGACAGGACTAGAACTCAGGCCTAACTGAAAAGGATGCCCGCATTCCACCCCCTCTCTCACACAGCCTCTTCAGAGTCTAAGCAGAGCTTTATGGGAAGCAGGCACTTAACAAATGTTTGTTGTTGAATGGAAGTGAGCATGGGCTTCCCTTAAAGAAAGATCCCTACATGCTTTCAAAGTCCAGCTTAGCTTCATGTCAATTTGATATCTGTTATGTACATAAAAGAGGACCATCTATATTAGTCTCTGACATTATTTTGCAAAGACATTCCCAGAAGGCTCCATTTAATAGCAATGGGGTTTGATTAAGAGACTAAGAGCACAGGGATCGTCACCCTGGGGACCTAATCCGAGTCTGGTGCCATATTTCTATGGGGCAAAGTCTCTGACTTAGACCCTACTCATTTTGGAAGAATAATAGCAGGCAGGGATTATTTCTTTTTTGTCTTTATATGAATGAATGAAGTATTCCTTAAGTGCTTGCTAAGGGCAAAGTACTGTACAAATAGAAAACGAAGATAGTTTCTGTTCTCTAATGAGAGAGAAAACACAGAACCCATGCTCCTTAACTGCAGAGGTCAATGCCTCTTCTTTAATTCATTTACACTGATAAAATCATGCCTTTTGACATGACCAAGGGATTTGGTAGCAGGGACATTTTTGGGGGGAGGAGAATAGTTTGTAGATCTGTCTTCAGTAGATGTGATTGAAGGAGCAGGTGCCAGGCTGGAAGCATTGCTTTTCCAAAAGCTCTTGGGTCCAGGGTCCTGAGCTAGCTCCATCAGCGTCTGAGAAGAGATGGTGATCAAGGTGGTGTGTTAGTCTGACCTGCCTGGCACATGCTGCCTTGTGTCTCCTTTGGGATGCCTTGAAGCTTCACCTAGACTGACTAGCCCATCCTGGGATGGCTGGGTGGTAGGAGGCTAGGCTAGAATGAGGTTCAGTGGTTTGGGGAATGTTGCTACTCCTAAGGCTTCTAGATTGGGTCCAGAGCTGTTTCCTTCAGGGTCTGAGGAGAGACAGTGGTCAAGATCAGGGAGGGGGATTGACTTGCCCAACACATGCTGCCTCCCATCTCCCCCTGGGGCTGCCTTTATGCTCTGGCTGGGATGGATTGCCTGCCCTGTGGATTTGGGTCCTCTTTGAGAATGAGGGACAACAACCAAGGTTGGATTGCCTGTCCTACGAAGGAGTTAAATGGCAGTTCATGGGGATAGCTGGCCCTTCACCATGGTGATCGCTGCTTAACGAGATGGTTCTTCTGTGTACTGGGCTGAAAATAAGAATTTTGTTTGTTTCTCTTTTTTTTAACTTTCTTTATCATTATTATCATTTATTTATTTTACTTTTCAACATTCATTTCCACAACATTTTGAGTTTCAAATTTTCTCCCCATCTCCTCCTTCCCCCCATGCCATAATGCCATGCATTCTGATTGCCCCTTCCCTCAATCTACCCACCCTTCTATCACACCCCTCCCTTCCTTTATCCCCATCTTCTCTCTTTTCCTGTAGGGAAAGATAGATTTCTATACCCCATTACCTGTATTTCTTATTTCCCAATTGTATGCAAAAACAATTTTCAACATTTGTTTCTAAAACTTCTCTACCATCTTTCCTCCCCACCCATCCCCACTGAGAAGGCAAGCAATTCAATATAGGCTATATATGTGTAGTTATACAAAAGACTTCCATAATAATCATGTTGTGTTAGACTAACTATATTTCCTTCTGTCCTATCCTGCCTCCCATTTATTCTATTCTCTTTTTTGACCTTGCCCCTCTCCAAAAGTGTTTGCTTCCAATTACTCCCTCCTCCCATTTGCCCTCCCTTCTATCATCTCCCCACTCCCCTACTTTCCTGTAGTGTAAGATAGATTTTGAAACCAAATTGAGTGTCCATGTAATTCCCTCCTTAACCCAAATGTGATGACAGTAAGCTTCACTTTTTCTCTCTCACCTCCCCCCTATTCCCCTCCATTGAAAAAGTTTTTTCTTGACTCTTTTATGAGAGATAATTTGCCCCATTCCATTTCTCCCTTTCTCTTCCCAGTATATTTCTCCCTCTCCCCTTAATTTTGTTTCTTTAAATATCATCCCTTCCTATTCAACTCATCCTACGTTGTGTGTGTGTGTGTATAATCCTTCCAACTACCCAAAAACTGGGAAAAGTTTCAAGTTACAAATATTATCTTTCCATGTAGGAATGTAAGCAGTTCAACTTTAGTAAGTCCCTTATGATTTCTCTTTCCTATTTACCTTTTCATGCTTCTCTTCATTCTTGTGTTTGAAAGTCAAATTTTCTTTTCAGCTCTGGTCTTTCCATCAAGAATGCTCAAAAGTCCTCTATTTCATTGAGTGACTATTTTTTCCCCTGAAGTTTTCCCCTACTCAGTTTTGCTGAGTAGGTGACTCTTGGTTTTAATCCTACTTCCTTTGAATATCTGGAATATCACATTCCAAGTCCTTTTATCCCTTAATGTAGAAGCTGCTAGATCTTGCGTTATCCTGACTTTATTTCCACAATACTCAATTGCTTCTTTCTAGCCACTTGCAATATTTTTTCCTTGACCTGGGAACTCTGAAATTTGGCTACAGTATTCCTAGGAGTTTCTCTTTTCAGATCTCTTTCAGGAGGTGATTGGTGAATTCTTTCAATGTTTATTTTGGCCTCTAGTTTTAGAATATCATGGTAGCTTTCCTTGAAAATTTCATGAAAGATGATGTCTAGGCTCTTTTTCGATCATGGCTTTTAGGTAGTTCCATAATTTTTAACTTATCTCTCCTGGATCTAATTTCCAGGTCAGTTGTTTTTCCAATGAGATGTTTTACATTATCTTCCATTTTTTCTTTCTTTTGGTTTTGTTTTGTTATTTCTTGGTTTCTCATAAAGTCATTAGCTTCCATCTGCTCCTTTTCCCTTTGACTAATTCTACTTTTTAAAGCAGTTTTCTCCTTATTGACTTTTTGGGCCTCTTTTGTCAATTGAGTTAGCTTTTGTTTAAAGGTGTTATTTTCTTCAGCATTTTGAGGGTCTCCTTTAGTAAGCTGTTGACTCACTTTTCATGATTTTCATGTATCATTCTCATTTCTCTTCCCAACTTTTCCTCCACCTATCTTACTTGATTTTCAACATCTTTTATGAGCTCTTCCATGTCCTGAGACCATTGCATATTTATTTTGGAGGTTTTGGATGCAGAAGCCTTGCCTTTTAGGTCTTCCTCTGGTTGTTCTTCCTCATCTGAAAGAATGGAAGAAAATATCTATTAGCTTTCTATAGACTTATTTTTTTTCCCTTTTTTTGGGCATTTTCCTAGTCAGTTACTTGATTTTTGAGTCCTTTGTCAGGAAGAAGGTATATTCTGGGGACCTGTAAGTTCTCAATTCCTCCAAGGTGGCACAATCAAGGGAGAGGAGTTTACTCCTCTCCTGTCCTGCACACTGGTCTGGGAGCAACCACAAGCACTCTGTTTTGCCCAAGATCTGCGAGTAGGGTTCCCTCTCCAGACCAGTTCCCTCTCCAGCTCCATGACCAGTGCTTTTCCTCACCCTAGGGCCACCACTTAGGGCTGAAATCCATATCAGTGGTTCAGTTCTCCCAGGGTCTTTAGGATGCAGGCTCCAAAAATGAATGCTCGCACTGCAGTAGCTGCTGCAGGTGGGGCCAGACCCAATTCCCTTCTCATCCAGTTTAGAGTGTTTTCTTACTGACTTTTGAAGCTGTCTTTGGTGTTTGTGGTTTGAATAATCTGGCAACTGCAACTGCTACCTGGGATTCCACTCCTTGAGGCTTGCTCTGGTTCTGTCCCTGCCACGCCATGCAGCCCATGCTTGGCTGCACTCTGCTCCATGCCTGGTGTGATAAACCTTTCCTGTCAGCCTTTCAGACTGTCTTGTGCTGGAAATCTCTTTCACTCTGTTGTTTTGTAGCTTCTCCTGCTCTAAAATTTGTTTAGAGTCATTTTTACAGGTATTTTATGAGCTATGGGAGGGGAGCTTCTACAGGTCTGTCTTTCTACTCTGCCATCTTGGCTCTGCCCCCCCAAAACTTGTAGTTTGAAGGGTGATTCTACTCTCAAAGCTCTTGTGCCTGACAAGGGACCTTGAACTTATGAAGCTCTTAAATGTTCATTGGATTTGGATTGGATTAGGTTGGGTTGGGTTGGATTTCCCAGGACTGAATATGAAAGACTGAGCCCTGTGTTTTAACAGAACCTACTGTCTGTGTATGATTGTGACAGGTGCTGATGAGAGTTTGGTTTTACATCCCACACATCTTAGAACAGGTTAGCAGCAGCTGGCTGAATTGCTAGTGGGCATCTGATCAAAAACAGTGTGTCTCCCTCCACCTTTCCAGCATGTTCTGGGCAATTGGGTTGTACTCCCTGTTCTTCTCCATCAGGCCATAGAGAAAATCCAACACAAGTGACACTTTAGAAATGAAACAGGATGTGGCATGTCTTGGACTGCTCAGTGCAGTGTTTTGGAATTATCTCGAGAATTCCTTCATGAATACTTCACTGAGACCAGCCTTCTTTTGTGAAATGGAAGCCCTGAGATTGCTGAATGTGACAGACATGCTGAAGGAAGAATTTAGGCTTTGTTCTCAGCCTCTGCCCTCCAGGGGCTGGGCTGGCTGTCACTTAAGACTGGAGTCTAGGACTAAAGACTTGTAGGACCTTAGCCATCTGAATATTCACAGCTAGCAAATTAAGAAGATGTTAGGAAGTTCTCAGGCCCCAAGGGAGGATGGCATTTGAGGGAGCTTCTAAACAGATAGAGTAGGTGATAAGTGTGGAGTTGGCTCATCTGGTAGGCAAGTGTCATTTCTCCTTCTCTGAATGTGCAAATAGAAAAGTCTATATGATGGAGCTGAAATCAAGAAGACAAATGAATATGCCTTGATAAAAATCTAAGTATAAATGTTAGCACTTAGTAGCTGTGTGTGAGTATGGTCAAGTCAGAAAGTTTCTGAGCTTCTATTTCCTCATCTGTAAAATGGACAGTCTGAACCAACCTTGCAGGAATTTATTATTACTCTTCATGTGAGGTTTTCTTGACAAAGATACTGGAATGGTTTGTCATTTCCTTCTCCAGCTCATTTTACAGATAAGGAAACTGAGGCAAGCACAGTGAAGTGACTTGTCCAGGCTCACTCAGCTTGTAGTGTCTGAGACTGGATTTGAACTGAGGGAGATGAGACTTTCTGACTCCAGGCCTGATACTCTATCCACTGAACTATGTAACTGCCCTTTATTTGTCTTAAGGCATACCAAAGAGGTATCGTTTTTGTTGAGGAAAGCACTAGATGAAAGGAGAACTGCTCACATGTAGAACTTTAAGGTTTACAAAGCCCTTTGTACACAAAACATTCCATGAAAATGAAATCCAACCTTTGGCTGAGCTTTTTGAACCAGTGCAGACTCGGTGATGTTTTATGCCTTCAAAATGAGAAATCACTTACCTTCTAGAATAAACATAAAATGATTGATCGTTAGATGGGATTGGATCTATAGAAACCCCAAACAGTCCTCCACTGTTTCAATGGGAGAAAATTGCCATCTGTGCCAGAAATTGCAACTGTTTGATATTGTTTGTAAATCAGTGTCTTTTCTTCATTCTCTTTCCCTCTCTTCACACAGAAGTGAATCTCTTAGTCTTGCAATCACTGGCTCTATTGTGTGATGACAAAGAGGGGTATGGTGTCTCTTGGCATCCACAAGTTGTAAAGCAGGATTACTATGGGCCACCCTACGTTGACTATGCCCAACGTATCATTTTTAAATGCAATACATCATCTCTTTTCAATAGCCCTCATTAAAAAAAAATACTGGGGAGTTTAAGACTAATTTCTTGGGAAGACAAGAAAGAAAAAAACCCCCACCTGATCAGCCCTGCCTCAGTGTTCCTACTTTGTGGTTTTGGCCCAGAGTGTAAGAGTTATGTCAACTGGGAAAACTAATGAGCTGGGTGTGATTGATCATCTCAGAGCAAGTTCATGCTCATTTCAAATACAGGCTCATAGATTTAGTGCTTGAAGGGACCTTAGACTTGGTCATCTAGGCCTTAGCACAGTGCCCAGTACATAGCAGGTGTGTAATCAATATCGCATGATTGATTGACTCATCTAGTGCAACTCCTTCATTTTACAAATGAGGAAACTGAGCATGAGAAAATTAGTCATTTGACAAAGGTTATTTATTAAATAGTAAATGGTATTGCTAGAATTCTAGCTTGGTCTGTCTAAGGCTTAGACTGAATCCAAACTTCACCGAACAAATCCCCTTAATAAAAGGATTTGTTTTTTAAAACTTGGACTAAATCAAAAGGCCACTGCACCCAAGGACCTCAAAGGTCACATGTGGTCTCAAAGCTGCAGGTTCCCTAACCCTGGGACTATAAGGAGAACCAAAGAAAATCCCCCCAAATGTCAGGTATTTTCTCTGAGGGATGTTCATGAAAAGAATCATCCAAGCATAGAGGACCTCAGACTTGCATTCCTGGAAGAAATGCCCATACTGCTGAGAGCAGGGAGTCATTCGAGCATTCAAGTAAGGGAAATGGATACACTCGTTTCTCAGAAAACCCAATATGCTTCACATCTCCCTGAAACTTGACATTTTTAACAAAACTTAATTGGCCAACCTGGCTTTCTCCTTGTGGTTTCTGGGGAGGCTTGGGTTTAACCCTACCTCAGCTCCTGAAGTCTGAAACATTATCTCTTTCAGAACCTTAGTGGGTCACAAAAAAAGCACCCTTCCACAAAACCTATTGTTTTAAGTGGTTGACCTCCATTGATGCTTTATGATAGTGCTACACTGATGGGTACCCACTCATTGCTTTATCAAGGACTCCAGTCCTATTCTCTGGTTCACAGAGCAGCTGCAAGTTCCTCCCCTGCTCATCTAATGGGGTGCTGAACCTGCCCACCAAGTCCTTCTGTGTCTGGTCTGAGGAGGGTTTGTATTCTCACATTCCTTGCTCTCTGGGCACTTCCGGTAATGGATTAGTCTGCCCTGGCTTTTAACAATTGTTTCCTGTCTGATGTCATTCCTGCACTCAATATCTCCCCACAAAGTTACTTAATATTTAGTTTACATATACACTCATGTTAGTGTGTGTTAATTTTTCCAACAAAAAGTAACCTCCTAGAGGTCAGAGACTGTTTCATTTTTGAAATCCCCAGCATCAACACAGTGAGGCATACAGTAGGCATTTAATAAATGCTTATTGTTTGATTGAATTGCCAGGCAATTCCTCAGCAGGGAACTCACCCAATGCCCTGCTAAGTGATTGGGCTAAAAGTTATGTGTCCCAGAGCCTGCCTTAGATGATGATACCTAGCTTTCAAAATAAAGAACAACAAAGAAGGAAGGAAACAAGCATTAATTAAGGGCCTACTATGTGCCCAAGCACTGTGATTAGCACTTTTTATAAATATTATCTCATTTGATTTTCAAAGCAAATCTGAGAGGTAAGTGTTATCCCTGTTTTGCAGTTGAAGACTCTGAAGCTGGAAGAGGTTAAGTGACTTACCCAAGGTCACTCGGGTAAATTATAAAGCTGGATTTGAACTCATCTTCTTGACTGAAGCTCAGCACTCTATTCACTGTGCTACCTTGCTGATTAAAAAACATACGCATAAACACTTTTAGACTCCCCACTATTTCTGTGGGGGGTGGTGTTTTCTTGTGAAGCAATTGGGGTTAAGTGACTTCCCCAGGGTCACACAGCTAGTAAGTGTCAAATGTCAAGTGCCCAAGGCCAGATTTGAACTCGGGTCCACCCAGACTGGTGCTCTATGTACTGTACCACCTACCTGCCCCTGACTACCCATTATTCCTAGAAGATACGTAGTAGGACAAATGAAATTGGGATGGTTCTCCCAAAACTCAACATAAATTATGGCAAAGATTGATTCTCAAAGTAAGAGTTTCACATCCCAATGGAAATGATTTAGAGCCATTGATTTTTAGAAACTTGAGGAAACTTCACATCTAACTTTGTGGTTTTACAGATGAAAAATCTGCGATTGAGAGCTGGTAGGTGACTTACCTAAAGTCATTCAATAAAGGATTGAGTTTCCAACAACTTGGAGAACATGACTCCATGGGCATTCAGCATAGGACCACAAACAGAGTGAAAGCCATGTGGATTGCATGTTGGACCTAAAACTGGAAGACCTCCCTTCAATTCCTACCCCACCCTGAAAAGAGCTGTGGAATCAGCTCTGGTTTCAAATGCTACGTCTGATGCTTGTCACCAAAGTGACCTTGGAAAAGTCATTTAAGTTCCATGGGCCTCAGTTTCCTCATCTGTAAAATGAATGGTTTGGACTAGAGGTTCTATCAAGTCCTCATTTAATAGAACCCTGGGGTACTATCTCTGATCCTTCAATTCTGAGTTTACTGGCTATAGATATAACAAGAAATCACTTAATTTCTCAGCCTTTCTGTATAATGGGAATGGTGATAGAAATAACACCTCACAGGATTATTATGAGTCCAGAATGAAACAAGGTATGGAAAGTACTCTGCAAGTCTTCAAATGCTCTCTAAATGTCAGTTGGTAATATTAATGTTATTGAGAATCAGTGTAGAAGTGTTGGGGAGGGGGTGTGCTTAAGGGATATGCTGGAGCCAGGTCAAGGGGGTTTGAGGGAACAGGTTATTAAATTTTCAAAATACATCTTTACTCTTCAGAAATCATCAAATGCTACAAATCAGAGCTCAATTTATTGTTTTATTGATTAAGTGATGGAGAGAATGTTAGTAATATAAATTAAACTTCTAAGTGTCTTGAGGGCACATTTTTCCCCTGGAGATCTGGTTGTTAAACATATACCAGCACACCCCTAAGATAACTGACAAAGAAAGTACCAAAGACAATTTTCCTCTAACTTCCTATAAGTAACTTGCCTGATGTCATATCAGTAGCAAGCATTAGAAGCAGCATTTGAAACCAGAGTTTGTTGCACAGTTCTTTCTGGTAGGGGGAGGAATTGAAGGGAGGTCTGCTCAGTTTGGTGTCCAAGATGCAACCCACATGGCCTTCACTCTATTTGTGCTTCTATGCTGAATGTCAATGGAGCCATGATCTCTGAGCTGCTGGAAACTCATTTGTGACAGATGAGTCACCTATCAGCTCCAAATCTCAGCTTTTTCTTCTGTAAAGTCATTAAGTTAGACGAGGTGATTACTAAAGTCTTTAAAAATTAAGGTCTCTAAGTGATTTCCATTGGGCTATGGGCTGCAAAACTCTTAATTGTAAATTGTCACATGTCTTGTTAGAACCCATGGCATTCTTCCTGGGTTTTCTCATAACTGTAAGTAGTGTAAGTAAGAGTTATGTTTTGAGTATTTGTATAGTTAATAGACAGGTAGATATGGAATCAGGAGACCTGAGTGCCATGATACATGTTATCTGTGTAATCATAAGCAAGTCACTTCTTAAAATCTGTTTCTCCATCTGGCAGTATTAATACCTGTGCTTCCTGTGCCCCAGGGTTATGAGGAAAGTGCTATAGAAATGTGAGTTATTGTTATTCAGGTACTGTGATTTGACCCTGCTATAATTAAATTTTTATAGTAAGTCACATTAGAACTTCTGACCTTTGGCAATTAACATCCTTGGACCTCAGTTTCCTTATCTGTAGAAAATGAAGGGATTGAATTAGATCTTCTCTTGGATCTTTTCCAACTCCAAATTTATAATGCTATGGTCTTCATATTTTTTTAATTAAGAGACCTAAAGGTGACATTGACCTTAACTTCCAGATAATTACCTAGAATCAGGTGACGAGAATAAATGCTGTTATGATCCCATTTTCCAGTGCCAACTCAGCAGTTACATTACAGAAATAGGCTTTGGGGAAGAAAATGGACCCATGACATGAGGGAAAAATAGCTCATCAAAACAGAAGAAAACAGAAAAATGCTTTGGTTTTAGGTGGGGAGAAGCAAAAAACCTTGCATGTTCCTTTTGACTTGGTGCATTACTGTCTGCAAGCCAATGTCAATGAGTCTCAATAAAGAACCTTCCTAATCCAAATCTGTTTTTAATTGAGTGTATTTGAATATAGGATAATGTGGTTGAAAATTTGCCTTGGAAAATTCTCATCATTTTTTCAGCCTGGAACATAAATGAATGAACTCCGTCTCCTCCTTTCAAAGGCTATTCCACCCATTTGTATTGTCAGTTCTCTTCTTTCCCCTCCTTCCAGACCTTCATCCTGCAATGGTTCCTCTCTCTTGCATCTTCAGTTTCCTTCCACACTGACTCTTCCCTTCATGCTTACAAATATGCTCAGATCTCCTTTACCCCCCAACCTGCTTCACTTGACTTTACTGACAAACTCCTGGAATGTGTTGTCTACACTGTCTACTTCCCCTTTCTCTCTAGTCTCATTCGTTCCTGAACTACTTATGATTTCACTTCTACTCCAGTGAAATTACTTACTCATCCAATCCAGTGCCCTTTTCTTAATCCTTCTCCTCCTTGACCTTGTTGCCCTATCTGATATGACTGGCCTTCCTCCGATATCAAAAACAGAGCACTGTGATCAAAACTCAACTCCTCATCATCCCTCAAGAAGCTGTCCCCTTCCTGGCTTCCATTTTTTCTGCCGACGGTACTACCTTTGCCTCTCCTCCACTCTTAACTCTTCCTTATGCACCATATGTTCTTTCTGAATTCTTTGACTTCAGAGTTCAGGAGAATATTTTATATCGGTTCCACACAGTACTCTTCCTTTCCCATGCATGTGCACACATGTGCACACACACACACACACACACACAAACACTCAAACTCAAATGCTCACATTGCAGCCATCTCAGTTTAAGTGCTCATTCTTTCTTGCCTGGATTATTAAGGTATCCTCCTAAAGGATTTCTAATTCTTCTGTCTTCACCTGTCTCCCTGCCCAGTTCCCAGTTGAAAACAACTCTCCTCCTTCCCCAGTTTTAATAGTATGTTGTCTATGACGTGACTTGCACTTGACTTTGTTTTAAGTGAGGGAGAGCTGTGCAGGTAACCGGGCTGGAGGAAGCTAGGTAGTACAGTAGAGCACTAGGGCAGGAGTCAGGAAGACCTGAGTTCAAATCTCACCTCAGACCCTTGACACTCACTAGTTGTGTGACCTTGGGCAAGTCACTTAACCCCAGCTGCCTCATCTCCAGTCATCCTGATGAATACTTGGTCGCTGGATTCAGATGGCTCTGGAGGAGAAGTGAGGCTGGTGACCCGCACAGCCCTCCCTCACGCGAAACAAAGTCAAGAGCAAGTCTTGTCATCATTTCTCTGATGGTGGTCTTCTTCGGCAACGAAAGACAAACACACACTATGTTGTCTAGAACTCTTCTTCTCTCTTATTATATTCAACTTTCATTAACAATAACAGCACTAAAAGCTAGCATCTGATGCTTTAAGATTCTCAAGGTTCTTTACAAATGTTCTCAATCACACTGAAAGTTAAGTATTATAATCCCTATTTTACAGATGAAGTAACTGAGGCACAGAGAAGTTAAACCACGAGAACTTACCAGGATCATAGAGCTAGTAAATGTCCAAGTCAGGATTGCTTGACTCCAAGTCCAAGAGGCTTCATCCCCTGCACCTCCTGGCTGTCGAATGTGTTGATTTATGTACACATCATATTCTCGCATTAGACTATAAACTCCTCAAGGGCAAGAACTGTGTCTGGTTTTATCTCTGGAACCTAAGCATCCAGCACCAGGTCTAAACTGAATGATTGAATTGGCAATAACAAGAATGTATCCTCACTGCCAAATACTCTGGCCAAGTGCTCATTGGACAGGACTCTTCACTCTCGTGACTCGGTATGTGGAGAGAAGTACAGGATTTCCCTGAAGATCAAAGCCAATCTGGCTAATCCATGTGGTAGAATTTGAGTTCACCAGCAGCTGAACTGGTTCTGAGTGATGGGAGGTCATCTCTCTCCAGTGAATATATTTCTACTTTATACTACACATCATTTCATAGCCTCGGTGGGGCCCTGTTATTATCTGCCTTGTGTCATTTTTGTGACTACCCATGCCTAAGTCCTTCATCTGTCAGAGAGAGGACAATTACAAATGCACTACCCAAGACAGCAGTTAGTTCCTACCACATTTCCTTGGCAACTGAAATCCTTAATCATTGTACACCTTGTAAGTGGGGAATAACAGTGGGTGCTTTACCTGGATGAGGAAGAGGTAGTGAGTCTCAGCCTAGGCATCTGGTGAAATGGATCCTCCCGCTGAAAAGGCTGAGCAATCAGACCAGTGAGGCTTTATGTTGGGTTTAGGTCATCTACTCTGGTCAAGATTATTTCTTTATTAGCTAAATTATAAGACCTGGAAACACTCTGAAATGAATGTTGTTTTATTTATGATTTGGAGGAAGGAGAAAGTTGGAATTCTGGAAAAAATGACTCAGTCTAAGTGGTTTTTGTAGCTACCAGTAAGGACCTGACCTTCTGTGAACAGTCATAATATTCGTCTGGAGCCATTAGGATTGATACACCAAACAGAAGAATTTTGGATCCTGGCAATATCCTTTGGCATGTAGATCTGATGGTAGACACTCATCTCTTGACAAGTGCCTACCTGGTCAAACATGTTTCTGGACTAGACAATTTTAGCTTCTTCCCCTTTAAATAGTTACAGTAGCTAAAATAATGTTTATGCCTAGCTGCTGACCATTTGATGAAAGCATGCATGAGTGTTCTATCATTTTTATATTGCCAGTTTCTAGCAGGAAGTTCTTAGTCAATGCTTATTGACTGGCCTCAGACATTTACTAGCTGTGTGACCCTGGGTACGTCCCTTAACCCTGTTTGCTTCAGTTTCTTCATCTGTAAAATGAATTGGAGAAAGAAGTGGCAAACCACCCCAGTATCTTTACCAAAACAACTCCAAGTGGGGTCATGAAGTGTCAGTTGTAACAAACAACTAGCTGGCTAGCACAATATCTCACTGTGCAGGTACATGTCCAGCCTTCTTCTACCTTCCCTTCTTTCCTCATGATCACTGTTCTCTGCTCTCTGGTGACACTGGCTGCCTTGTTCTTCTTCTCTCTAGACATTCCACATGTCCTGAGTCTGGACATTTTCTTAACTGGCTTTTACCTTTTTTTGTATCCCTACCACTTAACACAGCCCAGTGCCAGGCACATAGAACATGCTTAATAAATACTAGTTGTCAGACTGAGTGTGGTTGATGCATTAATCAACTGATTGATCAAGACCCTCCCTCTGTGATGGCCAGTTAGTCAACAAACACTTTTTGTTTACAACTCTGAGCCCAGATCTCTGCTACTTACCATGGAGAGGGAAGGGGAGAAGATCACAGCAGCAGTAATTCTTATTCCTATAGAGCTTTAAATTCAGTTCAGCACCTATTTATCAAACCCCTACTATACACTAGGCATTTACGGAAGGGGGAAAGGGATACAGTATGTCCACAAATAAGCAAACATCAAACACTTCCAAGGGAAGGGGAGGTAAAGAGCACACCAAAGACTGCAGACTCATAAAAGGTCCTTGCTAGAGGTCGTTACCTGAGTCATGCTTTGAAAGAAACCAGGGATTCCCTGCCCCGGATGCAAAGAAGGAAGACCTTCTAGATGTGGGAAACCACTAAGGCAAGACTACCTAGTTAGGAGATGAGTTGTTGTATATGGGGCACAGCTAACATGTCAGTGTGACTGAAAAGAAGAGTTCCTAACATGAAGTACCACTGGAAAGGATGGGAACCATCCTGGGAAGGCTTTAAGTGAAAGGCTGAGGAGTTTTTCTTTTATCCTGGAGGCAATGTAGAATACAGAGATGCTGAAGTCTTTGAGGGAGGAACATGGTCAGATCTGTATTTTAGGAATACCAGTTTGGAGGATGGGAATGACGTTCAACATTAGCTTGTTTAAGGCATTTGAAAAGGTGGAGAGAGGATTGGTGAGGGGAGAGACTACATTCTGGGAACTCATTTAGAAGCCTCTTGCCTCTGGGTTAGAAATGATGAAGGTCTGAAAGCAGATAAAGACTGTTTATGTGGAGAGAAGGATATGAATGTAAGAGATGTTTGCCAGGAAGAATAATTGATAAGACTTGATAACTGATTGGATAGGGAATATAAGAGAAACAGAGTCAAGGATGACTCCAAGGTTGTGAACCTGGGGAACTGGGAGGATGGCGATGCCTCCAACAAAGTTTAACATTCATGAAATGCTTTCTGAGACTAGGGCACAGGGGGAAGAAAGTTGGATGAGGGGTCAGATGGCCAGGGTTAAGATCATGGTTTTGCTGCATGCCACATTGTAACACTGCACAAATCACTTTACTTCCCTGAAGCCCTGTTTCCTCATCTGCTAAATAGAGGGGTTGTTTGATCTGAAAGATCCTTCCAGAGGTGAATCCTTTGGAGTTATTTCAGTTTACCTATCAGTGCGATTGCCTGTTTGGGCATTTTAAAGGAATCCTTAAGGACTTGTGAAGTTTTAAGTGTGTTTCACTGTGTTGAAATAGATATGGGAGACCTTGGACAAATCTTTTCTGTGCCTCAGTTTCCTTAGCTGTAAAATGAAGGGGTCAGAATCAAGACCATACTTCACACTCCTGACTGGATGGTCATGGAAGTGTATATACATTTTATCTAGATTTTATCAAAGCATTAAACAAAGTCTCATAAGCTACTGGAAAAGAGGATGTGGGGATAGATGATCATTTTGCTAGATGGCTTCAAGATGGGTTAAATGGTCAGAGCCAAGGAAAAGTCATTTAGGAGCCAGTGTTGACATGGGTTGAGGTCTCCAGTGGAATACCCTGGGGATCGGTACTCAACAGTTTTATCAGTGACCTGGATACTTTAAATCAGGAGCTCTTAACTTGGTGTCCATGAATTTGAAAAAAAAAAAAAGATAACTATTTCACATGATTTGAATCGTTTATAATCTTAAGTATTTTATTTTATACATTTTTAAAAATTGGTCTAAAAATTGGCTGCACTAACCTGCTAAGGGATCCACATCACCAAAAAGGTGAAGAGCTCCTAAGTGTTCTCCCATCACTGGGATGATACTGCCTTTACTTAATTTGTGAATTTAATGTATCCCCTCAATCAAATATAAACTCCTTCAGGGTAGGGACTCTTTCAGTTTTTCTTTGTATCCCTCCCCAGCACCAAGCACATAGCAGGCACTCAATTAAAGGCTTCTTGAATTAAGTGAATAAATAGAAACATAGCTTATCTAGGAGAATGTTTTACCGGGAAGAAACTTATTTCTTAAACATAAACCTGACATACAAATGATTTAAGATAATTTAGAATTTTGATGATTTTCTTAAAATAATACAGGACCCTGGGATTGGAGCCATCGCCCTGCTCATACCATGATAAGCAGGCAATTTGTTCTCAGTCTCTCATTGGTTTCCACAAGGGTAGAAACCCCTTAGCAGAGGAAATCTGATGAAATCCTTCCACCCCTGTGTCTCTCTGCCCTTCCTGTTGGGGCCAGCCAGTCTTGGAGTCAACTTCTTTGTCTGCTTTTTTCACTCATCAGTTTGTTTTTGGAACCGATTTTTTTCCTTTCTTTCTTCTTCCCCCTGTTGTGTGTGTTCATGTGTGGCTGGTTTTCCTGGGCACCCAGCCCAGTGAAGTTTCCATTTTGTTTATTGTATTTGTACAGCATCTGTTTTGAGATCATCATGGGTTCCATGGTGGTCAGCGTTCCTTGGAACGAGGGGGTTGAATATGTGGTTCTGAATGGTATTGTTTTCTTCCCTTCTAGAAACTGAGGCTTAGTGTGCTGGGATTCCGGAGTTCAGAACCTGTCCTTGGTGGACTGTTCTGGGTGTCCAGAAAGTGAGGAAAGGCTTCCATTAGGAAAAAGAAATACATTGTTGTCTTAAATATGCTTTGGGGTCCTAAACTAAGAAGACACTTCAGCAACGACAATTAGCTCCTTAGGAACTGAGACTACATTTCACAAAAGAGAACTGGATCTAGCAGAAGTAATACTGGACAAGGAGTCAGAAAACCAGAATGAGGCTTAGTCAGTGAGCCTCAGTTTCCTCATCTGTAAAATGAAGAGAATGCCCCTTACCCTGACAAGAAAAGTCCCTCGTGGAGCTATTGTCTAGAAGAAATTTAAGTGAAATGCTTTGAAAACTATAAAATTCCAGAAATTACTATTTTAAGCTCCTTGTGGGCAGTGACTTATCATTTTTGTCTTGTGATCCCGGTGCTGAGCACAGTGTCTGGCACATAGTGACTGAAATGGGCATGAGAATTGGCTGCCATATTGGAGAAAGCTGGACTTTCAATCACGTAGACATAATGCGTAATGCCTCTGACCCTACTAACTGACTGTGGGTGAGTCAGTCAACAGCTCTGGGCCTCCATCAGCAAGATGATGAGTTATTGAAGTTACTGGTCTGTATCAATGGAGGGCGTTTTTATGCCAAGAGTTCCCTCTACCAAGATGTTTGTTGTTCTTGAGTCATTTCAATCATGTCTGACTTTTTGTGACCCCATTTTGTGTTTTCTTGGCAGAAATACTGGAATGGTTTGCCATTTCCTCCCCCAGTTCATTTTAGATGAGGAAACTGACACAAACAGGGTTCAGTGCCTTTCCTAGGGTAACACAGCCTCCAGATCTGAGGCAAGATTGGAACCCAAGTTTTTCTAACTCCAAGTTCAACACTTTGTCAACACTATATATAGTAAGTGCTCAATAAATATTTATTTATTCTTCTTTATTATATATATATTTATATATTCTTTTTCAATTGAGTTATCTTTATAGTACATTTCAATTTTCCTATAATCAAAATAGCCTAAAATTTCAAATAAATCACATTTTTCTACACTCTGATTTTTTTGAGAGAGAAAAAAATCCCTAACATTAGGTTTTTAATTGAAATCAGTTTCCAGTGGAGGTCACAGAGTGAGTACAGAGTGACTAATCTGAGAAGTAAGATGGTGAAGTGAAACGCATGCTGGCTCCGAGGCAGAGGCTAGAGCAGGAAACCCACCTTGGATACTTATCTGGCTATATGATGTTGGACAAGTCTCTGAGCCTTCCTGGACCATAGTTCCTCATTTGTAAAATAATGTAGACTAGTTGGTACTTAGAGTCACAAATACTTGGCTTCAAATCACTTCAATTACTAGCTATGGAAGCTTGGGCAAGTCATTTATCTTTTCTGTGCCCTCAGGTTCCTCCTCTATAAATGGACTTAATATCCTCTATTGCCCCTTCCAACATTAAATCTGTTATCCTACAATCCCATGACCAATAAGGCAAGCAAAATTTTGGATTTTGAGTCAGAAATTCCTGAATTCAAATCCTCCCTCAGACACTAACTACATGATGTTAGGCAAGTCAGCCTCCCTTAGCCTCAGTTTCAACATCAGATAATATATGTAAAGAGCCATGAAAGTGTTAGTTTTGATGATGATGATGATGAAAGTCCATTCCAGTTTGAAGTCTTTGATCCTGTGTCCCAGTAGTATAGTGACATGATTAACTGATGTTCAGAGTGAGGATCCATGAAAGAATGCAAGATGCTCTATCGGGTGTGGGTTAAGTGCTTTTTATTTTTTTTTTCAGTTCCTTGAGAGTTGATTATCTCTGTCCTATCTCTTCCAATTCAGTATAAATAGCTATGATTAACCAACCTTCCGAGTTAACCAAAGATCCCATTTCTTGACCAATCTGGAGATCCACAAGCAACGCTTTTCATCTCTCTGAACCTCCATTTCCTCATCGATCAAGCAAGGCTCAGGATATTTCTTGTGCTCCCCTGCCTTACCAGGGTCTTTGTGATAGGGAGTGCTTTATAACCCTTAAGGAACTATACAAATGTGAGAAATCTTTGTTATTGCTATGTTTATGACTATTTTTATTCATTGTAGTTAAATTCCAAGCTTTATTTTGGTAGAGGTGAAATTCAGTATTCTTTAACCAGTTGGATACAAGAAAAGACCTAAGTTATCCAGGGACAGCTAGCTGTCCTCCAAACAACTGGCTTCCAAGATGCATAGCTTTGGGAGCCCATGCTCCCTCTGTTCACACTATAACCTTGATCTATGTATTATCTTTCCAAAACACCTTGCTGTTTGGTGAAATCCCTTGAGCCTAAGGTTGGAGTCCACCAGTGATCGTTCTGCCCATTTGATGTGAGTCTGTCTCAAGGCATTGCTAACAGACCAAGGTGAGGAGAAGACAAGAAGAGATGGTTGAAATCTGGGCCCACTTACAGCCACACCCTTTGGTGCTGTCTCCTCCTTTCAGGCAACAAATCCTATGCTTCTCTGCAGCTTTGAAGAGAGATCTCTTTAAGGCATTTGTAGTGACAAGGTTATTTCCTTTAGTACTCAAGGATTTAATAGAGACTATCAAAGGAAAGAGATATTAGAAGGTTGTTTTGCAGCTAGTGAAGGAAAATTCATGGTTTTCAGGCTACTCCATAACTTACATGCAAGGAGAATAGTGACAACAGTCACCACTGACAGCGAGTGACAGGGTGAGCCAATGGATGGATGCTGTTTGGGGCCACCTTTCCTAAGAGCCCCCTCTGCTGTGTGCATGAGTAAAACTGGACATTTTTCACTGAATCCAGGGACCCTATCAGGCAAGCAACCTGGGCACTTGGTCAATACAGAATGGGAAAAGATATAACATACAGAAGGAGGCCTTTCCTCTTTTGTGTAAGTATTTTAAAGGTTCACATCAGCATGTCTGCATCTTTGAGAATTCTGGCACAAAAAAAGAAAAGAGGAAGGAAAGAAAGAGGAAGGGAAGGGAAGAAACAAAGGAAGGAAGGAAGAAGGAAGGAAGAAAGAAAGAAAGAGAAAGAAAGACAAAAAAAGATTATTTTCCCATGCAACCCATGAGTGATGGGTACCCAAGCAGCTTTGGTTTTCTCCATTTGAAGGAACTGAGGCAGGCTTCCTTACAGAAAGACTTCAACAGAAGTTAACTCTTTTCCTTTGCCTCGCTGCCAACTTCTGCTGACTCCCAGAGAGTCTCTTTGAAGTATAATTATAACTCTACTGATCAGGGTCATATAAAGGTATTCTGGATCCTGGGGGAAATTTAATTGAGGGGTGGAGCAGATGGGAGTCTCTCTCCTCCAAGATGGGACAAAGGAGAGAAAGCATCTCAGGAGAGAAGTCTGTGAGGGAAATCCAAGGATGGCAGCCTTGTGGAAGAGACCATGAGTCATTAGGAACACAGTCCAACAAACTACCAATACACACCCAGATGTCAGTGGCCTTTGGCAAACCCCAGTCATTCAGTCCTAGTTATACCTCTAGCTCCAGGATAAAGAAAACTATTTGAGAGCCCAAATCACCTTCACGTTTTAAACATAAAGTTGTTCTTTTATTCTTGGTTGGAATCAGTATCTTGGGATGATCCGGCACATGCAAGGCTGAAGATGTGCATGGTGTAATAAGTATTAGCAGTGGGAAGGAATTGGAATCTAGAGATGGCAGTCCTAAATTCAATTATTAGCTCCTCTATTTGCTAGCTGTGTGGCCCTTGACAAGTCATTTCAAATGAGATAAAGCATTTGCAAAACTGAATGCACTACATCAACATAACATCACTATAGTGAAAATATGCTCAATAGGAAAGTATATGTCGAACCTATACAGAATTGTATGCTGTCATGGGGAGGGAGGGGGGTAGGGGGGAAGGTGTGGGGGTATAAAATCTTAATTTTAAGGAAGTGATTGTAGAACATTTATAAATAAATAAAATAAAAATTTAAAAAAAAAACTGAATGCACTATATAAAAGTGACCTTTGATTCTTCCCTTGAGGCCTCAGTTTCCTTATCTGTAAAATAAAAGTGCTAGGCTAAGTGACCTGTAGCATATCTTCCATCTCACCTGTGTACTATGACATTCCTAAAACATTTATTGAACACTTCCTTTGTTCAGAACCTCCACTAATCTCCTGCCGACCCTTTATTTATTATTTACAAAGCACCTGCCTTGAATAAGGGTCTTCATTTATAGAGAATGTAGAAAACTAATATTCCTAGTTTTTGATCTCTATGGTAGACACATTTTCATATAATGATGACCAGTGGAAAACCCAGTTAAAGCGGATAGAGAAACCAAAGATCCTCTCTACTATTTGAGGCTAAGACATTATGCTACAGTATTAAGAACACTGATTCTGGAGTAAGAGGACCTGGGTTCAAATCTTATTTCTGGTCCTTGCCACCTGAGTGACTTTGGACAAGTCACTCAACCTCCCTGGGCTTCAGTTTCTCTGTGTGTAAAATTCTATCAATGGACTAGATGGCCTCTCAGATTCTAAACTGAAGACCTAAGAATTACCTCCTTCTTATCCAAAACCTCTCTTTTCCTACTGTGCATCTTTATCGTTTTAAGCAATTTTTTTTGTTATGTTTTGTTTTTTAAGCTCAAGCTGCTTTCCTGTTGTGTTCACCTTCTTTATCCTTTGCTCATCCCTTCTTGTCCCAACCATGTTGCCCCGTTTTCTTTTTCTTACAACCCAAATATGTTGTTCCCTTAGACCCTCCCCACCCAATAGAATGTCAAGTCCTTGAAAGCAAAGAATATTTCCTTCTCATCTTTTGATCCTCAGAACCTAGTTCAGGCCCGGGTGTATAGCTTATTGAATAAGAATAAATGTATTAATGAATGGAATAAATGAATTCTCAGTCTGTATGCTGTCTGACAAGAACTTAGACTCCCTATTCTTTCTTGAATGTCAATGAGTTTGCCTCTTGCCTTTCCTCCACATGGAGGATTCAGTAACATTTACAAGTTTTTCAATGAATTCAATTCCACAAATGTTTGTTAAGCACCTTCTATGTGCTAGTCACTAGTAGTACAAAGATAAAACCATACCTAACCTCAAGGACTTACAATTTGTTGGGAGGACACAGTATGTACAAAATAAATTTAAAAGTTTTGGGGTATAATGTATATGTATTATATGTATACATAGATATATGTCTATGTACATGAATTTTATTCAGTCCATACCTGTGATTTCATCCAATATGGAAACTCTTTTCACCAGGACAGACTGGCTCCTTCTCTATAACTTGTCATCTTAGAGAGTTGCCTGGGGCACTAAGGATGACCCATCCATGATCATGCACCATTTCTGGTAGATTACAGTACAGCAGCAAGGGTATTTGATTACCTGTGTGATCTTAGGCAAATCACAACCTCTCTGGACCTCAGCTGCTTCATTGGTACAATGAAGAGGTTGGGCTAGATCACATCTGAGGTCCTTCTGGCTCCCTGTCTGTGATTCCATGCTCCTGTGTGTCAGAGGCAGGACAAAAACCACAAGGTCCTTCCTCCAAGCCCAACCTTCCATCCTGTGTGCCCCACAGCCTCTCATATGCAAAACAGTTCAGAGCAATTGAGAGATGAAGCAAGCGTTAACAACTGGAGAAGAGCAAAAGAGTTTTTGTGTGGGAGGTGGCATTTGAACTTGTCTTGAAGGAAACTAGGGCTTATTGAGAGGCTGAGAGGAGCAGGGAAAGCATTCCAAGTGTGGAAAATGGTCCATGTAGAAAGGCAGGAGATGGATTCTTATATGGAGGAAATGGTTCCCAAATCAACTTGAATGAAACAAAAAGTGTGTGTGAAGGGGAATAAAATGAACTAAGATCAAAAAAAGCAGATGGAAGCTAAAATATGGAGGGTCTTAGGTTTTAACTGTAGATGGGTATAGGATAAAGATACACTGATGTGTATGGAATAGAGTCTTACAAAATGAAACCTGGCTAATCTGAAACAGGAATTGCTTAAAGTAGATGTGTACCTTTAATTTCTTTAATCTCTGATTATAAATCCTTATGGCCAGGTTAGCCACCTGCCATTTTCACTGTACCCAACTCCCTGGGCATGAGTAGGGATGGAGGGAAGTCAAGGGGGTGGCAGGCAGTTATATTGTAACCAGCCTGCCCAAGCTGGTCCCAGATTTGAGAGCCTTTGTGATCTCACTTAATTTAATTCACTCGATGTACCACCTTTCCTCTACTGATCTCAAGGTGATTTATAACCATTATTTGGTAGCAAACATGTCAAGCTCCATTTTTATAGATGGGAAAATTGAGGTACAGAATGGTTAATAGACTTTGGAAGGTTGCCCAGTAAGTGTATAGTAGCAATGACCAGATTACCCTCCCTTCCAGTGGTCTGTGTGATTGCTACAACACTGAGAGTGAAGATTTTACCTTTCCCCCTTTATTTAGAAATCCAGACAAGACCCTGCAGGACTGGAGAAGTGTAGATTTTGAGGTGTGTCAAAACACATCTTGGCTTTGGGTTATTTAACCAATAAAGAATGAGTTACCGCTCATGATGTTTCCCTACAGCGTGGCAGGGAACCGTAATGCAGATGAGCGCATTAATCTCCTTAACTATTCAGAAGTGAAAGATCATGGACAATAACTTAGTATTTATTGCTCCTCTAACATGCCTTTTCCATAAGATTCATCATTAAAATTAAAATATGGACACTTTAACCGCCAGTTTAAAAGACTCAAAGACTTTGCTGTTCAGTAGGAAGCCATTTTTTACAGGCATCTCAACAAACTGATTGTCACGAGCACGCCTTCATAGTTTGGGTTTTTTTTTAGAGGGGAGACTATAAAGTGTTGGGGTTCTGTTTTATCTGGACCTGTCATTTCATTAGAATTGGGGAAGCCCCCTCATGGGAAACAGCTCCCAAACTGAAAGTCTTCAGTTGCCTCAAGACCCCAGAGGTTAAATGGCCTGACATCTTAATTCAGTTGAACAAGTGGTGAAGATACAAAGGAAAAAAGGAACTACTCTGCCCTCAAAGAGCTTTATTCATACGTTTAACACGTCATGAAATTAAGTCTTCCTGACTCCAAGGCCTGTGCCAGACTGCCTCCATCCCATCCAAGAGCTAAAGAAAAAGTGGCCAGGAGGCCAAACTTCTCAAGAGGGAACCCCAAAAAAGGGCTCAAACAGAAATTCTGGTCATCAGATGCAACCAGTGCCTTGATACTTATATTACTGCATAAATAAATCATCCATTTCCTCTTTCAGGATAATATGTATACATTCCTTTCATTTTCAATTCAAGGAGCAAGACCATAGAGTTCCCACACTCTCTCACTTTACAGAAATAAAATCAGAGCTTGGTCATAGGTATTTTAATGGCCAAGCATGACAGACATGGCCTCAGGATATGCAGTATCCATTTTTATTAGTAGTAAGTAAGACAGGCACTACCATGTGTTATTTTTAGATTGGGATGAAATTTGAGGATGGAGGGAGCAGAACATGTCCATTTCTATGGGTATTAAGGAGTGACGCATACACAAAAAGAGCGTAAGAGACAACTGTTTCCCACTGAGGGTGTACCATGTCTTGAGTAAATCTTTTATGGTTCTTAGAGTCTTTTCTGAAAACTGCTACCAACCTCCAAGTCAAAGAAGGGCAGAAGGTGGATAGAATATTTTGGACCACTCAACAAATTTCAGGGACTCCCTCTTGCCCCAAGAATCAAGTGCAAGCTCATCTATTTGGTATTCAAGGTCTGGCCCCAACATACCCTCTCAGACTAATTTCACATTGCTCCTTCTCATCTACCTGTGTTCCTTGACCTATTACTATTCCTTATTTATCAAATTTCATCTCCTGTCTTCATGCCTTGCCTTGAATTCACTTTCACCTCCTGTAGGCTTCTTAGAATTCTTCTCTCCAGATCTTAGCTCAAGTACTCTCTCCTTTCCCCATCTCTTTCCCCACCCACTCTCCAAAATACTTCATATTTACATTGAATGCATTTTGGATTGAATTCTCTATATAGGAGATTTCCTGGCATTTTTTCAGTGTTTACTATATGCACTGTATTCTTTCTTTTTGTCTTTGAATTATCAATTCCCAGAACAGGATAGTGCTTAGCCTATAGTAGGGCTCTTAGTAAGTGTCTACTCTGTACGTACCAGTCACTTTGTGAAGTGCTGGAGATATAAAAACAGAAACATAACTATCCTTACCTTCAGGATGCTCCCACTCTCTTGGTGGAAACAACATGTGCTCATTTTAAAGATGCACAAAATAAATGCAAAGCAATTCTGAGGAGGCACTGGTAGCTGGGGAAAGGAATCAGGAACAGCCTTCTCTAAGAGGTGCCATTTGAGCTGAGTTTTGAAGAAAACTATAGCTACATACAGGGTTGAACATGGGATAGAATGTCATGTGTGAGGAAGAGTTTGACTGGACTTTGGCCGTGCATGTGAAGGAACTCAATGCATAAGAAGCCTAAGTTACAAGGACCTTTGACTTAGTGTTTCACGTTGGGTGAGTGACTGACCACTGTGCCTCAGTTTTCCCATCTGTAAAATAGGAAAATAATCCCCCCACCGCTTCACTAAGAGCTCTGCAAACTTCAAAATACTGAATACATGTCAGTTATTATTGCTACTGAGAAGGTCATTATTAGACAGAAAGAATTCCTGGATTTCATACAATAGGTGTCCTCCAGGTAGCCAGGATGAGCAACAGAGTTGCCTGTAGGTTTGTGCTGGTCACAGCAATCCGTATTTTCACGTGCGTATTTGCACTTTCTGGGCTAGGCCTACTGACTAACAATCCTGAATTCCTCAGACAACCCAAAGCAAACCCGCCCTCAACTCTCTGCTTTCTTGCTGCTATTAAAGCTACATCTCTGCTTCAAAGAAAACACTTTGCCTTGATTTTTCTAAATGAGCATCAAGTAAGCTCTTGTTTCCATTGAGATTTGCTAAGCATGCTAATGCTGTAAGATCCACAAGGGATAAAATTAAAAAATCCTCTCCTGTCTATGAATTCTTTATCTCCTGCACTGAAGGAAGAGAACTTAGAGTCTGGGAAAGCTGAGCCTATTTTCTTCCTGATTCATCTTTGCTGATTCTGGCCTCTCTTTCCTATACCCTATACCAGGGATGGGGAACCTGCAGCCTGACTATGCTCTCTGGATTAGCCCTGTATCCCTCCCAGCACCCACAGTCACACCTGCACTGAACATTTCAGGTGGGCTCCCTGGTATTGGTAGATGCTCCAGTCACTTTCCCAGGGAAGACAAGCTTGTATCACACCCTGATAATGATGATAGACTTGATGTTGTTCCTGCTGAGCAGTGGTATTAAAGGTTGAATCACCTCCAGGTCCAGCAATATCTCACCCTGAAAGACCCTCAGGGTAAAAATAGCCCTATCTTCTCAGAAGCCTGGTCTGCAGGTGACAGATACCTGAGGTAGTGATGTGCTTTTTCCAGGCTCTCTCAGAGACTGTGAACACCAATATTTTTAGACCCAAGGGACCCAAGAATGGGTTTCCAGCACTGAATATTAGTGTTACCCATTGGAACAGACTCCCCTGAGTCTGCCACTTTGCTGCCTTCAGTTTTTGGCCTAAAGACCCAAGTTCCTTCATCCAGAGAGTCCTGAGTCCTGTAATTAGGACAGAATCTTCTGGCATCCCAGTCTTACACAGGGACAGTATTATATCTCCGTTGCATCTAAGATTGGCTGATAACACCTAATAGCAGTGAGGTCCTACCCATATTCAGGATATGTCTATGGAACTTCCAACCTAATAAGAATGATAGAATCCCAAGAGGGTGGCATGGCATGGTAGATAGAAAGCCAGCCTTTGGAGCAGGAAGATCTGATTTTGAGCCACACTGTGTGACCTTGGATAAGCCTTTTCACCTTTCAGGTCCCAGATAATTCTCTAAGACTATATGTCAGAACAGGTGCCAGTCAGCCTTGGGTGAGGGAGTTTCCTCTTTGGGAATTCCCTAAATCAATGAAATCCTAGGTCTGTGATTTTTTTTTAATAGAGTCATAGAACCTCAGAATTAGAATGGACCTCTAAAGTGATTTAGAACAACCATTATCTAAACAAGAATCTTCTCCACATTATCTCAAAAAGTGCCCCCCACAGCCTTTTGTGGAAGACCTTCAGTAAAGGCAAGCCCCCCATAGCCCAAGAGAGTCCATTCAATTTTGGGATCTTTCATGGTTAAGAAGTTTGTAATTGACCTCCAGCATAAATCCCCCTCTTTATTCTGCCCTCTGGGGCCAGACAAAGTAGGTCTAACCCCTCTCCTACCAGACAGCCCTCCAAATACTTCAAGAGAGTCTACTCATCTCCAAAGTAGTATCTCCTCAAGTAAGAACTATGGCACATGCTCAAGACCTACCATGATATTGACTGACCTCTTCTAGACACATGCCTACTTAGCAATGTCCTTATTAAAATTCAGCATCTCAGATTGATCTCAGTGCTCCAGATCTAGCCTGACCAGGGTAGAATATAACAGGACTCTTATCCCCTGCCCCATACCCCAAACTCGTCTGGGATGTTCTAACTTTCTTGCTGAAAGCTAAACTTCTTTTAGTTGTTTTGGTTTCCTTATTATACCGTTGGCATACTTGGAGCTTATGAGCCACTAAAACCTGTAGATCTTTTTCAAATTGTTTATTTAGCCCAACTGTCCATCTTGCATTTACAAAGAGTGATAATATTATTAATAATAGTTATATATAGTAGGGATTTTGCTAATAAAAATAAACATTTGAAAGTTTTACAAAATTCTTTACATACATTATCTCACTTGAGCCTTTTACAAGTCCTGTGAGGTAGGAAGTGTAGCAATTATTTTCTCCTTTTACATCAGAGGAAACTGAGGCTGAATGAAGTTTAAGTCATATGCCATTGGTAACACAGCTGGTAAGTGCCATGGGCAGGACCTAATTTGGATTTCTCCCAGCTCGAACCCCGATATTCTGTCCATGATACCTTGCTTACTATTGATATTTCAATACTCTCGTAAACTTGATTAGGACTTCAGTTCAGTATCAATGCATGATTTACATGGTCGTCATGTTGAAAGAGCCTTCAAGATTCACCATTGCCCATTGCTTATGTGAGCCTACTGGGCAGGATAAACTAACGTTTGTATTTCCCATCTCTTTCCTGCCACCTTGCATGATCATTTGTTTTCCCTCTTCCAAAGTCTTTAAAAATGATACTAACAATGATGCTAAAACAGCTAGCATTTATATAGCTTAAGATTCACAAAGCACTTTACATGTTACCTCATTAGATCTTTACAGTGATACTGAGAGATAGGTTGCTATTATGTCCACTTTACAGATGAGAAAACTAAGGCTGAGATGAGTTAAATGGCTTGCCCAAGATCTCAAGGCTAGTAAGTGTCTAAGGCAGTATTAGAGCTCGGGTCTTGCTGACTCCAAGTCTAACCCTCTAGAGAAGCCCTTAGAATATACCCCAGCACCAAGGGTCACTCAGATCCTTCTCGATGAATTCTAGTTGGATTCTGTTCCCCTTTTCTTTCCAAACTGGATAAACATCTTCAATCGAGGATGTCAAATTCCCTTCTGTACAGGCCTGGATTTCAGGCCACCCTTACCAGTGTCATTTCCCATGTTTCTCACAAGTTGTGATGGGCTGTCACCCCTCAAGGTGACAGTATGCATGACAGCACTTAGAGAAGATGAAAGGGGGCTCCCTGGCCATAATAAGGAATGAGTTCTCATTTGGTCTCTGTGTTTCATCACAGAAACTACTTCTGGTTTAAAATGGTGTATGAATCAACCCCTAAGAGCTCCACAGAAGGAAAGTTGACGTTGGCAAGTTCTTGATTCCCTAGTAACTAATATTTCACCTGTCATGGAATCTCAGTCTCCAATTATAAGATATAACTCAGGGGCCATGCTATGCCTGGGTCTCTTGAATGTACAAAGGTAGTGATGCTTATATAAAACATAAGCATTTTAATCTAATTGAAAGAAGACCAGACTAAAAACTCAGGGATGCTGGTTCTAGTCCAAGCCATGGTATAAACTAGTTTTTTTTTTTAATCTTGTGTGTGTGTGTATGTGTGTATATATAATTTGACCTTAGTTTCCTTACAAGAAATCAGTGCGGTATAGAAGGTGAAATATGAATTTGGAGTCAGAGGACCCGGACTCAAATATTACCTAGCTCTTATGTGACCTTGAAGGTGTCATTTTTCTCTATAACTCTGAAATTCCATAATTCTGGGGTACAAGGGATCTAGCCTTAAATATTTCTAGCAACGAAGGCACCACTTGAGGTATTAGAAGACCTATGCTCATATCTTTTAACTTGGTAGATAGCTGACCATAGTCAAGGCAGTCCCCTTCCCAGAGCCTGTTTCCTCATCTCAGACTGAAAGTAATCACAAGAATGACCTAGATGAACTGTCTCATCACTTCTAGCTCTAAATCTATTTTCTTGCCTATCTCAAATCTTAGACGCTTTGACGTGGAAGGAACACTCAGAGTCCACCTAATCCAAACACTCTCTTGGGGTAGGAAACCTTTATTCAAACACACTACTAGACCTGGCTTCTGCTTGAACTCATCCAATGATCAAGGAGGTCACTCATGTTTGAGGCAGCCTGTTCTATTTTGGGAATGTTCTAATTATTCGCACTTTTTTCTTATATTAAGCTAAAATCATCTCCCTCTAATTTTGAATGAATAAAACATACATTCATTGAGTGCCTGGATTATTTCTTTCTTTTCTTTTGTGTGTCTGATGTCCAACACATAGTAAACACTTAATAAATTATTGTTGATTTATAGATTCTACCCTTTGTCCTAGTTCCACTCTCTCTATCACACAGAATAAGTCTACTTTTTCACATGATAGCCTTTCAAAAGTTGGAAGATGGCTGTTGTAAACCCCACACTGAGTTTCTTCCCCATGTCAGGTATTAATCAGTTTCTCAATAATTTCTCATTTAACAACATCTCTAGTCTCTTGACTGTCCTAGATGCTTTCCTGTGGACACTATCAGGTTCATTAGTGTGGTACCTAGAACTGTTCCCACTGGTAGTAGCAGGAATAAACATCTACTGCACATGAGAATATTTAGATAAACAGAGGCAGTGTGTAATACTAGGTAGAGAGGAGGTCTCAGAGTAAGAAAGACCTGGCTTCCAGTCCTTCTCCTAATATGTGTGGCACTGACTGAGGCACAAGCTCTCAGAGACCCAGCCAACTCTCAGTTAAAGAGAAGGTGGCTACTTGCATCTGTGAAGGGAGTTTCCTCATCCTGGAGTTCTAATGTCAATGAAATCCCAATCCCAGCCCTTATCTCAGACGTAACACAAATGAAAAATGATGTGATTTTTGTTCTGCTGGGTACATTTCATTTCTATTGATGAGAGCAACACACTTCTAATTATTACAGAATACTGATTATCACATCCTGCTTTCAGAGAAAAATTACATAGTTCCTCATGGACTTGATGATACTTACATTCTGAGATCATATATAGTATGTGGATATTCTCTGAAATAATAGTCATGGTAATTAGCTAGACTTTGACAATGTGCCCACGCTGTGACTCTCTTAACACCATTACAAACCTGTTTTGATTGGATTTATGTAATGAGGGTTTGGATTGAAGCTCCTCCCCTTGCTACTGGGCATACATACTTTGGCTCAGTAGGGAAAATGCCAATATAATGACCAACAACATTTGGATGTCTAATAGACAGGTTTATTTTTTACTTTTGACCTTCCTGCCTGCTGGTTGTAGCCATCCAGGTACCATAGTGCTATGGAAAAAATTTGGAGTCAATGATCTTCAGGAGTCAAACCCCATATTTGCCACCTGTGTGATTTTGGAAAACTCACTTAAACTTTTTAGGCCTTAGTTTCCTCACCTGCAAAATGAGAGGATTGGACTACATGACTTTAAGATGCCACTTGACTCTAAAGCAATGATGGTGACAATGAAAATGTTGATCTACAGCAAGAGTATTCACTAAGGATCTCTTCATGGTACATCTTCAGCAAATGTCAAAATTGGAAGAAGCCTCATCTAGTACAAGAGACACCTGAATATGAATTCCCTTCACTTAATATCCAACAATTAGTCACCCAGCCTTTACTTAAAAATTTAAAGTGAGAAGAAAATGTCACCTAGCAGGCTCTACTTTTGGACAGCTCCAGTTACTTTCAGTAACTTCTGCCCATTACCTCTAGTCCAGTTCTGTGTTTTGGGGTCAATAAGAATGAAGCTAATACCTCTTTTACAAGACATCCTTTCGTTGTCTTGAAGACTGTCTGTCATGCCCCCCAACTAAGTCTTCTCTTCAGGCTAAAAGCTTCACTTTCTTCAGTTGATCCTAATGTGATCAGACCTTCCATCCTGTTAC
This sequence comes from Potorous gilbertii, assembly GCA_028658325.1. NCBI lineage: Eukaryota > Metazoa > Chordata > Mammalia > Diprotodontia > Potoroidae > Potorous > Potorous gilbertii. The sequence goes on along the minus strand of CM053770.1, from coordinate 23,648,047 downwards.
CGTTATGAATTGCCTTTTATATATGCTTTCCAGCTTGTCTAAAAGGTGACACCTCAACCCGAGTCCAGATGTGGTCTGACCAGGAAGGACTATTGGAGGCACTGATTGGATGGAGTGCTTGACTTGGAGTCAGAAAGACATAGTTTCCAATCCCGCCTCAGACAGTTATTAGCTGTGTGACCCTGGACAAATTACTTAATCTCTTTCTGCTTCCATTTCTTTATCTGTAAAAGGAAGATGATGATAGCACCTACCTTCCAGGGTTGTTGTGAAAATCAAAATTAGATATAATTTGTAAAACATTTTGCAAACCTTAAAGAATTATATAAATACACTAGCTATTCTTATTACTATTGCCTCCATAGTCCTGAACTCTCTCTCTTTCTTAAAGTAGGCTAGGATTGAATTTGCTTTTTTGATTGCTATATCTCATCATTAAATCATCATTAATTAACTGATTGATGTCATATCAAAAGAAGCCTGAAATTCCCATCCTGCTTCTCAGCTCATATCCTCCTTTGATTTTTCCACCTAGAGATACTGAAAACAGTGATGGAAGGACAACTGATTAAAAGGGTCTGACTGTAGATTAAAGAATGATGTGATCAGATTTAGGTATTTCTTTTTTTAATCATAATTCTTTACATAGAAAGGTCAGAAAAGTTTTAGAGAAAAATCTTTAAGCTGGGAGAGCTGGACATGCCCCTCAAGTTCATCCAGTACAATTCCCTCATTTTACTGATGAGAAATGTAACACCCAGAGTGAAATGACTTGTCCACACAGACGGAAGTGTAAGGATTTGAACCGAAATGTTCTGATCAGTTCTTATAGATGCATCAAGAGAGCAGAAAGCAAAAACAGAAAAAGAAAATATTTAGTCAAAATAAGGGGCATCCTTAGTATTCTGTTGTTCAGTCATTTGAGTCATATCCAGCTGTTTGTGACCACATTTGGGGTATTCTTGGCAAAGATTCTAGAGCAGGTCATTTTACAGATGATGAAACTGAGGCAGGCAGGATACAGTGACTTGCCCAGACTCACTCTGCTTAGTAAAGGGGCTGGGGCCAGATTTGAATTTAGGAACATGAATCTTCCTGGTTCCCAGAGCAGTGCTCTATGCACTGTGGCACTTAGCTGCCCTTTGGTATATTTAGACTCATGATAATAGCAGTAGCTCATATTTATTGAATTTATAATCTTGCTTTCATTATCTCATTGAATTTATAGTCTGTTTCATTATCTCATTTGGTCTTTACTAAAACCCTGTGAGGGATATACTAAGATAGTACCTGTTTTGTAGATGAGGAAACCAACGGATATGTGATTTTCCCAGTCACATAGCTAGCAAGGATCAGAGAGAAGATTTGAGCCCAGGTCATCTTGACTCCCTGTTTACCACACTGTGCTGCTTCAATCCAGACCCTACCTCTTATTTATACCTCTTTAATGCTGGAAACAGACTGCCAGAGGATGCAGTGGATAAAATGATAGACCTAGAATATGGAAGCCCTGACTTCAAATGTGACCTCAGACACTTCTTTAGATGTGTGATCCTGGGCAACTCACTTCACCTCTGTTGGCCTTTATTTCCTCATCGATAAAATGGGGACATTAATATCTCTTACCTCCCTGGGTTGCTGTGAGGATCAGATGATATAATAAAGGTAAGCACTTATCACAGTGCATGGCACATATAAGTACTATGTAAATATTGGCTATTATTAAAACCCCCATCTATCAGATGAGGAAGCTGGCATCAGAGAATTTAAAAGACTTCCTGATAGTCACATAGCTAACAAGCACTAGTGTGACAAAATTGGGTAAGGGCCCAGATCTTTTCTGACCCCTTCCACTACAATATGCTGCCTCCCCCATGTCTATGGACCACAGTCATTTTCTTTTGACTGAAAATATGGGATTGGACAGGGGGGAAGAGCCAAGATGGTGGAGTAGAAAGACTCGCATATGCTAGCTCCGAACCCACAGCCCATAATTATCTATAAAACGAACTCCCAACAGTGGAGCCACGCAGCATATGGGGGTAAAGGAGTCTTCCGTTCCAGAGAGCCCTGAAAAACCTATTCCAAAGGTCCATCACACACCTGATGGGAGCGAGCCCTGCCCTGCCCTGGCCGCGTGGCACTGAGAGGAGTGAGCAGATCCAAGCAGGCTTCAGGGATGGAATCTCCAGCAGCTGCGAAGGTCCCTTCACCCACAGACACACAGGTCAGTGAGAGAGATGGGCTGAGAGGGGAGCGGAGTGTCTCCGGGACTCAGGCCCCCTCGGGAGGCAGCAGGTGGTGACCAGAGGCTCCCAGAGCAGGCAGGAGCTCCATTACAAAAGGTCTCTGCATAAACCCCGTGAGGGAACTGAGCCTGAGAGGCAGCCCTGCCCCCACCTGAGAACCTGAAAGCCCTGAGGCTGGGGAGCAGCATTTGAATCTCAGACCCCAAGCAATAGCTGGGCAGACCTAGAAGGGGGTGGAGAGGACTCTCAGAAGTCAAGTAACTGGCTGGGAAAATGCCCAGAAAAGGGAAAAAAAATAAGACCATAGAAGGTTATTTTCTTGAGGAACAGATGATTGCACCATTCCTCTCTGATGAAGAAGACCAATGCTTACCATCAGGTAAAGATATAGGAGTAAAGGCCTCTGTATCCTAAACATCTGAAATAGATATCCAATGGGCTCAGGCCTTGGAAGAGCTCAAAAAGGATTTTGAA
>CM053770.1:23604520-23644824 GCA_028658325.1 Potorous gilbertii | reverse complement strand
CAAATGGGGAGAAAATTTTGGAAACCAAATTTTGTGAAAATGAATGTAAAAAGTTAAATAAATAAATTTATATAAAAAAGAAAATATGGACAAAATAATCACCAGACTCATCAGCTGCCATTTTTTAAATTTCCAGAGTTCATGACAGAGAATGAAGGGTCCTGCCTATTAGTAAAAAAAAATCAGTTTTATTTCTATGGTTTTTAAAAGGTCATAGCAATCATACATCTCTAATCTTAACAGGAGAAAACAGGTCTGTGTGGATTTCCAGCTGCCTGGGAGAGAATAAAGTTCTCAGTATTAAGCTGCACGGCTTGGTAAAGAACTGGTTTTGTCATGCTAATCTAATCACCCTCCATGACACCTTGATGGGCCTGCTAGATCAAGGGAAAGTGATTGATGCCATATATTTTGACCCTGTCCTATTTGACATTGCCATTAATAATTATGAAACATGACCCACATCTAGCAGGTTCTGCTTATCTTTTCTGAATGCTGTAAGGTAGGGGAAGGAGGGAAAGAGAGAAGAGAGATGAAAGGGCATGAGGACAAGTAGGTATAGGGGTTTCTACCTATCAGTACCAGTGATGAAGCATTCTAGTTTAAGTCTAGTTGAAGAGAAGGGCAGGAAAGGGAAGATGGTCCAAAATCGCTTCAGAGTTGGAGGGTAGAGCTTCTGAGGAAGAACACTTTCAACTCTAAATCTATAGTCCTCTGATCCAGGTTCTAATCCTGGTTTTCCCACTTGTTACCTTTGTGACTTCAAGGAAATCACTTAGCCTTTAGTCTTAGTTTCCTCATCTGTAAAATGAAGGGATTTGGACTAGATCACCTCTGAGATCTCTTTTGGTTCTTGCTCTGTGGTCTCAAGGACTGCAAATAGCCTAAGAGAGATGCAGGCTTCTGAAAAAGGAGAGAGGAGAGCAATAGGGATGGCCCAGTGAGCCAGCCAGAGGGCACCCCTGACCCAGTAGGGAAAGCTAGAAACCAATATACAGAAGATAGCCTGGCCTAGTCCCCTGCATTGTCTGGCACAGGTTGGCAGGCACTCCTCACAATTCAGTCATTAGGAAGGTATATGATAGCAGCAGGTTAGTATCCAAGACAAACTTCTCACTTGCAGAAGCCAGGGCCTATAGAGAAAAGGGATGCTGAGGAAAGATCTACATAATGTCCTTCATGGGTCTTGGGAATGAAGGGGAACCCCTCGTGTCAAGTCATTTTGCCTCTAATCCAAGAAGCTAGACCGAACTAGTCCTCTAAAACAAAGAAATAAAGAACAGCAAAAAACCCAAAAACAAACAGAAACAAAAACAAAAAAACAAAAAAAAACCACCCTCACTATTTGAAATAGTGAATGGGAGTGAACAGAGAGCTGAGGCTTGGTAAGAATCCGATGAAGCTGGGGACTCTAACCCTTGGGCTTCCATCATTCTGTTGGGAGCTGGGAAGGTGCCCAACACAGCTGGGGCTCAGGGTACCATCCCAAATAGACATGTCTCTCCACATCCCTGTGTGCTACTCCCCAAATATCTATGCTACAAGAATGACAAGGCAGGGGTAGGAGGGAAGAGGGATAGGAGAGGCTGTAACTGCAGGAGGATGGAGAGCTGCATTCTGATGTGATAGCAGTTATGTTCTCTATTATTTTATAATAGGGGTGATCCTCCCAGAGAAGTGGGAGGGAATCGTTAAATGTGGATTATTAATTGTGTGGAGATTGCCCTCAGTATCCGAAGAGTGGCAATTTACAGGCTTGGTATTCCAGTGACCACAAGTGACATTGACACAGGCTTGAAAGTTTGCAAAGGGTTTGTTTGTTTATTATTTGTTTTAACTGATTATCTCATTTGCACCGCACCTCACGGCACTCCAAGAGGTAGGTATTTGGATATTGTTTTCTTTACAGGTGAGAAAATTGATTCAGAGGAGAAAGTGACTTGCCTAAGGCCAAGGGATAGGGGTGAGAACTAGGCCTGTGGGTTCATTTGTATGGGGAATTCTTGGATAGGGGCATTCCTTCTACTAATGCAGGTTGGTACCTGCCACTTATAGTCAAGCAGATAGTAAATGTCAAAGGAAGAATTTGAACTTGGCTCCTACCTGCACAAAGTCCAAGCTGCTATTCACCACACCAGACTGAAAAAAAATCAAAGAATTTCAAAGTTGGAAAAGATCTTAGCAACTATTTATCCCAATCACTCCTGTAAAACACATACACACACACACACACACACACACACACACACACACACACACCTTTATGGAACTCCCAACAATTGATCTTCAAACCTCTGCTCAAAGACCTCCCAGGAGGTCTTCTGCCACCACCCTCCTAACTCCTCTCAAGTCATCCCAGTCAGCATTTGGACAGCTCTAATTGATTGGAGGCTCTTCTGGAAAGTCCTCCCTCCCTACCACCATCTTCTTAATGCCCTTCAAGGCAGTCCATTCAGCATCTGGACAGCTCTAATTGAAAGAAAGTTCTGGATATCAGATCATAATCTGTCTCTTGGCCATTTCTGGCCATTGCTCCTCTCTGGGTCCAAACAGAATAAGTCAAATCCATCTTCCCCACGACAGCTTTTCAAATATTTGAGAAGAGTCATCATGTCCCTCTTGAATTTTCTCCAGGCTAAACAACCCCAGTTTTTTCAGCTTCCTCTCTTGTGACAAGATCTCCAGGCCCTTCCGAGACCTGGCTGCCCTACAGCTCAGTGCTCTCCAGCTTACCAATGACCTTCCTAAAATATCCTCCCTCCCACACACTTTTTTTTTTCCGAATACTCATAGCTGAACATAGTCCCCTTCCTATAATAGGTACTCATGTATTCTAGTAGGTTCGTGAGTTTGGTTGTACAGACTCTCTTGCCTTTCGTTTGTCCCTTTTCCCATCATGAGTTATGCTTCTCTCTGCTTTTATTCAGTCCCAGAAATGATCCCTGCCTTCATGAGGCTCACATTTTAAAATTCCCTGCTTAGCTGATTAACCAAGGGCATATTAAAGCCAATGGGGATGATATGGGTTCTTTCTGGACCCTGCCAACCTCTGGTTCTCATAATGAGAGGAGGTGAGTGATGTAGAAGAAGGAGCAGCTCTGCTGGGAGCAGAAGGAGAAAGGGAGGGAAAGCTCACCAGTTTAAGGACAAAGATTGTTTACTCTTAAATTTTTCCAGAGTCAGCAAAAGCCAGAGCAATTGGGACGATGAAAATGCATTTGCATTTATAGTACAAATATGAAAAATGAATCCTCCCATGAGCATGTCCTTAAAGAGATTATAAATCCACTCCCTTGACTGGAGGTAGGGGGTAGGGGGGTCAGTATTTTGATTGGTATATGAGGTTGTGTGTTGGACTAGAAAGTTAAAGACGGCAGGAAGTCTTGGGATGGGAGGGGGAGGGGATGTTTTACAATGGGAGAACAATTTTCTAATGGAATGATAGAAATTGCTCCTACCTTGATAACTCTGTACATTTTCCCCTTGTCTATAAAGTTTGGCTCAGGGCTGGTTAATAATGAGATGTCTTTGTGTATAGTTCAAGTGAAGGCCACCAGCTATGACTTCACTTTGGCTGGGGTTTCCCTGCAATCCATTTAGCAAATTAAAGAGATTACTCTGATTGGGGCCATTATCTCCTATTCTCTAGCGCTTGAACCACTTAACCTGTGCTTAATTGAAAGAGATAGAGAGGGTACAGTAACAAATACATTCAGATGAAGGGGCAGTAAGATCTGGAAGCCAAACAAATGATCAGTCCTAGGCTAACAATAGCAGATTAGAGGTGAGATCGATTAATTAGAAGCTATTGTAGGCGCTGGGTGGCTGCCAAGATTTCTAATAGCCTGAGCCATCAGGCTGGTTCTCTTTAGGAGGATTTTAATGGCTGGGAGTTGAGGTGGTTATTTCAATAATTACTTACTTTAATAATTACTTCATTAGAATACTAAACTTATTACTTTTCCAAAGCTCAGAAGGGAAGATTTCCTCCCCTGCTAAGCACACACATTCACCTGTGACTCAGGGATCTCAATGAGTCCTTTGAAGTCATTGCCTCCCAAGAGGTCCCAGATTGGGAAGGAAGGAACTGTGGTGTTGCAAACTACTTCCAAGAGCAGGCTAATAAAGTCCAATATCACAGTCTCTAGCTCCAGATTAGTCTTCCCTTTGTTCCAAGTCCTTGGGCACAACTGGTCAGTATGGAGACCATACAACGTAGAAAGAGAGCAGGATTTAAAATCAAAAGACCTGGGTTCAAACCCTGGTGCTGATACTTAACCATTTTGTGGCCCTGAGTATATGACTTCCCCATTCTAGGTCTCAGTTTCCTCATCTGGAAAATGAGGAGACTGGATAAGATGGCATAGGAAGTAGATTTAGAGCTGAAGGGGGACCATAGAAAACATATAGACCCATCCCCTTATTTTTCAGAGGAGAAAACAGACTTAGGCAATCCATAGGCATTTATTGAGTGCCACCTATCAATTAACCAACCAACAAGCGTTTATTAAGCACCTAGTCAGAAAAGTTATATCACTTGCCCAAGGTTGCCTAAGTAGTAAAATGTTATAGGCAGATTCTGGACCCAGTTCCTTTGATTCCAAATCCTGGATTCAGAATCCTATAACAAGTATGAAGAAGGCATTAGAAATCCATCACCACATCTGGAAAACAACAGTAACCCAAAGCCTGTGAGGCAGAAAATAAATTGTGAAATTTAAAGTCAAAGCACCTAGGTTCCAGTCCCATCTCTAACACTTCCTGTGTTACCTTGGGCAAATCACTTGCCTTTCCTGGACCTCAGTTTTCTCCTTTGTAAAATGCGAAGACTGGACTAAATGACATAGAAGGATCCCTTCCAGACCTACATCTATGATCTCTTGTAGGGCAAGAGTAGAGTGATATTTATAAAACAAAAATAACCCCATTCTCTCTAGAGCTAAATGTTTATTCCCAAAGGAGCCCAATCCTCTTAGACCAACGGTTCTTACCTCTTCAAGTCCTGAACCCCTTTAGCAGTCAGGTAAGACCTATACATTCCTCAGGATAATTTTGCTTATTACATGATTGAGGGAGATGCTAAATTTTAATTAGAAGTCAGTGAAAATAAAGAAATTTTTTCTCACATGCTAATTCATAGACTGAGCCCCATGTTAATGACCCCATATCATGATTTCCAAGTTGATTAGTTATGTTCAAGTACAAAAAATTGACATCTTTAACAATAAAACAAAGGAAAACTGCATGTTCTACCTAGGGCTAGAGCTTTTGACCTTGGATTTTATTAGCTCATACTAGAAGGATCTTATATTAAGAACCCAAAAGTAACACACTTACAGTGCTCCTCCAGTACACCTGGGCACCCATGGATCACACAGGTCATCATGGGAATTAAAAAGTCATGCCTGTTAGCTTATAAGCAACTCTTTGGAGTCTTCATAATATTTATTTAATGGAAACAGAGGAAGCCTGGCCCAGCTCTCTGTCATACAAACTGTTCCCTTAACTGCCAAGTCTGCCAATAAAGGGAGCATCTTATGGCACCGGAAGGGAAGGTTTCTCTTCTGCTGCTGGATGTTATGGTTTGTGTGAAGCTGCCTCATTATCAGGATTATTGGAGAGCGTTTAAAAGTGTATAGAAGGAGGGTAGGGGAGGGAAGAGTCTACCTTGTTAGGAGAGTTTCCTCATCTGTAAAGTGAGGGTGCCCTTTTCTTACAGGGCTTTTGTGAAGAACAAAAGATATAAGAGACTTCGGTTCATATTCACCCAAAAATGAAAGGGTTTATAGCTCCTTCTCTATCCTTGGCTCTGTCCAGGCACAAAGAGAATTATAGAAGAAGCCATCCTGGGGCCCTGGGACTGGGAAAATGACAGGTTAAGCAGAGTCCCATCCATTCTGCCAAGATCCAGAACCCTGGAAGGAGAGAACTGGAAGGACATTCATGAGTCAATGCCCTTCCCCATATGGGACATTCCAAAGTGCCTCTTGTTTAGAATTCTTTCTCTCCATCACTTCCTCCTCCTAGAAGCCATGACTTCGTTCCAAACTCAGCTCAGGTGCCATCTCCCACAACATTCTGATTGATGCATCTTCATTAACGCTCTTTCCCTCTTGAAACTCCTTTGCATTCATTCATATGTACTTTGTATGCATTTGTCATTGAGTTGTGTTTCCTCAGTAGAATGTGAACTCCTTGAAAGCAGGCAGGGGCCCCTTTATTTTTGTGTCAGTGATTCTGGGAGCCTATCACAATGCCTTGCTTGCGTTGGACAATGCCTATAAAACTGAAGTAAATTTGGAAAGTCTTTGCAATGTCTATTAACATCCAAGATACCCAACTTGGTGCCTGGACAGAGCCAAGGGATAGAGCTATAATAAACCCTTTCATTTTTGGATAAATACGAACTGAGATCTCCTATGTCTTCACAATAGCCCTATAAGAAAAGGGCACCCTCACTTCACAGATGAGGAAACTGAGGCTCATTGTGGTCCAAGGTAATATAGCTTATGAGAAGCAAGATTAAAACCACAAGTGAATTCTTCTGATTTTGAATCCAACCTTCTCTCCACAAGGCCATGAGCCAGATAACTTTTGAGTTTACTCAGTTAATTTTAAAAGCAACTAATTCTTAACTTTAATAATTTAATCAATTATGCATACCTGTTCAAGTGCTATGGACTAGATGATATTTCTATTTAGCTGGCAAGAGACATCTTCTGGCTTGGAAATTTCCATTCCTCTCCACTCTATGTAAAGTACAGTATAACAGCTAAAAATTAGGCAAAGTCTCTGACTTGTTACCAAGCATTTTGAACAACAGAGCTCTGTAATTTCTTTTGCTTGGCTTGTCCAACCTACATGGGAAGATGTCTGCTTGCCAAATTCTCTTCAGAAGGGCAATTACTCCTAATATATGGATTAATGAGAGACTTGGAACTGTGAGAAGACCGTATTTCTTAGAAAGAGGCACTATTGTCTGCCTCTCAAGTAGAGTTTCAACAATTACTGTTCCAAATAGAGTTAGAGAGAAGACAAACTAGAAAAGCTGGATTTTATCTATTTTTAATTGAAATTATATTTTGAAAGGAATTTTCAGACCTGTTGTGAAATTTGCCTAAGCTCCACATTAGAAATTTCTTTCACTTTTCATTTGGTTGATTTACAAGCCTGCCAACGTGTGACTACATCAGAGTAAATACGACTCAATTCTCCAACTCAATATGTCTAAAATTTGACTCCGGTCTGCTCCTAAAAACATCTCTCCCCATATCTGACTTGTCTTGCCTTGTGGGTAAAATAGTTTGCCATCATATAAGGTGATTTTGGAGGTCCTGGGAAGCTCTCTATTCCACCCCCACTCTCATCCCCATCCTCAATTTCATAACCTTCCTTTGCTTATGCCTTGTTATATGATTAGAGATTTTTCCTTTGGATTAAGAGATATTTTTTCCTAATAAGATCCATATGTCTCTGAAAAGAATCATCTCTGGAATTTAAATTGTAACTGACATTTATAAAGCATTTTGTGGTTTGAAAAATACTTCACATATGTTCTCTATTTTGACCTTCACAGTAATCTTGTGAGCAAAGAAGTAGAGGTATCAGTAGCCCCATTTTATAGGTAGGAAACCTGAGTCTTAGAAAGTGACTTGTATAGAAAGTTATCCAAATAGTAAGCTTTGGAGATGGGATTAGAATCTAGGTCTCTCCTGGCCCCAAGACCATCTTCTTTTCTTTACTAAGCCAGCTAAACCTCAACGCTTATTGTGTCTTCTTAGCCATTTACATTTGTGTGAGTTTTGTTTTTAAATATCGTATTTTTTCTGAGATCAGGTTTGGAAGGAGAGGATAGAAAGAGGAGGAAGAGAAGGAAGACTTTTTTTTGATGTGCCTGACACATAGGAAGCGCTTGATAAATAATTACTGTCTAACAGGAGCAGAAAGGGGAGAATAGAAACTTGAAGAGAAAGGAGTGGTCCTAAAAGCATCCTCCTCTCAAAACATAGCCCCATGTTCCCGAGTTCTCTCTGACCCGCCTACACGGCCTCGTGGACTCCATATTGGATTTTTTAAGTAATATTTTCTTTTTTTCCCACTCACATCTCAAAACAGTTTTTAACAATCATTATTTATTTATTTTGTTAATTCTTTTTTTAAATTTTTGAGTTCCAAATTTCTTCCCTTCCTTCCTCCCCTCCCCCCTGCCCAGACCATAAGCAATTTGGTATCGATTATACCTGTGTACCCATGGGAAACATTCCACCTTAGTCTTGTTGTAGAAGAAAACACAGACCAAAATAATGAAAAAATAAAGAAAGTGAAAAAATACTATGCTTTGATTGGCATTCAGAATCCACCAGCTCTTTCTCTAGGGACGGATGACATCATTCATCATGAGCCCTTCAGAATTGTCTTGGGTTATCATATTGCTCAGAACAGCTGTCATTGACAGTTGATCACCTTACAGTGTTGCCGTTACCATGGCAGTGTTCTGGTTCTGCTCATTCTGCTTTACTTCAGTTCACGTAAGTCTTGCCAGATTTTACTGAAACCATCCTGTTCATCCTTTCTTAGAGCACAGCAGTATTCCATCACAATCACATATCCCAACCTGTTCAGCCATTTCCCGATTGACGGACATCCCTTCAATTTCCAGTTCTTTGCCACCACAAAGAGCTGCTTTAAATATTTTTGTACATGTGGGTCCTTTTCCTTCTTTATAATCTCTTTAGGATACTGACCTGGTAGTGGTATTGCTGGTCAATGGGTATGTAGTTTTGTAGCCGTTCAGGTATAGTAGGGATACCATATCATACTTGGAGTTAGGAAGACCCAGCTCAAATCCCACCTCATAACTTACTGCCTCAGTGACTCTGGATGAGTCAGTTCTCCTCCGGGGGCATCAAGAATGAAGGACAAACACAGAAACAACAACCTCAGTTTATCATTTCTAAAATGAGGAGTTTGGGCTGGAAGGACTCTATGGCCCTCTTCCAGTTCTGCAACTTGCTGTGATTCTCATGGTCTCCCAAGAAATCTTTTAATTAATGTTAATGTCTGTTACTAGTGAATGTTGGTAATAGCAATGTTTGTCTTCTTTCTGGAGACAGCACAGTTCTGTAGTGTGTAGAAGAGAAATAGGCTTCAAATCTCACATCAAATCCTTTCTCCCTGTTTGATCCCACACAAGTTATGTACCTTGTCGGCCTCCTCATCTATAAAACAGGGCTCATAATATCAGGCAGGTGCTCACTTGGAGTCAGAGGACTTCTGGCTTCAAATACAATGTCAGCTCTTCACTTTCTTTGTGACCTGGGTCACTTTATCTATCTCCCCTTGCCTTAGTTTCCCCATCTGCAAAATGAAGAGGCCAGGCCATAGGACATCTGAGGACCCTTCTGTCTCTAAGTCTATAATCCTATGGATGATATAATTTAGTTGTTGGAGTTGTTGTGAGATTGAAGCTAGTGCTTTGTAAACTTTAAAGTGCCACTTATGTCACTTTTCATTGTCATCCTTATTAAAGTTACAAACATGAATGGAAAAGAGGTCAGATGCACAGAGCTCCCTTCCGTGCCAAAGGAATTCCCACCATTGTCCTTTTCCTCTCTGTCAATGGTAACAAAAGAGGCTGGATCTGAAATCATCCGTGAGCACACTCAGCCTTCCAGCCCTGGGATGAGGCCTGACTCAGGGCTTCTCAATTTCACCCCTAAACAAAGGCCAGTGTGTACAGAAAAGAGCAGACAATGCTGCTGCATCCGAAACGTCCTTCCTTGCATCCCCATGGACACTCATTGCTAGCTAGCCCTGCTCCTCTTGACCAGGTGGTGGTTGTCCAAATCTCTGCCACCCACACCCACCCCCCCGCCTTGTCTTTGCTCCTGTTCTGGCTGTTTGGAGAAAATCAGGAAATCTGCCTCTGACTGCAGCATCTCTGACTAAAGAGAAATGCAGAAAACACACACACACACACACACACACACACACACACACACACACACACACCCATGGAATGAGCAATTTCTTCTCCAGGACTCTCAAAGCTTAACATCATAGTTAAGTATTCTCTCATTCCAAGGGATGGTAGTTCCTCCAGGCCAGGACTGAGGTCATTAACAGGACAGCCTGGAAAAGCAAATGGGAAAGCCTGCCTCCATCCATCCTGGCCCATACAGAAACACATGGCTTCAGCTTTCACTCCTTACACAGCCAGTAACCTTCCCAGGGTCTGACAGCCACTTCACAAATGTCATAAATGCCACCTTTACAGCATTAGAGAATTCAAAGGGTTTTTTTTCTTCCCTCTTTATTGATGTACAATTGACTGTATATCTTGAAGAAATGAAGCTACTCTGAAAAAAAAAACAACTATAACTAGAAAATGCCTGTAGCAAATAGCCATCCTGCAAAGGTATTTTAAACCAAGAAGTTTGTGTTTCATGATTATTAACCATGTGCTTGCTCGTTCTCTCTCTCTCTCTCTCTCTCTCTCTCTCTCTCTCTCTCTCTCTCTCTCCCCCTCCCCTCTCCATCTCCCTCTCTCTCCATCTTCCTCTTCCTTTGTCCCTTCCATCTCTACCTCCTCCTCCATCTTCTTCTTCCTCTCTCTGTATATATTTTACATATATATATATATATATATATATATATATATATGATATGGGATATATTGAAAGAATCATAGGATTGCAAATTTAGAAGTCAAGAAGTCTCATCTTCCTGAGTTCAAATGTGGCCTCAGATGCGTTCTAGCTGTGTGACCTTGGACAAGTCATTTAACTCTGTTTACCTCAGGTTCCTCATCTGTAAAATGAGCTGGAGAAGGAAATGGCAAACCCCTCCAATGTCTTTGCCAAGAAAGCCCCAAATGGGGTCACAAAAGAGTTGAATACAGCTGAACCATAACAACAATACATACTTGCTGAAACCATTTTTCTTTGTATTTTCTATACTCAACACTGTACCTGGCACATAGTAGGTACTTAATAAATGCCTGTTGAATGTATGGAGTTGACCTCCCCCTTATTTTATAGTTGAAGAAATTGAAACCCAGAAAGTTGTACTGACTCAACTATCAGGTAGTAGATCTGACTGAACCAAGATCTGGTCCCTTTAACTCCAAGTCTAGTACTCCTTCCAATGAGCCACTGTTCCAGTCCATGAGTTTGCCATTAAAAGGGATCTTAGAGATTACCTGGTCACAACCTTTCATTTTATAGATGGAGAAGTTGAGGCCTACAGAAGCAAAAGCCTTATTAGCACAGAATTGCTAAATAGCAGACTCAGTTCAGATTCAAACATAGGATTTTTGACTCCATCCTTCTTCTCATTCTACTTATGAAGCTGTCTTCTTATTTCATTTTTTCCAAAACTGGTCATTAGGAATGTGGGTTTTGTTTTGACCTACCAAAGGATGAAGATGGCTACTACACTGCTACTCGGTGGCCAAGCCAAGTTCAGCATTGAAAACATGTGCAAAGTATTAGGGTGATAATGCTAGAGTAGCTCTAGATGCCAGCCTGGGAAGGAGTTTTTTGGAAACAGTCAGCTCTGCCTCCCAGGCAGTACCGTTATACATACAAATCGACTGGGGTTGCAACTTCAATCTGAGTATAAAGGAGAGAAGTGGTCAAGACCTTTCCTGGGATTAAAAAAAAAGGAATAATTGCATCCAGAAGGAATGAATCCAGAGTGTCTTTGGAACCAAGTTCAATAGCTGGACAGGGCACAGTCAATCACATATTCTTGACCCAAAAGGGGTCAAGGTTGGCAATGGAAATTACTGTTGAGACATTTGACCCCTTTTGGGGTCACAAGGCTTTGGTGCAGACTACAAATCCTGTTTCACTACCAGCTCTGTCCCACCAAATCCACCAGGAACTTAGGAGACCATTCAGTCCAGTTGATGTGTGTGGAAACATAGGAGAAGTATAGGGGACTTGTGTTGGGAAGTGATTCCCTGGATGCAGACAATTGTAGCCTATGAAAAGAGAATCTCTGCATCCTCAGATGTAGCACGGCATGAGAAATAGATGCTTGGGACTGGAAATAAGATTTGCATTCACATCTTGCCTCTGATTCTCACTAGCTCTGTAACCCTTGGCAATTCAATTCTGTGAGCTTCAGTGTCCTCTGTAAAATGGGTCACTTTTATTTTTATAGTACTAGCTTATAGCATAGCTTAAGAAATGGTTGGTAATTATTGATCGATGGTATATATGTGTATATTATTATTCATAGTCTCCAAGGTGTGGCAGTATTCATTCCAGCTGTCTTCAGAATTTTACAATAGAAACAATGAGAAAGACATCCAAGGGATCTCATCCCCAGAACTTTGCTGTTCAAAAAACAAGGGAGATTTGTTTTCCTTTGTGTTAGAAACCAAAACAAATCTTTCAGAGATGCTTGCCTTCTCTTTCTCTTCCCAACAGATACGAGTCAACTCCTTAACTCCTCCTCAGGGATAAGGAAGTATCATTCCTCATCCCACCAGCTTCTTTGTCTTCTAGTCTTTGCCTTCTTCTCAGTTAATTTTGATCTGATACAGAAGAAAAGTTTTGAAATTCCATGGTCTATAGATTTCTGGCAAATTCTAAAGGTCTCTTATCCCTCTTTCAACTAACATTGATTTTAAAGCCCTGATGGCCTTATATCTTAACCAGTTGAGACATGTTGTTAAAAGTCATCCTGTTTTGCCTCAGGGGTGTCTTTCAATGTCACCAAGGTGGATGAATTTACTGTGCCCTGATCATGGAAGAAAAGCCCTCTGGGATCCATCTGGGTGAAGGATTCCTGAGACAGAAACAGCCCATTCTCATTATTGTTTATGACCATTGATAAACCCATGAGAATACATCTTTCTTAGAGGTCAGCTCATTGTTTTCCATGTCATTACTGCTCTAGCTCCATACTTGTTTATTGTTGTGTATGGTTAAGACTACTCATCCTTGAGTGTGTGTGTGTCTGTCTGTGTATGTGTATGTGTGTGTGTGTGTGTGTGTGTGTGTGTGTGTGTGTGTGTGTCCTCTGTCTTACCTCTTTCGGCAATAGATGGCACAATTCAGTGGAAACCTTGGTATCTCTCATTGCTCATACCAAATATCACAAAGGATTGGTGACCTCATTGGTGCAGATGACCCTTCCAATGAAATAGGTCACAACGCACCATGTGCCACTTTTCCTTGGCCTCTTATAAATTCCTTGTAGGAACTCCACCCTGTGTGCTAGAAGTCATCATTTTCTCTTTCCATCTCATGGATGCCATGGTAGCATAAAGTCTGCCCATTGATTGTCCCTTGCTAGAACTATCCAAAGAATCTTGGGAGTAACCAAAAGAAGTTGATGGTTTCCCAAAGACTGTCCTTTTAAATTCTGAATTCAACTCACTGTCCCCTAGTGGTATCTATCCCAGAGCTATGTGCTAATTAGCTGGTTCCATCTGCCTTCATTTCATAGTCGGGGTAAAAGGAATTTTTCATCCACTTGGGTTTTTTTCTTTGTGAATAGTCAGGGCAACCTATTTAGAATGATTGTAGATATTATTTTGAAATGTAAGTTTTTAAAATCATATAAACACACAAAAAAATGAACTTCTCCTTAACTTCTCTCTTCTTCACAAATCAAAATGTAGTTATTCTATTAGCCCAAGTCCACAGCATGATAAATAACTAAATAAGTGAGTAGATTAGTGAGTGGATAAATTGGTAGGTACATAGGTAAAGAAAGAAAAAAGAAAGCAAAAGGAAGAAGAAGATAAAAAAGAAAGAAAAATAGAAAGAGTGGGAGAAGACAAAAGTTGCATGACACTATAGAATAAACCAATGAAAGATCTTAAAATTAAGTCATACGGTATATTTTGAATGAATAGCAAAGCATTAATTAATAAGAGATTAGTGCGATAATACCACTTGTTCTGCATGTCTTTCAGGGTTACTGTGAAGGTTAGCATTAGATAATGTGTATAAAAGGTCTTAGATAATGGCAAAGTTCTATTGGAGGCAGTGCTATGTAGAGATAAGGAGTCAGATGACTTGTTTTTAGTCATTTTCCATTGTGTCCAGCTCTTCATGACCCTCTATTTGCAGTTTTCTTAGCAAAGATGCTGAAGTGGTTTACCATTTCCTCCTCCAGCTCATTTTATAGAGAAGAAAACTGAGGCAAACAGGGTTAAGTTACTTGCTCAGGGTCACTCAACTAGTAAGTGTCTAAGGCCAGATTTATGCTCAGTAAGATGAGTCTTCTGGACTCTAGGACTAGTGATCTATCCATTGTCAGATGACTTGGATTCATTCAAATCCTCCCTGTGACACTTACTGTGTGATATTAAACCAGTCATTTCATTTCCTTTGACCTCAGTTTTCCCATCTGTAAAGTGAGAGAACTGGATTAGGTATTTCCCATGTCTCTTATGTCTTCCTATGTTCCTATATCATCCTATGTCTCTCCCAGCTCTATAGCGAAGAGATCACATTTCAGATTCTGGCTCTGATATGTGCTAACTGGGTGATCACAGGTAAGTCCATGAGACTTGGTTTCCTCACCTATAAAATGACAAAGCTGGCCTGGATGACCCCCAACATCTGATACTGCCCACACCAGACTCCACATTCTATGAGTAACAAACCCAAATATTGGTTAAGTGAATTTGATGTTCCTGAATTGTTAAATGAGATAAAAGAACCTGAAGTATCCTGGAACTGATCTTGGCCTTACTTTCCCACAGTCCCTTCCAGGTGAGTCACCTGAGGGCTGGTACATTAGAGTTGAGAGCTAATGGAACTCAGGCATATAAGGGAGAGCAGGGGTCTCCTATCAGTTCTGGTCCTCAAAAGGGTACCCAAGACTCCTGTAGCTAGGATGCCCTAACCACCAGAAGGTCTCTGGTGTGAATGTGCTAACGAAGGATATATTCTCCTCTGAGCTTCAGTTTTTCCAGCTAGGAAACTGGGTGATAGAAGGATGTAACAGATAACTGTTGAAGTTTCTTCCAGCTTTAGAATTCCATCATTTCTAGTCCTAGTTTATTTAACAAAGAAACATTTTCTAGTTGTCTGTGCTGAGGGGACTCTGGGAGGTGACAATTTATGTTAATAACTCCTAGGGCATGCCTTCTAAAAAAATAAATGGCTTCCTATGGTATTCCCAAACTCGGAAAGTCCATAATTATCTGCAGGAAAATAAGATGATGAATAAGAAAGACTTCCTTTTGGTCTGGCTCCTATGGGTGGCAAATGAACAGGCCTGGGAGTATGTGGGGAGGGAATAGGGAGTAAGTGATATTTCAGGAAAATGGCATGCATGTGCTCTAAGATGATGGTGTCAGACCCACATGACCCAACCATGGTGACACATCTTCTTCTTCGTCATCGTCATCCTCCTCCTCCTCCACATCCCACTCAGATACAGTCTCGGAGATGGTTAAAGGGGAGCCTCACCTGCCAGTCTGTGCAGCAGGATCTCTATAGCAACGGAACATAAATCAGGAAAATGGCTCCTTTTGTAAGTTGGTTAATAGGCACAACATGCTTCTTTAGAAAACCTAGCTATTCTTTCAATAGACTTTGATTGAAAGTCAGCCTTTTCTACAGACACATTCACATTCACATCTAGTAGCAGCTTGTATGGCTGTCCAAGGTCTAATTTATTACCCTTTAAAGATCGGGCCAAGAAAGAATGGTCCTCAGAACAATGTTTACATTCAGGGCCATAAGCACTGGGCCACAAAGGAGCATCCTTTTGTTCAAGAACTAGGAATATTAATCTTTAACCCAGGACTTTAACCCTCCCTCCACCCCCCACCTTTTTGGGTTTGGGGGTAACCTTACCTCCTAATTAAGATCTGACCAATTTAAAACTTGGTTTTTCATCAACAAGGTAGTGGGAGAGCAAATCTTCAGATACTTGTTTTGCCAAATGGAGTTAGACATGGTAACAGTAGATGTCTAAATGTTCCCAACATGACCACCCCATTTTCCAAGGGCTAGACCATTTTCCTCCAGGTCTTTTTTTGAGAGGGGGGATTGGAATTCTCATTCTTCATATAGAAGAATTGACTCATTAACAGAAAACATAAGTGATCCCTTTCCTAGTACCACTGAGTGCATTGCCCTTGGGGCCATTGCATGACCAACCTCTCCTTCCTCCCTCTCCATGAGATTCCATTGCATCATCCCAGCCTTCCTCCCCAAATGTAATTTGGAAATGAAACCAAGACCTGCACTTCATTGATAACGTCATCCAAAATATCCTACAGTGTAAAAGGGAAGGCAGGGAACTTTGATGTGAAAGTCAGACACATCAATAACAGAATGGTATGGGGAGAGAAGTGTTTATGTGAACCTTTCCTCCTTTTTGGGTCCGGAGAAGAAGGGAGGGAAGGCAAAGGCTATAGAAACAAACCCTTTGGGGACTGTTGTATTTTATTAGATTCCGATGAAAAAGGACTTCAGAAACAAAAAGGGGCCCCTCACTGTTCATCAGAGAACCCAATGCCCTGCCATGGCTGAGGGAAAATGGTTTCACAGCCCTTCCTCCTGTTCTCATTTTCTTAAACCTAGAAAGCATTGAGAGAGTCCAAAGGCAGAGTCTATCCTTTTCGGATGATCTCTCTCTCTTGTTAACCTAACAGAACCAAACGAGGGCGTGACTTCAGAAGACAAGACTGAAAGAGAAAGGGTTTGTAAAAAAGGCATTTTCCTTGCCTGAGATAGGAGGCAAAGCACTGGCCCGGAATTCAGGAGCTCAGGGGTCTCTGCCAATAACTTTATTTGTGTGACTGGGGCAAGTCGTTTAATTTTTCTTGACAAAGAGGCAGCTAGAGGACACAGTGGAGAAAGCACTTGGCTTGGCATCAGAAAGACCTGAGTTCAAATGCAGCCTCAGGCATTTACTAGCTGTGTGAACCTGGACAAATCACTTAACCTCTGTCTGCCTCAGTTTCCTTGCTGTAAAACGGGGATAAAAACAGCACCTACCACTCAGGGTTTTTTGTGAGAATCAAATGAGGTAATATCTGTATAACACTTAACAGTACCTGACACATAGTAGGAACTTAATAAATATGAGTGACCCCCTCCTTACTGCTTGTTTCTTCATATGTAAAATCAGGAGGAGATTGGAAGGAGCAGTGTGACCAACAGACCAGAACAAATAAAATTATGTACGTTAAACATTTTTTAAATATGAAGTACTCTATGAGTACAGAAATCTTTTTTTAAAGGACAATGTATGTAGACATGATATAATTTAATAATAGCATTTACATTTTTCTTTAGGGTTGCCAGAACCTTACAAATATTGTTAGGGCAGCTAGGTGGTGCAGTAAATAGAACAATGGACCTGAGTTCAAATGTGACCTCTGACACCTACTAGCTGTGTGATCCTGGGCAAGTCACTTCACCTCTGCTCTAGCTCTGCTCCAGCTTCTTCATCTTTAAAATGGGAATAAGAGGACTTACCTTCCAGGGCTGTTGTGAGGCTCGGATGAGAAGATGACGTCATTTCAATCTATACATTCATCTTCCTCTTCCTTTAAGCCTGGGAAGTCACGGAGTCATAGAGTTCATGGTCTCTAGAGCATTTACCACCCCCCTCATCTTACAGGTAAGGAATGGAGACCCAGGGAGGCTAAAAGATTAACTCCAGATTACGCAGGTAGCCTAGGGAGAGAGCTAGGATTCAAAGCCAGAAATGGGGATTCCAAATCCAGTGCCACTCCTATGACCCCAGTGCTTAAGAAGCTAATTAATTGATGCATTGATATGCTAATTAATTACTAACACATAGTAAGCACTTCATAAATACTTGTCTCTTTCCCTCCTTCCCTTTTTCCCTTCTTTCTTCCCTTCTTTCTTTCCTTCCTTCCTTGTTTCCTTCCCTCCTACTTTCTTCTCTCCTTTCTTCCTGATAGTAAAACACTCAGAACAACTGGTTTCTCTCAAGATGCCTCCCATCTGAGAAACTGACAAGAGTCCTGGATTTAGAGTCATACTTTAAAGCTTTCAAAGTTTATAGATATTATTCCATTTGATCCTCACAAATGCTCTGGATGCTGTGTACTTATCCTCATTTTACAGATGAGGGAAACAGGCAAAGAGAGATTATTAAGTGACTTGCCCAGAGTCACACAGCTAATAAGTGTCTGAGGCAAGATCTATACTCACAGTGTTCCAACCCCTGTACCACTTGGCTGCTTCAATCCAAAACTTGACTCGGTTACATATACTTTGTGTGACCTTGGTAAGGAATTTGGACTAGGTGCTCTCCAAGGTCTCCCCCAGCTCTAAAGTCTGACTATTTCCCACCCATTCTCCTTTTCATTTCTTCCTTACTCTTTCATGCATGAGCTCTCACTGGTCGTTCTTACTAGCACTGATCTATCTGAAGTTAGAGCTCAGACTCAGGTCCTGTGATTTCAAGCTTGGAGTTCTTTCCATCATACCAAAATTACTCCTTTTTCCTCCTTCAACTTTTCCTTCCTTGTTCAGAGCCCTGTACTGTGACTGGGGATCGATATACAGAAAGGTACAGGGAGTCCCCTGCCCTCATGCAGTGTAGGAGATAAACACATTTGCAAATAAGTAAAGCCACACCACAAGTATAGGATCATAGGAAAGTATATCTACAGCTGACAGAGATTTTCCAATTCATCTGTAGAGCCTTCTCATTTTACAAATGAGGAAACTGAGGAAGCTAAAGGGTAAGTCTCTTGTCCCAGGTCATATAGATAGTAAAAGACAGAACCAGAATTTGAGCCCGGGTCCCCTGACTCCCCATCCAATATTTTCTATAATGCCAAGCACTTTAGTGTCAAATATAATATAGTGATTGTATGAGACCTGAAGTTGATAGAAGCAGAGATTGTTTCTAATGGGAATGATTATAGAAGACTTCATGAAGGAGGCACCCTGGGATTTTTGTGCAGGGGAATAGATGTTACAGCTTGCATCAAAAAGAGGAAAGCAAGACAGGAAGCCCTGAGCTTTGAGATCACAGGCTGTATATTCCAAAAGCAATGCCCAATAACGGTTCCATTGAAGGAAACTTCATACCTAAAGCAAGGCAATTGCAGAGTCATGCTGTAATAAAATCTGCTTCTGTGTGGTAAAGAAGGCAGATGTCAATGTTGGAGGGGCTGTAGAAAGATATGCACATTAATGCGTTGTTGTTAGAGCTGTAAACTGGTGTCACCACTCTAAAAAGCAATTTGTAACTATGAAAGTAAAGTGATTAAACATCTTTACGCTGCAGCCCTGAGATTCCATTGTTAGACACTTACCCAAAAGACATTATTGCCCAAAACAAAATCTCCACGTTTACCAAAATATGTGTGGCAATAATTTTTTTTTGTGAAAGCAAAGAAAGAAAGCAAAGTAAACACCCATCTCTAGGCTAGACAAATTGTGGTACATTAATGTAATGGAATATTACTTTGCTGTAGGCAGCAACAAACATAAGGAATGTAGAGATACCAAGAAGGACTTTTATGAATTGATTGATGCAACATGGAGCAAGCAGAACCAGGAAAACAACATGCCCAATGAGTACAACAAAGTAAATGAAAGTACAACACAGTAAAGGAAATGACTCGGAGTGCTGCAAAAATATAACGACCAAGCAATAACCCTCGCAACCACCCCCACAGCAGCGATAACTAGCATTTGCATAGTACTTTAGTGTTTGCAAAGCACTTTACAAGTATTTCCTCATTTGGTCCTCACAAAATCCTAAGGAGGTAGATGTGACTGTTATCCCAATTGTACAGAAAAGGAAACTGAGATAAGAGATTAAATGACTTGTCCAGGAAGTGTCTGAGGCAGTATTTGAACTCAGGTATTCCTGAGACTAGGTCCTGAACTCTTCCATGCTACTTAGCTACCTACTAACTACTAAGAAGAGGTCTGATAGGAGGACTCCCCCTCATCCTTGTTATAGGTGAGGAGGGAGGATCCATAGATGTGGAACATTGCATACAATGTCAGCCTTTTTTGATGTATTGATTGATTTTTACAACGCTTTCCCTTTTCTTCCTCTTCTAAAAAAAATCTCTAGTATAAGAGATGGCTATCTTGGAAGGGGAAGAGAAGGAAAAGAGGGAAATATAGGTGATGTGAAAACAGAAGTTATCAATAAAAATCTTATTTAAAGGGGGGTGGGGAAAATGCCTCTGTGTTCTTTCCCTAGTTCTCCTTTTTCTGTGAAAGAACAGTGACCATGGCACATCCCGAGAGAGATCGTTGGAGGTACCTTGTGCAACGTTAGCTCTCCTGGATTATGGCTTTATATTCTAAAGGTCACATTCATATTGGGTGGTCGTCTCATTCCGTTCTTACTTATAAAGCACTTAGCACAATGTCTGACACATAGTAAGCGCTATGTAAATGTTAGCTATTGTAATGATGGAGGTTGTGCTTTTGGGGCTGTTGTCCTGGTTTCTATATTTGTATTGTGCCTTCCTGGCATGATGACAGGTCAAGGAATAAATCTATACTGATGTCAAGTCTTTCTATACCTTCCTGATGTCCCCCAATTGACTTCAAATCATCCAAAATGATCTGGAGAGTTTGGGCGGTTCAAAGTTGGTGTATGTTCTATGGCAGTTCCAAAAGCTAATGTGATTCTTAGGTTTCATTAATAGGAGCTTAAGATCCAGGACAAAGTAAATGATGACCCCACTGTGCTCTGCCTTGGTCAGACCATATGTGGAGTACCATGCTCATTTGTAGATGCTGTACTTTAGGGAGACTACTGCTGACCAGAAAGGATCCAAAGAAATGTGATCAGGATGGTGAAGGTCCCAAGGTCATGCCATAGAAGAATTGGTTAAAGGAACCAGGGATGTTGTGTCCAAGTGTCCAAAGGGATGGCATACAGAAGAAGGATTTGACTTCTTCAGCTTGGCCCCCAAAGAAAGAACTGGGAGAAATGGGTGGAAGTTACTGAGAAGGTGATTTAAGCTTGAGAGGGGGGAAAAGTTCTTTCAAACAATCAGAATTGTCCAAAAGTAGAATGGGCTTTGGGAGGTAATGAGCACCCCATCACCAGAGGCCTTCAACCAAAGGTTAGGTAACAGTTTGTCAAGATTGTTATAGAAGGTAATTCTCAGGTTGTGGTTGGACTAGATCACCTCTACAGTCCCTGTCTAGCTCTGATATTTGGTGTTTCCATAAAGAACAATCAGTATACTTCTCATTATTAGAGCTAAGTCAAATAGCATTTATTAAGCACCTACTAGGTACCCTTCCTTGGGCTAAGAGCTGGAGATACAAAGAATAGTAAGAAAAAAAAGAAAAACTCTGTTCCTAATGGGAGAGACAACATGTTAAACAAGTATGACAAGCAAGAAATAGACTGGCTAACTTGAGGGTAATCTCAGAAGGAAGGCACTGAGATTTCAGAGGGCTGGGAAAGGCTGCTTGCAGAAGGTGAGACTATAGCTAAGACTTAAAGGAAGCCAGGAGGCCATGATGAGAAAAGAGAGAGCTCCAGTCATACATAATATGGTCAGAATCAATAAAATACCAGAACTGGGAGGGACTTTAGGGATTACCTAGTCCCTTCCCTTCACTCTATGGAAAAGGCAATTGAGACCCAGAGAGGGCAGGTGACTTTCTGAAGATCACACAGCTCAGTCATGATCCAGTTCTTGCCACTTCCAAGCTGGGTGACTTTCCCAATGACCTTACTATCTCTTGTCCATAACATTCCAGGTCATTGTCATTGATAAGTAGAATAATGGATATGACAATGTTTTGAGAAGTATTACAGAAAAGTTCCTAACAACTGGAGCTTTCCATATATGAAATGGGTGACTTCAGGGGTTAGTGAGTTCTTTCTTACTGGAGGTCTCCAAGCATCCACTTGAGTCAGTTGTAGAGATTCTCTTTCCAGTATGGGTTGGGTTCAGTGGTCACTAATGTCCCTTCCAACTCCACAAGTCTATGTTTCTATGAATTAGAGCTATTCAGAAATGTAACAATCTGTTGTGGTTTTCCCCGTCCCTTGTGGTTTGCACAGAATCTAGATGATCATTCTTTGGGTACGTAAAAAGGATGTCTTTTTTTTCAAGTATGGGTTGGACGGGATAGCAGCCACTTAGGTCTATCTCAACTGTGAGAGTCTGTGGGTCTGTGAATTTTACTTTGTGGGCAAATGTGAGTCTTGAAAAGATCTGGAGCATAAGGATGGCATTACTGTCTCTGTGAACAATAAAGGCGGGCAACAATGTGAAGATGAGTTCAGAAGGCAGAGAATGTTAAGGCCAGAAGAACGAGTAAGGTCCTTTTGTATTAAATTAGGAAAAGTCATGAGGATTTCAGCACGTATTATGGCAGAGCACATAGAGAGGCTGGGAAGTATTTTAGAAATTCGAAAGATAAAACAGAGGAGTGGGTCAAAGTTGAGAAGCACTTTTTTAAATGAACATTAGTAAATGGGGGAATAGTGGTGAATCTAACAATAGTGGTAAAAACAGAAGAGGAAGCAGGGTTTGGGTAAAATGAGTTTAGTCTTAGACCAGGTGAGTCTGAGATGACAAAGACAACTAGGTGGAGATGTCCTTTAGGCAAATGGAGCATCTGATCTCCCTTTGATGATTGTCCTTTCCCTAGGAGAGTTCAGTGGGCAGTAAAATGGCTAATGACCAAGAGATTTTAGGAAAAATTAAAGGCCTAGACAATTCACTAATTGGATAATCACCCCTGCAATAGACAAATAGAATTTTAGACCAGAAATGGAGATCATCTCGGCCAACCCAGAAATTTGACAGATGAGGAAACTGAGGCCAGAGAAATTCAGTACCTTGCCCAAAGTCTTCCAGAAATTTTTTTTAACTTGCACAGTTAATTTCATTCTAGTTTTAAGAGTAGCCAAAGACTTTCTTGTCTTCTGAACAAGAGTGGAATGGAATCAAAACTCCTATGAATTCCAGTTTGCTTTCCTTGTCATCTGAAACATTATTTATCAAAATCTTCACTCCTTTGCGGAAGATAATACACATTTATTTTTCTTTAAAAGGTCATTGGTGAATTGGGGTTTTTTTTTTGAGGTTTCAGCCATACATGGCATCATTTTTCCTCTTTCCTTTTTGACCTATTGAACATAAGAGGCCACACAAGTTCCCCCTGATTCTCTAGTTGAGTGTTACATCTGGGATTAATTAGAGGAGCTGCATGGGCATTTATCTGTCTCCAGAACATTGTTTTCTGAATTTTCTGATGTTGTCATTTCAGTGTTCCCCCCACCTTTTTTTTGGTTGGAATGACTGATCCCCTCAACTGTCTTTAATGCTGGATAAGGGAAATACTGCCCAGCATTATATGAGAGGGCATATCCTTGAGACCTTGCCAAGGAGGCACAGAAAAGGGCTGAGTGTGTGTGTGTGTGTGTGTGTGTGTGTGTGCATGTAATTCACACATGTGTGCACAGTCTAGGACAAAGGACACTTCAGCATATTCCCTTTCTTCAAAGTAAGGGGGATATAATTCATTTGTGTAGCTGTAAGAGGACTGTTTGGTCTATATAAACACTCATCTAATTTTATTAAGAGTGTTTACCTAAAGTTTTCATCTGTAATTTTGCTGGGGAGGAAAACAGGCTTGGAGTGTGATGTTAACAATTGAACAAACATTTATCAAGGGCACACTGTCTTTGGCTTCCAGATTTAGAGCTGGGAGGGAAGTTAAAGGCCATCAGATCCACTTTCCTTGTCTTACAGGTGAGGAAACTGAGGCTCAGAATTTGGATTCAGAACCAGCCTTTTGATGATAAGCCTGGTACTCTTACTACCACCCAAAGTCGGTCATGGAGATGGTTGCCAAAGTTCTTGCAATTGTTTGGTAATGATGACCAAATGGGTCCCACTCTTCTCTGGTCTACCTCCACTGCTCTTTGTTTGCACTACCTAGGACCAGACTCACCCACCCCTCTTTCCTCTTAGCTCTCTTTCACTCAGTGCTTAATTCACTCAATTATCATTTTACTCCAAGCCTTTGACATCATCTCTTCCCCACATTCCTAATCACTTCACGTATGAACTAAAGAAAAGGAAAATCTGTCTTGTTCTCTGCCATTCTGGATATGCTGAGATATTCCCCATCAACTGTTTTGGAGAAGTTGTCTACCAGGTAAACCAAGAGCCACAGGGCCCAGCTTCTGAAGAGCCAGGTTTCTTCTCCTTCTCTTTAGCTTTGAGCAATACTCCAGGCATGGAGAGCTTAGAGGTGGAAGGAAGCAGGGGAGGATTCTTAGCCTCTAGAGAGAGGGAGATAGTTATTTTTTTTTTTATGAGAAGAGTGTGAAAGGATAAATTGTTAAGAAGCATTTTATCCATGGCCCATGGTTAACTCATTACTTTGCCTTCCAACCACCCATTGCCTAGCATAGGCATTTTAACCCACTTTAACAGTTAAAAGTAATTTTCTAATCTTTGTATAAGGGATATAGATCTTTTCCATCTTAAAATTAATTCCCCTTCTCTTCTCCCCCATATATATATGTATACACATATATATGCATATGCGCATACATACATAAATACACATATTTATATACACAGAGACTGGTAAAAAAATTCCCACATTAATTCCATCTAAAAAATTTCATGTCTGAAAGTATATTTCTCTTTCGACATCCTAAGTTCATTACTCCTCTGAAAGTGACATTTTTTATCTTCATTCTTTTGGACAGGTGGCTTACCATTGTATTGGCCAGAGTCTATAGTTTTTCAAAGTTGTTTTCCTCCATTGTATTATTTACATCATATAAAATGTTGTCCCAAATTGGCTACAGAAATTGATTTCAGATTGTTTTATGCCATTTGGCTCATGCAGGTCATGTCCTTTGTTTTCAGAGTACCCGAGATACCATGGACAATGTCTTAACTTAGGCATGAAATGGATTTAAGTGAGGTTGAGATGCATAAAGTCAATGACCTCACTCTCTCTTCCAGAGTCATCCAAGTCTGCACAGCCCCAGGTGAAAAAATTGAATTAAAGCTTTGACCCAGTTATTAGATACCCTCATATGAAGTCATAAAACCAAATCCATTCCAAAATGAGAATTTTTAAAAAAGATAATAAACTGTCCGTTAAAGTTAGATTGAATAGGTGACTTCTAATGTCCCTTTTTACAGTGCTAGATCTATGATACTCTGATCCAGGAATCCTTCCCCATAGTAGACCTACCTCACCTTTGGGGGTCCTCTTCACTATCTTTGATGTTGAACGAATATCGCTGGAGCACCTAAGATATATGTCCGTTAGTCTTTAACCTTGCTGTGGGACCCACTCAGCTACATTTTTGTTCATGCGTACATTTCCTTGATACTATCATTGACAGCGCTCTTCCTTTGGAGTCCCCTGTTGTTTGCACACATATGTTGCCATAATCTCTCTACTGACCTCCGAGTAATTCTCAACTTCAACTCTCTGGGAATTGTAGAGACTCAGAAAATTCAGTTTGAAAAATACTGGCCTAAAGGAGATCAACCCAGAGAGGACAACAGAGTGGAAGAAGCAAAGCCACTGAAACAACCATGAGGGGAGTTCAGGCTCAAAAACCAGAGGCTTGAGGGTAGGGGTAAGCTTTTTTCCTCAGCCTTCAGATATTCAAGTATAGGGGCACAACATAAAATGTAAAGTAGGTTCATGTAGAGCATACAAAGAGAAGGGAACATGAGGGTCCTATTCTGGTCCCCCCCTGCCATCATCTCCCAAGACAGAGAGACAGGATGATCCAGGGGATAAAGAGCAGGGTTAGGAAGGCCTGGATTCAAGTTCTGCCTTGAATTACCTCTACTGGTACATCACAGCTTCTCTGGGATCTAGGCAGCTCTCTAAGACAGGGATTCTTAACCGGGGATCTGTGAACTTGTTTTTGTTTTTCTGAGGTTTTGATCATCTTATTTCAATAGAAAGAAAGGATTTCTCTTGTAATTCTTTGCTTTTTATTTCATGCTCTTAAAAATATAATTCAGAGAAAAAGTCCTTAGACTTTGGCACCACAGGGGCTCATGGCAAAAGGGTTAAAAAACCCTACTCTGAGACTGTAAGTGGTAGAAAAGGTGCCAGTCTACCTTGGTAGAAGGAGTTTCCTCATTCAATGTTCTCTTTATCAATGACACCACAATTCTAGTCTATCCCCTAGCTCCATACCCTGTATTTTATTTTTTTACATCTTGTTTCTTTCAGCAAAATATAAGTTCCCTGAAAGTGGACACTGTTTTATTTTTTGTCTTTGGATACGCTGAGAGTTGCACAGTGCCTGGCATAACATAATTATGCTCTGGATTAATTAATTGATGAATGAAGTAGTCTTAGAGTCAGGACAACCTGACTGCTTCTCACACATACTAGCCATGTAATTTCGTGTAAGTCATTTAGCCACTCAATTCTCCAGTCACCCATAGAAAAGTATAAGTTACTAGTCAGTTGCTGATTTCAGTTGGTGGACAGAGTTTCCACACCAGGATTTCCTCACATCAGTGAAATTTTAAGTTCCAAGTTCGACACCTCTCTACCACTACCCAAAAAAGGGGGACTGAGTGGACCACAAAGTCATAGAATTGATTTTGACATTTGAATATATAGATTCCAACAGAGTTTTGAGTCACGGATCCACAAAAACTTTATAAGAGAAACAAAAATATTCTGAAGCTAACTACCAAGCCATTAGAGGCACCATTAGAGGACAATGGTGCTTTCCCATAGAATGTAACCTCTGTCAGGCATAGAACATTGGACTGGATGAAACATACATCCAGCCCACTATGGCGGGTCCTAGAACCCTAAAAAAGATCTCACAGATCATTTTGTCCAGCCCCAGTATATTGTGTGGATCATAGGAGCATATATTAATATTAAAGGGAGCAAAGGTCTTAGAACTCAAATATTTCAACTCTCCTCATTTTATAAATGAGGAAACTGAGACTCAGATGGGGCATAGTAGGTGACCCATCCAAGGTGGAATAGCTAATGGAAAATATAGCCTGAATTTGAATCTGCGACTCCTATTTCCCTGGGAAACTCGTTTTCAACTACCTAGATTGTTTTTTCTTTTTTTGCCAGCCTGAGCCCAATACACAAATGCAACAGTGGCTACTTGAGAGGAATCGCCTGACTTTATGTTCGGATATTTGCATAATTTGTGTCTAATTTTTCAAGTGGTTTTAATTATGAATGACTGTTGACTATGTGTCACTGGGATTTCTATTCAATAGTGATTACAATGAAATTAGAGTAGGATATTTGACAGTGAAGGCAAGCTCAGCTCCAATTAATTTTCCTTGGCTGGACCAGGAGAACAAGTTAAACAGAAATCCATAACAAAATTAACCCCAACATGGAGACTTATGGGCCGGCAACCTCACTTATCAGCTGGATGAGAGTAGTAGGCATCCACCACATAGCTTTCAAACCCATGGAATAAAATTTATTTCTCCTTCAAGTCACATTGCTCCATCAGGAAATGGACTCCTTATTTAGAAGATGAGGTTGCTATCTATGAAAATTAGAAATAGTCATAGTTTACTTTTGCCATTTATATGGTTCCAGGTGGACCATCTTCCTTCACCACCAACCACCCATGAGTTATGGTCTTCCAGTTGGACTGTACAGAATCTCAGCACTCCACAATTTGGGAAGTACAAATTCATTTGTACTCTCTATCCATTATGTACAAAATACATAACTAATAAATACATAGTAATAAATACATAGAATTTGAGTAGGGAACAACTTGGGGAATCAGGAAAGACTTCCCAGAGAAAGTGGCACTTGACCTGAACCTTTGATGGGAGCTGGATATCCAAGAGGCAGAGATGAGGGGGGGGAATGTTGTAGGTCTGGAAAAAGCCTAGGCAAAGAGTAGTAATTAGACCCTTGTGGGACAGAATGTGGAGCACCTGATGGGGGAGCAACTGAAGTTAGTCTGAAAAGGCAGATTGGAGAGATATTGTTAAGGGAATGGAAACTGAATTTTCCTGTGATTGTCCTACTAATGCTGAGTTGTTGGAGGTAAGCTGTCCCTGACCCAAGCTATCCTGACTACAAGCCCAGTATGCACCCCAGAACAAAACAAATTGCAATAATCATATAATGAAAATTTGGACGGTTTCTATGCTTTCCCTTTTCCAAGAGCTCTGAACTTTTGTCTACATTTTCATAAAATAATGTGTGGTTTTCCTGGCAGGCAATGGTTATCATTGCCATATTACAGATGGAGAAACCAGGCTTAGGGAGCCTGCCAAGTAAGAGCCCAAGGGAGTTCCACCCCATGTGGAGGTGGCAAAAATGGTCCTGGAGCTCAGGCACTGAATCCTGGCTGTCGCTGACAGCAATCAGATTCAAGTTTCTTAGGGCCTGTGATTCCTCCTCTGGCCTCCTCAGGATTCCCAGACTCAAGCTCGTTTTGTTCTGCTGCTGACTCTGGTCTGTAACCCGCTCCTACCTTCTCCCTGCCTGTCCAGATCCCAGTCATCCTTCAAGACCCATCATTAAGTCCCACTTTTCCAGAAATCCTTCCAGTCTATTTGGGGGTTTTGGTGCTCATAGATTGTCAGCTGTGGTTCTCTGTCCCATGCCTGTTTGTGAGGGAGAGGGAAAGCATAGCAGATAGAAGACTGACCTTGCAGTTGAATGAGACCTGAGTTCAAATCCTAACCCTGACACACACTAGCTGTGTGATCTTGGGCAAATAACTTAATCTCTGAATGGCCCCATGCAATTATCTAAATTTGTAGGTTTCAAGGGATTTCCCACACTATCTCTACAATGATGAAACATTCAATAATTGATTCAATAGACATTTATTAAGCACCTACTATATGCCCAGCCCTGTGCTAGGGACTCAGAAAGAAAAGATGATTCCTACTCTCAAGGAGCTTATGGTCTAATGGGAGTGGGTTCAAACTCCCTCCCCTACTTCAAACAAATGCCTTACCCTGATTTTTAGAAAAAGAAACATGGTGCCAGTAAAAGGATGTAGGATAGTGAATTCAATAGACCTGGGTTCAGTTTCAGACTCTGATACTTATAGTCTGTGTGACAAGTCACCTGTCCTTCTATTCCCTCTTCTCTATAACAAAGGGATTGGGCCAGATGACCCTGAATCAGTTTTATAGCCGAATGCAAACTTTAGAGAGATGATTTTGAGTCTTGAAAATTTCCATCTTATTCCCTAATTCAGGGTTGTATAATTATAGTGCCCCAACTGCCCTATGATACAGCAAAAGACCTTTCCTCTCCGAATGCTATGACTACATACTTAGAGTTATTTTAACTATCGATTATGAATTACATAGACTCCCTTATGTGCATGTCTCCATCAATTGAATGAAGCCTGCTTCTTTTTGTCTCTCTGTCTCATGCATCTACCACAATGCTGGGTACATAGTAGGCATTTAATTAATGCCGGTTCAATTAATGCTAGGTCCATTGGTTCATTGACTAAATGAAATGTGGAGTGCTTTAGAGCAAATCTTTCTTTTTTGGATATTTCATAGCACCATGTTTTTCACTTAATAGATAATTATATCTATATATTATATCTATATTAATTATATCTAATTAATAGATAATAGATAATTCAACAAACATTTTTAAGCTCTTACTGTATGCATAGTTCTAGGCATGAAAAAACTACATGAAAAAAGTTTAGATAAGGCTTAAATTAGAAGGAACTAACAAAAATTAACTGAATTAACTTTAAACATAAAATATTTTTATACTTGAGTCAGGCCACTGGGAGATGTTATTGGTGGGTTTCCTTTTAAAAGATGATTTGTTCATTTATTGAGCAAGTGTTTCTCGAGATCCTACTGTGTTCTAGGATCATGAAAGGAAAAGGATGCTCCATATCTAAATGGGTGTTGTTTCCCCACAGGAGAATGTAAACCCCTTGAAAGCAAGGATGAGTTCTTTGTCTTTATGTGCCCATTTCTAGTTAATACATGCTTATCCAATTGGATCAAATTGAAAATAATTGGATTAATCCTTACCTTGCTTAAGAAAATCTGTCCTCTCATCTTTGCCTGTCATTATAGTAAGCTCTAGAGGATCATATGATTAGGCCCTATCAACAAGCTTTTTTATTAAGTAACTACTATGAGGGAGGCAGCTAGATGGCCCAGTGGATAGAGCCCTGGGCCTGGAGTCAGGAAGACCTGAGTTCAAATCTAGCCTTAGACACTTACTAGCTCTGTGACCCTGAGCAAGTCACTTAACCTCTGTTTGCCTTAATCCACTGGAGAAGGAAATGACCAACGCCTCCGGTATCTTTGCCTAGAAAACCTCATAATGGGGTCATGAAGAGTCAGGCACAACTGAATAACATAAAACTGCAACATAAGAGGGAAGGAGAGGAGAAAATAAGCATGTTAACATGCTTCCCATGTGCCAGGCAATGTACACTGTGTACTTAATAACACCACAACCCTGTGAGGTAGTTCTTATGATCTCCATTTTACAGCTGAGGAAACTGAGAGATGTAACCCAAGGTCTCAGAGATGGTGTTTGAGGCTGAATTTGAACTCCCAACTTCTGCCTCCAGGCCCAGGACTCTATCCATTGTGCTGTAGATGCAAAGAAAATAGACCAGCAACTGGCTTCAAGGGGTTTGTATTCTGTTTAGAAGAGCATGTATCATGTATACGTACATAGAAAATATAGACAGAGCTCATTTTGGGTGAGGATGAGACCTTGGTGGGGGACGGATGGAGGGGTCTGTGATGATGTCAGGAAGGCTTCCTGTAGGATATGAATCTTGAAAGAAGCCAGGGATTGTAAGAGGTGGAAATAAGGAAGGGTTATGTTATACACATGGTGGGGGGGACCCTGAGAAATCTAGATGAAAGGCCCCAAATCCCCTTTTAAATTAAAAACATTTCCTTATAAGTACAAGATAAAACATAGCCTTACTGGGGGAGTGAGCAGTGAACCATGTGGATCTAATTGTGGAGAGGGTACATACCAACTCAGGGTGCACATGTTCCACGGCCCCCAACTTCCCAGAGCCATACTGGAAGCCAAGAAAATTGTTTTTAAAATCTGATCTCTCCTAGGGAGAGGATGATGTCAAGTGTGTGGTGAGTGACCACCCAGGAGGAACAACTTCAGGTTGCTTCCTTAGATTGTTTGAGACTTGCTTGGCTGTCTTTCCGTGGTAGGACTATGACCAGTGGAGCCAGTTGAGTTATCCACATGGCTGAAAAGCTACACAGAGGAAAAAGAGGGGGCAGGGAGGACCATGGCAGGCCCAGCCAGCTGGGCACATTCCCTGTGAAAGGAATGTGGCCTCACATCTGGCGAGCAGCAGAGGGATGGATTTCACCAGCCCTGCATCCCCAGCTCACCACATTCAGCCCTGCACGGGCTATGCACAGATCATAGAGAGCGGGACTTGGGTCAAGCCCCTAGGGTCACAGATTAAGAGTTACGGAGCTCTTTTAGGTCATAGAGTCCAACTCCCCTTTATTTTACAGATAAGAAAACTGAGGCTCAGTGAGGTTAAGTAACATAGAGATATATAGCCAATGCATGTCAGAGGCATTTGGATGGTACCCAGTTCTTCCTCAGTCCAGGATCAGCACTCTCTCCACTACCCTTGGAAAATTATTTGGGTATCTTCAAGACAAGGGAGTGTGGGATGGCCTGCCAAGGGCAAACTATAAGAATGTGACTCAGGGTCTACAACATGCCCATGTCACCCCCTCCTTGAGGGTGCTGGCTTGGGGACCAAGCTTCAATGCTGATTCTTCAGCAAGGAATGGAGTCAGCTGTGGACTTTCTACCCATCCCATGGAAAGGTTTGTGTTTAGGACTTCAAATATGGAGACCAGGCCCCTCTTCTCTACACTAGAAATTTTGTGAACAGAAATAATTGAGACCAAAGGAGGAAAAGCCGTAATTACCTCTCAGGAAGTGCACAGGCCCAGATTGGGGCACTCAGAGTGGAGAGGGCATTGGGTTTCATTGACTCGGTCTCCCTGGAAGGCGGCGTGCCCCACAGGAAGGCCTTGCATTCCTGTCCTTTCGGTGAACCTGCCTGAAAGGAATACAGGAGTTATTGGGTAATCACGGCTTGTCAGCACCTTGGTTATGCAGCATGGTTCAATCCAATAATGTGAATGGCGCCTGTAATAGCACTGATGAAAAGCACACCAGTTTCAAAAGGGCCTTGAATGATTTTTTGTTCATTTTCTGTTTACATGTAATGTGTTATTGATGTCATTACCTTATAATACAGCTGCTTGTTTCATAGAAAAACCAGGAATTATTCATTATTTTTTTAAGAGGGAAAAAAAGGAAAAAAGAAAGAAAGAAACCCTGTTACATGAAGAAAATTGCATTCGAATGCTGCAACTGAAACATATTGATTTCCTGGCACCAGACTTTTTAGATTAAAAATGCCAATACTAAATCCTTTCATGACCTATAGTTCATATGAAGTTCGTGTGTCATTTACTATTATTCTGGGGGGTAAAAAAAAAAGACTGAATCTATAATGAAAACAAGAGTTTAGAAGAATGTCTGTAGGTTCGTCAATTTGCATACTATTGTAATAAGGCTTGATTATGCTCTAAGCAGGCTGACAGGCAGGTGGGTTCACTAGTATTTCCAACTAAAAGCCATTTATCTATTTTAATTGTGTGCTTGTCTTGGCTTAATCCCAGAATCATAGCATGTCAAAGCTGGAAGGGGCCACAGACATCATCCTAGCCGACCCCCTCATTTCACCCAGGAGGAGCCTCAGACCCGAGAGCCAAAGCACTGCCCATCCCCCACCCCTAGCTTTGTAATCCTGCTCATTGGGGGTAAAGGTAGAACCAGAACAGGTCTCCAAATCCCAGAGCTCGGTGTATTTCGAGGATCTCCAGCCTGGACTTTTGACCACATGCCTTTTCATTAACATAACTAAATGAGAAACAGGGCCATTGACTGGTCATCATGTTGGATTTGGAAGCAAGAGAGAGTCTTGTCTGAATCCTGGCTGGGAAGTCAGTCATTTTGCTTCTCATGACCTCAACTTCCTCATCTGTAAAATGGGGATGATATTAGCATCATCTACCTCATGAGGCTGTCACTGGAGAACCTTGAAGTGATATAGTAATGTCATTGATTGCTGTTTTATTGCTTTTCATCCCTAGTTCTTAAAGATGACCAATAAATGAGGAAGGTGATGTCTGAGGACATCCATTAGACTTTTCATGGGAAAGAAAATTGTCTTGCATAAGCATCTAAGGATAGACAGCCCTCAATGGGGACATAGAACATCAACAGAGCCAGCATACAGTGTTCAGACACAAGTGGCAGTCGCTGTTCATCCTTCCCTCTTGAAGAGGAGCCATGATATCATGGATAATGTCTTGAATTTCCAGTGAATCAGATTCCAATGAGGCAGAGATGTGCAAAGTCGTCACCCTCAGTCTCTCTTCCTGAGTCACTGAAGCCCCATGGCAGGACAAAAGTCACAGCCACAGGAATGATTTCAGTAGGAGAGTGGCCCCCTTTCCCTCTTCTCCCATCTTCCAAGAGCCCTTGAACCTGCTATGTAATCCTCTGCTAGGTCCCACCTTCCCTCTAACCCCTCAGGGGCATATGAGAGAAATATTTTAGAGAGGAAGCAAGTCTCCCTTCCTCCTCCTTCAGGGAAGAAACACTCACCTAGTGGGCCAGTGCACTGGGACAAAATTCCAGCTGTCCCATCCTAGTTTTGGCTTAAAGTAGAAGGGCCCTCCCTATTTGTGGTGTTATAATAACCCAGGGTCATTAATACTAAGCATTTGTTGGAACACCAACTCATTAAGAGTGTATAACGGACTCTCCCAAATACCTTAGTGCTCCTGAGTTCATAAATGATTTCACCCCCTTGTCAACTGCCTCATGAAGCATCCTGAACCAACTAGCAAATTCCTTAGTTCTGTCTTTGCTTCCATAAAGAAGACACGTAATTGTGAGTTCTCTTTGGAAAGGAAATTAGAATTTTTTTTTTTGCCAAAAACAAACTTCCTTGAACAGTAGTGACTTGCATTGTCAAGCTACTATTGCAGATATGTTTTGGGGTGAGTTCTCTGTGTCTTGTGTTTAGTCAAGAGTTCTGAGACCCCTTGCACTTTTCTTAGATGGGTCAGCAAAGGCTTATAACTTGCCTGCTTCGGTACCCCTATCATTGAAAAGTGGATAGGCAGGCCCCAGAAAAGGTAGATGGAATATTTTATGTGCCCACATGGCAAGGGTGATTCTGTCTTCTCAAAACCTCCATTGAAGCATGGAGCCCCAAGGAGGTAGAAATGAGAAGTCCCCTTCCTTCTTCCTTCTCTGCTGGTAGTTGGGTTCTCTCTCTTTTTCAAAATAGTATTTTTTCCTTTTATCTGTAATGACAATTTTTAACAATCATTTTTATAAAATTTTGAGTTTCCAATCTTTTTACTTCCCTCCATCCCCTCCTTCTTCCTAAAACAGTAAGCAATTTGATATAGGTTATAAATATGCATGGATTCCCTCTTAATATTTTCTTACCTTTCCCCTGTTCTGCCCCTAAACCTACTCTGGCTTTTGTTTCAGCTCGACAACCAGGGCAGAGGATCTTGTCATAGGAAAATGGAGAAAGGCAAACCAAGATCTCTGTCCTCTTCTTCTTCCTAGCACCCAATCACAAGCACAAGTGTGCTTTCCTCTTCTTTCAGATTATCTAATCAGTATATATCTAATGTGCATTGAGATATTGCACTGTTGTCTCCGCTGGAGACTAGGGTCTACTCTGGGACCAGGAGCAGGCTTTTGTCTTTCTTTGTATCCCCAGAGCTAGCATAGTGCCTGGTCCATGATAGATCTCAGTAAAGGTGCCTTGGCTCACTGACTTCTCCGCTGAGTTCTACCATTTTCCTTACATCTTAATATGGATCATCTTGTGCTCACTTTGGTCTAGAGACATCTGAAATCCAGAGAATTGCTTCTAGAACCCTTGATGAAACCTCTTCATCACATCTACCACGTTCCATCTTGTTTAAGCTTCTTGCATGTGGTGTAGTCCTCCTAGTAAACTACCCTCAAGGTCATGGGTTGGGCTGTTTTTCTTTGTAGGGAATGTCATAGAAGAAACTCCCATATCAAATCAAGTCAATGAGCGTTTATGTAATGCAAAGCTCAAGCCTTTTTGAATGTGGATCTCCCCATTGGTGGAGAAGGATTATTAGATGTCAGTTGCTGTGTGAAGAGTGGAGTTATCCAGAGGTGGAGAGACATTTTTTTAAGCACGTAGGCATATATGATAGGAATAGAGTGAAAGGTGAAAACAGACACTGCCTACAAGATCACTCTAACGGCAGAGAGAACATGCAAAAAACTATGTACAAAGAAGAGATAGACGGGCTAAATTGGAGATGATCTCAGAGGGAGGACGCTGAACACCAAGGGTGTAAGGCTTGAGCAGGGATTGAAGGAAACCATAGAAGGTTCAGGGATATGAGTTTGCATGTCTCTAAGGTCCTGTGCGAACTGAGACAAAATGGGACCTGCCTTTACTTCCTCTTCTGACTCTTTCTCATCTCGATAGGTCTTCTCTTCTCAGACCCTCTCCTCTCTGAAACACGTCAGACTCCCATTCTCGACAGAGCATCTTGTGTATCTGAGCCCATGACAATATGCAAAAATGTTCCCCTATTGAGGCTTGCTTATTTCACAGTGTCTCTTGTAGAAAACACTTAGATTTGGCCCCCATTCTCAGTCATGTTGCTTGAAGCCCTGGTCAAAAAACAGGCCTTCATTCATTCTGCAAAGAAGTCAGAGATCTCCAAGCCAGTGTAAACAGGTCATTGGAGGGTCTCTGCACTTGCTGGGGGATTAGGGCCAAAGTTCAGAGGCAGCTTGGATTAAAAAAGAGATTTTCAGAGAAGAAGCAGAGTGAATAATGAGACTTGGAAAATGGTGTGTTTGCTTCTAGTTGTTCAGGATTCTTTCTTTTTTTCCCATGTAAGTGATGGGTTTATTTTCTCTTCCAATGAGACTTACTTTCCTCAGGGCTTGTATGGTAGATGGGCAGTTTAGGCTCCTGACACGGTCACTCCGAGAACATAAGGGAGAGCAGCGGTAGAGATAGATCTCCATATTCCCCTTGGCGGGTCTCAGAGTTGACCTCCTCATGTAATTCAGTTTTCACATTTGCTCAGTCCTAGGCCACTAAATAAAAATCTCAAGGAAGGTTGGGAGGGGGGATGAAGCAGGGGGAGGAGAGGAAGTCTTATTTAATATAATAGTTGGTCAAGAAAAAGGCAAGAGTATATTTGAAAAAATAACTACAATTTTCTGACTTGAAATCACTGTTGTGGATAAGTTTTGTCTTGTGCTAAGGGAGATGTTTAATGAACTTAGTGAATTACTGGTAAATTTAGTTTGAAGAGCCAAGGAAAACCAGTGCAGAACCATTTGATATCTTATCTGAATTTAAGATGAATAGATATATATTCCCTTTCATAAACCTTTGCATCTGTGAGGCATTATAGAAAAGTTCATTTGGATTTGGTTTACATAGGTCATCATCATTAAAGAGACGTATAAAGAAGGGTAACATTAAATAGGAAGAATGTGCCATGTGTGGGAAACCACTAGCTCTGCATTTCTATCAAGAGGAAGGTAAATTGTAGGTAGTGAGGCCACTAAATTCTTTCTCTCTATCTATCTATACAGATATATATGTGTGTATATATGTATAGGTTTACATACATATGTATGTGTGTGTACATATATATTTTGTATCTGGACTTTCTACCCTGAAATCAAACAAGATTGGAGCTGTGAACAGAGTATAAAATTACATTCAGCGTGAAAAACTGTAACATCAGAATGGTGGAAAAAGAGACAGCAGTGGTTATAAACAGCAAGTTGGATCTATTTGCCATGGAGTTGGATGACGAGCAAAGAAAAAAAGGGAAGGGGAAGAAGACTGCCTGCTTGAAGCCTTCCTAAAAAAGGCAGGGAGCCAAGAATTCACCTCTACGGAGCCTGGATGATGTCTTCGTATTTCAGCACCTCATGCTCCATGCCTTCACAAATTGGAAAGACTTTGGTAAGGAGGACCTAGAATGATTAAGGACCAGAAGCGTTTGGCTTGAGGATGCTGCTGAAGCCTCCTGGAAACACGGAGATGTTACTGATGAGGGGATGAGATATTAATGGGTCATCATTATAAATGTCTTGAAAACAAAGGAATGGTGTCCATGCATAGAAAGGAAGATGGTGGGGAAAGAGGAGGTTGAAATTAATCACTGTAAATGTCATCTCCGATTTCTATAATATTTTTCAGATGAGGATACTTTTTAGGCTTGTCTATGGTTTTCCAAGGGAACTGGGGGAAACCCCATCACTTGAGTCATTTAAAAACCCAGATTGAAGCCAGTTCTAGACAGGCATCCATAGAACAATCCTGCACAGTCAGGGGGTTTTCCTCAGTGACCTAATAAGTCTCATTTCCATGACTGATGTCGAGGTTACCCACAGAGGTGCCAATTAGCACCTGCTAAGTGTCAGGGGATCATCTGTAATGTGGATGTCCATTTACCTACAGGTAATTACAAAGAGAATCTCTCTAAGCCTGGTTCATTAAAGGAAAGGAAGGCTAAGTGGGTGAAAAGTCTGAATCTTTTCAAAGAGACACAGCTCCATTGTTAGCTTTCATTTCTATATAGTTGATAAAACAAACCCAGCAAAGTAGTACCTAGAAGGAGCCTTTTGGGGAACTACTTCACTAGGTGAACAATAGCGCACATTTATGTACTGCAGGAATTCTTAGCCTTTTGGTGTCATGGCCCCCTTTGGTGGTCTGGGGCACCTATGGACCCTTGTCACAGAAGCAGGTTTTATACTCATAAAGATGCATAGGATTACAAAGGAAATGGCTTCTATTGAAATACAGTCATTCAAATACTAAAAACAAATAAATAAAAAACTCTAAGCTCATGGACCCTGGTTAAGGACCCCCACTATATAATGTTTTAGAGTTCAATACATTGCTTTCCTCTCAGCAAGTGACTCAGCAAGGGGGAATACTGCAAATAACACCATTCTCATCTTATAGAAAAGGATGCTCCAGCTCAGAGAGCTTAAGGGACTTTCCTGGTAGGGGTCACACAACCAGGAGGTCCCAGTTTTCTGACTTCAAGTCCAGAGCCCTTTAGACTCGTTAGTTCCTACCTTATTTATAAGATAGGTTTAGACCTGGAAGGGACATTAGAAGCCCTCTGCTCCAGTCCTCTCTTATTTTACAGATAAACTGAGACCAAGAGACGGTCAATCACTGGCACAAGATCTCACAGGTGGGATTGGATTTACCTCTATGCCAACTGCCTCTCAATCTTTATCACAAGAATGATAAGCAGTTACCAAAAGTAAAGGGTACTTCTAACATGCTCAAGAACCACTTTTCTCTTATTTAAAGCAATCTTCTGGCAATCTTGTCTAGGTTGTGAATTTGCTCAGCAAACTCTTCAGGAGACAAATAAACTTCAACTCAGGCTCTGGCCAAATTATCACAAACTGGGAATTAATAGAGTTTGAATTGGGCAGCTAGGTGGAGCCATAATGCGTAGAGCCCGGACCTGAACTCACACTGACTCATCTTCCTGAGTTCAAATCTAATCTCAGACACTTACTAGCTATGTGATCCTGGGCAAGTCATTTAACCTGTCTGCGCCTCGGTTTCCTTATCTGTAAAATGATATGGAGAAGGAAATGGAAAACCACTCAAGTTCCTTTGCTAAGAAAACCCTAAATGGAGTCACAAAGAATGGGATGCAGGTAAAAACAACTGAACAACAATTGTAATGTTTCCTGTACAATAGGAAAAAGCAAGTCCTTTCACAGAAATCTTATGTAAGGAATAGTAAGCTCTGGCTACAAAAGTAACGATGATGATGATGATGACAGCCCTTACATGGTACTTTAAGTTTTGCAGCACATTCTACAAATGTCTCATTTAATCCTCATAATAACCCTGGGAAGAAGGGGCTACTGTTATCTTCATTTTACAGATGAGGAAACTGAGGCACAGTGAGATTGAAGTGACTTACCCATCATCAAGAAGCTAGTAGTGGTCTGAAGTTTGATTTGAACTCAGGTCTTTTACAAAATGGTGGAGGAAGGATTCAAATTCCCAATCTTTGGATTTTTTGCTAAAATAAAACTGGAATCTCAGTTTCTCTGGAAAAATTAAAAAGTTTTGTCTGAAGCACCCTAGGTATCAGTTTATGTGATCAGAATCACAGGATCTCAGAAGCCAGGTGGTCTGCCCACTACCTAAATAAGAACTGTCTCTACAACATACCCAATGAGTGGTCATTCAAGCCTTTACTTGGAGAGTCCAGTGAGGCTCCCCTTGGATGGCATCCTGACTGTCTGTCTGTCTCTCTGTCTTTCCCCCAGTTCTCTGTGGCTTCTTCTTTTTGATTAAATATTCATTCCCAAATAGAATTACCTGATGAATAGAAGCCCCATCAGTGGTTTCCCTCTTTTCTCCATTTGCTATTGAGTTCAGTCGCGATCAGCACTAAATTTTGCTCAGGGTTCACAGCCGTCAGAGCAGCTAGTGCAGTTTTAGGTTAAGCATATTTTATCCATAATTGCTATATTTGGTTCTTCAGTTATTATTGCAGGTCCTTGGGGTACATTTAAATCTACCTTATTGTAATAGATTATGGAATATAGTGGCTAATGTGTCTAATGTAAAATAAATGACTGTAATGACTTATGATGCAGCCCTTCAATTTTATTGGACATAAGGATCATTGTGTGAAAATGGATGGTGTATTGCTGGTTTAGCATAAAATACTGAATAAAGTATTCAAGGAAATGAATGGATCGGCCAGTTCATAATATTCTGCTCCCTCAGCTGAGAGGTCTTTAATAAGCCAGCGTGTCATTACACTTGAAAATGTATGTGGAGGCCATCCATTATCTAGAGCAGTGACAGAGACCGGCCAAAGCTCTTAGCAAAAAAGGCCCTTCTTGGGAAGGAAAGGGTCAGACAGACTCCAACCTTGGTAGGTGTTTATTGGGTTTGGGGGGCTTTTGCCCCTTGAAATTCCCACTGTTGGGCAGGGTCTCAAGTCACTGCTTGAAAATAACGGAAAGGGATGGAGCAAAGGTCAGGCATGGCTTAGGATCATCGGGAGTTTAGAACCTCCCTATTTATTCTCCTTTCCCTTAGGCTGCACGTTCCTTTGCGTCAGCTGATCAGTCTTTCATTTTTAACACACCTGGTGCCTGTTATAAATGATGTAGCTCAGACCAAATCTTTCCCCAGAAAAATCAAAC
>CM053770.1:23586639-23604020 GCA_028658325.1 Potorous gilbertii | reverse complement strand
ATGATGTTTTTTGGAAGAGATTGGACTTCTGTGGAGGGTTCATAGTGGCACAGGAAGAGCGCTGGGTTTAGATTCAGAAGGCCTGGGTTCAAATCCTGCAATGCTACTTCTTCCTTGTGTGAGTCTAGTCCCCTTACCATTCCGTGCCTCATTTCTAAAATGGCGGCATTGGACTAGATGATCTCTAAGTCTTCAGCTCTCAATCTGTGATAAATATGTGAGCTCTCATATTTCCTTTTGACTAGTAAATTTAAACTCCTCAGCTTGTCCTATGAGACGCTTCACAATCTGCCTCTAGTCTTCCTTCCCATGTTTATTCCAAACCATTTTCCTTCACACACCATAGATTTCCACCAGACAGGCCTAAGTATGGTTGCCTGACTTCAGCAGTCCAACCCCTGATGGAACGTTATGAAAAGACCTAGAGTACAGTCCCTCCTCGCTTCTCTTTCCCTTCGTATCTTTCTAGTTCCCTTTCCAGTGAGCATATATGTTTGCTTCTTTGTTGTACTCTCCCCACCCCACTCCAAGTAGACTGCAAGAAAAGGGAAGGTTTTCCTCTTTACTTTTGTATTTCTAGCACCTAACATAGCGCATGACACTGTGTGGATTAGATGGGTCAGACCCTTATTTTGACTGTGACCCAAATGGACCTGCAGGGTGGAGGAGTTACAAAAGAGAGTTAGAACACATCAAGGCAAACTGCAGAGGCTTGGAAGGAGTAGGGTAGTCCATTTGCACTGGAGATTGGACTCCCCACATCAATGAGATCAAGAATCCGTTGAATATCTGTGCCCTCCACCGCGTCAAGAGTGGGGATGATCCTCGAGGGCAAAATAAGAACCCCCTATAATATCTTTCTTCCATTTTTGCTGCTTAGTTTTGTCGTTATTTTTACTCCAGTAGCAGGTCACAGCCAAAGGAGCTTGTCCTCGGTCCTTTGTCCTTCTTATCTTTGACACATTTTCCTTCCCATTATTATTCAGCCTGGTCTTTATTTAGGTGAGACAAATTACCTTCAATTAATTGGCCCCACTTGTCAAGCCCTGTCCTCTTGAGCATAAGGAAGGGTGGACTGAGGCCAGGAGAGCAGCCTGGATGGCAAAGGAATCTAATACCAAGTGAAGGATCTGAGATGCTAAGTCAGAGGGAGCAGCCCTGGAAGAATGCGAAGACACAAGCCAGGCCAAGCTGAAAAGTATATGCTATGCAACAAAAAATAGAAGAACCTTGGCAGAATCAAAATGGAAGTCAGTAGATCAATCCAGTTCAACCAAACTAAGAGTTCTTTCATACCACTTGCCCTGGGCACCATTTGGAGCATCTTGCCCCAAGTGCAAAAATTGCTAGTTACCCCTTTGCCCCAACACACCCATCAAAGGAAACAGATAACATAGAACAGAACAAGGGGGGGAAAGGAATGGAGAGGAAGGGGTTGAGGAGGGAGGGAGGCTGAGGAATCTTATTTGTGAGGACAGCTGATAATTTGCACTACCTGGCAATTTTGAGTGTTCAGCATGTTTCCACAGGGTGAATTAATTGCTTGGCCTTGCCTTTTCCTTTGCATAAAGCCAGGGAGATTTATCCACTCATGTTTGGACAAGACCTCTTTGCAAGTATGACCAGCTGGGTGGCTGCTGGACTGGACTGTGATAATGCTGTACGGGCTCTCCAGGGCAGTTCATTGTCACTCTAGTTGGGAAATGCTAACAGAGGTCAATTATAGTTCAGTTTCCTACCTACAGAATTATGGCAGGATGCAAGCAGTACACATGAGATGGATAGATCAGCAGAAATATATTCTTGTCTTCCTAGTGGCAG
The DNA here is from genome assembly GCA_028658325.1 of Potorous gilbertii. Taxonomy (NCBI): domain Eukaryota; kingdom Metazoa; phylum Chordata; class Mammalia; order Diprotodontia; family Potoroidae; genus Potorous; species Potorous gilbertii. The sequence goes on along the minus strand of CM053770.1, from coordinate 23,602,199 downwards.
CCAACTCTATTTTTATAAAGTCTCAAGTCCAAGAATCTGTTTGTTTTCATTAGGACTACAAGAATTCATTTCCCCAAACTGGAAATTAAAGACAAAAGACAAAGAAATGGAGAAAAATTTCATGCCAAATAAAGCACCACTCCCTCTGGTGACATTGGATTTTTTTTCAGTCATTATCTTTACTCCCAGATCTATTGTAGTGACCCCATACCATTTCCATATCATACTCATGAATAATGTGGCATCACATCCCTCCTTCACGTCTATCACCCATCTCCTGGTCCCTTCCTCTATCAAAATCAACCTTTCTTATGTTCTATCCATTCCCTCCCCGTGAAAGGAATGAACCATTTCTGTAGATCTTTCTAGTACTTTCATCATGCTGAGCCCTCATTTTCTGCATCTGTAAAATGGGGACAATAACTTATATTCTCATGGTTTTAATGAACACAAGTGTTGTTGGCAGGGAAACTCATTGAAAACTTTAAAAAGAATGTCATGGAAATCAGACTTGTTTCGTCATAACCTGCACATAGCTTTCATAAGTTTATTGCCTTCATTTTATAGATAAGAAAACTGAGGCTAAAGGACTTTAGGGGACTTGCTTGTGTTTATGCAGCTCCCAAGTAGCAGAGACAAAACAACCCAGTTTTTAAAAAATTCGTTGATATCTTTTGTTTTGATATTACTTTTATTAATAGGTATGTCCTTCTCCCTCCTTCTCTTAGAGAATTATGCCATATAAAAAACAAATGAGAAAGAGGAAAATAAATCAGTTCAACAAAACTAATGAATACATCAACTATTTGCAGTTAGAGTCAGTATTCCACACCCACAGTTAACCCAGTTTTTCTGCCCCCTCATCCCAGTGCTCTTTCCACTAAGACCGGTAAAATAAGTCAATGTAAATCCTTCCTGATAGAATATTTGTATTTTGTATTTTAATTGGGGCCTTATTGTCTTAGTTGAAGGCAAGTAGAATTCTATGTCTTGGGACAGGGACAGAGGTATCTTTAGGGGAAGCCAGTCCTAACTAAGAGGCTATCTGCTTTGAGTACCTTTGATATTTCAGTACTTTGAGTACCTCTTGCTCATAAAGTATCAGGCCACAAGAAACGTGCAACCAAAGGATCTGAATCCTCCTAGGAAGTTACTTCTCCCTCTTCTCTACCTTGTAGAATCCCAAGCCTTGTTCCTGGTATACCCAAGTGCCATCTCCTACATTAGACCTTTGCCCCAGTTGATAACACACTCTTGAAATTGTTTTGTATCACTTTGTATACACGTTGTACTTGTTTTAGTATACATACAGTATCCTATAATAGAACTATGACTCTTGAGTGGAAAGGACTATTTCCTTTTTGGTTGGCTAATTTTCTATTCTCAATCATAATGGCATAGCTTGCACATGGTAGGTACTTAATGAACATTTCTTGAATTTAACTGAATCTTCTTTGCCTTGGAATTTCAACTCCTTTGAAAACAAACCAACCTCTAAGATCTCTAAAATCTGAGAAATCTTTTCCAGGGAAGTCCAGTGGATCTTTAAGTCATGTTCTGTTTTCTCAGAATTTTGCAAGATTTCAAAGCCAACCCTACAGCCTGTCTGCCTGGAATACAAGACTCCCAAGTTAAATAATGGACAATGCAGGAATGGTGCATACCACAAAAGGAAGAGTCTCGATGGAATTATTTTTTAAAGCAGCTTTTTCCTTCTGCCCTAAATTTCCAGCTAGCACTGGGTCTCATGGTTTTCTGTAGTTTATCCACTACCCCTGTCATCTTGTATTTTTAAAAAAATTCCATAAAGCGTTTTCTGAAAGAATGCATATGTGAAAGACAATACTGTATCCCAAACAAGGTGCTATTATAAAGAAGGCCATCCCCAGGCTTTGTGTCTCTTCCTTCACAATGGGCTGGGCTGCCAGCATCAGCTCCAAACAGTGGGTCCCTTCGGCCTGGTTCCCATGGTGTCATTATTCAGAGGTGTCAATGGGCATCAATCACAGACTGGAGGCTTTCTCTGTACAGCCCACAGCCTCTTTATTTGGGTGCTTAAGCTAGGTGCTCCTGTTTCCAAACACAGAGGTAGGAGAAATCTGAACCTGGCTTTATTTAGCGAATTGGTCTTTAAGGAGTAAACCTCCAGCCGAGCAAGATATTATTTCCAATTAAAACCTGGATATCCTCATTGTTACTAAAACCTGGCTGGAGGGCATTAGAGATTCATTCCTGAAAGGAGACTTAACCAGATAGTTTTTCATGGCATTCTATCTTTCTTTCATTTGGATGTTTGGGGAGGAGCTGGTTGGTTTTCCTTCTTGGATTCTTTCTTTCCCTTTCATTCTCTTTCTTTCTTCTTATCATTGTCCTTCTTTCCCTTCTTTCCTATCTTTCTCTTTTTCTTAATCTTTTGTTTTTTCTTTTTCTTTTTTCACTCATTCTTTTTCTGTCTTTTCTCATCCTCTTTTCCGAATTCTTACTTTCTCTTCCCTTTTTTGTTTTCTAACTTTCCCTCTATCTCTTTTTTCATTTCCCTTTGCCTTCTTTTCTCCCCTTTCATTTCCATTTTCCCTTCTTTCTCTATTTTTATTTCCTTGTTTTTTTCTTTATTTCTCTCCACTGTCTTTCTTCCCTTTGTCTTTCATGCAGATAGAAACCCTTCCCTGTTAGTGTCTGAGCTCCTCATCTTTTCATGCTCATCCTGTTCACTTACGCTTTTGATTGTTTATCGATCACAGGAAAACAAATCAGATTTTTTTTAATGAATGTTATACACTTGCATCTGATTTGGTTACAGGTCACCTATACTGCTCCTTGTCAGGGATTTCATTTGAATGCTGCATCTATTATTTAGCCTTTAATGAGGCTTCCTTTGTAATACATTAATTTAGGTTCTAAGTGTGAGGTAATGTTTTCCAACACAATTAGAAAGCAAGCTAAGAAAGCATTTTGGTTTTCAATATGCAATATGTTCAATTCAATTACATACCACTTCTGTGCAGATCATTGTGCTTAGGACTAGGGTGACAAAGGTGTCCTCCAGGAGCTTGTTGTTTAAGAGTACAGAATAAGATAAAAGCAAACATAAAGAGACTCTGAAGGGAGTTGTGGTAAGGCTAAAGGACAGCTTTAGACAAAGTGCTGAAAGAATTTTGACTTCTGTCTTGTGTAAGCCTAGAAAGCTTTATGGATGGAGACATCTAACCTGAAAGGAGGTGTGGGGGAAACCCATTTTGGACTGTGAGGAATGAAGCTTGACTAGGAAGCCCATTTTCTCTGATCCCAGTCTGTGAAGGCATACTCTTTGGTCTTCTGCTGGCTAAACATGGTGGATCTTTGGGTTCATCCTCGTTTGGAAAGTCCTCTAGGCCCTTCATTATCCCTGCTACCTTCGTCAGGAGGTGCTCCACCTTCCCCTTCCCTTCCTAAAACGCAAGGCTCAGAATTGGGCAAAGTAGCATTGATCGTGTCTGACAGAAGGCAGATGGCAGTACTAGACATTGCCTTCCATCCCATCGCTATGTTACTGTGGTCAAATAACTGCCTTCATTGTCCTCAGTTTCTTCATTTGTCAGAACAGGGGTGACAACAATGTATGAACCACCAGCCTCACAGGGCTATTGTGAACAAAGTGCTTTTAAGACACCAAACGCTGTATTAGTGTGAGCTCTTTTCCCATCCAACTGGCTTTCTTTCTGCCTGGAATTTCACTCAACTGAGGGTTGTAACGGTGAAAAGAAGCATGGGTTTGTAATCAGGGCACTTAGGTTCAACTCTGCCTCTGTTACTGCCGGTGTGATTTTGGACAAGCCCTTCAGTCTTTCTAGACTTCAGTCCTTTCATCTGTAAAATGAGGGGGTTTAGATTTGATGACCTCGCCCCCCTCCACTGCCCTCTCCAGCCTTGAATTTGTGGTCCTATGGTCTTTACTAATGGCTTCCTTGCTCCTCTGCTCTCAGAATGCTGGAGTGGGAGGATCTCCACTACCTTATTCCTATGAGTGTTTCTGTTTTTCATGTCAGTCATGTCCAATTCTTTGTGACCCCATTTAGGGTTTTCTTGGCAAAGATACTGGAGGGGTTTGCCATTTCCTTTTCCAGCTCATTTTACAGATGAGGACACTGAGACAGAGTTAAGTGACTTGCTCAAGGTCACACAGCTACTAAGTGTCCAACATCAAATGTGAACTCTATTCTTACTGACTCTGAACTCAATGCTCTATCCACTGAGCTACCCAGCTGCCCTATGATATGTTGAAAGTTATGTTGACCTATCTACCCATTACCACTTACCCTGCTTATCAGTGTTGAGGGAGGCTGTGGTGAGGAAAGAGACACCAAATCTGAGGCTTTTCTTATCACCTGCTCTTTATCACTACCCCTACCCCAGTCTTGAACTTGGGGAGGGTCTGAGATGTAAGAGCTCAGCCTCTTTGGTTGAGGTGGACCTATCTGAATTGTCTTAGAGTTACCTAGAAAAGCTGTCCCTCCACCTTGAAGCCATTACAGATCCAGTGATCAGCTGAGCAATGTCTTACTGCTCTAATGTACTTAAAATAAAATCCCTTTAATTTTCTTTGTTCTGCCTTTCGTCTCATTAATCAGGGTGCAAACTCAAATGAAGAACTTTTCTTTGAGCAATAGCAGCCTCTTAATGCCACTGTAGATTCTCTGTACATATCTGTTCTTTACTTCTTGGGCTGCTTGGTTCCTGACAGACTCTCCTCAGTCCTAATGTTTTCTCCCACCATTTCAATTAACCATTAATGTCTCTGAACCATAGCACTACCCTATTGTGGCTTCTTTTCTCCTTTTGTCCAGTCTTGTGGCTGACATGTGAGGGCAGTTGGCCAATGTATGAAAGATTTTACTCATTACTGGCAAGCCTCAAATAGTCTCATTTTTATATCACAAGAAATAAAAGAATGTCAGAGGTCCAGAGTGAAGTCATTGCAATACCATGAAAACCTCGACTACCATGATTTATTTTAGAGAGGTGGTGAGATACAATGAAAAGAGTCAGAGAACCTTGGTTTGAAGCCTGGCTTATCCACCTCCTATATAACTTGGGAGAAGGCACTTAGTTTCTCTAGTCCTCAGTTTCCTCATCTGTGAGATTAAGGAGGTGGACATAAGACCTCTAAGGTTACTTGTAACTCATAGGATCATAGATTAGAGCTAGATGGGACCTCAGAGGTCATCAGTTCCAACCCCTTAATATTATAAATAAAGAAAATGAGACACAGAGTTTGTAACCAGCCCAGTATCACCCAGCTAGTGTTTAAGGCAGGATTAGAACTCAGCTCTTCCTAATTCAAGTCCAGTCCTCTACCCTACCATAGCATAGTAGCTCTATGATCTCGGAGGTGATTTATATCACTGGGACATAAATGAAACAATGAAAAAGATACTGTGGCTACTGTTTTCTGGACCTCTAACTCAATGCAGTGGCTTATCTCCTGTCCTTTTGAGAAGTATGTTTGAAGTATTTATTGAACACCTTGTCCAAGGTATTATACTGGGCGCTGAAAATATAGACAAAAAGAAAATAAGCAGGAGAAACTCCCCCTCTCCTTAAAGAGATTGCATTCTTACTTGGGGGATTCTCAAGTAGATTTATGATCCTATCAATGTGGTGTTACCTTCAAGTGCATCCCATGTAATAGTCTGGGACCCCTCTGGTTATGTGACTGAATCTTGGAGTAACACATGCTCTCATTCCCAGAGTCTTAGCATAATAGCATGAACATTTTAACTTGTAAATTGCTTAATGACCAATGGCATATTAAATTCCACTGCATTGGTTTGGCTCATCAAATTTTGTCATGCTTCTGAATTGAGTAATCAAGAAAATCCTGGTGGAGCCCATGGTTCTAAAGAAAATAGTGTATCTTGTTAAGATGGCATGCAACCACAAAGCTGGGTTTTTCCTCTCTGGCATTTCCTCTTGGGGGTGGTCTGTTCTTCTGGTACCCAAAGCTTATAGCAATATCCTTGGACTGGGAGCATTTGCTCAAGGCTGAAAAATAAAATAAAAAGCTAGTAGAAAAGAGAAAGAGTTTACGCTATAAAAAGAAACCCCCAAAATCCATACAGAATTTTTGATGCTTTTTATGACATTGGGTTAAAACCTAAGAAGCAAAATTTGTAAACTTCCTTCCAATGTTGTTCCTTCCGTTTGATTAAACAAACATTTATTAAGTTCTTACTGTGTGCAAAGCATATAAAGACAAAAAAAGTCCTGCCCTCAAGAAGTTTATAATCTATCAGAAAATACAACTTTTGCAATAAGTAAATAGTTTAGAATAAATAGTTACAACATGGTTTGCAAGAAATAAATAGAAGATAATTCTATGAGTGAGACATCACTGATCTCTTGGGAGTGGAGAACCGAGAGAGGCACCCATAAGGATTCTCAGAGGTGGGAGTGAAAAAGGACCACCTTCTGAAGGCACATGGGGGATACTTATTCAAAGAGTTATTCTCTACGTGTCCTCTTTTTCATAATGAGTTCATGGATCAGTAGAACTAGATGAGATCTTAGAGCTCATTTGGTCTGATACACCATGTTATATGAGGCAATGGAAAACCCACAAAGTTAAAGTGATTTCCTTAAGGTCCCAAAGATGGCAAATAGCCAAGTCAAAATTTGAACCCAGGAAAACAAGCTCCAAACCTGGCTCTTTGGTCAGTACACCGAACCTAGTTTTCATTGGTGAAGAACTCTGCAGCTGCTTGTGTGTGGTATTTCCTGTGTCAAACCTGTGGCGGTCCATCCCATTCATGGATGTTAGAGCATCAAAGGACTGAAACCTACAAGGGACTTCAGAAATGACCTGGTTCACTATTTTATGGATGAAAAAACAAACCCAGAGATGTAGATTGACTCACTTGCTGTATAACACAAATTGTAAATAACAGAGCCTCCCCACAAATGCTAACACTCTCTTTAACACACTATTCTCCGGATTACCTCTCATTTAGCCAACATGCACACAAAAGTTTGCAAACTGCACCTCCCTTTGGAATGGGAGCTCCTTGGGGGCAGAGGCTACATTTGACTTTACTCTCTAGCAGTATCTTTCTTTGGACGCAGTGAGCCCTTAAAAAATGTTCTTGACTTATGTATGATCTTGACTCACTACCATTTAGGTGGATTTGAAGGTTGCTCACTGACTTCTATACTAGAACAAAATGTTTTGGTCTTGGGTCCATGTCCTGATAGAGTCATCTATTTCTGATGATCTGCAACCTAGACTAGAACCTAGTTTGTGGGACTTTCTACCAAGATTGTTAAGAAGCCAATCTGACTGATACCCACATGAAGCAAATTCACAAAGATGACTTGCCAAAGGGTCTAATATTGCATTATCATGAGGCCTGATCACATAAGGAAGAACTGATGGAACACACAAGTCTGGGTCCACCTGAGATCCTAACACTCTTGTGTTCTCCATACTCAGTTCAAAGGAGGCCCTGACAGTCTTTCATCCTCTGTTGCATGCCAAAAGTGGATCTAGAGATTAACACATTCAAGCTCTTAGCTGATTATGAGCTATTGAAAAGGATTCCATTTGCAGTGTTTTCCTTTCCATTTCCTTCAAATCCAATTACCACAGGTTATATTTGATTATGAACATTATCATCATTTATAAAGCACTCATCTCCAAACAAATTCAAGGACATTGAAGATAAAATAAACAAAAATTAAGTCTGATTGGGCTTAGTATTTAAGGAGGGGCAGTCAACAGAATATAGCTTAGGAAAAAAAAGATCTAAAGGAGAGACTAAGTGTTTATTGTTATATAAAGATTCCATCAGATAGATGCTTTGGGATAGGGAAAACACATGATGACCCTGGCCAAGGAATCACTGTCCCTTCAAATCAGAGAGTTGCTGAGAGCAAAGGGTAAAAACATCTCTGCCAATTTGAATAGTAATAAGTAACCAGGCTACTTTCATAAATATTGTGGATACCCTCCTCCAAGTCTTCTCTTGACTTTGGCTGTAATTGAGCATGGAAAATGTGAGATCATGGCACAGAATATTAGACTTGGCACTGGGAGACCTGACCTTGGACAAGTTACCCCCCTCCTTTCCCAGTATAATATAGTTCCTAGAGGCCAGGGACTGTTGTATTTTTGTCTTCATCTCCCCAGTATCTAGGAAGAGCCTGGCACATAATATCTCCCTGTTGGATTGGATTGGATTGGATTAGATTAGATTGGAGTGGACTCAACTTCCCTTCCCTGGGCATAAGTTTAATCATCTGTAAAAGAAAGGAGTTCTGTGAATTAGATGGTCTCAAGATTTTCTTCCAGCTCTGAAACAAAGGCTGTATGATTTTTCCTTTAAAAATTCCATCCTGGATTTTCTCACAGGATCATTTTGTTGAGAATTAAAAGGGATCTCAGGTCATTTAGTCCAAGCCTACTCATTCTTCACATGAAGACACTGAGGCTGATAGAATTGAAGGCACTTACCAAGGTCACAGAGGTAATAAGAGGAAACCCTTTTCAACAATTGATTTGAATCATGACAACTTGACCCGGGTGAATGGTGCCACCATATTCCTCTCCTCTCCCTTCTTCTTCAACTCTTCGCAGTATGGCTCTGCCATCACTCAACGGCAGTTGCTTTCTCTACAGTTACAAGTGATCTCTTACTAGCCTTTTCAAGATCCTTCTTGTCCTCTCTACAGCATTTGCTCCTCTTGACAATGATCTCTTCTTTTTAGGTTTCTTTGACATTGCTCTCTGCTTACTCTCCTGCCTTTTTTTAGAAAGCTCCTTCTCATTCTGCTTTACTGGTTCTTCATACATATCAGGTCTACCCACTATGCATGTCCTCTCAAAGTCGGTCTTGGGCCCTTTTCTCTTCTATGTCAAAATAGTTTGGTTTGGTTGGTGGTCTTATCCTCTCCCTTAAGTTATCATTTCTATACAGATGATTCTCAGATTTTTACATATATTCTTTCTCTTGAGCTATGGTCCTGCCTCAACATTTACGTCTTAGACATCTCAAACTGACTTTCTTGGAAAGAGGCAGCTGGTGGTGCAGTGAATAGATTGCTGGTCTTGGGGTCAATCAAGATGGCCTGAGTTCCAATTCAGCTTCAGGCATTTATTAGCTGTATTACCCTAGGGCAAGGCATTAAACCTCCGTTTCCCTCGGTTTCTTCAACATTCATTCATTCAAAATGAAGACAATAGTAGTGCCAGCCCTGCAGGGTTATGGTGAGGATGAAATGAGATAATATTTATAAAAACGGAGTCCCTTCTCATTTCAAACTAAACATGTGCAAAATAGAGCTCATTCTCTTTCTCTCTAAACCTTCTTCTCTTTTAAACTTTCTTATTAAAGCACTACAACTAGAGTCAGATTCTTTTTCATAAGTTCAAATCTAGGCTCAGGCACTTACTAGCTGTGTGACCCTGGGCAATTCACTTAACCCTATTTGCCTCAATTTCCTCATCTGTAAAATGTGTTGGAGAAGAAAATGGCAAACTACTCCAGTATCTTTGCCAAGAAAACCCAAAATGGGGTCATAAAAAGTCAGGCACAACTGAAACAACTGAGCAACAACATTGTTGTAGAAGGTCCTACAATACTTCCATTGATCCAGTCTTCAAGACTTCTTCCTGTGCTACCTTTCCAGTCTTCTTACACTTTATTTCCCTTTACATACTCTAGAGTGACTTCAGTCCAACACTCCATCTCCCAGAATCTCTGCCTTTGCACTGGCTCTCCCCCAGGCCTAGAATGTTCTGTCCTTAGTTTTGCAGGCTCCCTTCAAAATGGAGCTCAAATTCTACCTTCTTAAGGGAGCCTTTTCCAGTCCCACAAGCTTCCATCCCCCCTAAGATTACCTTCTATCTACTCTGTATATACCTTGTATGTATATTTAACTATATATTATCTCCATCATTAGAATGCAAAGTTTCTTATAAGCCAAGATTGTTTTTGCCTTTCTTTGTAAATTTAGCACAGTGCATGGCACAGAGTAAGCCATTAGTAAATGCTTAGTAACTGACAGACTCCTCCTTTATAGACTGTTAAATAACCATTAAAATGTAAGCACCATGAGGGAAGACATCATTTTCACATTTCTTTCAGTCCTTAGTACCTGGAATATAGTAAATGTTTAGTAAATGTTTGTTGATTGATTGTTTGATTGATCAAGTTAAACCTGAATTGTCTTTACTCCAAATCTTATGATCTGAAAACAACTGTTTTCATTTTGTGAATGGGAAAAAATAGAAATAGACCATGGGTTGAATTGAGTGTCCCTGCATTGTTTATTTTTAATTGATGAATGTCCATCCGCCACTGAGCTGTAGAGTAGAGACCACAGTGGATAGGATTCTAAAACTGATCATCTGTTGTGTTCTCATCACAATTTTTTCCAGCACGTAAGTGGTGTTTAACTTTTTGCAAGGAATTTGGCTTCTGCCCTCACTCGCCATTTTGACAAGTAATGCTTGCAGTGTTTCCCAGGTTGTTGGGATCAGTGAGAATCCTACTATAAATCCTTTGTAATCCTCTTTATGTCTAAACTGTTACTTCTTTTCAATTTCCTAAATTGGCTTCATTAACATTTCTGGGAAGATTTCTTAGCTTTATGACCTTCTCAGAGGTTGATTACTATGATAACAATATTCAATCAGATGTTAGAGCCTCTCTGAAAATGGCTCCATTCATTCCTATATGGCCTTTGCCTGTCAACCAAGTACTTTGGGATTCAACTCTATCTGCCCACACCAGAGGATTTGTCTATCTGGAGTCCATCCAGCTCTAGGAGAGTTAATAATTCAACAAAAGGCAAAGCAAAAGGTTGACGATGAATTCCTGTTTCTCTTTTGCATACTGAGCTACTGACAAACAGGCCTCTGCTTGATAGATGGATTCATTATCGCTTCCTAATTACAAGCAGATTTCCAGGTGTGTTCATTACATTTTAAATGAAACCTGCCTGATATTACCCAGTGCTGGCCCAAGGGTCAGACATCAGGGATCTATCGCTCCTTTTCTGTGATTAGAGTATATTACTTTGCTATAGCTTTAACAGATGACCTGAAAAACCTGTCTGAGCAATTGTCCACTGTAGTAATATTGACTGCTATCAGCAGCCCCCGATATAGAGGCATTGTAGACATACTGCTACCACTACAGTAAGAGTCAAGGGATCATAGATTTAGAGCCAGAAAGGATCCTTCAGGTTTATTCCAAGACCCTCATTTTCCAGATGGAGATGGTGGGAAAAGTAGGTGCAGACCTGGGATCTGAACCCAAGTCCTGACTAAATCCAGTGCTTTCTTTCCTTTCAGTAAGTTGCCAAAACACATGCATAGACAATACTACCTTACATATGTTACTTGATAGGTTGTTAGATTTTATAGGTGAGGAAACTAAAGATGGCAGGGATATGATACAGTACAAAGAGCATTGCATTTGGAGTCAGAGAACCTGGGTTCAGATCTTACCTCTGCTACTCACTCCATGTGTGACCTTTTGCAAATCACTTGATTTTTTCAAATCTCAGTTCCCTTATCCATAAAATGAAGTAGTTGGCTAGATGTCCTCAAAGTCGCCACTCTAGATCGGTGACACTTTGACTTATCCAAAGTCGCTTAGCTTAGAATAGAGATTCCAAAATACATCCCCTGAATCCCAAATCAAACTTTTTCCTCTACAACATCTGGCCTTCGATGGTCATTTGTGTGTGTGTTTCTGTATGGACCCCAATTCCACAATTCTACTAAGAATACTCTTGCTATCCCAATTTCACAGGATAATTTTCCTGTTGTTTTCCTCTCTGTCTATAGACTATATCAGATGATCATTGGGAGTGAAGGAGCAGGTTTTACTCTAGTTTGGCCTAAGTCATGAAAAAATCTTCTAGTCTAAGGGTAGTGCTTTGGGAATATTGGGCATTTACCCCTTGGGCTTCCACTAAGGATCATTCAAAACTGGTGTCACTTCAATCAACAAATGAAACAATATTCAGTTCATTGACTCTACAATCAAAGGGTCTGGGTTGAAATCCTGCATCTCACACTTATTGCCTGTGTGAACTTGGGCCAATCTCTTACCCTTTGTAGGCCTCAGTTTCCTCATTTGTAAAATAAGGTGGTTGGATTTTTAAGTAATGAGTCCCGAGGTCCCTCCAAGACCTAAATGTGTGATCATTTGGACTCTGATTTATGAATGAATCAAACGTTGAACAAGTGTTTGGCACTTAATAATAGATTTTAAGAATATTTTTTAAAATGAAGTCTATAAAAAGGGTACTTGTAAAATTCTCATTTTAATCATTCAGTAAGTCAGAATCTGAATGGACAGGGTTTTTGTTGTTACATTTTTCTGGAGTCAAAAGTAACTGGTCTTAACCTTTTACTCTTAAACATTTTTATCAATAATTTGGATAGAGACACCTTCACCAATACAAGATGGTAGAGGAACTTCTTCTAAAAATTATCTACAGGTTTGAATAGACCAGGCTCAATAGGAGGCTGCCCCAAAAGCTAAATGAGATGTTGGGCTGAATTAAAGAGCTATCAGATAATATCCTTGAGTTGCCCAGGATCACACAACTAATAAGTCTTTGGGGCCAGATTTGAACCCAGGAAGATGAGTCTTCCTGACTCTAAACCCACAACTCTATCCACCGCAGTACCCCCTAGATGCCCCAATACCACCAACAAAAGAGATTGACATCCAGACATGAGGATGGAATAATCTCACTGTATTATACCATGGTCAGTTTATATATAAGGTACAGCATTAACATTTTAGGATGGATGTGGATAAACTGGAGAACATCCAGAGGATAGTGTCCAGATAATGGTGACCAAGGTGTGCAAGGGTCTTGCGATCATGTCACAGAAAGGTCTTTGAAGGAACTGGGAATGTTTAAGAGGGTTTTTCTGTAGAAGAGGGAGAACTCACAGAAAGATAAATTTATCTTTGATATAGGGGGAGCCTCCTAACAATTGCTGATTCAGTCATTTCAGTCATGCCCAACTCTTCGTGACCCTGTTTGGGGTTTTCTTGACAGATTTACTGGGGTGGTTTGTCATTTCCTTCTCCAGCTCATTTTACAGATTAAGAAACTGAGGCAAACAGGGAAGTGAATTGCTCTGGGTCGCACAGCTAGGAAGTGTCTGAGGCCAGATTTGACAATGAGTTCCAGACTCTACCTCCAATGCTCTATCCGTTGCTATGCCACTTAGCTGCCCTTATCCTAATTGATATTAGGGTCATGAAAAACAGAATGGGCCATTTGGGGATATGAGTTCTGCTTTGCTTAAGGTCCTCAAGCTAAGCCTGTATACCTGTTTATCAGGCACGTTTTACAGGGTAGGCTTTTTTGGATGTGGCTTTGACTAGGGAAATTCTGAAGGCTCCTTCCACTTCTGAAATCCTGGGATTCTGAGTCTTTATCATTTTTTTGACCTTAAGTGTTTCTCCACATTTGGACAGGATCTATTGGCCCTATCAAAAATTGGCACATTCATCTGTAGGCAAAATAGATTTCCCATGGGGAACACGACAAACAAAGGAGCTAACTGCTTCTCTTCCCACAGATAGATCTTTTCAGGCACATGCCTTTTGTACATTAATAAGAAGTTTGTTAGGCTGGGCAAAATGATAAATAACACTTGGGATTATTCATTTGTTCTGGTTACTCGCAGTGGGAGATTTTAAAAAAATAATCTTTTAATGTGTTAAGAGCCTCTACAGAAGATAGTAGCTCTCAGTTAAATAAGCAAATCATTAGATCTAGACATTTATTTTTTATGTTTGGATAAGTAAGAAGTTTATCATTTATCATTTGCTCTTTTAAAAACTTTATAAACCAATTTACCATATCATTTTATAGTAGTGCTGGGCTGTAGCTTAATAATGCTGCATTGCACTGTTAACTTTTAGCAACACAAGCCAAGCAAAGCATGATCTTAATGGGACAGTTTAATGGGAGAGAGAAGATGAAGATTAAAGATACCTCTGTTTTGTAGATAATATGAAGCAGGGAGGGAGAGCTACCATACTAGATGACAGAGTCAGAATGCAAAGAGATATTGACAGGCCAAAGCACTGGGCTGATGACATCATGTAACATTCAGTAGGCATAAATGTAAATTCTCACACTTGGGTACAAAAAATCAACTTCATAAATACAAGATCAAGGAAGGAAGGGCTAGATAGGAATGGTTATAGAAAAGGTCTAGGGGTCTTGGTGGACTCCAGGCTAAAGATGAGTCAGCAGAGTGATTGGGCAACCAAAAAAAAAAAAACACCACTAAGACCATTTTGAGCCATAACAAGAGAAATAGGGCTTCTATGAATATAGCAGTGACAGTCACACTGTATCCTGCCTTCATTAACTCTCATCTAGAAGATCATGTTCAGTTCTGTGCCTCACAGTTTAAGGGCATTAATAAAATGGAAAATATCCCAGAGATGATCAAGATGGTCAAGCCCCACAAGTTCATGTCCTATGAGAAGTATAAGCTCTCTGAGGACAAGGACTGCACCTTATTTTGTCTGTATATCTTCAGAGCCCAGGACAGCACCTTCTTTATGCATAGTGAATGCTCTGTCACTATCAGTTGTATAAAACTGAATCTGCCACCCTTGAAAATATTGCATTTATGTCCCCTTGTGACCCCCTTGTTGCTCAGGGTACCAAAGTCCTCCGAAAATCACCTAGCTGGCAGAAGTGTGCAAATTACAGATCCTGTGGCAACTCCCTACTAATCTGACAAGTGTGAACATTTTAAGGTCCCAAGTTATTTTCCTCAGGTTGGCACAAATGAATGTTGGAAATTTGTCCTACAGAGTTGCCTTTTACTGGTGATGTTATGAAGCTTAGCATCTCCCAATAAACTCACACCATCCTCCTGGGTCATACCGCCTCAGCCTTGGCAAGGACTCATCCAAAACAAATATAGAAGATGTGCAAATCTGAGACTCCATTTCCTTCTGGAGGAAGTTGAGAACACCAGGCCAGGCTCGATTAGATGGAGTGGTCACATACAACCACCATTGATCCATGCACACAGCCTGAGAAGACGTGCATGTTCTACCAATATGGCACCATTCCCTCATCAGGGAGAAGCATGTTGTTTTTCTTCAATTTAATCATCTTTTAAACCATCACGTCGATTAGAGTTTTTGACTCAGTGTGGCAAATACTGGGTCAGTGATTAATAGATACTCTCTCTTGATTCTGCCTTGCCTCTTGCTATTTTTAAGAGAAATAATGTGACCAACGCTACTGAGACAAGCAGACCATTGTATGAATGATGGATACTGTTGGGGCCTGCCCAGTGAAATACGGTTTATTAGCAGCGAAAAAACCTAAAAGCAGACATTGTCTGATATCTCTCTCTGTCTATGAGTCTTTGTTTCTCTCTCCCTCTTTCTCTCTATCTCCTTCCCCCTCCTTTCCTCTCTCTTTTCCTTCCTTTCCTCTGTCTCTTTCTCCTTCTGTCTTTCTCTTTGTTTCTCTATCTCTATCTTTCTCTTTCTCTCTGTCTCTGTCTCTGTCTGTCT
>CM053770.1:23519508-23586139 GCA_028658325.1 Potorous gilbertii | reverse complement strand
ATTCAGCCATCTCTCCAGGATGCCTTCCTCTCCCACATCTCAAGACAAGATAAACTGGTCCTGTGTCTCATTCTTAGAATAACTGTGCCAAAAAGTCTTTCACCTTCGGGCCGAGCAGTATCAGACTCTGGTTCTCAGTTGGAAAATTTAGAACACCTTCTCAAGCTCACCAGGCTTAGGCCAAGTATTAGATTTATTCATCATATGATAAAGTTTTTATAAAGCAGACAGACATAAGGACACTGTAGTGGAAAGGGTTTGGCCTTTAGTGTCATGGGACCTGGGTTCCAGTTCTGCCTTTTCTAAGTATTACCTCTGTGTCCTTGAAAAGGAGTCCTGTGGGCTCCAAGTTCAGTGCCAGAAAAATGAGAGGGTTGGATTGGATGACTTCCATAGGTTGACACATTAAGGTTCTGTGATTGTGACAGAATCTGTAAGGATTCTTAAGGAATTACTAGGGTCTCAGATGCGCAGCTAGGTGACGCCACAGAGGACCAGGCCTGAAGACAAGAGGACTCATCTTCTAGAGTTCAAATCCAGCCTCAGACACTTACTGGCTGTATAACCCTGGGCAAGTGCCTTAACCATTTTTGCTTCAGTTTCCTCATGTGTGAAATGAGCTAGAGAAGGAAATGGAAAGTCACTCCAGTAACTTTGCCAAGAAAACCCCAAATGGGGTCACGAAGAGTCAGACACAATTGAAAAATGACTCAACTCAATTGACTGATTATGACAATGAACTTGTAAGTGACAGAAGTGGGATTTGAATCTTGACATTCAAGTTCAGAATCCTGTAGTACTACTACCACCACCACTACTACTATTACTACTACTACTACCACCCACACCACCCTATCCTTGCTCCTCCTCCCCCTCCTACTACTGTTACCATCACTGCTACTACCACTATCACTACTACTGCTACTACTACTACTGCTGCTGAAGCTCTTACTACTACTACTACCATTACAACTCATTGTCATCCTCAACATCATTTCTAGTATCTTATATGACATCTACGATGTGTCAGGGGCTTTTCAAATGTACTCATTTTATCTTTATAACAACCCTGGGAGATAGGTGCTATTAATATTCCTATTTATAGATCAGGAAACAGACAGAGGTTGAATGACACAGCTAGTAAATACTCCAGTCTGGATTTGAGCTCTGTTCTCCAGGACTTCTGACTCAGTGCTCTGTCCACTACCCCAGCTAGCTACCTGTGGCCATTGGAGTTTCAAACCTACTTTTTAGCTCACATTCTAACCCCCTTGTCCAATCATTCTATAGTTTTTTCAACCCAAATCTCAGCTGTTGTCTTGTCACTTTTATGTTTATTTATCAGATATTTGTTGCGCACCTACTATGTGCAAAGCCCTGGAGGTGACCATCTAATTAGGGAAAACAAAACTGCAGGACACAAAGGTTATGTCTTTCACCTGCTGAGAAGCAGATAAGAAACCTCTGAGCCAAACAATGACATTTAAAAGAGAACCTCATCCCCATGCCAAATCCCCATGCTGCTGAGGCACAAGACTCCGGATTCCTAGGCAAGGGCACTTTGCAGATGGTTTACCGAATCTCCATTTCAGAAGGCACTTTGGGGAACAGATGGCACCAGGAATTCCCATGGTAAACACGGCTTTCTCATGCATGCAGACATGTATCAGAATTTTCCCCCTTCTCTCTGATGAAGGAAAGGGAAGATTTGATGCATCTGGGTTATAAGTCATTATAACCTCCTGCAGTCAGTGAATCCTGGCCTCCTGCAAGACAGTGAATGCCAAGGAGAGGCACACCTTTGTCCCCGATTTTGACCTCTGGGCTCGTACCCTACTCCTCCCAGGGCAGCAGTCGCTAACACCTGCATGCCTCTGTCTTTCAAAGACTCCTGCCTGTGGTCAGCATGACCCACCAGGGTTAGAAGGTTAAGAGGTAAATCAACATTAATCTCAATATTCCCTGTACTTGCCACAAAATTGGACATAGATAATTTTTTCTACTTATTTTCCTCAGTCTTTTAAGAAAATTTAAAAGAGTATTATGTTTTTGTCTTAACCTCCCAGTACCTCCATAAAAACTCTGACAAAAAGTTGTCAACAAGTTGATCTGCATCCCCAGAGACAGTTCCCACACTGGGAGACCCCAAGTATGTGCTGAAATCATAGGTCCAGACCAAAGAAAAACTAAAAAAGAAGTTACATCTCATATTTATTTTCATTTTAATATCCAAAAGTTCTTTTAGAAATCAACACATCATTTAAAGCTTAGGGTCATCTATTTGCATGTAAAGGATTGAAAATAACACCTCTTCTCACAAGGTTGCATTTCTGCAACTTCTTTCTAAGTCAGCCAGGAAAGGTGGCAGGAGCTTGAAAAAAAAAGTAAATAAATACACAAAAACCCAATATCAAACAAAGGAGAAGAGATCAATTAGATTAATGCAGAAGCTATTATAGGGGATGTAAAATATACTCTGTATGATGGCATATTCCCTAATTACCTAAGGCCTCTTGTAAAATTGATTTTATGTAAACACGACAATGTTCCGAAACCACCAGCCCCTTGCAGCTGAGCATAAGTTGTTGGAAATTTATTGACCTGTCGTTCACATGTGTTACTTTACTACCACTTAATGGTCTGTTTAGATAGTCTGGGTGGATATGAACTCCCAGTGAGCTACTCCAAGCACCACACGTTGACAGGGAGCTGCCATGTTGATAAAATATGGAAGCCCAACTCCAAAGCACACAGGGTCATTCCATCATTAGTTATTTTCTAATCGAAAGCTGGATTTTCTTCAACAGTTGGGAAAGGTGAGGAAGAAGGAGAGATCTCCCTTTCCTGTACAAGGCCAGTCAGCCCATGTCCAGCCAGATATCCAGTGAGGGTCAACAGGCAGGACATAAACTTCTTGAGGGCAGGGATTCTTTTGTTATTATCTTAGTAGGCCAAGTCTCTCTCACACAGTGCTTTGCACATAGTAGGTGCTGTCATCCTCACTCACTTATTTTCAATCTCTCCTTCATTCCCTTTTTGTCTACAAACATGTCAATGGCCCCTCCATTCTGGAACAAAAAAATTACTTTGTCCTTTCATTCTCTCTTACTTTCATCCTATATCTCTTCTGCCTTTTATAGTTTAATTCAAAAAGAAATATCTTTACTTTCTCTCCTCCCATTCTTTTCTTAATCCTTTATAATCAGGCTTCCAACCATAACATTCCACTGAACCTGCTGTCTCCCAACTTGCCAGTGCAATGGCATTTTTTCAGTCCTCCTCATTGACCTCTGCAGTCTTTGACATCACTGATCACTCTCTCCTCCTTAATACTCTCCTCTCTAGGATTTCAGGACAACCCCTCTTCTGGTTTTCCTCCTACATATCTGCTGTCTCTTTTTCTATCTCTTTTGCTAGATCCTCCTCCAGATCATGACCTCTTAACCATGCTTGTTCCTCAGGGTTCTACCCTGGGTCCTCGTCTCTTCTCCCTCTATACTACTTCACTAGGTGATCTCATCCCATGGATTTAATTATCATTTCTATGCTGATGACTCACAAATCTACTTTTGATAAATCTACTTTTGCTGCTTCGTTGACCTCCAGTCTTGCATCTCCAACTATCTTTCAGACATCTCAAACTGGATGTCCAGCAAACATCTTAAACTCGACATGTCTAAAACAGAAAGTGTTATCTTTCACCTTAAACGTTCTCCCCATTTACCCTCCCTCCCCTGTTACTGTAGAGAACACCACTATCCTCCTATTCTTCAGGCTCACAGCCTAGGAGTCACCCTGGACTTCCCCCTCCTCTCTCTCACTCCCTATATCCAGGTATTGCCAAGGCCTGTGGATTTCACCTCTGCATCATCCCCCAAATTCACCCTCATCTCTCCTCTGACACTTTTTCCATCCTGGTCCAGGCCCTCATCACCTCACATCTGGACTGTCTCAATAGGTATTGGTGGGTCTGCCTGCCTCGAGTCTCTCCCCACTCAATCCCTCCTTCATTCAGCAACCAAAGGGATTTTCCTAAAACACAGGCTGATTGTATCACTCTTCCTACTCAGTGAATTCCAGTAGTTTCCTTTTGCCTCCAGGATCAAATACAAAATGCTCTGTTTGTCATTCAAAACTCTTCATAAACTAGCCCTCTACAGCTTTTCCAGTCTTCTTACACCATACTCCCCAACCTATTGTCTTTGATCCAGTGACGCTGGCCTCAAAGCTGTCTATAAACAGCACCCTCCATCTCTCGACTCCAGGCTCTCCAGTTGTCCCCCAGGCCTGGAGTATGAACCCTCCTCCACCCCAAAGACTGACCTCCTTGGCTTCCTTAAAGTTCCAGTTCAAATCCCACCTCTTAAAGGAAGCCTTCCCCAACCCTTCTTAATTCTGGTGCTATCATTTGGTTACTGCCTATTTGGGGAGTTGGTTACTTGTTATCTCCCCTCTTAGAGTGTAAGTTTCTTGAGAGCTGGAACTGTCTTTTGTCTTTTTGTGTATCCCTTGTACTTAGGACAGTACCTGATTCATAGTAGGTGATTAAAAATATTTATTGGTTGATTAATAAATGCTTGTTAGATCAAATTAAGTTGAATACTGGCTTCTATGGTGAATACAAAAATGAAGTCTCTGACTTCAAAGAACTTACAGCCTAATAGTGATACAGCCAAAGTACTACAATATATCTCGAAGCACGCTTCAGTAATCAGTACAACCATGATGTCATCAATGTGGATATGCTTTATCTTGTGTGATTCTGGTCCGTTTCTTCCCATAAGTCTTCAACAGAAACTTCACCCAGATCTGGAGGTTTTCCCCAAGTCTTCACATTTTTAAGGGGCCTCCAATAGAATATAAGTTCCTTGAGGGCATTCTGTTTCTTTTCTTTCTTTTATCCCTTTTTTTTAAATACCTCTAGTACTTAGCACAGTGTCTGGCATATGATAGGTATTTAAAAATGCTTATTGATCATTTGGTTGACACATAGGTCATTCACCTTTTAACCCTCTGCTCTTGCTACTTGACCAACTCACCCCTTTTTTAATCACATATTTCTCCAAAGTTATCCTTTATATTCTATGACATAAGAACCATAAAAGCAATAGAAGATCACAAAAGTAATTGGGGATGGGATGGAAGAGAAATTGCCTGATTTTAAACATCCTGGGATAGAAATATCTACCTTTAATCTATATTGTATATCAATAATAGACAAACCACCAGTTGAACATTCACCCATATAAAACGATACTAAGAGAGTAGATGCTCCATCTCATTACCACCCTTACAAAGCTTCACACATAACCACAACTCAGGAAATCAGTTCTAACACACTGTAGCCTATTTCCAAGTGGTCTCAGTAAGTTCATTTCTATGGGATTTGATGCTGATATAGACAAAGGAAAGTGGAAGTCTCTAACAAGCACTCCAGGTTACAGTGAGCAAACCTTAGTTACCTCTAAACTAATCATGGTCAAAATAAGGCCAGTAACAAATATAAGCAAGGATTAATAGCAGTGCCTTTCTGCCAAGGCTGTAATTATGAACTCTTCCACCATGGTAGCTCTCTTCTCCCCCTGTGGCAGGAGTTCAGCTGAGGGGCTTGACTTCCATCGGAGAATTTCAGGGAAAGCTTTAAGGACAAAGTAGCTCTGAGGTTTGGTGCCTTAATTAGTGATAGAACAGTGTTACCATTAATGAAAGAAGTAATGGAGGGCATAGCTTCACAGTAAGAACAGCAGAAAGTAAGGTAGACATCTGAGGAAGGTGAGGCAGGGTTAAAATACAAGACTAAACTAAGCAGAATGAAAAACGTGTCTAAATCAAATCAAGCTAAAAACTGATCACCCTGGTCACCTTGGAGTCCCGCCTCTTCTCCTCCCATTCAAGTGTGTTGAGAATCAAGACTGGCAATGGAAAGCTGCCTCTCATAGATTCCAATAGGTTTAGAGCCTCAAGGGACCTTAGATACCATCAAGTTTAGTCACCTCATTTTAACCAAGGTACTGACATCCTTGGAGGTGAAGATGGTTTATCCAGGGTCATACATCCACCAGAGAAATGCAGTTGGAATTTAGACATAGACCAAAATCATACAAAATGAGAAGGCATGATCCATTTCAATCTGCTAACCAGAGTACCCACATCAATGAAATAATTGGTTACATATGCACAGGACTTTGACCTAGTAGGGACCTGAGAGACCATCTGGTCCCAGGATTAGAACCTAGGTCCTCTGACTCCACATCTGGCACTCTTTATACTTTCCATGCTGCCCCAGCAACTTCACAGTATCATAGATTTGGAGCTGGAAGGAACCTCTAAAGCCATTTAGCCCCCCTGCCCCCACCCTTGTTTGGAGGTGGATATTTGTTTTGTTTTTACAGATTAGGACACTGAGATTCAGGAAAATTGAGTGACTTCTCATTTCCATAAGACATATCTCTGGCCCTCTTCATATAAATCACACAAACAACTTTAATGCAACTCACTTCTGAATTTGAAATTGAGGGAAAATCAGCCAGCTGACCTCAAAGGAACTTTTTTTTACATTCTTTACTTACTTTCCACTTTCTGCAAAGTGTGTGCGCATGTTGCCCCAGTCAAATAAAACAGGGTGGGTGGTTTGTGGTAGCCTAAAGTGAAGAAGTGGGTTTACCCAGTGTAGAGATTGTACCTATAATGAGAAAGTGGGGAGAAAAGAGAGTAAACTCTCAAGCCACACACAGAGAAGGACACCTCTTTGCCTCATAGTTGGCGTGGTAGATAGAGTTCTGGCCTTCAAGTTGGGAAGACCTCAGTTCCTATCCTATCTCAGACACTCAGCACTCCTAGGTGAACCTTCACAAGTTACTTGACCTCATGGTGCCTAAGCTTCCTCATCTGTAATATAGGAATAATAACACTGCTTCACAGGGTTATTTTGGGGACCAGATGAGGTCATGTATGTAAATAGCTTTGCAAAGCTCAAAGAATAAAAAAAAACTACTATTATTGCCATTCATATTATTAACTTATGCAAGGCCACCTACCAAGTAAGAAATAGGTATTTCTCTCTATATCATTGAGCAGTTTTTGTCTCTATTACTGACTCCGACAAGTCACTTTCCCTATTTTGGCCTCAGTTTCCTCATCTGTTAGGTTCCTTCTTTTAAATCAGTGATGCTAAGGTCACAAGACTGACTTAAACCAGTGGGTCAAAAGTTAACAAAAGAATAAAGAATTTACCATATAAACATAGTCCTTCATATCATAGATTTAAAACTAGACATCTGTTCATTTAAGACCATTATTTTACAGATTCAGAGTAGGGAAATGATTTGCCCAATAGTATATAAGTAAGAGGCCAAGATAGGGTTCAAACTCAGGTCCTCTGACTCCAAGGTCAATGTTCTTGCAGATCAGGGAAGGGTGAGAAAAAAACCCATAGTATTTCTGAGCCAAGACTACCATGTTTCTCCCCAAAAGTCCATTAAAGAATCATCCAATTCTGCCACGAGGAGAAAGAAGGCAAATTCTCTCTGCCCCTATCTTCCATATAGGGTCTCAGTCTGACAAGAGTCAGAAAGAGGATCCTTAGAGTGATGGAATCAGCCAGCACTGAGTTCCAGACCCTAAGCCTAACACTCAAGTCGTCCAGATTGTTTTTCTTCCAGGTCCTTTATTCCTCCTGTGAACTCAGTCCTTAATGTAAACCAGAACTGTTAGGAGCTCCAGCTCCGTCCCTGGCACTTGATGCTCTCAGGACTCCTGCATAACTCTGGGCAGACAGCCCCAGTCCCCAACTGGGTTTTTCCTGGGCCTTTGCTTTACAGAATGCAGTTGCCTTAAAAACTTCCCTGACTCAACTAGTGCTTGTCAAAAGGAATCCTTCCTTCCCACTGAATTGTTTTTTCCCCTTCTTCCTTTCAGTGATTTATTCCACATGCCAACCTCTAGGGAAATTGTGTTTGGTGGAAGAAAGACTCAAATCAAAACAAAAACAAGACTTGAGTGGTCAGAGCCCTCCCCCCACAAAAAAAATATCAAAAACAGTTTCCTCTATTTTCAAAGATTTTGGAGTATTTGAAAAGCTGATATGTCTGAAATGCCAGGGGATAATATTTGAAATCCAGTTATTCCCCAGGTATCTATCTCCTTCTCCTCGCCGATCTTCTCTCAATCCTTTCCCTTTTCTCATCCCTTGCCTTGGATTTCTTTGTTCTTGTCTGACTGCTCCTTATGATCTATCGTGCTTCTGTATAAATATAAAAAGTTCTCTAAGAATTTTCGTTCATGTCTTTCCTTTCCTTCTCCCTCTCCATAGTTATTTTTATCCATCTCCCTTCTGCTTTATTATTTTCTTTTTCCTGTTTATTATTTTTCTTCACTCTGGTTTCCTTTTCTCAGATTGCCAAGGCTTTCTTGATCCCTTTTGACAGAAGGAAAGAAAGAAAGAATTAAAGAATTTGGGACCCAAACAGATGACAACTCATGCCCTTAGCAAAATAAATAAGTCAGTCTAACTCGGCTCCAAGGAGGTTGCTGGTTCTTGAGGTAGTGATTGAGGAAGGCTTGTAGAATAATGCTACTTCAAAGAAATGTCTGCATTTGCTCAGATGTGTGGAGAAAGTGGAAGACAGAAACACACAGCATCACAGGGACTAAATTACTCAGGTTGAGCATGACCAAAGAGTAAACAATCTTGTGTTCTTATTGTTAGCCCTGTCTCCCTTTCCAAGTGTCTAGCTCTCTACCCATTGGAGCTCCAAGGACCTAAGTGGAATGAGTGTGTGTGGGAGTGATGACTCAAGAGGCAGGGAGCTGCCCACTTCAGGTGCTGCAGCCACTGGGTACAACCCTGAGTCCTGAGTTTGAAGTGTTGCTCTGGATGCACTGAGTCTGAGATGCCTAATACATATCCGGGTGGAGATACCCAGCAGACAGTTGGTGAAATGAAACTGGAGCTTGGGAAAGAACTATACAGATGTTGGAGTGACCAGCATAGCGAGGACAGCGAAATCCATGGGGAATGAATGAGAACACCAAAATTTTCACTCCCTCCATTAACAGTGAGGGATGTGAATGACTAATAACCCCTTAACCCTCCTAGAGTTATATCTTTATTCCTGAAGCCAAAGATTCTCTAAATTGGTAAATTAGGCATCAAGAAAAAGCTAAGACCTTAGGCAGTTTGAAGGAACTGAGAGGTGAGCTGGCTGGTGCCAGTTGGTGGCACTTTTCAAAGCACTTTTAGGAACTCAGTTCAACAAACATTTATGAAGAGTTTGTTGAAATTGCTACTGAAAAGGGTATATTGTTCTACTTTCCTATGGCTCCATTCACCATTCTCATAACTTTTCCAAATTAATATGCTCTTGCCTAGTCATCACGACCATATTTGTCATCATCATCACCATCATGGCCATCATTTATACAGCACCTACTATGGGCCAGGCACTGTGCTAAGCCCTTTACACATATTATTCCATTAGGACATAAGCTCCTTGAGGACAAGGATTATCTCAATTGTTGCATTTGGATCTTCATTATTTAGCACATTCCTAGGCACATATTTCATTCATTCATTCTCATTGCCTTTACATCTCTCGTACTTACCATAGTGTCTGCCAAGCAATAAACACTTAATAGACATAGGGTTGAAACAAAATGGACACCTCAACACGGTGCATACAACTTCTTGGGCTAAGAACCCCTTCTTAAAGCCACTAGATTCATAAAAGTTTCATCCAAAGACACCCTCATGTAGAGGTTTACTCAAACTCTTCATTTTGGCTTTGAGTCCACAGGGCCTGGCACATCACTGGCATGCAAAAAAGCCTTGTTAAACTAAACTGAAATAAAGAGGCATCAAGAAAGAGGTGACCTGTGTCTAACTAACCTCAGCATCTAGACTTCTATTTTAGATTTTCCTGAGTCCATTGACAAACCATGCCACTGCGCCTCCTCCTATCCTTGGGCTGTGTGGATCAGGTTTATCAGGGGCCAGATAGCCAGGGCGTTATCTCAAAAAGACTTGCCTTCTCTGCCAGGATCTTCCTCTGAGCATCGACTTACTTTTACTTATTGTTATTTCCTGTGAACTAGAAGAGTGGGTAAGTGTCTGAGTAAACTCAGTGACCCCCCCAAGGAAAGAGATCTCCTGTCTGCCAACTGCCTGTGCCTTGGGCAGGAATTATAAACCATGCTGTCCTCCAAGGGATGAACAACAGCCCCACAACAACGATAATTTTAAAATATTGGAATTGTTGGGTAATGACAGGGTAAAGGAAAGAGGGATGGGGAAGACACAGAGTGGTTGTTTTAAAAACTTCATACTCCGTAATTGAGTAATAAGGCCCTGCTGACCAGTGTCCCCCTTCCCAGGGACTGATACTTTTTCCCACAGTAGGACTTCATTACAGTGAGAGGGTTGATTTGTGTGGTCCTGGGAGCATCAGTGAAGGTCAATCATTTCAGTTGCCTCAATACTGCCTAGAAAGGGGAACTTTAAAGATTTCACAGAGTCAAGGCTGGAAGAGATCTCAGAGGTCACAGACTCCTACAGAAATCACAGATTTAATATCAAAAGGGAACCCTCAGAAGTCATCTAGTCTAACTCCCCCCTGAGTCAACCAGTCATTCAGTCAACAAACATTTATTTAGCCCTGCTATGTGCTGGTCACTGTGCTAAGTCCTAGGGATACAAAGAAAGGCAAAAGATAGTCCCTGCTCTCCAGTCAAATCCAGAGTTAAGTGACTCATCCAGGGTCACACAAGTAGTGAATGACAAAGGTCAGATTTAGACATAGATCTTCTGTCTCCAAAGCCTTTACACTTTTCCGCGTGGCCTACACAAAGTCATCTTGATTTAGACTCATCATTGTACAGATGAGGAAACTGAGACCAAGGAGGTAGGTGACATTCTTAAGATGACTTGGGTAGTAAATGGTTCAGCTAGGATTTAAACCCAGATCTTGTAGGTCTAGACCAATTCACTCTTCTGTTATGTCACCAGAAATCCACTGAACTCCAGTGGCCAACTGTATATAGGATTCAATTCCATCCAGCAAACATTATTAGGCAGTTACTCATGAAGCACCATGTTAGATAGTAGGGTATCCAAAGATAAAAGAATGCGAGTGATGTCTGACCTCCAGCTTACATTTTGGTTATAGATACATGAGAATGAGAAAATTTGAGGAGAAAGAACCAAAACTTAGAGAGATTAGGAAAGGCTTCCTGTAGGAGGTGGTCCATGAGTTGAGCTTTGAAGGGAGCTAAGGATTCCAAGAAATAGAGATGAGGAGGGGATGCATTCTAGGAATGTGAAATTGCTTCAATGGAATACCAAGTCCCTGAGAACCATAAGCAGGTCATTTTCTCTGGAGCACATAGTGTTTGAAGTGGGATAATAGGAAATAAGTTTTGAAAAGTGGGATTTAAATGCCAACCTGAGGAGTTTGTGCTTTATCCAAAAGGCCATAGGGAGCCATTGAAGATTCTTGGTCAGAACAGTGACATGGTCACTCTTAATACAGGAGTTATTTTAAAGTTCCACATATTGGGGTGACAGGGAAAGTAGAAATACCTGTCTTAAAACTTAGAGAGAGTTCCTCCCAAATATCAAGAAGAATCAGAGATCTCAGAGCTAGGAAGAACATGGAAGCTCCTGTCTCTTTCTCACTGGTCACAGGAGAATGAGGTCCTTCCCTACTCTCATCACATCACTAGTTTTCAGACCCATGATCTTCGCTGGCATCTGGAAGAGTGAAGCAAGCATTATACTTTAGTAATGGCACCCTAAGGAGCAGAGAGGGTATTTTTGTCATTCTTGAGATGTGTATATAAATATGGATATAGATATGGATATGGATATAGGTATAGATTTGGATATGGATATACATATAGATATGGATATGGTTATAGATATAGATCCGGATATGGATTTAGATATAGATATGGATATGGATATACATATAGATATGGATGTAGATATAGGTAGATGCCTTCCTTACACTGAGATAATGAATCCTGGGAGATTGCAAGGATGTTAAAGGTAAAAATGGTGGTCAGGTCATTTGTTCTTTCATGACATTTACTGATATCCTGAGTCCCTCTGTGCTCAGACAATGAGACAAGCACCCCTGATATGATGAGTTCATATCAGGTGGCGTGTAGAGAGGGAGGTTGATAGAGGATCTGAAACAAGGAACTCTTTGTAATTTCCTTGTTGTAACTTTACATAGTTTAATGCCAAAAAGTTCTGCTGTCCACACTGCACAGGCATTTGTGATGTAGCAAGTCCTGCCTTATAAGGTGGGTTATTCTGAACTTCTCCTGGACTGTAATGTACAGGGAGAACACTTTCTTAGCCCTACCTTTCTTAGACTCAGAAATGCTTTAGCTGGCTCTGCTGCCAGATCAGAGCACTGCTTAACAAAGATAGAGATGATATGACCACACACACACACACACACACACACACACATGCACACACACATATGTGTTATGATTGAGAGGATGTTAGACTTGAAATCCAAAGACCTTGATTCAAGTCCTCACTCTGCCACTTACTACCTATGTCACCTTGGGCAAGCCAACCATACCCAAGATTGCTGGACCAGATGAGCATTAGCATTCTTTCTAATTCTACAGCTCTGTGATCCTGGACCAGTCTCAGTAGTTTGTTAATTTCTGAAATCTCCTAAGAGACATTGGATTTCAGTGCCATGTTCCCTACATGTTTTGTATTTACCTTCAATATGAACATCAGACCACCTAAAGGTGGCTTTTCAGAACCATCCCTCCAAGACCTCTCCTGAAGTCCAGTGCCAGCCCTTAGCCTAGAAACTTTTTGCCCTCATAAGAGGCTTGAGGGAAGACAGAGTGGGATTCCATCAATGTCTTTGAGTATCAGAAAGACTATCACCTGGAGGGGGAGGGATTAGATTTATTATGACAGAACCCATAAGACAGAGTAAGGTGAGATGGGTGGAAACTGGAAAGTGGTTGATTTAGTCTGAACACCAGGTAGTTCTATCCAAAAATGGAAAAGGCAGCTTAGAGAGGTGGCCAGTTCCTCTTCCCCTTATGGGAGCTCTTCAAGCAAAGGCTAGAAAACCAATAAATTAAGAAATCATCCAGTATTTATTAAGTGCCTATTATGCACCAGTCACTGATAATGATAGGCAACCTTCATACAACCTTCATACATGGTTTTATATACATCCTCTCCTCTGATCACTATATAAAGTTCTGGGGACACAGACACAAAAATGAATCCTCAAGGTACTTCATCTTGTCTGGTGATGTCGAAGAAGGGAATCTCGTTCCAGTACATACGGGTTGGACTAAATGCCACTAAAATCCCTCGCAGCTCTGGGATTTGGGGAGGAGGGCTCCAGAAAACACATTCCCTACATGTCCCCATGCTCTTCTTGCCCAGGGCACACAGAGCTCCTCATCCCCGGCTTCCACTCGGAGATATTATGTGCTGGAAGTTCAGTTTCCCCAGAATAAAATGATTCGCATTTACCTACCTAGCAGCTGTCAAAGCCTGCAATTTTTTCTGTAGGCGTAAGCAATTTTTTTTTCTTAAACGTGGTTTCATCTCTAGTTTGTTATCTGCCAGCAACAGTGAACAGAGGTTCTACAGTCCCCATCCTTTCTCCTACGAGTAACAATTAAAGCAAAAATCTGCCGAGAGTACAAATGCATCTTTCAAGGAGTGTCACTCTTGTGTCGTGTGCTGAACAGGCTTAATAGGTTTGCCTGGAGACCTTTGGAGGCAGAAATGGGTCTGTAATTTTCAATGGGAACTCAACAGGAGAAAGGAGTTGCTTAACCACTTAAGGGCCAGAGTAACAAGGATCCTCCCTGGTCCAGCTCAGACAAGGGGGCACTGGCTTTGGGAAGGAGGAAAAAATGGGAGGCAAGCTTTTTAAGTGAGGGATGAGGGCAAAAGAAAGATATAGAAGAGAAAGTGCTTGGGAGAGCAAAATCAATTTGAATACTGTGTCCACTTCATTCCTAAGGGTGGGTGGAAAATCTACTGGTTGAAAATTATCAGTGATCAAGAATACTGAGGAGAAAAAGAAAGAGAAGGGAGGGAGGAAAGGAAGGAGAGGAAGGAGAGGAAGGAAGAAGGGAAGGAAGGAGGGAGGTAGGGAGGAAGGAAGGAAGGAAGAGAGGAAGGAAGGGAGGGAGGAAGGAAGGAAGAAAGGGAGGGATGGAGGGAGGGAAGAAGGAAGGGAGGGAGGGAGGGAAGAAGGGAGGAAAGGGAAGAAGGAAAGGAGAGGGGAAGGGGGAAGGAAAGAAGGGGAGAAAGGAAAGAGGGAGGAAGGAGAAAAATGAAAGAAGATGATTTGTCTCTAAGTGCCCTTTTTCACGTCTTGGCATCTGGTTTGTCTACCACTCCACTGTTGGCAGTCTGTTAGGGTGAACAATACTTCATTATGGCCCCAGAAAGATAACTCTTGCCCCTCCTCCTAGGCTGCTGCCACCATCACAAGGAAGCTTTTTCCCATGGAGCATGGAAGATCCTCAGCAGGCTGGCCTATGAACTGGGAGGGGGCATTTTTCGAGGTCCTTTTCTCTTCCATCTCACTCAGACTTTCTGCCATCCACTTAATGAGGTCCTACTTCGGTTAATGCCTTTGTTAGGTAGCAAATGATGTTTCCAGCCTTCTCACAAAGACACTTTTGTGTTCTCTGTCAAAATATTCTCTTACCAGAAATGATGGAAATGCCCAGAAGCATCCCTGCCCTCCCCTTTGGGGTTTGAAGAAGAGGGTGTTAAATGTTTAACCTGGATTGATGAGCTTTCCTAAAACTATTCGATGAAATGAAAACTTTCTTAGGAGAATAAATCACACTGTGACTGTTCTCTCAAATGGACAAGTTGGGTTCTCTCTCTCTGTCTCTCTCTCTCTCTCTGTCTCTCTCTCTCTCTCTCTCTCTCTCTCTCTCTCTCTCTCTCTCTCTCTCTCTCTCTCTCTCTCTCTCTCTCTCTCTCTCTCTCTCTCTCTCTCTCTCTCTCTCTCTCATTTTGTATTTGGTTAATGATTCCAGCCCTGAGATCACAATGTAAAGGATATGGGGCAATAACTTTAACCTCTAAATTTTAACCACATGTTGATTTTGACACTGAAATATTGCAATTAGCTGGGACTGTTTTCCAATGTTTTAATTTTTGCTGATGCTCCAAAATGTTGCAGAAAAGCTGATCCCTAATTATTACATACGGCAATGCATACATTTCTTCCTAATTAAAAAGCCTCTAAATTCAGAATAATCAATTTGTGAAGGCATATGGTTTTGAAAAATTATGCATTTAATTTCTCAAGATTTATTAGTAATTTGAACTGTAGCTAGTTAATTATGGTTATAAAACTGATGTGGTAATACTGGAGATTGATGTAATGATAGGACTGCAAATTTATTTTGATACGTCTCCCTTAATATCAGAACATTACAATACACTTACATTTCCAGCCACTTCTTAATTACGCTCAGAAGCATTAGTTTAATGAAAGATAAAAGGATTTGATAAGTGTACATTGGAATTTATTTGAAAAACTATTTTGAACATGAAACAAACATATTATTTTTTTGCCCCTAGCAAAATTAAATTTGTAGTTAGCTATAAATGAGTAGATAGCAGCTATGCCTTAAAATTAAATAGTCCTTGAGACAGAGATTTCCATTAACTGTTGTGACACATCACAGAGATGTTTGCATGAGAAAGTAGTTAAACTGTACAAGGGAAGCCTGCTGGTGAGAATGAATAGACTTGAATGTAAACAATGATTGCATTGTAAATATTCACAATTGGGGGGGGAGGGAGCATTTTTTCCTATTTCCTTTGTCATGTGAATTTCTAGGCAAAGAAAAAATCTAACAAAAATAGCTCTTTTGAATATGAAACGAAACCAAAGCTTTGAATTTTTATGTTGTTATTTTAGTTTTAAGAGAGAAAGTGGGGGCTTAATTGATTGTTTGGAAACTCTCTACTGATCTGTTTCACTTGAAATAAACATATACTTTCCTAATAAGCTAATGCACAGAACCTTATCACTGGCTCCAAGAAAGGGAGGAAAGGGAAAAGGAAGAAATATGTTTTTTTCCAGAATGTGTCAAGAGATATGGGTTTAAATGGACTTAATCTGGATTGAGGAATGGGAAGGTCACTATTAGGATGGATTTGTAGTTCTGGAGGGTTGTTCAACATCAGAATGGATGACAGAGGCCGGATGGTTGTTTAAGCTTTCTCACTGGATGGTTAGGTATCTTGCATCATGTAGGGACAACAAAAGAATTGACCAGATGACCTTTCAACGTCCTTTGCAGCTACATGAAAATGAGA
The DNA here is from genome assembly GCA_028658325.1 of Potorous gilbertii. Taxonomy (NCBI): domain Eukaryota; kingdom Metazoa; phylum Chordata; class Mammalia; order Diprotodontia; family Potoroidae; genus Potorous; species Potorous gilbertii. The sequence continues at coordinate 23,569,788 of CM053770.1, read as the reverse complement.
ATGCATACATTCTGGCCAGGATTTGTAATCAAAGTACCTTCAGTTTTCACTGTACTCAGCCTGTTCCATCCAAAGATGCTAGTTTGTAAATATACTGTAAGTTCAATCAGAATTTGCAAAAGAATTTGTAGTAATTAATCTATGCCAAGCACAGCGTTTGATACTGGGGATACAAAGACAGAATCAAAACGGTCCTTGGTCTCCTAAAGCTTACAAGCTACTGGGGAGGGTGATTGTCATGAGTATCTAGAAAGAAAGAAATGCAAAGTCATTTCTGGAGGGAAGCAGAGAGAAAGTTCTAACTGAGAAAGAGAAGAGAAAGAAAAGTTTCCTGTAGGAGGTAAAAATCCAAACTGCAGGCTTTAAAAAAGAAAGCCAGAGATTCAAAGAGGTACAAGGGAAGAGGGAATTTTATCTCATTTTTCTCCCCCTTATCTATTAGGGATCCACCACATTATATTTCTCTGCCTTTGGGAGGATGGTGGTAAGGAGAAGGGGATGTGAGAGGAAAGGCAGAGGCAGAGGAAAGTACTTTGCACTGTCAGCAAAGGAGCAAAGGAGTTCACACGTCCCTGGAATTAGCATGAGGGGATTTGCTGACTTGCTCATCTTATCAGAGGTATATCCCTTGGATAAAAGTCTGTAGGAATCAATCAATCAATCAGTAAGTACTTATTAAGGTCTGTGTGCTGGGTGCTAAGGATAAAAACACAGTAAATGGAAACAAGCCCTACTCTGAGGACTAACTTTATCTGAAGAGGGGAAATGAGAACAAATATTATAATAAAAAAATAATAAATCCTGTGCTTCCATAGATTATATTCAGTAAATGTTTATTGTTTGTTCACTGGATCCCATGAATGTTGTATTAATTCCTTCAGGCCATCAGGTTATCAATTATTACTCTAAGAACTTGGGGTTTTAGCATCCGAAGGCATGCTGGAACATATTTACGAGATAAATTACCCAAAGTAAGCTAGACCAGTTGAATATTTATCAAGTGGGTTCTGCTAAAAAAAAAAATTAAAGGAAAAAAAAAAGATGAAATCAACTGGATACCACTAAGGGCAGGAGACTCGTGCTGGCCAGAAAGGAAATGCTCATTGCTAAGATAGGTCTGGACTTACGGAAACTGGACCTCATGGACCTTTGCTGAGTATTTATTTGATCTTCACAAGATGAAGGTAAATACTATCATTATCCCCACTTTACAGATAAGGAAACTGAGGCAGAGAGATAAAATGACTTGACCAGAGTCATTCAACTACTGTCTGAGGCTGGATTTGAACTTAGGTCTTCCTGATTCCAGTTCAGTACCCTATCTACTGTGCTGTCTTGCCACACACTCGCTGCCCCCCAGTTTCTCCAGGCTGTCTGTTGCACTTTGAAACCTCTCTGTCAAGAATCAAGCCTGAATGTGCCCTTACTGTACCTTTTATCTACTGCTTTGGGGCCATTCAGAACCAGTCTGATCTGTCCCAGAAGTCTTCCCTTCTCCAGTCCCACAGCCTCTGCCCTTTGACTGATGCTCATAAAGCATGTTCATAAGACCCTTCACTCTTCTGATGACCTTCCTCAGGAGAATTCTCAGCTTATTCAAGTCTTTCCTAAACTGTTGTGCCCATGATACTCCAGATAGGACCAAGGAAGGAATAGTAAGGGTGTGCTTATCCCCTCCCTCATCCTAGAGGCTCTGCCAGTCCCTGTACCCCAGTGGGCCAAAGGATGCATTCACTCATTCAGAGTTTTCAGTCAACTTTTTCAGAAAGGTCCCAGCATGCCTCTCCCATGTTACACTGTGAAGTGAATTGTTTTCATCCAAGTAGAAGTAGAAGTCATCCCCGCATCATTTTCACATATTTGTCTCATTGCATCCACCCGTCGAGATCTTTTGGATCCTGAGTTGGCCATCCAGTGTTCCAGCTCTCCCTCCTAGCTGGGATCATCCACCTCACTCATTAGCTCACCATCTCTCCGTGCATTTTAGGGCCCCTTGTGCTCAAGGTGAACATGCCAGGTTGTGTTGGTTCATTTTTCTAATCAGCTGGAGTTGTTTAGAGAATTCAGGTGGTTTTCTTTTAGTTCTCTGTGCAGCCCGAGGAAAACTAGCCATTTTATACTAAACCAACTTGTCTGAAATCTCAGGGCCTCCAGTTAAATATTTCGATGTTTTGTAACCTACATAGGAAATTTCCCTGACTGCTTAAGGTAACGAATATGCTATTGTGAAAATAATTCCAGAGGAAGAGAGACCAAACTCTGCCTCCTCTCTCCAGACAGCTGGATAGGGCCTGGGCCTAAAATTAGGAAGACTTAAGTTCAAATCCTGCCTCAGACATTTACCCTCTATGTAACCTTGGGCAAGCTGCTTCACTTCTGTTGCCTCCCTTTTCTCATCCATAAAGGGAATGATAATAGCCCCTACCCTCCCAGGGTGTCTGATGAAAGAGCTGGTATCTGTAGGTGGCTGAGCATAGTGTCTGGAGCATGGTAAGTGCTTTATAAATGTGAGCTAGTGTTATCATGATTAACTCTCTGATTCTGGGCTAGACTTTTCATTGTTCTAGTGACTTCTTTCCTCCTCGGTAAATCAGTAGGATTGTCCTCTAAAGTTCCTCCAGGATCCGGCATTGATTCTGTCATTTAAGTGGTATAGAAACATTATTTTGGTTAGAAAGAATTTCATGATTTATTCAAGTCTGTCAGTGAATAAACCTTTATTAGGCACCTACTGTGTGCTAATTAAGTGCTGGGGATACAAAGAAATGAAAAAAAATCAGTCCCTGTCCTCCCCATGAAGATCTGATTTTTCTTGACAATTACCCCAAAGTGTATCTTTTGAGTTTCCTGAAAGATTTCCCTTTCTTCTAAATTACCTCCAGTGATAGTTACAAGATGCGTCACTGGAGTGCATTTTACACATGCAGAGACTCAGGACCTAAGAAGGGACTTGACTTGACCCAAGGAGGAAGTCTTCCGCTCCCAAACTCAGGGCTTTTTGAATAACACCACCGCTATTTCATGAAAACATGTTTGTTTAATAAATGATGTTTATTTAGTCTTTTACAGTTTATATAGCCTTTTTCATAGGTTAGCTCACTTCCCAGCCTCAGAGAATTGCAGGACTTTACCAGTCACCAGCTCCATCCTGTACAGGAAAGTAACTACATCTAGAACATGGTTGTCCACCTTCTGCTTGAAGACCTCTAAGGACAAGAGGCTTATTACCTTCATCTCATTCCATTTGAGGACACAACTCCCACCCACCGCCCCAGTTCAGCTTTCTGGGGTCAAACAGGACAAGTCAGTCGGTCAACATGCATTGATTAAGCACTTACTATATGCCAGGCACTGTGCTGAGTCCTGGGGTACAAAGAGAGGCAAAAACATCTTTACCCTCAAACAAATCTAATCCCTTCCCATATGACCCTTCAGCTATTTGAAGATGGCCATCATGTTGCCCCTGAGTCTTTCCTAGTTCCAACTTGAGTCTCATGATACCCCTGGGAGATCAAAACTTAAAGCCAGTGTTCCCATTTTATAGATGAGGATCCCAATCCTAGAAAAGTTCAGAGGCAGGATCTGAACCCAGGTTTCCATCCCATCTATCCACCTTGACACTTGCCCTCACCATGACCCAGCTTCTACTAAATCTGAAAGCTTGGTGTTTCTGATGCAGCTGAGACTGAGGCAACTCCCTTCTCTGTCCTCATTAAATTTCTTACTCAATATTCTACAACTCGGATGCTCTAAATAATTGAGCTGGGCACCTGAACTTTCAATAATCCTTTGAGGTTGCTCCATCACCATTAAACGCATAGCCACATAAATACCCTATGTGCTCTGACATATCTCCCATTAGTATCAATAAGAGTTACACTCCTGCACCAAGGGGAGAGAGAGGCCACAATAAGGCTTTTAAAAAGCTATTTAATATATCGGCTTTCACGAAGATAGACGGTATCACTAAGACGAAACAAGAAAAGATGTGCCCAACTTTACAAAGTATTAGCACTGTTAATCACATTGTGAAATATTGCTGGTATATATCTTGAAAAACACACAGTGGTCATATTTCCAGTGGGAGAAATGACAGTTTTAATGTTGAGATTCACAGACGATTCTAAGATAACTTTCCCCAAACTGGGATAAGTTTGAAGCTGCCTTATGAGAGAGGAGGGAAATGGAACATCACCGATTCCATTATGTTCCCAAAGAAAGTCCTCCGGGAGTCTTACAAAAGGGACCCCGGGAATTGACATAGATTTGCTTTAAAAAAATTTTTAAAAGGCAATTCCAAAAAAATTCAACTTGTTTGGCTTGATGGGGGAAGTAGATAAAGGATAAAGACAGGAGAAAGAGTTGGGCAGCAAAGGACCCTGGGAATTGACATAGATTTGCTTTAAAAAAAAATTTTTTTAAGGCAAATCCAAAAAAATTCAACTTGTTTGGCTTGATGGGGGAAGTAGATAAAGGATAAAGACAGGAGAAAGAGTTGGGCAGCAAGGTGCCACAGTGGATAGGAAACTCAGGAAAACTGAGTTCAAATCCAGCCTCAGATTAGCTGTATGACCCTAAACAAGTCACTTCACCCTCTTTGCCTCAGTTTCCTCATCTGTTAAGTGAGCCGGAGAAGGAAATGGCAAACTATTCCAGTATCTGCACCAAGAAGACCCCAAATGGGGTCATGAAGAGTCAGACATGGCTGAATGACAACAGAAGAGGAAGAATGATAAGGGAGAGGATAAACTTGACTTTATAGGGCTTTTCCATCCCTGCTTTCTAAAACTAGGTGCAATGACCAAAGATGATGCTTATTTCAAGTTGGCAGTTGAACCAAGACTTGCAAAAAGTTAAGGATTCTAAAAGGCAAAGATGAAGAAAGAGAGCATTCTGGGTCAAGAACAAGTTGATCGATTTGTATGGACTTCATCCCTTCTGCATTCCTACCCATATGACCTTGGGCAAGTAGTTCAGCCTCTCTGGGCCTCAGTTTCCCTATCTGTAAAATAAAGGGGTTGGACTCAGGGATTTTTAAAGATGTTCTAGATCCCATCATCCTCTGGTATGGTAGTCCAGTGAGAAAACTTCCAAGTAGGATTTATTGATATTTCATTCAAACTTTTTCTATTATTTCAAACAAAGATTCGTTAATCAAAGGTTAAACTGAGAAGGTCCCAGATCATATTCTTGTCATGTTCTAGGGAAGCTTTACTTTTTAGTTCTTCTTAGCATAAGGACCTTAAAATGTCCTAGAGTTTAAAATGGAGGTAAAGGCACAAGGAATAAAGCATTGTTTCAATCTGTCAATAACTATTCATTGAGCCAAGTTTTACTATGTGTCCTGCACAGTGGTAGCCATATAAGAAGAAGAATAAGGCTGGGTATCACATGAAACATTTAAAATATGATAAAACTGTCTGGAATGGGGGTAGGGGTAGGCATTGGGTTTGGAGAAGCTTGGATGCTTCTTAGGTATGTGACACCTTAGCTGAGTCAATGACCATATCTGTCAAAACAGCTGAATGGATTGGATTATCTTGAAATTGGCTTCTGCTCTACATCCATTCCGTCACTAATAAGCCTTGGTTGTGATGATAAGTGCTTTAGGAGATCAGATAAGGGAGAAATAAAGGTGGGGGAGGAAAGGCTTTCTGGAGGATGAGAACAGAGACTTGAAGGATGGGTAGAGGGATGAGGATGAAGTGCCACAGTTTGATATAACTCCCAGCAGTTTGTTCTCTCTGGCTCAGTACTGCCTAGAATGTTGTCTTTGCAAGACCTAGTCAATCAAGATGAAACACCCAGCTCAGAAATCCCAGAGTCAGTATGGACTTTGGAAGCCATTAAGCCCAACTGGTACCTGAAGCAGAATCCCTTCTATATAATAGGTTTACAGTCAGAAGGAAGCCATTTGAGTCAATCCCCTTCTTTTTAGTTTAGGAAAATGACACAAAGAAGAGTTAAGTGGTTTGCTTGAGGTCACTCTGATGATGCGATACTTGAACTCAGGGCCTCTGAAACCGAATCCAAGGCACTTTCCACTGGACTATGTTCTTTATTTGACAAAAGGTCAAAAAGTCTCCACTAAAAGCCCTCCAGAAAAGGGAAACCTACCCTCCTGAGATGACACATTCCATTTTCAATAACTCTCTTTGCTAGGTAGCCTCTCTCCATAGGGTCAAGCATAAGTTGGCTTCCCAGAAACTTCCTCTCCTTGCTCCCTTTCCCCTCCCTCTGGGACCAAGCAAAACAAGGAAACACTCTTGGTTTATACCTGATTTGGACGTAAAACCTTGAGAAACCAGCCTGATTCTCATGACTCTGGAGAGGGACCAGAGAACTCAGGTACAATTTGACCTTTTAACCAGTGTAAACCTGAGCGGAGGATCAAGCTGGTACATAGTACACTCAGCTCAACTTGGGAGCCAGGAGAAAAGAAGAATTTTAAGCTTTGATTTCTTTTAAATTGTATTTTACACCAAACAAATATTTGACTTGCTGGCACTAGTCAGAGGGTGGGGAGAGAAGACTGGGTACATCAAAGACGACTTCATTCTTCTACATTTTTTCAGGTTTTATGGTTGATTGGGGCTCCTGTTGGGGAAAACCACTGTTTTCTTTGGCTGTGGAGTTCTCATGTCCTGCACTGTTATTTTCTGTTGCTTGCTTGTTATTTTCTTCCATGACTTAAATATAACAATCAATGTTTTTGAAGGTCCTCCCAAGGCTTAGGATATATAAATGTCTTTTTTTCTTATTTCAAAAGAACCAGGTGTGTTTTTGAGGGCTAATCATTGTTGAGCAAATCCTTCCAAATAATTTTTATAGAATATCTTGAGAGTTATTTTTTTTCCTGGAAGAGATCCATCTGGAGATTTTTGAAGGCTCCTGATAAGACAAGGAGGAGGCCAGTTGTGGCCTGTGCAAATAGTGCTCAGGAATCACTAAGCTCCAACCAGCTGGTGCTCATGGGAGGGAATGAATGGAGTGGTATTTGTCAACATGTCACTGGCCTGTCAGTTTGTTTTACTCTTTCTTAGATCTCTTGTTCTTTCTTCTTTTCCAGCCAGTACCTTCAGGATGATGACTCAAGCTGGCAAAGCCCCCTCTGAAAGGGGCTGGCTACATTTGCCATCACATTCCACTGGGCTTAGGTTAGGTTAGCCCACCTGCGGTTGTTGCAGCAAGAGGAACTCGTTCTCTAAGAAACCCAACTTACAAATATTGATACTGCTTTAGCTCCCAGAGTGGATGTTGGGGAATAATTGGATCACTTTGTATTTACTTATTTACCTATATATGTATTGTTTCCCCCCAAATGAAATATAAGCTCCTTGAAGGTAGGGGCCTTTTTTATTTCACTTAGCATCCTGCCAATGACATGGTAATTATTTAACAAGTTGGGCTGAATTTCAATCCATTAGTTAATCAAAAAGTATTTTTAAAGCACCTACTGTGTGCCAACCACTGGGAGGTACTAGGACACAAAGACAAAAATGAAGCAGCCCCTGCCCTCAAGAAGTTTGCATTGCACTGGGAGTAAACCAGTAAAAATACAAACTATCCAACACATATTTCAAGAAAGCTAATGATTCTCCATATCTTATTAGCATTTATTTCCTCTTATTTTATGGGGGAGGGAGAAATGATTCATAGTTGTGAACCTCTGAAAAGACCCAAAGTCAAAGGTCCTCTACCTACATATAAGACTGGTTTACATTTGCTAAGGATCTGGCTAGGTCAACATTCATAGACCTAGGTGATGAGTGTTCTTCAGTCCTTATCTCAATGGCTAATAGAGATTGACCCTCATTTCTCCTGAAGGTAGTGATCCCTCTCTCCTGAGATATAGAAAGAAGGAAATCCTTCAGTCTTGTAACTCACACTTTTTACAAGTTTCACGGTCAAACTGAGGCATTTTTGGTGGGGGAGGCTTCTTTGCCACTTTTCCTATCATGGCAAACATGGCCAAGACTAGAGCAAGGGAGCTGGGACTGTCTCAGGAGGAGATTAGCCCTCAGGTCTTTGTCCTTCTCCTTCTGTAGTTTCTTTTTTCAGGTTTAGGAAGGTGGATTCATTCCCTCACTTTTATCTATCACAGCTATGAAAATGAATTCACAAATCTATCAGCATCCATATTCTTTGCCCCTTATGTCTACAGGAGAAGGTCTAAACTCTTCAGCGTCCTGACCTGTCTTTTCCTCCTTATCTCCCTCTGTAGTGATTAAACTAGGCTATTTACTCCACACCCCAAATTATTTGCAATTTTCTACCTTTGGACCTTTGTAACTAGGTAGCAGCTAGGGAGTACCATAGTGCACAGAGGGTCAAGCCTGTAGTCAGGAAGACTCAACTTCCTGAGTTCAAATCCCACTTCAGGCACTTACTAGCTGAGTGACCCTTAAATGTATGGCATTAAATATGTGTGTATGTGTATGTATGTATGAGTATATATGTATATATGTATATATATACATATATACTCATACATACATACACATATACATATACACACACTTATGCATTAGATTTACATATGTATACATAAATTAACATATTTATATAAAACTCACTTGTACATATATACATGTATATATACAACAGCTAGATTATAAATTCCAATGTCTATATGTATGTATGTATACATGTGAGAGCCCTACTTTCTCCAGCTAGGTTATAAGCTCCATGAGGGTATGGATTGTGTGTCACACTGTCTCTGAAGGTACCTGGCATAGTGTCCTGCATGTAGTGGGCACTCAATAAATGTGGATTTATTAGTTATTTGGTTGTTAAATGGTCATAGAGAAAATGTCCTAGGGCGCATATGCTCAAGGGATACATGACAAAGAGGAATTTTAATTTTTTTGCGTTATTTTTTATTGACTCCTTAGTGAGAAAAGATTTTCTTTAGGCTACTTGAAGACAGCAAGGGAAAGATGAATCGTGATTATATCTGAGAGGGTGTTTTCTTGTTATTGTGCTAAAAACAACAGTTACAACAGCAACATTTCAGTGAGTTTACAGAGAGTAAGTTCCACCACAGTCATTTTATCCTTCTCTTGATGGAGTAACTAGACTGGTCAGAGCAGGGAATACTAGCTATGGGGTACTTCTCTATCTGGACTTCAGTGAGACATTTGACAAAGCTTTTCAGGTTACCCTTGTAAACAACATAGAGATATATGTCTCCTGGACAGTAAATTAGGTGGATTCATAGCAAAAGAATTACAGGAAAAAGAGAACTGCATCTAGCCAGAGGACCTGAGTTCAAATCCTGCTTCCTTCACTTGCCTTAGTGACCTCATACATTCACTAGCTTGAGTTTCCCATAAAATGAGAAATTCATTCCTGAAACTTAGGTGGGTCAGTACAAAGAGCGGGTGGCAGTAAGACCTGAGTTCAGATACAACTTCAGACACTTACTAGCTGTGCGACCCTGAGAAAGTCACTTCACTCAACTGTAAAGTGGGGATTATCATAGTACCTACCTCCCAAGTTGTTGGGAAAATTTAATGAGATCATATTTTTAAAGTACTTAGCATAGTTCCTGGCACATGGTAGACATTTAATAAACGTTTGTTTCCTTCTTTTCAACTCTAGACCAATAGTCCATTGTATTCGCCAGGGATGGGTGATCAAAAAACAATATCCAATAAGAATAACTGACATTGATTTGTTGTTGCTGAATCATTTCAGGCGTGTTTAACTCTCCATGACCCCACTTGGGGTTTTCTTAGCAAGGGTACTAGAGTAGTTTGCCATTTTCTTTTTCCAGCTCATTTTATAGATGGGGACATTGAGACAAACAGGGTTAAGTGACTTGTCCAGGGTCACACAGCTAGGAAGTGTCTGAGGTCGTATTTGAACTCAGGTCCTCCTAAGTCCACGTCCAGTGCTCTATGCGCGATGATGCCAACTAGCTGCCCATCAACATTCATAGACCCCTTGAGACAGGTCATCTCACTTCATCTTCACGTAATCACCTGAGGTGGCAAATGAAGGTATTTTAACCTCACTGAACCTTGCTTTCCTCCTCTGCAAAATGGAGATCCTAATAAGACAGGTTCATATGTGGTCATAGATATGACTGTCCTAGATAATAACTGTAAAGCACTTAGCATGGTGCCTGGCACCCCTGGTTATATAAATGTTAGCTATCACCATTATTATAGGTATGTAAGACACTTCATAAATTGTTAAATGCTGCACAAATGGCAGTTACTTTTATTTTCCCCATTTTATAGATGAGAAAACTGAGGGTAAAAGAAGTAAATTGACTTTGCCATGGTCACACAGCCAGGCAGCATTCGAACCCAGGCCTTCATGACTATGAGTTCAGCAGCTGTCTGCTAATCTACCACTCCACAAAGCTTCCTCAAGAGATGGGAGGATCAATGTCCACTCAAAGGGGAGATCCATGATGCATACCAGGACTCTGTCCCTGGCCCAATTCTGAATTATTGCTTCAGTGACTTTAATGATGCCTTTGTCCAAATGGCACCCAGATACCTTATCATGGCTTGGTCTCTGGGCATGTTCCTCAGAGTTTGAAGGTTATACCTCGTGGAAGGGCTGCTCTATTATTCTTGTCCTTGTATCACCGATATAAAGCAGGGTGCTGCGCATGTAGGGGCATTTGAAAAAAATGCCAGTTGAACATCCAAGTCTGTTCCCAATTGGGACATTTAATTACAACTAATAGCGATCCCGTTAAATTGTCCCTAACTGTTCCTATTTGTCTAACTTCAAGACAGAAGCTGCCCTTGGATCATGGATTTGGAAGGAACATTAGAGTTCATATGTCTCATTTTACAGATGAGGAAACTGAGGTACAACATTCCTCAAAGACTGGACTCCCAGTCCAGGGCTCTTTCCCTGAACACTGTGCTGCCTTGTGATTAATCCTGTTTGGCAGCTTGGTGGTGGTCAGACCCCAGGGCTTTGGTCCTCCTGCCATCCACTCCCTAAACCACGTCCTTCTGCCTCGTCCCTTGGTACCAGAGGAAAAGTGTGAACCTAATGAGTATCTTCCCCTGACATAACAAAAATTATTCCTCATCTTTGTTTTGCTTGGGTTTTTTTTCCCCCAGGGAGGAAAAATCTTCCCTTCCTCCAGTCCTGAAGCATCTGCTCAGTTGGGCTGTCTGAGCCTCTTTCGGTTCCTCTGATATCGCACCATATGCTGCTCTCTGCTTGGGTTGCACATTTCTCCGATTGACAGTCCCCTCGCATGTTGTGCAGACCTGGAGCACATTTACCATCTAGTCTACTTTATTCATCACTTACATTAACTCTGTAGTGCCACGGACTTTAAATCCCTCCTTTCAGCCATTAGCACAGTCAGCTTTGCATTGAGGAGTTTTAAGTATCAATGGATGGGCACTCATTCCTTCTAACTGAGCTCATTAAGCCCTTTATGATTTCTAATCTCCTCTGAGGCCAAGAGAGCTTTGAAAGCACAAGAGATCTGTTGTCTCCTCTGCAGCACCAAGGACAGAATTTCTTAGCTGTCCCTTGGGTCAGTCTTGATTGTGACCCTAGGTTCTGCCAAGGGAGAATCCTTGTAAATATTTGAAGGTGTCTTTGTCTCCATAATGGCACATCCCATGTTATGAGATGGGAGAGACCTCACACTTTCTTAGTAATAAAGTGGGTAGGAGTGACTGGAACACCTCAAACCTGCTATTCATGAGGAGGACTCTTGATTGGAAAAGAGGGAGCCAGGGGTCAAGGACTAGATAAAACATTTTCATCAATGATCAGTCAATAAACATTTATCAAGTGCCTAAGGTGTTCCAGGCATTGAGTTAAGTGCTGGAATTTAGTTCAGAGGATTTGGTTAAGCAAATCCCAAATATACAGACCTTTGCAAACTTTAAAATGCTATATAAATGCTAGCTATTATTGTGTTCATGTGTGTTCAGTCATTTTTGGTTGTATCCAACTCTTTGTGACCCCATTTGAGTTTTCTTGGCAAAGATCCTAGAGTGGTTTGCCATTTCCTTCTTCAACTCATTTTCAAAATGAGGAAACTGAGGTAATCAGGGTTAAGTGACTTGCCCTGCCTCACATAGCTAGTAAGTGTCTGAGGCTGGATTTGAACTCCAGTCCTCCTGAGCACAGAATTCTGTGCTCTATGGCGCCACCTGGCTGCCATTATTATTGTCTTTGGGAGTCAGGTCAGAGCAATATGCCCTGATGGTAGAAGTCATGGTGGGTGGAGGAAATGATAACTAGGTAGAATAATTTAGGGAGCTTGAATACGATCAGTCATCACAATGTCATTTTCATTCAGTGGGCCCACTAAAGGGGAGCTGGTTGAGTTTTTCTGAGGTATCTAGGTAAGACAGAAAGCTAGTGGGGAAGTTTCAAAGAACAGGGTGGGAGTCCTGCCTCTGACACATCCTGACTGTGGGATCCTCTAAGACCCCAGTGAACTTTCTACGAAAAGCTGTAGAGAAGGTTCAATCTGTACCAGCAGAGGAAGTTTCCTCACCCAGGAGGTCCTTAGACTAATTAAATTATCCCATCCCTATTTAAGCTGGGTCTCCAGCCAATACAAATGTCATCCCGAAAGATGACTAAAGTCTTCAAATCACTAGAGAATTCTTTGGACCTTTACTCGTCCTGGTTATTATAGATATTCTGATTGGGAACGGGACATCATAACAGCATTTTAAGCTTTGCAAAGCACCCACCATACATTATGTTGTTTGCTTTCAACACATCAAGCAGGCGCTATGATTGTGCCCATTTCATGGATGAGGAGAGTGAGATTGAGAGAGGTTGAATCACTTGCCCAGGGTCACTCAGAGCCAGTAAGTAGGTGAGGAAGGGCTTTGGATTCAGGTCTTGTTAACCCACTACCCAGCATGGTGGATGAGACCAGGGTATGGTATATCCCCAACAAGGAATCAAGCACCAAAAGCAATGGAAAGTTACTTACTCTAAGTAAGACTTGAAGAAAAGTGGGGTGGGATGAACAGAGAGAGAAAAAGAGAGACAGAGATGGCAGGTAGACAGCAGGTGTGTTGGCAGATTAAAAAAATGCTTCCCATCCTATGGGATGGGGGGGGTAACCTCCCTCTTTCCCTATATATCAATCAGCAAGTTAGTATTCATTTATTAGATGCCTACTATGTGCCAGGCACTGTTCTAAGCACTGGAGATACAAAAAGAGGTTAAAAAAAAGACTTTGCCTTTGAGGAGCTCACAATCTAATGGGGTAGACAACATTCACATAATTATATATGAACAACAGGAAAATTGGAAATAATCAGTAGAGACAAGGCACCAAGTAATATAACAGGGATCAGGAAAGATGGAACTTCAGTTGGGATGTGAAGGAGGCCAGGGAAACCAGGAGGTAGAGATGAGGAAAGAAAGAATTCCAGGCATGGGGTGGGGCGGGGGGACTGGCCAGAAAAAAATGACTGACTGGAGCCAAGGAACAGAGTGTCTTATTAAAGGAAGAGCCAAGAGACCCTGGCTCAAAGAGAATGTGGAGGAGAGAATGGTGTAAGAAGACTGGAAAGGTGAGGAGGGGGCTAAGAGGAAATAGGTAAAAGTCACATAAGCACTGTTCCACTTGAGAAAATCGCCACATCCAGCAGGATGTTTCATTTTTGAACAACCTTGCATTGATGAGACCACAAATCCATTGACATATTGGAGTCATTCCAGGATATGTATTTTCTTCTCAAGCCGTGTCCAGGTTTGCATCTTTTTCAATCTTGACAGCAGGTAAAACTTGCTACTACTTAACCCACAGGCCCTTTGCTCATCCTAGCTATTATAGATATTCTGATTGAATGAATGTCATTCATTTATTTTTGCTATTTCAGTATTCTTCAGATGAATGTTATAGCCAGAGAGTGAAGGCTAGCCAGCATTCCCATTAATAATAAATTCATCATCTCCATAAGTGCCGAACCATGAGCTCATGGCAGAGTTGTTTACGGCAGCGCAACCTTTGCAGAGGGGGATAGAGAGATCCTTATTTCTCATGAGGGACAGAGAGTCATTTAGCAAACATTTATCAACTTCTCTTTGCATGCTTAGAGGATGGAAGGACAAAGTGACGTTAGACAGAATCCCTGCCTTCACAGACCTTACAATCCAACAAGATGTAGAAACAACATCATCAAATACCAGTAACACAAGGAAGATTTTGGTATGGACAAAAGAGAGTTCCAAAGTGCTATGAGAAACAAGGCAAGATTATTTCACCTCGGAAAAATAAGCCCTAGTGAAAAGGTAGGAACGTTTAAGAGTGGAATGCATAGGGAGGATTCTTGAATACAGTGTAATTTTCATTCTAGGACGCACCCTCTTCTGCCCTGTGAAGACTTTCACTGGTGTGTTCTAGAAGATTATAATTGCAATTATTTTGCTATTTCTTTTTCTATTAAGTTACAACATCATCCAGACCATCTGGGTAACGTTGACATTAACCGCGTTCCATCATTAGCTTTGATAAATGTCTGAAGAATTTTAAATATTGATAGTAGCTCAGTGATGGCCATTTCTAATTGCTTGTGTTACAAAGTCTAATTATTCTTTTACTATGAAAATATTTAAGGGGTTAAGCTTCTTTTTAGTTTTTCAGGCTGAACATCCAAATGATTGTGTTGGCACAATCAGGAAGCTGGGTCAATTGCTTGACAGAACAGTAAGGAAGGACTGTCTTGGCCATTGTAATGAGGGCACTGGTGTCTCTTCCACACTGTGACTGTCTCTAAGCAGATCTTAAAAGCAAAGATAGCCTAGGTTTTGGATCTGTTGTTTCTAAATTGGCCCTTATTCTGAAGAGGTGCCATGTTGGTGATGGTGGAACAAGAGGGTCACAGGAAACCTCTCTAGGGCAGAGGAAGTTAGCCATGAAGAGTTTGTCTGGAGGGTTTCTCTTAGTTTCCAATCCCTTGATTTGTCTGTGCTCCCCAAGAGACGGCAAGTCACACGGTCCAAGATAGCTTTTCCTTTGACAGTGCCTTTCTGAGACCTGTCCTGTTCTCTCTGACCTCTCAGGGCCAGAAGTCATTTCAGATTTTGTCTCAAGCTTCCATAGTATATGAATCATTTGAGTGCAGAAGAGACTCTGCAAATCACCTGTCCCATTCACTCCAAAAATCTCAGCAGAAATGATAAGAGGGCATTGCTTTTCACGAGACCGACGCCGGTGAGATAATGCCTGCTTTTTATTAAGCATGATTAACAAATTGTTCTTGCCAGAAACAAAAACATGGCCGTTTTAATTGTGTAAGTACAAATACTGTAAGGAAAATATCTTATGCTTGCTTGGAACCAACTCAAAGACCATCAGTTGTCTCTGGCCCCCTGAGAGAAGCCCTCTTTCTGAGCTCGATAGAGCCCTTTATCCTGTTTCTGTGAGAAGCAAAAGAGGCAGCATATCATGAAAAAATCTTCATTCCCAAGTCTGCATACACGCTGAACAGCCCCATCAATGGAATTCAGAGCACCGGGTCTCGATCATGGAACTCATTGTTTTTAAGGATGCCTTAATAATAATTCTTCCTCATTTTATTGTATGCACTGGAAGGCCAAGCTGATTGCCTAAAATATTGGCTCATTTTTTTCAGGCTGATTTAAGACTTGTCGCTTTTTTTTCCCCTTCAGTCCATTGCTGTAGATGGGTAGATAGAAATGACTGGCACTCTGCCAGTGGCTCTGGCCCAAGCAGAACCTGGGGGTCTACTTCATCTCTATAAGGATCACAGATAATGTGACCCTGGGACTGTAGTGTTCCCATGATTCAAAGCCACAGACCACCAGAGAATACCAGGCTTAAAGAAGAGGGGCCTTTGCTTCTCTCTGAAGCAAAGTAGAAGCACAGGACCGTGTCCCAAAGGCCACTCAAGCCGCACCTTTCTTCCCATTCAGTTCTGGGCCTAGAATGTCTATTTACAGTATCTTTCCTAGACACACACAAACACACAATAGTGGACAAGCTCTTCATGAGGTCCAATCAATTAATAAACAGTTATTAAGTACTTAAGTATTTAGCTGTGTTAAGCATTAGATCAATTACCAAACATATTAATAATTAGGGCTGAACTAAGAGCCAGAAATACAAAGGAAAAGCATAGCCTTGACCTCAAGGAATTTACACTGTAATGAAGGAGACAACAGGTATGTAAATAGGTTACACACAGAATAGATGGAAGGCAGCCTTAGAGAGGAAGACATGAGCTGCTGCGGGACTGGGAAACGCCTCCAGTAATCAGTCAGTAGCGAATTGATAAACATTTATTAAGCATCTACTATGTGCCAGTCATTGTGTTAATTACAATAGAAGGTGGTGTTTGTCTTTTTTTGTCCTTTTTTTCACTTTAAATTGTATTTTATTTTTTCCAATTACAGGTAAAGATGATTTTTAACATTCTTTTTTTAGAATTTGGAGTTCCAAATTTTGTCCTTCCCTCCCTAAAATGGTGAGCAATTTGATACAGGTTATTGAGTTGGGTCTTGATGAAAGCCTAGAGTTTCAAGAGATACAAGTGAAGGGCTAGAGACATGGATGTGGTCATTGCTGGCAGAGATATTATAAATAAGGCCAGTAGAAGCTGATAAAATCAGCCAGTGAAATAGCTTACACTGAAAAGAGAAGATAGCCCAGGACAGAGCTTTGGGGGATACTCATGGTTAGTGATCCCATCATGGATAAAAATCCAGCAGAACTGTCCAATTGTTTGTCATTAGCTGGACAATAGCTGTGCTACAGTTATCTGAATGACTCCCAGACATGATCCCATGTAGCACTAATAGAATGTCTTAGTAGTGAAACTTTCCAGGACTGGGTCAAACTATTCCACATCAATGATATTCATTGCCCAGGAAGTTGGGGAACTGAGAATTTAAATTCTAAGTCAAACCGGTGTCATTTATTAAACACCTACTGACCAGGCACTGTGCTAGGCTCTAAGGTAATTTTTAAAAAAATATTATTTTAAAAAAAAAAAGGCCAGGGGTAGTCCCTGCTGTCAAGGAATTCACCATCTACCAAGGATAGCTAATAAGCAAAAAATTATGAGGGAAAAAAGCTATGTTCAGAATAAATTGGAAATGATCATCACAGGGAAAGCAATGGTACTGGGAGGTAAGACTTTAGCTAGAAGTTGGATGCCAGGGAAGACAAGAAGCCAGAGAGGAGGAGGATTCCTGGCACTGGAGACAGCCACTGGAAACACTCAGTGTCCTGTGCCAAGGATAGTAAGGAGGCCAGTGTCACTGGATCAAAGGATAAATGACAAGAAGTAAGAAAATTGAACCAGTAGGAAGCAGCCAGTTTCCAAAGGGCTTAAAAAACCAAATGAAGGATTTTGTAGTTGATCTTGGAAGTACTAGGGAGCTAGGGTTTCCTGAATGGTAGGGAGGGAGCCATGGTCAGATGTACTTTAGGAACATCCCTTTGACAGGGGAGTGGAGAATGGATTGGAGCAGAGAGAGGCTGGAGGCAGGCACACCCACCAGCAGTTACTGCAGTAGTTGAGACAGGTGACCAAGGTGAGGTATTGTCAGGGGACAGAGGGAAAAATAGCAGTTGCTAAGGATGGAGAATTGACCCAATGTGGCAAGGATGGGTAGTGGAAAATTGAGGGAGTAACAAGTGGATGTCACTTAGATTATGAGCCTGAGTGACTGAGAGGATAGCAGTGCTCTTGTCAGTAATAGGAAAGTTAGGAAGGAGGAGGGCTAGGGGGGCAGATAATGAATTTAAAATGTCAGGGGGGCATCCAGCTGGAGATACTCAATAGACAGTTGGAGATTTGAGACAAGAAGTCCAGAGAAAAGTTAGGGCTGGATAAATAGATCCAAGAATCTTTGTACATTGCCTTTAAATTAGGCAATTATGAATTAACTGATAAACTAGTTTTCTTATTGTGCCTGGAACATCATAGACATTATATAAAGGCTTGTTGTCTTCTTTCTCCCCTTTTTTTGTTTTACACACACACACACACACACACACACACACACACACTCACTCACTCACTCACTCACTCACTCAGTGTCTCCCTCCCATTGCCTGGAATGCTTTCCTGTCTCATCTCCTGCCTATTAGAATGTCTGGCATCTTTAAAAACTCAGTTCAAGTGTCAGCTCCTACATGAGATCTCCCCCGCCGTGTTTTCCTCAGCCCCCATCACCTTGCATTCATTTCATATATACATATATGTTATCTGCCCCACACAGAGCAAGCTTATTGAGGTCAGGGACTGTCTCATGTTTGTATTCCCAGTGCCTGAGATACAGATGGTGCTTAATAAGTGCTTGTTGATTGATTGATTTATTACTATGCACCAAGTACTATGTTTGATTTGAGCCAATGGGTGAGAATATGACTTTGACCTTTGTGAGTGCAGAGAAAAAGAGGAATTTTCTTCACTAGGGAAATGTATATTGTCAGTATCACACACACATAGACACGCACACCCATATGTATGCATATATTTGTGTGTATATATGCATACACACATAAATATGTATACACATTTTTCACTACCAAGATCTCCAGGGTCTTTTGACTGGCTTTAGGTGGCTGCCTGTGCCTTCCCCACTTGGCTATGTAGTCTTTCCTCTCCCTTCAGACCCTGTGCTTAATTTCAAGTACATTTTCTCTCCAAAAAGCTCTGTCATGTACATGCTCCTGCTTTCTCTTCCCTGAAGAATCTGATGGAATTCCTCAGGGTTTTCCTTTCCCTTTCCTCAAAGACTTTTGTCTGGTGTGGAGAACTCGCCCTCGTTACCATTTCAGACCCAAGGATGCTGTGTGGTGATCCCCATCAGAGTCTAGCTGCTCCAACTGGTTTATCAAACCTGTGGGAATTCAAATCCCTGGTGATTACTGCTTCTCACCTTATTACTGCCTGGAAAACCCTTTCCTGGTTCTTTTCCTAATGGTTTTAGACATCTGGTGAAAAAACTCCAAGTAGGACTAGAATTCTTGCTGCTTAAGTACAGTGCCTGGAACACAGCAGGCGCTTAATATATGTTTGGCTGATCGTCCTCATCACCAAAACTCACTCTGTCTTCACCTTGTATTCCAAAATGCCCAAAGCTGCCTCTCCTCTCTGCCAGTTTAGTGGCATCCTGGTCCCTCTCCCTCCCTTTTCCCCCCACCCTGCGCCGCCCCCCCCACCGCCTCCCCTCCCATGCCTTCCTACCGAGATGTTAACAATACTACTATAGCTAACATTTATATAGCACCTACTGTGTGTTGAGCACTTTATTTTTATTCACAACAACCCTGGGAGGTAGGCGCTGTTATCATTCCTGTTTTATAGAGGAGAAAACTGAAGCAGACAACTTCAGAGACATGCCCAGAGTCACAAAGCTAGTACAGTTGTCCCCTTCCACATAACGACTTTCCCCATCTCAGTTTTGATATAGCCTAGGTTGGCATAAGAATTAAATGGGAATTTGGGGGGGGGGGAGTGTTACAGAAACTGGAGATAACATGCAAGGGCCAGCAGATGACACAGAAAAAGGTTAGAAATTCAGAAATGCATAAAGTATAGGTATGGTATTGTATAATATAAACCTAATTTGTATAATAAAGTACTGTAAACGTCCCATAAAAAAAGAAACAATTCACACTTCTTCTCTCGTACAAAAGGAGGGCCAAAAATTTTTATGTGGGTTTTCCAGATTGCAGGGGCACTTCACCCCAAATTCCTAGACCAGATTTGAACTCAGGTCTTCCTGATTCCAGAACCAGCACACTCTGGCACCTTTTGTTCATACTATACACGTTTTATTTGTTCATATTTATTTGTATGTTGTCTCCACCGTTAGAATATAAGGTCCTTGAGATCAAGGACCATATTTTTTGCCTTTCTTTTTGTCCTCTAGCTCTTAGCACAGTGCTTGGCACATAGTAAGAGCTTTAAAATGCTTATTATTGGCTCACTGACAGACCTACCTATGACCAACTATTTTTCTCCTGAGGGGTTCAGGTTATAGTCAAATGCCACCTCTTCTCTACCTTTCTGTTTATTTTTGTTTTTAGATATAGATCTAGGACCTTGTGGCACAAACAAAACTATATTCCTTACATTTAAAAGAATTGCAGTTGAGCCTGGATTCCCAAGGCTGCCCGTGATAATACATCAGGAAGGAGTTTGCTGCTTTCAGATTCAAATTCAAGGAATATTTGTGAAGTGACGATGTGACATCATGGAAAGAACTCTGAGTTTGGTTCCTGGTTCAGCCACATGTTAACTGTGTGATCTTGGGCATGTTTTTGGAGTTCTCTGGATCTTAGTTTCCTCATCTGTAAAATGGGCAGGTTGGATCTGGTGATCTCCCAGGTCCTTTCTAGTCCGAAGTCTCTAATCCAATGAATCTGATCCATGGTACCACCTGTGTGCAAAAGTAAGGGGCTGAGAATTGTGTCCAAACTCTATTCTGCTGCCCCATACCTGTGGAACTGTGGGTACACTGCTTCTCTTTTCTGGGTCTTAGAGATCTCTGTGAAATAAAGGCGGCAGATTAGATAGTCTCCAGTCCCTTCTGGCTGTAAAGCTTCTCTCCTTTGCCAACATGTGGGACCTGAAAATCTCTCAGTCACAGTTTCCTCCTCTCTCGAATGAGGCAGTCAGACTAGATGGCCTCTGACATGGATGTCAGCTCAAAATTTGTGTGACTTCATCAGATTTACAATCTAGTGGGGTCAGAAAACATAACATGGTGGAGAGTGGGCTGGGGTGAGGAAGACCCAGGTTCAAGTGCAGTTTCAGACTCTCACTAAATGTAGGATCCCGGGCAAGTCACTTAATCCTTCCCAGCCTCAGCTTCCTCATCTGTAACATGAAGGTACTGTATGGCTGACCTCTGAATTCCCTTCTAAATTTAGCTCTACAATTTGCACAAAATAAGTATAACTACAGTAGGGCAAGTTAATGGTTTTAGAGAGGGAGAGTAAAAACCTTTACCAACCCTGGAAGAAACACCCTTTGAGTTGAAGTTTAAAAGATATGTAGGGTTCATTTGGCAATGAGGAGGAGGGAGGGCATTCCGAGAATAAGCTACTGTGTATAGCAAAAGCATAGAGGTAGGAAAACACAGGGGGAGGGAGGTTCAAGGGGCAGACAGACAGACATACTGACATGCACCTTATGGCTTTTTCTCCCTTGAAGCCTAGGTGACGGCTTTCCTTTGTAGAGTGTATAAACGTACTTTAATGAGAGATTTTTCTGGACAGGCTAGGTAGAGTCATTGAGCAATATGTTATTAAATTCTTCATTTCCTCTCTTATTACTAAAATAACCTTTTAAAGCCACATAATAGCCACTATTAGTTCACATAATCTCGTAAATGAAGCACTGAAGTATGAATTAAGATGGAAATCGCAGTTAGAATTTGCCTCTGTTCCTGATTTGCAGGATGACCAGGGAAAGACTCCTCAAGTTGCCTCAGTTTCTCCCTCTTAAAAATGGGATTGTATTGCATCATTTGGTGCCAATATTTCTTTTTAATTTTTTTCACAAAGTCCTGCCTTCTTTCCCTACCCCTTCCTCCTCTCTCCATTGAGAAAGCAAGAAAAATAGAACCCATTACTGTCATGTATAATCAAGAAAATATGTTCCCACACTGGCCACATCCAAAAACCTTCCATTTCAATCTGCATTGTAAGTCCATTTCATCTCTCTCAGGAGGTGAGTAGTCTGTAATTGTATGGGGCAGCTAGGTGGTACAGTGGATAGAGCACCAGGGCAGGAGTCAGGAGAACCTGAGTTTAAATCTCACCTCAGACACTTGACACTTACTAGTTGTGTGACCTTGGGCAAGTCACTTAACCCCAACTGCCTCATCCTGGGTCATCTCCAATCATCCTGATGACTATCTGATCACTGGATTCATATGACTCTGGAGGAGAAGTGAGGGTGGTGATCTGGACAGCCTTCCCTCACTCAAAACAAAGTCAAGTGCAAGTCATGTCATCATTTCTCTGATGGCATGGTCTTCTTCGGCAATGAAGGATGAACACACATGAGCCCTCTGGAATCATGCTTGGTACCAATATTTCTGGTGACGTTGTCAACTTAGGGGCATAGAGGAGCTTAGCCCAACACAACAATCATCCATATAAGATGGAAGAGATAATGCAGTTATAACAATCCAGGTGTATGTAAGTAACTGAAAAAATCTTGAGTTGGTACAAATGAGTCTTTTCCAGGCTCACTCCTTTTACAGGGGTGGTGGATCGGACCTGAGATTTTATTGATATAGGGCACTCCCTGTGGGAAAAGTCTGTCTTCCAGTGCAGGCCAGAACCTTTTCTGTAACCTATAAGCTTAGAGATTTGCCTGAGGGCACCAAGCATGCCCAGGCACACACAGCCAATATATGTCAGACACTGGACTTGAACTTAGTTCTTCCTGACCCAGAAACTGGCCCTCTATCCCCAACTCCATGCGGTCTCTCATTCACTGTTCTCATTTCCAATTCCTAAATAGAATTTCCATAGATAACACTTCCCCAGCTGCCAGGGACCTTCTCCTCAAAACTAACTTGTTCTCATTTTGTTTCTCCTTTTGTATAGGTTTCTGTATGTATATATTGTCTCCTCTGTTAAAATGTTTAGGGAAATAGCTGTTTTGATTTCGTCTCTGTAAACTAGCTTTTAGCTGTACCCAGCACTTAGTAGGCACTTAATAAAATACTTATGACTTGACTAGTTTTTATGTTGGTGAGAATCAAAGGGATACAGAATAGAATCTCAAAGAACCAGGCAGCCAGGGAACTGCCCCTGTGTGCTGAAATTTAGAGGGTAAGTTCCAAAAATGAACTGACCTTTCCACTTAGCCAGCAAGACTAAGTAGTTAAAATAAAAAGCTACACACCACAAGTAATATATGTGTAAGCCACTAGAGTAACAAGCCCCTAAGATTAATTTTTTCTGAATAAATTAATTTTTGGATTAATTCCTTATTAATTTATTTTCTGGATTAATGTCCTATTAAGTTATTTTCTGTATTAACGCCCTATTCATTTGTTTTCCGAATTGATACCTTGTTAGTTCGTTTCCTAGATTAATACCCTATTAATTTATTTTCTGGATTTTGCATTGGATTTCTGAAATAATTTCTCCATTTTCCCATTATGAATTATACAGTTGATCTGAAAGTGAAACCACTTCATTTGGCTCGAGTACCTTGACTATGAGGAAGCACTTTCTGATTGAACCCTCCCTCCCTTATATAAGGCTCTATCAAAGAGGGAGACCATGAACCCCCTGGAGTAGGAATCATTGGAACTCTGTAAGAAGTGTAGCCAGAGGAAGTCAAAGAAGAGAGTGGTCACTTGGAGTCAGAAGATGCGTTGCTAAGTACCTGACTGACCTGGGCAAGGTGCTTCAAGTCTCTGGGCCTAGTTTCTCATCTGTAAAATGATGAGGTTGGAATGGCTGGTCTCTGGGATCTTTGCTGTCTCTAAATCTATAATCTTCCTTTATCAAAGAGATAAAAAGCTTATTAAAGAAAGCCCTTGAGAGGAAAGATAGAAAGCAGAATGGTCAAAACCCAAAGAAGAGAGAGCAGCCACAGGGTAAGCTAGCTTCACAGCCAATCCACCCCTGCCCCCTACCCCCATGATGACTCATCCATATAGAGCATAGCTGTAAAGTGCATGGGGCCCCTCAGGTGGTAAGTTCTATGGAAGCGAGCAGAACTTTATTAGCAGGTGTTCTTTATGAAGGGCTGGAAATCAAAGACCAGGCGTGACAGTACCTTTCTAATCACTGGTCTTTCTCCCAGCAACTGACACACAGGAATTTGGGCCTGTCAGTCAAAATAGTAATCTTGATGTCAGCACTTGCCTGGAATTCAAGGAAAACATTGCTAGGCTCTCTCTGTTTTCACTTCTTAAACACACCCATCACTCACGACTAACCATTTACTCTGCTGTCAAAACTGCATCGAGAGGAGTTTAGATGAGATTAATAGTAAAACACATGTAAAGAAGCAGAGGGTATTTTACAAACCTCCCCCAGCTTTTGTTTCCAATGAGCTGCCTTAACTTTTTGCTTGCCTTGTACCTCATCGGAATGGCCTGAGATGGATAAGCCTGAGCCTGTGAAAACCCTTCCTATTTAGACATCACAGGGAATTCGACCAATTTTGAGTAAGGCCGTCAGTAAAGCCAGTATGGCACAAGGGCTTTGGGTCTCAGCATGGCTCCTCAGCTCCAATATGCTTACAGACCATGATTCATGAGCCTTCATTCTGGACTGTCCAGTGGATAATGGCTGTACAAAACCCAGAGAAACAGATGTAGGCCCCGAACCTGGGCGATAAATTTTTGGTTTATGATTATGGGTTTCAAATGTTCTATGTCACTCTGACAAATAATACCGTAACTCAGAAGCAGAATTGGTTTCTCTTACTGGCTCTAAATTTTTTTTTGGCATTTGTCGTCAAGAAGATGTTTGTCATAAAGTTTGTTGAGCTGTTCACAAAACACAGAAAAGGAGAATTGAGTTGGTCAGGGTCATGGAATGTTATTTCAAGTAACTCCCAAAGGGATGGTTTGAGTGCACCTCTTTCTTATTTGAACATCAGAATTTAGTGGGTATTTAAAACATGGGCTAACCATTTTTATCTCATCTTAGACAAATGAAGCAGGCAGCTATTTGCCCCTTCCTCATGGATATTTATCTAGTTAATGGTTAAATAATTATAATTTGTTCTTGTGTCTCCCTAAATTTAGCTTAAGAGGAGGAATTTGGAAAAAGGAAAGGTTGGGGAGGTAAATATGAAATCTAAGATCTGTTCTCACAAAAGAGCATGTGACTCAATCATGGATCTGTTTTAATAAATTAATACTTGGATTAATCAATAATAGTTACAGTTGTTATAAGCATAATTAATTCATCATGGAAAATGATGAATTGACTAGTTAATATCAATACATTAAGGAAAAGCTATCTTATTCTACTCACAAGTACTTAAGTGCAAATTACTGGCATTTCATTTTCAAAGCAGCCATGGAGCCTTCAGTATTTTGGAGAAACTCCAAGAATTCAGTTCAATTCAATAAGCATTTATTTTAGCACCTATAATGGGGGGAGAGGTGCAGAGAAAGGGGGCTGTGCCAGGCACTGCCTTTGCATAAAATGCAAACAAAACAGTTCTTAACCTCAGAGAGCTTACATTCCCTTGAGGGAGAACACTTTCAATGAGAAGAAAATTCAAATATGCACATGTATAGATTCATATATGTATAGGTGTATATATGTACACACACATACACACAAAAAGGAGTTTGAGGGTGAGAGGAAACAGATCAACAAAGACTTTTTAGAAGATGTAGTATTTGCAGTGAGCCTTTAAGAACTAGGAATTTCAAGAGATGGAACATTCTAGTCATTGGAGACACCCTGTACAAAGGCATGGACAAGGGATCTAGAACATCATATATGAAGAACAGGAATGAGGTCAGTTTGTCTAGCACACAGAGAAGGTTTGAGGGGTAGCAATGTGAAATCAATCTAGAACAGAGGTATTTAACTTTTTTGTGTCATGAACCCTTCTTAAAATCATGTTTTTAAATGAATAAAATAAAATACCTAGGATGACACTATCTACCAATTGACCAGCCAATCAATATACATTTACTAAGTGCCTACCATGTGCCAAGCACTGTGCTAAGTGGCTAGAGATTCAAAAAGAGGAAAAAGACAGTCCCTGCCCTCAAGGACCTTAAATGTAATACAGACTAATTACATTGAAATGCAGTCTATAGACAGGAATCATGCGTAATCTAACAGACTATAATAACTATAACCATTTTGAAGTAGTGGTAAGCATATTGATATTTTGAGGTATCTGCAGCAACCGTGATATAAGATAAAAATGAATATTATAGCTACTACTAATCCTACGGTGATTTGTGAACTATATTCATAAGTGAAGGGAGCGCTAAATTTTAGTTAGAAGTTAGTGAAAATAAAGATGTAATATTCCTTCTCCTCAACCACCTCCCTCCCATCCACTAGCTCTTCTCAAGCAAGGAGCAATGACATCATCAGATCCAGACTTTAGAATGATTAATTTGGTCATGGTATATGGAGGGTAAATTAGAAACCGAAGCCAGGGAGACCATCTACGAGTCTGGTGCAGTGGTTTGGATGGGAGGGTCTGAATGTGAGTGGAGGGAAGGGGATATTTGTGAGGTGTTGTGAAGATGGAATTGACTAGACTTAGCCACTGGTTGGCTTTGGAGGAAGAGGAAAAGTGAAGAGCTGAGTATGATGCTGGGGTTAGAATGATGACTTGATGGTTGAGGTGGGTGAGTGGATGGATGGATGGATGAGTGGGTGAGTGGGTGGATGGATGGATGGATGGATGGATGAAAGGATGGATGGATAGATAGCAATGCCCTTTAAAGATTCAGGGAAGTTGGAGAAAGAGGTTTTTGAGTCATGTCAGAAATTCTCTTACACAATAAAAATCTCCTTTTATTTTGGGGGAGGTGATGTTCTCCCTTTGTGCAAGATCCCCATGAGCACTTAGTGGAGTGCTTGCTATATCTTTGGTCTCTTCATGCCTTCGAGGGATGAAAGACACAGTCCTCTTCTTCAGGAAGTAAGCCTTTTGGTTCTAGTGACAGACTAGATTTGGAGTCCTGGAAGACCTGGGTTTGTATACCAGCTCAGCAACTTAATGGCCTTGTAGATTTGGGCACCCCCAGGCCTCAGTTTCCTCATCTATAGAATGAAAGGATTGCATCAGACAACCTCCAGCTCCCTTGCAGATCTCAATCTATCATTGGACTAAAAGAGTTAAAGATTTTTATGACCAGAAGAGGATTCTAGGGATCTCTGTTGTGTTTCTTACAATGATGGAGGCAGAACCAGTGGAGGAGCTCCATTTTGAAATCCCCCTTTCTCCCAAGGAAGGAAACTTTCTCAAAGCTTCCCTTTGTGAAGTCTTCTTTGTGGAAACCTTACAGTGTTGAGATAGTTCAATTTAAGTCCTTCCTAGTACTTTTTAGACATGACTGCTTATTTTATCGCTTGTGTAATACCTCTCTGTTCAATCTGTTATTTAAAATCAAGTGGACTTATTTTCCATGGAACTTGGTTGGGGTGTGGAATTCAGGGTTATAGGTTGTGTGTCCTAACTTAGAAATGGATGGCATCATTGGGTATCTTTAAGGCTATCTTAATGAGAGTATGTTAAATGTTGGCCAATCTCTTCTCCATGTTTGGGCATATGGGAAAGGGGTGTTTTCTCTCGTTCTAGAAGTTTCTTTTAATATAGCAGTGTCACAAAATGGTGGTTCTAAGAAGACCACAAGGATGAAGGGTCTGCATCATCTTCCTTTGTCTTTCTAATATCAAGGGGTGCAATGCGAAGTGTTGCCATGGGTCTTTAGAAAGGAATCTTGGACAAGTAGATGCCTCAACTCTGCAAAGTGACCTTTTGGGATTTTTCTGAGGGGAGCAGTGGTGCTGACTGGGGTACAGTGGTGTTCCCTACCTTTCCCCTCAGTCTTACTTTTACAGGCTCCATGTGCCGGAGTGCTTTAAGTGACTGATTTCCAAAGGGTGTGAAGAATGGGAGTGGAGGCTGTCTTTGACATTTATATACTGGATATTTCATTCCTTGGCAAGTTGAGGAAATTGGCCACCAGGTGACTTTGGTCTTTCTATAGCCATCTTTGTACTGATTGGGTAGAGTTATTTATAAATACATTGGTTCTGAACTTGCCTTAATTGATCAGGCACATTCTTCCCCTGCCCCCACCCCCCATACATACAACATGCTGCTGTTGCTGCTTATGTCTTTTTTTCTTTAAAAAAAAAAAAAGAGTGAGAAGAGGTAATGATAGGATTTCACAGTAGGGTCAAAAACAAACAAAACCCCACATACATGCTTGCAACTAAAGTTCAGACTTAGCTACAGTCCCCCCAAATATTTAATTTGTATCTTTAATTTTAGAGGTTTGCTTGTGAGAGCAAACATCACTTGGGTCATGGGGTGAATTTTGACTTGAAGTAAGAGTGAGAGCCTTGGAACTGAGAATCAGGCGATGCCTAATTTCAACCAATCTAGGTTTAATCATATGCCACTTCACTGCCTCAGTTTCCTTTCCTGTAAAATGAAGAGACTGGAATTGAGCTTTATACAAGAAAAAGATTTCAGGATTTGAGCTCAGAAGGTCTGAGTCCAAATCCACCTACTGCCTGCCTGGGCCACCTGCACAAGCCAATTAATCTCTCCCAGATTTCTCTCTGTTGCCCATAAAATGAGTTGTAGCTGCATCCGCAGTGTCATGGGAAAACAGTGCATTTGGAGTCAGTAGATGTGGGTTCAAATCCCATCTCCCTCATTTACACCTAGCTCGGTGACTATGCATTTGAAATCCCAGACTCTCTGGGTCTCCCTTTCCTCAGGTACAAAATGGGCAGGGCTCTTCCCTAGTCCCCTGCCCTGCTCCTAGGAGGTGCTTACTAAATGCTTATTCGTGGATTGACATTTCCTCTCCCTCTCCTCTCCAGCTCTATGACCGGCTGGGGTGACACTGACCCTGGGTCAGAGTTCTGCGGCATCCCCTGCCTCCTGCTGCCCGGAGGCATCCCGGAATGAATGAATGCTCGCAGTGGGCAGTTTTCATCCCGGAGGGACTCCAAGGGGACTGTCAGACACCTAGAAGGACGGAAAGAAGCGGGAGATGGTGCTTGGAGATCCCGCTTTACAGTTGTGTGGGGGCTGTGGCTGCCTTTCTTCTTAGGGAGTGGGAAAATTCATAAGTTGCAAGGAATTTAGCCGACAAAGGGGCGCACGCAGGGGTGAAGGGGGAGGGAGGAGAGAAAGAGAGTAGGAAAAACACATATGAAAGACAAAAAAATCCAATAAAAAGGGAGAGGCGTCTTTGCCCGAACATTAGCCAGAGGCAGCCTTTTTGCGGTTTCCCTTTCCATAAAAAAAAATAGGCGCAAGCTGGCAGGGCGGGAGGGGGCTGGGGGTAGAGAAAGGACCCTGGTGGTGGCATTGTTTTGGAAGGTGAGGGGTGGGCAGCAGCCCCAGATCCCGCCCGTGGCTGCCTGCAGCCCGGCTGGCTGCTTTTGCAAGGCTGCAGGGCGATTTTAAGCTGTGTGAGAATCCTGGGAGTTGGTGATGTCAGACCAGTTGGGTCATTTGAAGGTTAGCAGCCTGGGAAGGGTTCATAGAAAGTTCACTCGCATATATTAGGCAATCCAATCTTTCATTCTGGGTGACACCAGGAGTAGGAAGTGAGCTGTTCAGAAGCAGAAGGATCTATTCTTTGCAGAAGGGGGGGACCCGAGGTTCCCCCATCCGAGGCGCTGGAGGACTGGGACTCCGGGGACCCGGACCGCCTGGTCCAGAACTCCGCGGGCAGCCTCCGCTGGGGAGCCTGCGTGGATCCGGGGGGGTTTCTGGGGGCGTTTCCCTGGACCTGGCCCTTGGCATTGGCCCCGATCCCCCCCGCCCCGCTGGATTGGCTGAGCAGCCTGGAAAATGGTAAATGACCATTCGGATCAATTACAGGCTTTTAGCGGTGTTGTCTGTCATAATTCATGATTCGGGTCTGGGAAAAGGACCAGCAGCCCAGCGTGCCAAGAAAGGGGCAGAGTTGGATGGAGTTGGGTGGACTTCTCCCGTGCCTCCTGCCTCTCCACCCCTAGAGGATAAAGCACTTTTGCAGACATTCAGTAGAGAGAGGGGAGAGACCATGTTTGACTGTATGGATGTTCTCGCAGTGAGCCCTGGGCAAATCCTGGACTTCTATACTGCGAGCCCGTCTTCTTGCATGCTCCAGGAGAAAGCCCTCAAAGCATGCTTCAGTGGATTGACTCAATCCGAGTGGCAGCGCCGGCACACTGCTCAATGTAGGTCCCATGCTTTTCTCTCTGTGTGTGCGTGCGTGTGTATGTGTTTCTCCAGGTGTGTGGGTGTAAGTGTCCCCCCCACATACGCACACACCCGACCCCCATTTCTCCTTGCATGCAATAAAGATGTAATTACTAGGACAAAGGGCTGTCTTATTTAAGACGGGCTGGAGGAGAGATGTGCCCTCAGCAGAAAATACCCTGAACAATGTTTGTAGTCCCCTCCGCCGTCCTGTGTCCCCATCCAAACATCGCTATGGGGGAAAGAGTTTCAGATTTGGGCAAAGAGAGGGCAGGGGGGGAAATCCTAGCAAGAGTTTGGGTTTGGGCAGACTGACATGTTATCTCCCTGAAGTTCTGAACTCAGAAATAGGAGGAGAGGCAGACAGACAGACAGAGCGCTAAGTTTCCCAGTTTTGGGGATGACCCAAGAGAATACAAAGTAATCCAAATAGCATTTGTCGCTCTCCCAGGCAAGGAACTGGACTCTGATGCGGGAGTTCATGGAAAGCGAGCTCCCTGGGACCATCTCCCTCTCCTGTTTGCCTTTGCTTGGGAATGGCAATATTTCTTAGCCCTGACCTTACTGCCAACTTTCTGGTTCACTTTGTTGCTTTGAGAAGTGGCTGTTTTGCTTAGAAAACTCCCGGCCCAGTACACTCCTTGTGTTAGGCCATCAATTATTTCCATATCTGGAGCTTCAGGCAGGGCGGGATGGAAAGGAGCTGAGATGGAGGGGGAGGAAACCTTGTGCCTGGTAGCTAAGTTAAAAAAAAAAAATGTACGTATTGACTATTTGGTTATCTGATCCTGACACTGGCGAGACACAGGCTCACAGTAGCGGACTGAGCAGCCCGGCCTGGAGCTTGAGAAATGACCAGGCAGACCGGGAGCTCCCACCTCCGAGCCCCTGCCACGGGAACCGGCAGGATGCTTCACCACCCTGACATTGATTTAGATCGACGACTGAGCTATCTATCATAAGGTGTTTTTTAGCACCTTCCTTGAGTTCGTTTAGAACGTTAGCCTAGAGATCCAGACCCACACTTACAACCTGCGTTTTCCAGGTCAAAGTTTAGCTGGAAGAGAATTTAGTTGGCTCTCGGGGGGCTTGGAAAAAACATCGCGGTTTAAACTTCCTCCTGAACTTTTCTGCCCTCAGTGGTCAAGTTGGGACCTGGCCCCAGGGAATCACTAGAGTGGGATGGGCAAAAATCTGGACCTACTGAGTGCCCCCAACTCTCTTTCATTTTCTTCTTCCCACCCCCAACCCTGGGAAGAAGACTGCCACCCGCAGCCTTTGCGAGGCTAGTTTGTCCTCCTGGAGCTACTTCAGAAATACATCTTCTTTGTGATGGGCATTCTCCTTCCCTGGGAACTGGGAGCCCTACAAGATCGATTTCTAAATCCTGCTCCCCCCGTCTTAAAATTGGCCTCTCATTGGCAACGAAAACCCAGTTAGCAATTCCCGCAGCCCGCCCAGGGAATCCTTGAAACTTTTTCTTTTAATTTGTAAGAGTACCCCGATACGAAGTATTTCTCTGCTGGGGAATTTGGAGACGGGGAATGAATCTACATATAGGACACCCTCTGGAAGTTAGGAGATCTAATAAAGCTTTTACAAATACTTTTTTCTGTTTTGTAATTGACCCCAAACATGCCTATTAGGTTGTAGGAGGAGGGAAAAATGCTTTGTTTGCTCTAGCCCAAGTTAAACATAGGATTTGCCTTATCTGGGGAGAGCTATTGGTAAATGTGTCATTCGCCCAGGGCCAGAAGATAAGAGGGGAGAGTTGATAACAGCAAAGTTCAGCTAATCAAAGGAGCTTGCATTAGTAAGAGTAAATAAAGACATTGGACAAAGGGATCTCAGGAATTTAAGTGTGTCCTTCTCACCCACCCAACCCCGCCCCCCCCCTTTTTTTTTGCCTGCCATCACATAAGCTCTGGAGGATGGTTGAGCCTCCCGACTTGAGTCCCAACTTAACCTGAGTGAAAATAAAGGACCTCGAAAATATTAGCTGAGCTCTACAAATTTTCTTATCATCCCAATGTTCCGTCTTAACTGTTTGCCAAGCTGATAGGGCAGATAGAGCCTTAAAAAATGTTGAAGATAGCGTCCTAATAAGTGTGCCCTGGTCCCATTTGTAACTACAGGACCAATCCTATCGATGCATGGCTTATCAAAATAGTATCTGGGTTACAGAGAGAGTGAAGTGAGCTTGGCTCGCTAAGTGCTATCTCTTCCCTCCTTCCTTTTGTTTTCTGAATGCCTAGATCGAAAAGAAGTATTTTTTTTTTTAATGAACAGTTTGGGCTCTTCCGACAAAGGAAATGCTTTGTAGAGTTTTCCTCTTGCAAATTCTGAGGACGATCAAGGCTAAAATTCGGAAA
Organism: Potorous gilbertii; assembly: GCA_028658325.1. Taxonomy (NCBI): domain Eukaryota; kingdom Metazoa; phylum Chordata; class Mammalia; order Diprotodontia; family Potoroidae; genus Potorous; species Potorous gilbertii. The sequence goes on along the minus strand of CM053770.1, from coordinate 23,537,513 downwards.
GCCATTTGAGCCTCGGACCCCGGTGATTCCTTCATATGGAGGTGGTGTTTTTTTTCTCCCAAGTTATTAAAGTCAAACCTCCAAGGTTAGCACAGACCAGAAGTTAACTTGTTAGACATTTCCTTCTCTCCTTCTACTCTAACCTCTTTTTTTATCTTCCTTCCTTCCTTCCTTCCTTTCTTTTTTAAGACAGAAAAATGATATTCTGGCCTCTGAATTGCCCCTGTGGAAAAATGTAGAGTCCAGCTTAGGTGGATACTGAGAAAATGAAAACTCCAGGCAGACAGTGCCTTCTAAAATGCCCTGGAAGGAGGATCCTATCCTGCCCAGTGGCAAACTTGTTAGGTTTCTCTTCCCATGCCTTGTGGAGAGGCCTTGGGGACTGACTGCCCCAGATGTTTGCTGCCTTGGATCCTATTGTTCGTGTCCAGAGTGTAAATCCTGAAATCTTGTAGATTTCAGTAAATATAGTTAGTTTCAGTGAAGTCAAACTGGAACAACTTTGTGGGACATTTTCCTTGTCACCTTCATAACCGTAAAATGGGAAGATTAATTTTTCTTAACATGGTAAAAAAGCATTAATAGATTTTTTACTTGTCGTGAGAATTTTGCAACTCAAAGAGGAATGATTGTCTATTTAAAAGACATACTTAGGGGTGAGTCATAGCATAAGAAAAGACCTTTCCCCCTATAATTGTGACCTAAATTCTAAGCATTAAAAGTATCTAAACCTTGTCAGTGGGAGATAGAAAATGGGGTCAAAGGACCCGAATTGGATAGTGCCCAGGATGACAGCTAGCTTCCCTCCCAATTGCAGTTTTGAATAGAACACTTCTTAGAAAAGACTCCACTGTTATTTTAAAGTGGGATATAATTTTCTGCTTCTCAGCAACATGAGTGTAGTAACTCATACCATCAGAAATAGGAGAAGACGAAAAGAGACTTTAGCTGAAACCTGAAAGACAGCCCAGGCAAGGGAGTGTTTACAAACCAAGGCAGAAGCAAGAAGTTCAGCTTGATAAGCTAGTGAAGTTTTTCTTTCCTGTTGGGGATACAAATACGAAAAAAAAAAGAGAGAGAGAGAGAGAGTGTTAATAAATGAAAACAGCTGCATAAATTGATTACCTGGCAGGTTTTATTGATCTGCACTTTTGGTAGGAAAACTGTTCTTAACTTTATTTGCATGAAGCCAATAGAAATATAAGATTCTTCAGGGGGGAAATAGGACAAATAGAGATTTCCACTGAGACTTAGATTTCTTCTGGCACTGGACTTTTGGATTGATTTAGAGCTCCGAGATCTACTTGCAAAATCAACTTATGTGGGACTCAGGCCTTCTGGGCTGTTAACAGAGATAGTAGTCTTCTGATAAGCTGCCTAGAATGGGTCAAAACTTGGGGATTCCATCCCATTTTCTTCCTTATTGGAACAATTTTTCGTTTTCTTCTGAGATCTAGCTGGGAAATATCTCCATTCATTTTTCCTAGTAAGAAAAGAGGTCTAAGAGGGGAGATCTGCTTTTAAATATTTTATTCCCCTTCTTAGTAACCAGAATTTCTTTATACTCAATTCCTAGGGATATGGAGGAAAGAGAAATAACAGGTCATTGCCCTCCTTTCTCTTCCTTACCTTCCCATGCTGTCACAACAGAATGGTGAAGTTGAAATACCATGGGATTTGGAGACAAAGGACCTGGGCTCAGATTCTGCTTCTGCTACTATGTGACCTTGGGTGAGAGGATTCACCTGTCTGGGTTTTAGGTTCCTTTTCTGGAAAAGGAAGGCTGCTAGACCCAAAGATGTGCCCCTGACATTTACTGTGTGGCCATGGGGGATTCACTCATCCTCTCTGAGTCTAGATTTCTTTATTTTTTTTTTTAAAGGAATCTAGACTAAATGGCCTCTGAGATCCTTCTCACATTCCAGATCTGTAATGCTATGAATTTCTACCTGTATGTCCTTGGGCAAATCACTTAACCCCATCTTTAAAATAAGTGGGATGGCCTCCAGTTCCCCATCGATAATCTATGACTTCTAATTATCCCTCATAGTTCTGGATCTATGATCCTATCTTCACTGTCCTTTTCCCCATTCTCATTTCTCTTCCACATTTATGGAATGTGCCCTGGATCCAAGGCCCTCTGGGAAGAACCCACAGCACAGCTGTCTAATAAAACATTCCTGCCTGACCTCCTGGAGTTTGTTGTTGTTGGTTTTTAACTAGTTTTAAATTCAGAAGGAAGAAAGAAAGGAAAAAATGGAATTTTCGATGGAGGATCTGAATTTCTAAATGGAAACTTGCTGTTATTTGGAAAAAGGTTGAATTTACCAAAAAGGTTTCTATAAAACCCAATTACAAGATGGAGAGACTGATTCAGTTTTATTAAAACCTTCTTCACCATTGGAGTGTGTGTGTGTGTGTGTGAATGTGAATGTGTGTGTGTGTTTCTGGAAGGGTTTCTTGATGAATTTTGTGTTCATACTAATTCTCTCATGCTTAATCATCAGTGTTGTCCTTTAAATGTTTTGCTATAAATTCATTAGTTTAGATCTCAGTCAATTGGGATGCTTGGAGAATGGGTTTTCTGGTTTATTGAACATTCTGGTTAACTGAATGTAAGCTAATTAGAAAATTCTTTTTTTATTACCCCTTGGTGGGAATGATTCTAAATTTGTTAGTTCCATCTCAGTGTGTGGGATATTTGAATATAATTTTACCTTTTTTTCAAGTTTGAGTATTCTACTTCACTTTAAATCTTCTTACGGAGTTCTTACATGGTAATATTAACTCACATTTATATGATCATTGTATAGTTTTCAAAACATGTTTCATACATTCTCTCATTTGAGTATCAGAACAATCCTATGGTAGGTGTTATTCTCTCCATTTTATAAGTGAAGAGAGTGAGGCCAGAAGGTTAAATGATGTGCCCATCATCACACAAACAATAAGGGTTTGTGGGAGAATTTGAACCCAGGCTTTCCTGTCCAGGTCCAGTATTCTGTCCACTGTGTGACGTTTCCTCACTGTCCTCAAGGTGTCCAATACAAGGTGTAAGAGATTATCTTCAGTATATACTCACTCACTAATCATGGGATTACAGTGTTTAGCACTGGAGGGTAACTGGGTGATTTTCTGGTCCAGCTCCCTTATTTTTCATCTTAAGAAACTGTAGGATCATAGACTTTGTGATGAAAGGAATTTTAGTACCATGTAGTCCAACTCCTTTAACTTTATAGATGAGGAAACTGAGGCTTGGGGGAGTCAAGTGACTTACTGGGGTGATATGAGGAAGTAAGAACTGGAAATTCCAACACAGACTCTCTGACTCCAACTGCAGAGAACTTGGCATTAAATTAATCTGCTTTAAGAAGAGAGAGAGAGGAAGGAAGGAAGGAAGGAAGGAAGGAAGGAAGGAAGGAAGGAAGGAAGGAAGGAAGGAAGGAAGGAAGGGAAGGAAGGAAGAAAGGGAAGGAAGGAAGAAAGAAAAAAGAAAGAAAGCTCCAGATACAAGTCTGTTGAATTGTTGTCATCTGTCTCTTTTCTTAAAAGGATGAGTTTAGAAGGAGGAAAAAAAGAGGTTAATTGAGGATTACAGGTTAATCAATGTCTTCTTACTATAGTGATATGTAGGTAATTTCCACCAAACTAGCTTATCAAAGAGCAGATGAGATACCATGTGCTGTCTGCAAGGTCTAATAATAAGATATATCAATCAAGATATTCCTCTGCATTCTGGCCTCATTCCTGGGGCATCATTATCTTATCTCTAAAAGCATAAACTGGTGTGTGTGTGTGTGTGTGTGTGTGTGTGTGTAACCACTTTATAAAGCAATGGAAAACAAAGTTACCAATATTCCTTCCTCCTAGGGAGGAGGAGAACCAGGTCCAATGTGCAGACATAATCATTGTCTGTAGTTGTTAATGATGCAGGATCCAGAGATTGACCAAGAAGTAGATTTGCAGAATTCTGTGGTCATGGTGATAGGATGCTGTAGGAGCATCATTCGCAAAGAGTAGACTGGTTAGCTCCATCAAAAAAAAGGAGAAGAAACATCATCTATCCAAATATTAGTGACTTTTGCTTGAATGTTTTCTCTTACTGGGGACATGGTTTCAAGGAAAAGATGCTCTTCCCCTAGAAGGGAGGGAAGACAATCCAGAGAAAATGAATCTAAGTGGGTTAGTGGCAGGTGGGATATATCATCGTTTCAGGACGATTCATCCAAATAGGACTTAGGAGTTGGGAGGAGAAGCATGAGGTGAATCACAGCAAATTCAGAAATCATAATTGCAAATATATCTTGTGTGATTTCCTAGTCCTTAGCTGCCATCTGCTTTCAGGGGATTTCTGACAAGACAGCCTAGTGTTTACTCTACATTTTCTATGTAGGCTGATGTATTATCTACCTAAGTGTGAACTGGGAAAAATAAGGCGATTCTTGTTGTCTAAACAAATCCCCATTTGATTTTATATGGGCCCAGTTTCCCTCCTCTGACTCCATATTAGCAACTTCAAGGCTTTTTCTTTGCCCTAGTCACAAATACTGGAGCGTCTGGTGACTGCTCCTGTCTGGACCTTCCTTTCCAATCCCTGAGTCTTATTTCTCTGCCCATGTTCCTGATTTCTTGTCCCCTGAAAATCCTCTTGCCAGGGAGTTGAGTGTGTATTGCATGATGGGGATGGGGAGACAGAATTCATGAAGAATCCCCTGGGGTCTCCAGACCACAGTTCTGGAAATACTGCCCATCGTATAGATTAGAAAGCTATGTTGTCATGGCCAAAGACATTTCCTTTTTTTTCCTTTGGGTGTCAGGACAGGAGTTATTTTTCTAATATTACTCAGGTCTACTTGGATGTCTATTGTCAACTTCATTCTTGTTCTCTGCAGAGTCAAATTTTATCAAATCAGAAATATAATCTATGAAACCACTTTGGTGGAAATGATGTAGCTAAGATCTACTTAGATTAGATAATTATGTCAGCTGAGTAGAAATGAAAATTTGGATCCCATCTATCCCAATTTACTGAGCTTTCAACAGTAAACGGGGACTTGATGCTGTTAAGAATGAAAGAAAGAAAAAAAACCCTTCCAGAAATATTAAAGCTTTCAGGCTACAGTACCTTTGTCTCATCATCAAAGACCATAATTATAAAAGGCTGCTGTTGTGGAGACCGGTTCAAAAGATTTTTAGGGCCTGGTCTATTGGAAAGCTTGGGGGCGTAATTAACTAAAATGGAAATAGATGCAAGTGAAATTTTGTTCCTGATGTTTTAATTTAGTGCAGTCCCGCCATGTGTTATGGAAGAGAATTCTTAAAGGCAAACATAATTATTTCATTACGGTCTTCAGAATGCCTTCATTGGCTTTAATGACAAGAAGCTGCCGAAGAAGCCATACATTTTAATTAGCCCTCCTTATATTTACATCAGATAAATAACAAATAATTGATGAAAAACAAGTCTTTGGAATGGCTGATTTCACAGAGAGCGCTGGTTACAGTTTAATGATGAAACATTTCTCTTATTGCTTTGCATTTTAATTATCTAGACGTTATGGTAGTGGTGCCATCGAGCTGAAAAACCGTCTTTTCCATTTCATTACAGTCACGACTAATGCATAAGAATTTGAAGCCAAAAAAGGTGGCTCGAAGTGTATTTCCCGCAAAGTCAATTGCCAGTGCTGTTAATTTTAATAAGTTTGCTAACACATGTTTAGATCACATTTCGTCTTTGTATGTTTCCTCTCTGTTCCCCATGAAAACCAGCTGGATTTCTACACCTGTTCTACAATGGTTAACAGCTTCTTCTGTCCCTTTTCTGTCTTCCCTTCTGCCTTTTCTAAGGGTTTTCAAGAAACAGCTTTGCCAGGGGGGGAATGGGAAAATTCAGAGGCACCCTTGTTCCATTTATGGGTCTCTTTATCTTTGATTTTATAAGAAAACATAACTCAAATGATTCACCCCTCATGGTGTACGGAACACTAATTGTTGTTATTGATTTTAAATTTCATTGCCATTACAAGTAACCCAGATGACTGGCAGATAAAGAGTAATAACCCATAGAGTTCTGGAACTGTTTCGTGTTTGTCTGTAGTACTTTATGTAATCAATATTAACTGCCCCATTGAAACTAACTGCTGTATCAAATAACGGTAAATCAAATGAATGTGCTTACAGGTTATTTATTGGAAGCTTTAATTGTTCACTGGGGCCCTGCTTATCAGAGGAAATCATGGAAAAGTGGAAATGGAATGACCCAGTTTGGATATGCAGGAAGAAGGGAGATGGGGGCCAAAGAAAGACCCCACCACACCCCTTCGGTTACCATGGCAATGATACTGATGGGACTCTGGGTGGCAAGAGAGGCTCCAGACAATTTGAAACATATTTCTTAGGTACCTACTATGTGCTGAAAAGGGTATAGAGAGTCTTAGGGCATGGTTCCTACCTTCAAGGAGCTTATGATTAAGTAGGAATGGTGAGGCAGATATATAAAGAGCTATGTTAGAAGGCAGAATGTGACGAAGGTTATACCAGCTGAATCTTTGGAAGTTATAGGAGAAGGAGAAAGTAGTTCTGTCTTTAGGTGAAAGGATCAGAGAAAATGTCATGGGAAAAGTTCAGGACCATGAAGAATGACTAGATTTAAACTTATGGAGATCTGGGTAGGTTGGGGATTGGGAGATAGCCCAGATGGAGAAAACAGAAACAGATTGAATCACAATGCTATTTTAAGAGTGCGATAAACATGGCCAAGCTCCTTCATAAAGGTCTTATCTCCCTAATGCCATCACGGGATAGGGAGCAGTGCAGAGGGCACTAAGAAAGAATTATTTCCTTATGCTCAGACATGAGCCTTTGAGACATGCCCAGAAGGTGGACTGTGCTGCGCATCCCTTCAGCTACTCCTTAGTCCTCCTCATCAGCTTTTTATTGTCCTATCCCATCGTTTCTTAGATGGGCAATAACAATGACTGTATTTGGGAGTGGGGTGGGGTACCAGTGATGACAGTATCGACTCCTCTGTGATTACTCACTATGACGTAAGCTTTATTGATGTCCAGGGATTTGTATCATAGTCATTTCTAGGTATATCTCATTTTGCAGGCCAAATGATTCCTTGTAATGAAGGAAAACACAGAAGCAAAACCAGCCAGCATCACGGGATTCTAACAAGAGGGAGGAACTCTCGTCACTATTTCTCCAGGGTTAAGATGGAATCATTTTAGGATTCTGGTGGTTTTTTTCATTTACATTAGGGTAGTAGCTTTAGTTCTTCTGATTTCCCTCTTCATCAGGTCATGAGGCCTCCCATTTTTCTTGTAATTCTTCCTGTTCAATATTCTTTTTTTAAAAAAATCATGACTGTTTCTTTGTTTTTGCATCAGTTTAATTTCCAGTCGTTTTTTGTTATACTTTTAATATAATCATAGCTTACATTTGCATAATAATAAAAACCACCATCTCTAAAAAAGGAGACTTCTTATTGCACCTAATGCCTTGCAGTTATTTGGAGATAACTGTGGGTTCTGCAAAGCTAGGGCCCTTTATAAAGGCAAAGGATATATTCTCTCGGATCCTACCAATCAGGAAAGGTTTTCACTATGAGCCTGGGCACAAGCTGTTTGCCCATAAGGAACCTAACTTGACTAAAAGCAGATTATTAATACTTTACTTACATACATCAAAAGACCCTTGCTAGCTAGTTATGTGACCTTGAGTGAGTCAAATTCTCTCAACCTTGGTTTCCTCTTCTGTAAAATAGGAGTAATATTAGTAGCACCTACCTCCCAGCATTGCTGTGAGGACCCAGTATTTGTAAAGTGCTTTGCAAACCTTGAAACTCTTTATAAATGCTGACTGATATTATGATAAAGTCCTTAAGCATGTATTATGAGTCTGCTGTGTGCCAGACACTGTGGATACAAACGAATGTGAAAAACCGTCTCTCCTCTCAAGGTGCTAATGGTCTAATAGGGGAGATGACGTGCAAATAGCTATTTACAAAGAAGAAATTACAGGATAAATTAATTGTACATAATCTCACGGAGAGGGCATTAGCTTCGGGTGAGATTTCAGCTGGAATTTGAAGGAAGCATCTGATGGATGCAAGAAGAGAGAGCATTCAAGGCATAAAGGATAGTTACAAAGAAAAATGCCCAGAACCAAGGGATAGAACGTGATGTTTGAGGAAGAGCAGGGAAGCCAGCATCACTGGATTGAAGAGTGTGTGTGTGAGGATGAGGGGGCAGGAGCGTGCGAGGCACAAGATAAGGAGGAGGCGAAGGTGTCAGGCTGGGAAGGGTTTTGAAAGTCCACTGGAGGATTTCATATTTGATCATATTGATGATACTAGGGAGCCACCAAAGTTGATTGAGTTGTGTTGGGGTTAGGGATGACACACGTTTCCAGGTGATGAATATTTGGAGTCACTGTGATAACCCATAAAACTGCCAAAAATACAAAATGTTTTCCAGTTCTGTGTGCCACCTTTCCATCTCACTAGTGATGGAAGTTGACTATAGGAGAGGGGACTACAGGATACCTGAGTCCATCTACTAACATTAGTTGAACTGTCAGCATGCATAATTTATGTTGTTTGTCCACTGAGCAACATCCCATTGATAAATTACTGAAAGAAATAAATTAGAACCAGACTTTTTTTTTTAACTACAAATGAACCCAGAAAGAATGACCAAGGGTAGCTAAGTTGAAGAATGGCCCACTAGTTAAGAAATACTAATAAAGAAGCTGGGATTACTCTTTTCCCATTCCCTGGACTTATAAGTGATTTTATTTCATGGGAGATGTGGTCACCTCTCCTTGAAGGATTCATTATAGCATCGCTGTCGCCATCACCCTCCACAGTAGCAATAGCTACCATTTATATAGGTTTGCAGAGTGCTGTACGTATGTTAACTCATTTCATCTTCACAACCTTAAAAGACAGGTACTGTTATGATTCCCATTCTACTGATGAGAAAACTGGGGCTGAGATTGATGAATTGAGAATGTCTTATCCCAATACTCAGCCAGCAACTGTGAAAGGCAGAATTTGAACTCAGATCTTTCTGACTCAATTGCCTAACTAAATACATCACTCTGGGAATCACTATCAATTCTATACCTACTTATATTACAGAGGATGAAGCAAAAAAAATGGTATGAACCACTTGAGATCTTCTGGACTTGATGATCATACATATTTGTATGTATGTCTGTATCAAGATTTATATACATATGTGTTACATCACTTCTGTGATCATAAAGGTATGCTCTCCTATAGAAAATCATCTCTGAAGAAACTGCTTTGTTCTTTTCGTGTTTTCATCTAAGGAGTGCCCTCAACAGAAAATTCTCTTAAAGATTTAAAGAGAAAAGAGACACCGATTAATAACTGCCTTGATTTTCTTTGCCAAATTTCCCCCCTGGAAATACCATCCATTATAGTTTGTAGTCTTGTTCAATATTCCATTTTTTGAGGGTGTATGTATGTATATTTTGATAGTTGGTGACTTCCATGAAAAAATAGTTCCAAGAAAAGATAAAGAATGCTATGCTGAAAAGTATAGTTCAAAGTTTTGATTATATTTAAAAGTTCAAGTTATGTGCAAAGTGTACAGACTATTCAGAAACAAACTATTCAGATGTCCATCATCTTTATTTCCTTCCAGAAAAGGGTCAGAGGGCTCTAAGGTGAGCATTGAACATTATCATTAACAACTAAAATTTAGTCTATCTTAGTGGTCAGAAATTGGCTGATTACAGACATTATCATTTAAGAAACAGTCGTGAATAGCCAGTTCTTTGGTTAGAGCAAAGGTTAAAGTAAACAGTCCATTAGAAGGCACTGAGTGTGGTCACATCTGATCCACCTGACCAACCTGACTGATTAAAGCTGTCTTTTAATTCTGAAAAAAAGGGAAATGGGGAAAAGAAATGATATTGATTCTAACTATATTTATTTTTTCAATAAATTTAGGTGATAGAAAAAGTCACCACAGAAAGAAGGGCAAAAATGCCCAGAAACAACATTAGCCAACAAATAAATTATGTCTTTGACATTGTCATGGCAGCCAAGACTAATGCTAAGCTCATTTGGAAAGTATTTTTCAAAAAGAAAATGGCCATTACAAGCAATATTACCTCTGAAAACAGCAAAAATTAGTTGGGGAGGAGAGCCTGACATGAGATCATTAAAATCTCAAAATTGAAAGGGACCTTAGAAACCATCTAAAATAACCCTTACAGAAATGGAAATCTTCTTTACAAGAGAGCCAAGTGGTCAGCTAAGCCTTGTTTGGAGATCACTAGTGAAACAACCCTTTCCATGACTACTTTCTCTCAGGCCAAAATTTGCCTCATTCTTTCATCTTTACTCCTAGTTTTTTCCTCTAGACCCAAGCAGGACAATTCTGACCCTTTCTGGAGATTTTTGTTTCTCTGATCATCTGTTTGAAGTCACTTCTCATACACAAATTATTAATGGTAAGGGATTGGGCATACCATCTTTCCATCTATTGCCTTTTACTTGACTTGTGACTGATTCTGCTAAGATGAGATATGCTTCATAGTCATATGGCATCATCTGGAAAACATTGGTGTTGAAAGAATGGAATTTTGTTGCAATGAGATCATTGAAAATACAGTGTAATTCCCCAAATGTCAAGCCCAATGTTCTCCTAGTTAATTCTGAGTCTTACTCACTACTCATCTCTAGTACCTGTCCAAGAGATGTGTATCTCAAAAAAAAAAAAAGAGAGAGATGGGCAGATCACATAACAAGAGTGAAGGATGACAGATGCATAGTCAAAGGAAAGGTTTTTTGTTTCTTTTTATTTTTAAATGAGAGGAAAGTCTTCAACATTTTAAACAAGTTCTTTTTTAAAAGATTTATGGCAGTCCATAGACAATATCATCTCCTGACTCTGGGCATTTTCATCTGGCTATCCTCCAGGTTTAGGATGCTCTCTGTCCTCACTTCCACCTCCTAGCTTCCTTCAGGTCTCAGCCAAAGTCCCACCTTCTATAAGAACACCTCTCCAATCCCCTTAATGCTAGTGTTTTCCCTCTGTTGATCATCTTCCGATTTATCCTGGCTATGTCTTGTTAGTACCTAGTTGTTTACATGTTACCTGCCCCACTAGACTGTGAGTTCCTTAAGGGAAGGGACTGTTTTTGGTTTTTGCCTTTTTTCCTTTTTTGTATCGCCACTACTTTGCATGATGCCTGGTACATCATGCAAATACGTGAATACAAGAAATACTTGAAGACTGACTGTGCCAGTGAAATGTATGCCCACATGAATCTCATGGACCCATTGGAAAATAATGTATCAAGCAAGTTAATTAAGCATATTTATTAATGTATACATACAACATAAAAGACATAATATATACATATTTGAAGGCTGCATTTTGTGATATGAAGCCAGATGCTATTTTTAAGCCAAGAAAATAAGGCACCACAGGATTTCATCTTCTTTATGCCTCTCAATCACTTGTGTGGCCATAAAGATGTGGTCTCCCATAGAGAATCATCTCTGAGAAACTGCTTTGCCTTTTCTGTGTTTTCATCAAAGGAGTACCTCCAGTAAAAGCATGCCTAGAAAATTCTCATAAAGACTTAAGGAGAAGGGGAAACAGGCATGTGGATTAATAACTGACCTTATCTTCTTGGTTAATGTTTCTTTCAGAAGCACCAACCACTGTAACTTCTAATATTGTGCAATATTCCCTTCTTTGAAATAGCTAGAAAAAAACCAGTTGCTGAGATTAAAGGAGAATTAAATTATAAGCCTTCTATGGTTTGAAGAGATTGCACACCCTTGAAGGATTCTTTTCTACTGGATTCACTTCCTAAATTTTTGCATTGTGTCATGTCTTAGTAAAATGCCTTTGCTTCTGAAGAATGAAAAGAAAATCGATTCTGAGCTCATTAAAAACCATCACCTTTAGAACATATTTCTGTGTTTGGTCAATTCTAGTGAGTCTTCTAGGTGTTCTTTTCTGTGAGAAAGTGATGTCATTAGTAGTCCACATATTTCTGAGGTAGTTGATTAAAAATGTGATAATTCCACTATGCAAATATATTCTTATAATAACTCTGGCAGATCTGTTCCACTTCAAATATGTTTGTTGTCCTTGTGATTTTACCTGCAGTTGCTCTCAGGAGGATCTGGTTAGTCCAGAGGAAGGCAAAGGTAGATAGCCATTCTGGAGATATACATATACATATATATATATATTTATGTGTGTGTGTATGTATATATGTGTATATATATATATATTTATGTGTGTGTGTATGTATGTATATATGTATGTATGTGTATGTATATGAATATATATATATATATATATATATATATATATATATATATGTATATAGTGCCTAATATGTGCCAGACACTGTGATTGATAGATAGTTTCACATTCAGAGAGTCAGGATCCAGGATTGGATGGAATATAAGTGAAGAATTTATAAAGAGGTGATCTAGAATTGCATTGGCTAAGAATGAATGAAAAATTTCCTATCAACACCAGTAGAAGCATTAGAAGCATTGCCATATTAATGAAATTATGAATCCATCAAGAAATAAAAATAACAGTAACATTTGTCCAGCTCTTCAGCCAGTCAATTAATCAATCAACCAAAGTTTTAATTAAATACCTACTCTGTTCCAGGTACTGGTATGACAAAGATTTTCTAAAAAACGGAAATAATCTCTGTCCTCAAAAATCTTATAGGCTACCCAAGGAACTAACATGTATAAATATCATATGTATGAACATATATCATATGTATGAACATATTTATGCACATGCGTATAAATAAATAAATATATATACATACATACACACACACACAAATATGAAATAAGTTTGTGAGTGAGAGGTACCAGTAGCTGGTTTAAGAGGTGGTTTACATACATTATTGCCTTCTCTGTATCATCTTCAGGTTACCCACATCCTTCCTAAAATACGGTCACCAGAACTGAACACAACACTCCATATGTGGTCTTCGAACCAGGACAAAATATAGTATAATTATTGCCTCCCTTTTCCAGGACAACTATGCCTTTCTTACCAAAGCCCAATATTTTATGTTTTTTTTGACTAACATATCACTCTGCTGACTCATAGCAGGCTTGAAATCTGCTGAAACCTTTAAATGTTTCACCAACTTCTGGCTCGCCACACATCCCCCATTTTGTGTTTGTAAAACAGATTTTTAAAATAAAAGTGTATGACTTAACTATATCCCTATTACATTTTTCTTGCTCAGTTCAGTTTCTTTGCTGTGGAGATTTTTCTGATACTGACTTTGTCATCAAATGTGGCAGAGTTTTGTACCTCTTTCATGTGTTTCATTTGTAGATCTGCTCATGATAACAGCCATTCTAGGGCTTAGTATCACTACCCACCATGACTACAGTGCTTAGGGCATGGTTGTTCAGATATTCAGGCATCTTTCAGCTCTTCTTGACCCCACTGACCATGGCAGGCCAATACTGCCCATGGAGTTTTCTTGGAGAAGTTACTAGAGTGGTTTGTCATTTCCCTCTCCAGTGGATTAAGGCACACAGAGGTTAAGTGACTTGCCCAAGGGCACACAGCTAGTAAGTGACTGAGGCTGGATTTGAACTCTGATTTTTCTGAGTCTAGGTCCAGTTGCTCTAGTCACTGAGCCATCTAGCTGCCTCCACTTGGTACACAGTAGGCACTTTATTCACTGATTGACTGGGTCTTTATCCAATTTGTTGATAAAAACACTAAACAGCTTGGGTCCAAGTTCAGAGCCCTAGGGCTTTACGCTAGAGTCTTGACAACCTGACTTTCAACTGTTAATGCTTAATCTGTTTAACTGCACTATTAGCTAGACTGGAATTCTCCATTTTATTAAGAAAGAAAATTTACTTATTTCAGAGACACAGCTAGAGACTTTGTGAAATGGTTTGCTAAATATCTAGGTAAATTTCCTTCTAACATGAGTATGAGCTGCCAATCTGGTAATCCTGTCAAAAACAAAACAAAACAGTAAGACAGACTAGTTTAGCATGACCTGTTCTTTATGAAGCTGTGTTGACTCTGATTTCAGTTGACCTTTCCAGTGTCACTGGACATTACTCATCCACATGCTCCTTGCTATCCAATGTGTCTTTCTCTCCATACTTGACTCAGAATAACTCCTCTCCATGCCTACACCTTGGCAGTGGACCTCCTCCATTCTTGGAATGCAATCCTTCCTTACTTCCCCTGCAGAGGTTCTTTCTTTTTTACAATACAACTCAGAAATCTTCTTCATGAGGACTTTCCTGATCCTACCAGCTGTTAGCATCCTCCCTCCCAAAATGCTTTTTATTTACCTTCTGTACATGTACATATGTACATACACATATATTTACATATGTATATATATGTTGCATGTATTTATTAACTTTATATTTGTACTGTATTTTTTGCTTCTTCTATTATAGATACTGTGATTAGGGATGACTCAATTCTTTGCATTTGTACCTATAGTACCTAGGACATAGTAGATGCTTACTAACTACTTACTGGTCACTGTTAACCATCCTTACAAAAATTCATTTATAATTGTTCCAGGGGTTGAAATTAAGCTGATTGGCCTCCAGTTTCCAGACTCTGCTTGCTTTCTTTTTTTTTGGTGGGGATGATCATTTCATTTTCCCCTCTCCAGTCCTGCGGTTCGTCTTCCATTCTATATGATTTTTTAAGGCTGATCAAGGATGTCTTAACCATCATATGTGCCCTTCCTTTCAGGAATCAAGCTTTTGTTGTCTATGCCTGTTGATGTGACCTCAGCAAAGGGCCCTTCCTGCTTGTTTTGAGTATCACCTCTTTGACTCATAAGTTCTTTTTTATTTTGTCCTTGCCCGTCCAAAGATTGTTCTCCTTGGAAGAGCAAACAAGAGTTCTTTGGTTCTGTCTTTTCTCCATTATCCATTGTCATCATCAGAAAGAGCTGTCTTGGTGTAATGGATAGATTGCTAGAATTGGATCCAAGAAGACCCAGGTTGATATGCTACCCATTTGACCTTGGATAGTTCACCTGAGCTCTAAACCTGAGTTTACTCTACTGTAAAATAGGATCAACAATGGCTAACCCCATAGGGTTACTGTAAGTCCCAAGTGAGATATTATGGGTAAAATGCTTTGTAAACTTCATTCTTCCTGTTATCATGCTGCGGGATTGTTCCCTTCTCTCCAAACAGCCATCCTTCCAGCTCCCCTTTTGATAGGTAGATTTTTAGGGTGCAGGTTTACATAAGTCAACGATCCTAGGTATAAATCGCAGCCTTGCTGCTTGCTACCTGTGTTACTTTGACTAAGTCAACTTAAATCCCTGAACCTTAGTTTACTCACCTGTAAAATGAAGAAGGTGGATCAGCTGGTTCCTTAGATCTCCTCCACCTCCAGCTCTTTGTGACTGTGATTCAGTTCAAAAAGAAACGAACAATAACCTAGTGAAATAACTAGGCAAGTACTATTGTTCCCATATTATAGGTAGGAAAAAGGAGGTTCGGAAAGGCCGACCGATTTACTAGAGTTCACTGCTCTTCCTTTTCCACCCTCTGATTTCTTCTGGTACTCCTAAATGAGGATGGTTACTTATTTGCATTCACCCTTGGGGAGTAGCCAGACAGAGGAATATTTTAGGTTGTGTATCCCCCACAGTCCCCTTACCTTTTTTTCTTTCAGGGAGGGCATTGCTTCTACCAGTCTCCATCTCATAATAGCCGTGAATGCCAGGAGTTCTTTCCTGCTCACTCTCCTAAGTAGAATCAACCCGTGGTCCCAATGAGGCAAGCTGAGAAAGTAAAGAGAAGAGAGTTAAAGAGTTATTTCTCTATTTTTCCAAGAAGGAAACTGAGGCTCAGAAACATTAAATGTGTTTCCTGTGGTCATACCATTAGTATCAGAGAGGTGGCATTTCAACCATGATTTTCCTTTGGGTAGATCATTCAGCCTTTAAATATTAGCACCCTGGAACAAATGACCTGGCTCCCAGTCCTTCTTGTAGCACTACTTCAGGACTTAGCCACGGTCACTTCAGTTGGTGGCTTCTTGACTCACAGTGTGAGACTTTTGGCCTTGTACTGCCATGCTTTTCTCCTGTGACTGATCCAGTGTCAATACACAAACTTTTAATCAACAAGCATCATCTTTAGGAATAAGCTCTTGTCCTTCAACATTAGAATCATAACCCCAAGAGTCATTGGCTCATAGAGCTAAGCCTGACAAATCAACACTCATCCTAATGGTTAAAGACTAGTACTTTTTTTCTTTAAAAAGTCCACGATGTCTTTATAGTCACCCCTTGTTGAAATACATTTTCTCCTGAATGAAAATCAAACTGATTATATTCTTTTTATGTTTTGTAAATGAGAAGGAGCTGGGACAGAGTTCATAAACGGAGACTTTGATGCTCTTTCCCTGTTTCCAGTACGCAAAGGACAGTCTAGGTATGGAACAGATTGGTTTGGGCAAACCTCCCCTACTTAGGGGATGTGTCCTAAAGCTGGCTGTGTCCAGAACACTCTATGGAAGTTTTGAATTGATTCATTTTTTTTAAATTAAAAGGAAATGTCCTTCATCCTGATGTTCATTAAAGACCTGTTTGCATATAGAGCAAAGGGATACAAAGCTAAGCTAAAAGGCTACTCTTACCCTTATGGTCATATAGTTTCAGGGGAACTAAGACAGAAACCCAGAGAACTGTAATGTACAACAACATAACATGATGGAGAGAGAGAGCTCCTGAAGATAAAATGCTGAATCAGTTCTGAAGCAGAAAGTTGTTGCTGGCCAGGGACATGAGAGAATGTTTCTTGGAAGAGCTGGCATTTGAGTTTGGCATGAAAAGAATGTTAGGAACTCACCAGTCAGAGTAAGGATTTGTGATCAGGGTCACTCTCAGTGGGGCTAGTGAAAGCATTCACAGCATATGGAACAATATGGAAGTCAGAGAGTACAGTGATAGGATCATAGGTTTTTATTAAAGATGGAAAGACCCTTAGATATCTTCTGAGTCAGAGATACTTAATTTGGGGCTGGTAATGTAATTTGAAAAAATTTCTGTAATGATATTTCAATACAGTTGATTTCCTTTGTAATATTATGTATTTTATTTTATACATTTTAAAATGTTATTCTGAGGTCTATGAGTTTCACCAGATCTCTGAAGAAGGTCCATGAGACATAAAAAGATTAAGACCTGTGTTTTAGACCAACCCCATTATTTTACAGAAGAGGAAACTGAGGTCCATAGAAATTAAGCAAATTCTCCAGATTTAAATAGTATGTATCTGCAGTGAATGGGATTCGACTCCAGATCTTCCCGACTCAATATCTGATACTGCCCACAGCACTACTATAAAGCATAGGGATACATGGAGTAGGGTAGAGAATCTTGGATTGGGAGTCAAAGGACCTTGTTTGGAATCCCAACTCTATGGCCTTGGACTTAAAGATCAATGTGACCTTGCACAGGTCACTTAATTTTTCTAGACCTCTGTTTCTTCACCTGTAAAATGAGGAGGTTGGACTCAAGGAAACATAAAGTCTTTTTCAACTTAAACTCCCATTAAATCAATGAGTAACATCTGGTGAAGTCAGAAAGGCATAGTGGTGGCACGTTGTTAGATAGTGGTCTTCAAACACCAGGTAAAGGGATTTTCACTTGACTGTGTCATCAGGGCACATAGATCAAACATGAATAGATCTTTGCATGAGATAGTTACAGATATAGATGCACTAAGAATATAAGAAAACCATATATAATATGTGCAAGAAAGACATATAAAGAAAAGAATATATTTAAGATATGCAAATATATGATTTATACATATTTATGTGTATGAAATATATAATTTTATATATGTATTGAGGGTCATTGTTGAGTTATTCAATTGTGTCCAACTCTTTGTGAACCTGTGGACCATAGCACTCCAGACCCTTCTATCCTCCACTATATCCTGA
>CM053770.1:23474443-23519008 GCA_028658325.1 Potorous gilbertii | reverse complement strand
TGCATATATTATTTATTGATCCTCTCGACAACTTCGTGTTTGTTGTGAAATTCTCTATTTATAAAGGAAACTGAGGCTAAGAGATTGTGCCCTGCCTAAAGTAGGCAGAATTCGAATGCAGGTTTTCTCAAAACCAGTCTTCTTTCCTGCTGTGTTCTTCTAGTTCTCTCCTAGGGGTCACCTCCAAGGTATGGGAGGATATAGGAAGGGAAAGGGAGCCCCTGGCTGGCTACTTCCTGCTTTCCCAGCCTTCACCTAGTCAGCAACACAGGAGGAGAATAACGGACACTGGACTGTGGTCAGAGAACTTGAGGGAAACTTTGTCACCTTGCCGAAATCATTTACTCTGCCTGAGCCTCAGTTTTCCTATCTGCAAAATGAGAAGGATGGCTTCGATACCTAAACTCCCATCTAATTCCATCTTTATGTAGCATTTTTTCCATGTATCTTCTTTTGGGGGAGAATTAGAGTAAAATTTTTTTAAAAATCTGTAAATAAACCTATCCTATGCACTTATACCTACTTATGAATTATAAAGAACAATCCACAGAATGATTGAAACAATATAGCCTAAAGTCTTTTATGATGGTTCTAGACATCTGTTAGTGATTGCTGTTTGAGGCTGTAACCTCAAGTGTAGCCACATTTCTTATTCTCCTAATCCTACAACAACTATGGCCCCTTTTTGACCTCTTTCATTCCCTATTCCTTGCTTTTTTTTCCCCTTACTGGGTCTTTCTCTATCTTTCCTTTTTTTTATGGCACTGCTTGTTTTTACATGTCAGTCCCAGACACAACCCCATTCCCATCTTTTAAAATTGAATTCTTACTTTAAGAAAAAGTTAATAAAAGACAACTTATATAGTGAGTGCCTCTAATATTGTATACAGTGTAGCACAAGGTAGTTGCCCCCCATCTTTCTACACAAAAGTGGAAAATAAGTTTCATTGTTTGTTCTCCTGAATCTAGAGTGGGTATTAAAATCACATCAGCTTGGGCTTTTTTAGCATTGGTTATTTCAGTCATTGTCTATCTCGTCCTTTGTTTCTGCTCCGCTACATTGTATATATCACTTAATATAAATCTTCCTATGTTTCTCTAAGTTCTTGATAGTAAGCATTTATTACTGAGCAGGAATAGTGTATTACTTTTAAATGCCAACTGCCTTTTGTTGTTTGCCCATCGAAGAGCCCCCATTTTGTTTCCAGAGTTGGACCACCATGGAAAGGCTGTTATGAGTATTTTTGTTACATATTTGACCTTTTCCCCCCTCTTCTTTGAACCTCCTTGGGATGGATGCCCAGTGACGGGGTCACTAGGTAAAGGGCATAAAACTTCTTAGTCATTTTCCTCATCTAATTCCAGACTGTTTTCCAAAAAGTTTGGACTCCACAACTCTTTTAATATTGTATTAATGTTCTCACTCCCTTTCTCCACCTGGATTTCACACAGCCCCTCCTCACCTTTTTGTCTGCTGTGACCTCCCTCATCTTGCTTGGAAAAGGGTAAGAGTTGTGCCCAAGGAAGTAGTTTCCACTACTTATTTTCTCCCAGTGGTTTCCAAACTTTATGTGACATTGCCCTTTTTTATATAATTTTTAAAAAAGTTTTCCCCCTCTACATGTGTCATAAAACAATCTCTACAAATAAACTTCTTACCTTCTATTTTATTCAGATTGATTAAGATTTTATTAACATTTTATAGCACTCAGCATACAGATAAAAGTAAGATGAAAATAATATAAATAACATACAAATAATACAAGTGAAAAATAATACAAATAAATTTTTCATTCACTTTTCACTTGTGTCTGACTCCTTCTGACTCATCTAGGGTTTTCTTGGAAAGCGGTTTGGTGGTTTGTCATATCGTCTTCAGCTCATTTTCCAGATGAGGAAACTGAGGCAAACAGAGTTAAGTAACTTGCCTAGAGTCACACAGCTAGTAAGTGTCTGAGACTAGATTTGAACTCTGGAAGGTGTCTTCCTGACTCTAGGCTGGGCTATGTATCCACCTAAATAAATATAAATACAAATTAATATTAACACAAACAAAATAACAGAAAATAAATACAAATAAAGACAATATAATATTCAGATGATTATTCGTAAAGTCCTATATAAGAACACATTTAACACAATTAGATTTGAGTCTAATTGCTGAAAATGTCAAATACTCGTTTCTATCCAGTTTGGAATTCTTCTGTTCTTCTAAAAATTGCAGTTTTGAAGGAAATCAGCCTTATTATTTTGTCCTTAACAAAATGAATGATGTTGAGAATCATGGATATTATGGTACTTTTAACTGTCACGTAAACATTTCGTTAGCTTCGAGTTTACACGTTTTACATTAAAATATACAAGCAGCCAACAACACAGCTCATTTGGATGATGGGACGCTGGCAGATTAGATTTGCCATAAAACCAACTCCAAGTTAACCTTGTTTGCACGCACTGTGTTAAATTATTGAGACCCTGCATTCACTGTCAGAACAACTTCACCCTGTTAGTCTCTCTTAGGTTGACTTGGTTTTAAACTTTGTGTTCATTGAAGAAAGCGGCCGTCCTTGGAAATCACCGTGATTTTTGCCATTGTTTTCCATCCATACCTCCTTCCAAAATCAATCCAGTGTTTGTAAGGTTAGGCCTTGGATGCCTGGAGCTGAGGGTCAGTATAGACCCATATATAAGACAGTGAAGCTCAAGGGGGAAGGGAACAGGACCAGAGAGCCACAATGATGATGGCTTCCATTCTCATAACTCACTAACTGCAAAGTGTTTTGCAATACTCCCCTTTGATCTCCATACTTCCTTTTGCCAGCAACCTCTCTCTTTCCATCCCCAATTTAATAGAGCAGAGAGCTACTTAATAGAGGAGATATCACTGAGACTTTGCTGTAATAAAGATTTGGTTGGACACAGCTGAGACCAGGATTGCTGCTGTTTGCATTAAAAACATGTCACAGTGTGTTTACTCAGGCCTCAGGGTTTACTCTGTTTGCTTTCTTATTAATTATCTTGACCGGTGGTATGGTTTGTTCTCCTTAAAGGCCCCAGAAAAACTTGTTAAGGAGTTCCTCCTGAGGCTAGGGATCACAGATTTAACCCTGGGAGGAACCTGGGAGGTCATCACCTACAGCCTCCTTCTTTTCCACTTGATGACATCGAGGCTGAGCAAAGAGTCCAGAAATTGCAATGTAGGGTCAGACTTTCCAGCCTGAAAATCTCCAGTGAGCTGGGAAGGAAAATTCAAGGCAGCTTCTGGGTGAAATAGAATCTTGGAACAAGGAAATGGAAAACTCTGGAAGATGTAGATCTCTAATGAACGGAAACTCTAGTTGGAAGAGAAGGTTTAAACTTCCCTGATTTCTGTGGCTAGCTGAGATTCTGATGGGGGTTAGGACAGTGCCAGCATGCATATCTTAGGTTCATTAGGTAGCAATCTAGATCTGGAAAAAACCTTTGAGATCTCATTTTACAGGATGGGAAACTGAGGCATGAGAGAGGATCTAAGTGATTGGCACCAGGTCACCTACCTGACCTCACCCTATTCACTTACTATAGAATTTCAAGCTGGAAAGGACTTCAGAGGCTGTACAATCCAACCCTCTTGTTTTACAGAGAAGGAAACTGAGATTCTTAGAAGCAAAGATTACATGGCTAGAATTTGAATCCAGGTCCTCAAATCTAGTCCCTCTAGGACTTTCCACAATTATTTCCATCTGAGTAGTTCAAGAACCTTTGACCCCACTCTCAGGAACCTTACATTTTCCAAACCAAAAGGAAAAAGAAATATTAAGTGAGCTTGTTTAATTTTCCATGGTACAATTATTCTAGAACATCCCAGCATTTTGAGGGTAGCCATAAACCTTCCTTTTTCTGGGACAACTGTTCTGTAGCCATAAGGAGAGGAAAGGGAATAAGAGACAGACTGGCAGACATGACCACATATGAAACTTCTCTGGGTTCATGATGCCCGATTTTCTTTCTCTGTGTTAGTTAAGGGCTAATCTCGAGATTGTACTGTGGTTTGCAGATAGGGCCTCATTTAAAATATTTTATCATTAACACGACAGGGAGTTGGATAAAGAAAATGAACCGTGATTATAAAATGCTAATTATCGTCCTCAAGTGCACATTGGGCAACCATGAATATTTCCAATACAATTTGCTTTATTTATTATTTTAGGCAGGTTATAAATGTTAATGCAATTGCCGATGGTATGTTAGCAATTTCCAAGGCAATAACATTATTTGGAATTTCTAATAGTTTCTCCTAAAACGTGCTGTAGTGATGGATGGATGAAATAAGAAAGGTACTTTTCTTTGAAGTTAAAGGCATTAGATGACAGGAGATTGAGAGGAACTTCCAGACTCAGACTGGAGGAGTTAACTCTAAAAAGGGGAGGAAATTTATAGTGGTTTATAGTGGTGATGGTCTTTTCCAAGGAACAGTGGGTAAAAGAAATGGAGAAAAGGTTTTCTCTTGTTTTGGATTCCACCCCACCCCCACAAGACTGTGATTTTTTTTTTCTATGATTCTGCCAGAAACAAAAAGCCAAGATTGAATCGAAAGACTTCTCCCTCCATGTCATACATTCATTTTAAAAATCAGTGATGTCGTCATCAGAGGGTTATTTAAAAAATACATTGTTTATTATAGGCAACACATATTATAGCAAGAGGGGTAGGCTTGAAATCAGTAAGACCTAAATCCAAGGCCCATCTTTGACACTCAGAAGCTGTGTGAGCACAGATAATTTGACTTTTCTGACACTCTCCCAGCTAAGTCTTTTTTATTAAGTTACAGATGAGTTGCAATCTCTGGTTAATGGCCACCTACAAAAACATGGTTCCTTGACCTATTAGTTACTTAAAAAAATAAGTTTGCGTAGTAAAGGGGTGGTTTTGAAAATCTGGAGGTAGAGAAATGTTGCCAGGTAATGTAATTGACCGTGACCCCACCAGACCTTGGATAAAACATACACACAAACATAAAAGGTATTTTCTCAGGCTAGAAGGTAAGTGAACTGGGTTCTCCCAATTTCAGTGTCTTTCCCTGCTTTGTAGGAAGATGGCCACATTCTGAATTATTTTCCAATCAGTCTAAAAGAAATTATTGTTTCCCACATAGTTTCTATGTTAAAGAACTCTGCTTTGCTCTTTATTTATTTCCTCTTATTTCCTTTAGCATTAAAAGACCCCTAGTAAAAATGAGTTGGGAAAAATAGGAGGAAGGGGCGTAGGGGACTTCCCAAATTAAAAACGTAAACTTAAAAATGCCTAATGCTATTTGTGTTCACGGTTAGGAATCTTGCATGGAGACATAGTCCCATCAGGAAATATGGCTCTTGCACAGACTTGGTTTAGGAAAATGTCATTCTTCACTAAGAAATACTGTGCTTAATTAATTCTTGCTCCTGGGAGGTCAACTTAGGGCACTCATTATTGTCTTAATTGGGGGTATAAATCCTGAGGCCCTGGAGGAAAAAAAAAACATACACACAGAGTGGTTAGTGGAGTGTGGCCTTTGGGGTGAGTGTCAGCCAGGGACAGCCCTATCCTGGCTTGTGACAGTGCCTGGTTTTGATGGGTTCTAGGTCCAGGCACAAAGATATTGGCATTAAAGGGCAACGCGTACAGTTAAAAAAAAATAGAATGACTTGTCCCCACATTTTTACATTAAACAGTATGAAACTATCCAATATTTTCTGACTTGAAAATATGTGTTCTTATGAACTCCTGGTTTTCATATTGAAATTATATCCATTATACATCCCATCTGCAATCTCCTACCAGGCCCCAAATCATTTCACAGACATTAGCCAAAGGAAGCTTGGTGTAATTTAAAAAAACACACAACAAAATACTATGCTTTTCATTTCCATTTTATTTTGAAACTGAAGAAACCAGATGGGAACGGAGGCGGGCTCCTCTGTGTTTGGTTACCTCCAGGAACAGAGGCAGAATATTCCTGGGGGTTCCTTCCTCTCCCATATTGACTAGAGGTGATGATAGGCTGGTCTAGATTCCTGGGATGGTTGCTGAAAAGGTCAGGAGTTCATCTAGAGCTCTAACTGCAGAGGGAAGCGGGGAGAAGGGCCTAAGAATAGAGTCCTGGATAACACCCCACTCCAACTGTCCCACGCACTGCTTTTGATAGCAGGGAAATGAAATTCACAGATTTCACAGATGATGCTCATTCTTTTTCGTTTTCTGTTATAGAACAGGTCTGTTTCACTGGTGATTGTCTTTTTGCCAATTGCCCGCCAAGAAAAGTTTCTTTTAACTTTAATGAGAAAATGATTCATGTTAGGAGGCTTGGACATCATAGGATTTAACAGCTTAAAAAGCATGGGATCATGAATTTGGAGATGGGAGAGACATTAAAGGTTGACAAGTCCAATCTTCTTATTTTGGAATGAGTAAACTGAGGCTGAGAAGGATTAAGTGACTTCTCCAGGGTCAGAAATAGGCGAAACTGGAACTGGAGCTGAGGCCCTTCAAGTCCACATTCCATGCTTTTTCTTCCGTCCCCTCCAATACCTAGTCCAAACCCTTATTTTGTAAATGAGGCCTGAAAAGGGAAGCGATTTGCTAACCATTGCTGGGCTCACAGATTTGGGCTGTTCAAGATTTTAGAGGTTATTTGGCACAACCCCTTCATTTTGCCGATGAGGAAATAGAAACCAGGAGGGACTGACTAATTTGTCCAGAGTCACACAGTAATAAGTGGCAGGGTGAAGGTTCAAACCCAGGTCTGGTCAGTTTCATAGTGCCAAAATTTGAACCCATATCCTAAAACTCCCAATCACACGCCCTTGGACTCTCCTCCACACCTACCACCTTACCTCCTTACCCATCTTGTAGCTGTAGAATCTGGGGTTTATCATTTCAGAGGCCCTTTAGTTGATGATCTCATCCAGCCCCTTATTTCATAGCTGAGAAAAGGCTAAGGGAGTGGCTGACCCCAATAAGTGGGTGGGAAGGCTTTGAGTTCAAGTCCTAAAAGGACACAACTAGGTGATACCTTGATCTTTTAGTGACTTTAGACAGCCCTTTGTGCTTTGAGACCTCCATCGGTGATGAAAATACTCAAGGAGGAAAAAAAGATAGCACTAGCTTAAGAATTAATAGGGCTTCATGAGCTATGGTAATTTAAATCTACATCTAATCATGTCTTAATAGTTTTATTGGTCTAAATATCCTCTTTGGATGTGGAGAAGAAAATAAATACTCTATTACATTCTAAGCTATGGCACGCCTGCTCCCCAGACATATCAATATTTTATCAAGTGGAGAAATCCCATCGGATATTGTTGCCTTACTATACACCTGAGATTTTCCAGGGATTGGAGGTGGGATGGAAAAGAGAATGGACAAGAGAGAAAAAAAATAAGAAAAAGGCAGAAATGGAGAGGGAGAAAGACTAAGAAAGGTGGATGGAAAGAATTGAGGATGAGGAATGTGTGGGAAAGAGAGACAGAGAGGGAAGGGGTACAAAAGAAAGAGATAGACCCAGAGACCAACACATATGGGTGGAGAGATATGGACAAGGATATCTAGAAAGGGAGAGTATGTATGTAAGTAAGTAAATATATTAATGAGAAGATTTTGGGCTTAGTCCTTTGAAGGATTTGGTAGATACAGTAGTTTCCTTTCCATCTCATGGAATATTGAAGTTTTCATGTCTCTGACTAAATCAGTTCAGATCTCCAAGGATCCTAGTTCGATAACAACCTTATTCATGCTCCCCAGAGTAATAACTATATATTGCCAAAGGATGGTAGCAACTTATAATTGTTGGGAGTTTGGTTTTGGTTGTGTTTTCAAGTTCTGACTGCTAACTGGACTCATTTGACTTTAAGTAATGAACCCCAAGAGCCAGCCCCCTCTGCTCCCCCACTCATGTGGTTTCACATACCACTCTCCACTTTCAATAGAACAGATAAGATATCAGCACAATTAAAAGTGAAAAATAATCTGACTACTTTGCCGTTGGTGGTGAATGCTCACAGAACACACACTGATACAACAGATTCTGAATAATTTATAATCGCCACTTTCGTGGGGTTTTTCCCCCCAATCTGTAAATGAGGACACCTAATGCGGCGTGGCCCAGTGGATACTCTATCTTTCAGCCATTAAGATAACAAGATGAAGGGATGATGATTCAGACCAATGCATTTTTGGCGCACAGAGAGGATAAAAATTAAAAATTAACAGAGATGTTTCACCAGAATACTTTGCATTAGCAAGCACATCAAAAGTCATTTAAAAAACTGAAATTGCCAGTTAATTCCAAAAATCTCCCTCTGCGGGCCTGCTGGAAATCTCTTCTTTTTCTCAACCAAGTTAGAGCCTTATTTTGGTGTGCTTGGTTTGGTTTTGCATGGAGAGGGTGCTAATTCACTCAAAGGCAGAACATTTAGATCCAATGTTTCCTCATCCCTACTCAATTCTCCTTTAGGTGATGCAGCAAACAAATAGGAATTAATAAATAATGCATTATGTCTTCCCCATAGACAAATCTAATCTCAAATGACCAGTATGGCACGATGCATGCTGGATCACCAATCATCAAGTGTCATCGTTGCTGTTTTCCTTATAATCTGCAATTCCCATCACACTCTTGGGATGTACCCCTGCCAGTCCCCAAGACTTCATTTAAGAGTGGTAGACACTCTACAGGGGTATAAGACAGCAATAAAACTGTCAAAAAGTCATCATTTGAAATCTAGCTTACACATGGCTTGTTCTATTTTTATAATTCCACACCCATCCCACCCCTTACTCCACACCTGCATGTATATTCAGTCTGATTATTCATCTGAGAAGCTAAAGATATCCATATTCTCAATCTGTCTTGGGAATGTGGGCATTCTAGGGGAAGCAGGCAAGCCATGTCCATGGAAATTTTCCGACTTCTTTGATCTAGGAAAATAGTTACCCGAATTCAGCAAACAGGCAGTTGTTTAACGAAACCTAATGTCGTTTGAAATGCATTCAAAATAAAAACATCCCCATGAATGATCTTTGTCTTTCTGGAGGAAATAAAATGGAATAAATGAGGAGTCCTGAGATTTTACCAGATAAACACCCTCCCTTCCAGTTTGGGATAAAGGAAGGCATGAATATTGGAAGGCTATCCCAATGTTGGAATAAGTATCTGATGCTTCAGCCTTTTGAGTTTATAACATAGGGAGTTTCTCCATTCCTTCCTCCTGGGATTTTTTAGTTAAATGCTGAAAGGTTGATGGTTTCTGTGAGTTCAATTTATATTCTACTGATTTACTGAAGTAGTTAGATGTTATTTTTTCATAGTTCTTGAAGGAAGTCGTCATACCTTGTGTAATTAGGGATGATTTTCTTCTATTTGTTTATTCTTATTCCCATAATTTCTTTTCTTTTAAAAATTCCTCTAGCTAGCATTTCTAGCACTATAGCAAATAATATAAATAATAACATATCTTACCTTAATCCCAACCTTAGCAAAAAAGTTTCAAATGCTTTTCCATTCCAGATGTTAGCTCTTTGTTTAATATAGGTACTTTTGGTAATATTAAGGAAGGGTCACTTTGTTCCTGTGCTTTTTAGTATTTTAACATGTAAGTGTTAAATTTTGTTGAAAAGCTTTTCTGTCATCAATTGCAGTAACCACGTGATTTTTCTTAATTTTAATACGATTTGAGAAGTAATATCAGGAAGACATGATTTTAAGTCCATTTCTGACATACATCTGCCGGCTGTGTGACCCTGGATGAATCATATAAATTCTTAGCACCGTAGGCAACTGTCTCAGGATATGTTGTGTTTACCCCATGTGCGTTGGTAGAAGGAGATTCCTCACTGGAAGTTTCATACACTAATGAAATCACAATTCCAGTTTTCATGTTTTATTATATCTATTACCACCAATTAGCAGGAGTGTTTTAGGAAGTGACAGGTATTTCTCCATCAGGTACAGAATTGAAACTAGCTACTGAGGAAAGCAAAATACAATTCCTAGAAAACCAAACCAAGAAGTGGAGGTCTGGTAGCCTAGCTCCCTACTTGTCTTTTCTTAAAGATCCATAATTTTGGAAAATGAAATGAAGAGTTTAAAAAGGAATGTTCTAGCCAGTAAAATAAAACTGAACCCTTAATGTCCATCAGGCCAAAGAGCAAGCTATACTGCCAGTCCTTGGTACTTAGATGGGTCCAGAGCATATCTCAGTATTGTGTCCCCCCAAATCCATTAGCTTCAACCAGCATTTTCCCTAGTGGAGAACTTTGTAGTCTGGGAATAGGAAAAATGCTGATTATCACCTGGTTGTGTAACTTGACATCTGAGAGAGTTGCCCAGCCACCCGGGAAGGCAACAAGTCCTCTCTGCCCACTGGACCATAGTGCCTCTAAAGAGGCACTTAGGTCAAGCTAAAAAAAACACCCAACAATGCTGGAGTGAATGTAAGCACACCTATATTATTCAGAAAGGTCCTGTGACCATCTAGAGTTAGAAGGGACCTTAGAGGTTCTCAAGTCCAGCCCTATCATTTTACAGGTGAGGAAACTGAGGTTAGGGTTCATGCCCAGGATCACAGAGCCAGCCTGGAGCAGGATTTGTACTCAGATCTTCCTGATTCTAAGAGAGGCATTCTATCCACCCAGCTGCATTACCTTTAGCACATGGGCCTCAGTTTCCTCCTCTGTAAAATCAGGGACTGGACTGGTGGGCTCTGAGGTCCTTTCCAGTGAGGGCTCCTCCTGTGAGCCTGTGACGTTCCAGTCTTGGTACCGCAGCGACACCCATCTACTCTGCTCTTCCATAAAAATGAGAAATATGAGACTGACCATTATCAATGCCATATTTGGGCCTAATTTGGAAGGCAGAGGAGCCTTCAGAATCCCGTCTGGTTCATTTGCAAGTCAGTCAGCCCAACAGACCACTCTTTTCAGATGCCAGATTCCAAGGGCCATGCTGGAAACAGGGACAGGCAGACTTTTAAAACCATATACTTGCTGTCAGAGCAACACAAAGAGAAAGAACATGAGATTTGGAATCAGGGCAGCCGGGTTGGAGTCCTAGCTCTGCTCCTTATCATGTGGGTCACCTTGGACACATCCCTTGACCTCTCTGAGAGAAGGGTGGGCTTCTGAGGCCCCTTGAAGCTCCCAGGCATCTCCACTTCTAGTACTAGAATCAAAGTATCTCTAAGGTCCCTCCCAGAGTTAAATCCTATATTCTCTGAACTAAGAAGCTTACGGTTGAATCATGCCCATCCCATTTCATTCAATAAGCATTTATTAAGGGCCTACTAGGTGCCAGCCACTGCACCAAGCACTAGATAGGGAATTAAAGCATCACACAAATTGTTATGATAAACTCTGGAGAAAGAAGCAGTGGGACTACATTCTCTGCATATTTTATCTCTCCCTGACTTCTTCAGACTGTCAACTCCTTGGAGGCAGGAATGAATCTCTTTTAGTATTTGTTTCCCCAACACCTAGGAAGCACAGATCCCAGGACAGAATATGTGCCCCTACTAAGTACTGATGGAATTTCCTTAGCTTTGGAAAGTCCCAGATAGAATGGAAACTCGTTGCTAGCTAAGACTGGTTCATTTTGTGTGTGTGTTTGTGTGCACAGTGTGTCATACATGGTAAGTGCTTAATTAATGATTTGATAAATTTGTTGGATTGAGCGAGGGTGTGTCATTGATTTCTATTCCATCCCAAGGGTCTCATTCTTACACTTTTGGATATTTGGGGGGAAAGATGCTCTTGGCTTCTAATGGATTCCTTCAGGATGTAGAGAATATAATAGAGCATTGATGTTGAATTTAGGAAGGCATAGGTTCAAATCTAACCTCAGACAACTAATTCTGTGACCCTGGACAAGTTGTGTGCCTTCTTTTAGTTTCCTTCATCAATAAAATGGTCATCCCAATGCCACCTATCTCTGAGCATTGTTTGGGGGGTCAGATGAGATAATATCCAGGCAGCAAGGTGAGTACAGGGGTCAGAGCACTGGGCTTGGGTTCAACTGCAGCCTCTGATACTTATTAGCTTCATGATCCAGGCAAGTCAGCCTGTGTTTGCCTCAATGCCTTCATCTGTGCAATGGGGACGATTATGGCCCCGACCCCTCAGGGTTATTATGAGGATCATAGGATAGCATTTGTAAACCTTAAAGCACTATTTTCATACTGACTTCTTATTGTATCTGTAAAGTATTGAAGGCAATGATCATTGTTGCACTTTTTCAAGGGCGTCCTGAATTCCAGACATGTTCCTCCGAGACTGGCTAGCCTATGGGTCACACAGCATCAGCCCTGAGGTAGGAGAAACATCCTACTCTCCATTCGGGGGCCAACATGCTTCCATACAAGGCAAAACATGTCAGGGCCTGGATCTGAAGTCATATATTCTCAGCAAAATGCTTGCAAGCTCTTTCCCCTGTCAGAGTGCTTTCTGAGACTGAGCACAAGCAGAAGCCTCCATCCAATAAATCCTAACCCTTCTCTGCCGTGCTCTGGATGCCTTTGATGTACACCCCTGCTCCGTCTCCTGCCTCCCTCACCCCCCACATCCCGTCCACCACCATCTTATTCTTCAGCCTCCAGATACTCAGAGCCCTGCTGGTTTCAGTTTCTCTTTTTGCTGTTTTGTTCTAAACCACTGATTCCTTGGAAATGGATCTTATAAAGGATGCAAGGCCTGGGTTCAAGGTTCGCTTTTAGTATTCACAAAACACCATTTCATAGGCTCAGTTTCCTCCTCTGTAAATCAGGGGGTCAGACCGGACTTTTAAGCTCCCAGCTAGCTCCCCGCCCCAATTCATGATGATATGAGGTATGGGTGGAGAAATTCCTTAATCTTAGTTGCTTGGTACAAAGAAATCTTAAAATGACTTTGCCAGGGTCACCTATCTAGGATGTTTCAAATACAAAACTCTGACCTGGGTCTTCCTTCCTGGAAGATTGGCCCTCTTTCTACTGCCCAAAGAGGCTGTCTTTGCATCTCTGAAATAAGACAGGAAAACTCCATCTAGAAGGGGAAAAAAACAACCCTAAAAATTAAATTAAGATTTTTAGAAAAAAACACTTATTAGAAAGCCATTTATTTAGCATCTCCTCTACCCCTTTCCTGATTTCAGTCTTTTCTGTGTTGGAAAAGCAGTGCAAATTCTTCCATTTATTTGTGTTTATTCTGAAAGACCCGTGAAGGATGTGGTAGGAGGGGTTGCCATAGCACTCCTCATCCTCACAGAATCTATTATGAAAAAGATTCAGTCCTAGCTTTTACCCATTGCCAAATGTTGCCTATCAGCCTTTGGGAATAAAAATCTTTTTAAGTCCTCGTGGGCGTTTTCTCTGGTGCATGCTTCCTACATTTTTAGAACATCCATTCTTATGTGGGCCACCTCTCCCTCTGCTTACATTTGGGAAGGGTGGTACGGATAAGCTTCAGCAATTGGGGTGCAGATGCATGCGAGCAGTCGGCATATGCAGCAGCTGGGGTGCTATTTTCAGTTCATTTTTTCGGTATAATAAGAGCAAAAAAAGTCAGAACTCACTGGCTCCCTGCCCCGTTATATTTAGAGAATCCCTGATAATAAATGAGTAGCTATAGGTTTCACCCATAGAAGGGCACAAAATAAGTGACCCAAGTAATCTGGAAAACAGATGTCTTTAGTGATCATCTGAAGGGACTTCTCAAGGCCAGAGCTTCACCAGTTTGATGTCCAATAAGAGAATGCAGCTGGGTAGACTATGATAGAAGGTAACAAAAGAATGGAAGGTGCTTAAAAGCAGTGAGTGTTTGTCTGGTGTTTCTTATATCTCCATCCCTTAATCATTGTGCCTGTCCTATTTATTATAGGTACTTAATCCATGCTTGATGAATGAATGAATGAAAGTAAGAAGTGGAGTAAGATAGATTCAATTTTATAATGCAAGTTAATGCAAAAATAAGGTTTTACATATGAATTTTTTAGAGACATTTTTCCAAAGGAAGAAAGGGAAAAAGGAAAGAAAAAGAAACAAAGAACAAGAAAGGCCTGGAAAGAAAAGAAAGAAAAAAGAAGGGAGAAAAGGAAGGAAAGAAGAAAGAAAAAAGGAAGGAAAGAAAAGAAAAGGGAAAAAAGAAAGGTAAGAGAAAGGAAGGAAGAAAAAAAGGAAAGAAAAGAGAGAAAGAAACAAAGCAAAATTAAGGAAAGAAAAAAGAAAAGAATGGAAGAAAAGAGGAAAAGAAAGAAGTTCTCTAACGTGAGAAGTGTGTCCACACATTTTCATTTGGCTGTGGACAGAAGTCATATATTTGTGTTTCTTTTTGATTCTTTATGTTTTCCCAAAACTTATGAATGAAATATGATGGTCTAAAGAGGAATTTCTAATTTCTTGGCATCCTTAACAGACGGAGAGCAACCCAAAGTGGACTGGTCTGTATTAGTCACTTATGGACAGCTGTTCCTCTGTTTCTTTATTTTAAACAAGAAGTCATTTGAAAAGAAAACACAAAGGCATTCCCTCCTTCCCCTCCAAAGATTATCCTTTGAAGGCAGAACCTGTTTCAATAACATCATTTCTGATTTGTGTAACCTAGTAACATTTCTTCTTTGTGTTTTTGTTTGTGGTAGGTTGGTTTTTTTAATCTAAAAAAAGGTCTGTTCCGATGACTCACTAGTTGGCTTGGCCCGGTGCCCTTAGCGAGCCAGGGCCTTTGACCTCTCCAGGAGATACTGGGAGTTCAAGTTCACAGTTAAAGCCTGCCACCTTTTCATTCAGTGTCCCTAAGGGCTTTTAATTAAATGTGGATTTAAAAGGTTGAAAGCCTGGGCCTCTAGGTCTCAAGTCTGGTGCAGCTGATGAAATCCAGGGGAGATGCTGTAATTGTACCCTTCCCGAAAGATGGTTAAATCTCGGGGCCTTTGCCTTTGCACATTCATTAATGGCAGCATTCTTTCAGATTCTAGAAAACTCATTTCTGGGCAGCTGTCCCCAAAGCAGATCGATTGCTCTAAGCCAGGTCAGGTTCACACAATTGGTCAGTCTCAAGGGCAGAATTTGAACCCAGATTTCTCATAACTCTTAGTCCAGCATTCTTAATACCTGGCTACAAAGGCTACCCTGTCTGGAAACAAACTGACCGTGGGATCCAGTGACTGATCAACAGCTCTGGGTCTTCAGGATCAGAGGATCACCGCTTTTATAATGTCATCAAAAAGTTTTGTTTTTTAGTTAATTTCATTCAATTCAGCAAAAATTTTAAAAGTGCCTCTTCTGTCTCAGAAACTGTGGTAGGCAGTGAAGATATATAAAGAAACGAATGAATGTGGCCTGTGCCCTCAAGGAGCTGGCGTATTGTGTGTGGTGGGGGGGAACATGTGCCAATGATGGATCTCCTTTGTACTCACTGCCAACA
Organism: Potorous gilbertii; assembly: GCA_028658325.1. Taxonomy (NCBI): domain Eukaryota; kingdom Metazoa; phylum Chordata; class Mammalia; order Diprotodontia; family Potoroidae; genus Potorous; species Potorous gilbertii. The sequence continues at coordinate 23,503,603 of CM053770.1, read as the reverse complement.
CCTCCTTTGGTGGGCAGGTTAAGAATCCAGATGACAGCTCACTACTCCTACCTTCGGAATTCTTGGGGCAACCCTGGTGCATTGGGAAGTTGTCTGTGACTTCTCATGAGCCCCCACTGGTGTGTTCTCTCCTTGGGCATCAGTTACACAGACAGACTTAATTAGTTGTTAGAAAGGTATATTAAGTTGAGGCAGCTACATGCTGCTGCCAGAGTGCACAGAGCACTGGGCCTGGAGTCAAGAAGACTCATCTTCAGGAATTCTAATCTTACTCGCTGTGTGACCCTGGGCAAGTCACCTAACCTTGTTTACCTAAGTTTCCTCATCTGTAAAATGAGCTGGAGAAGGAAATGGCAAACTGCTCCAGTATCTTTGCCAGGAAAATCAGAGAGTTGGACATAACCTAAAACAATGATCCTCTGATCTGAATGCCTGGGATACAGCAAAGCACTAGTATCTGGGGTCCCAGAAATGGCGGAGGAGAAGATGGAAGATGGTGCCTGAATGAGCCTTGAAGAGAACTGGAGTGCGGAAGGGAAGTACAGAACTATGGTGGGCAGGACTTAAGACCTGTCCAGTAGTGGCAATGCATGGGCTCATAAATTTAGATCTGGAACAGACTATCTGGTGCAGACCCACCCACTCCTGCCATTTTGCAGATGACAAAACTGAGACTTGGAAAAATGGAAATCTCCTATCCAGGGTCACACATCACCTGCCTCTGCCCTGACCTGAAATAACAAAGCCCAGGGCTTGCCCTTTAGGAAATTCTGGGGTGTGTATGTCTGTGTGTGTGTGTCTATGTGTGTCTACGTGCGTCTCTGTGTGTCTGTCTGTGTGTGTATGTGTCTGTCTGTGTGTGTGTCTGTGTGTATCTGTGTGTGTCCGTGTGTGTCTGTGTGTATATGTGTCTGTGTGTTTGTGTGTGTGTGTCTGTATATGTCTGTCTGTGTGTCTCTGTGTGTCCGTCTGTCCCCGTATCCCTATTCCCCATCTTTGACGTTGTTTTCCGTGCTTTGCTTCACTCTGAACTGTGTGTTCTCTTCCCTTCCACAGTGCCCACCCTCCCTGCCCAGAGGAAACTCCCTTCTTGTCATCAGGATTGTAACTGTTTTTCCACTTTCTCCCTCCAGCTCCCCATTGTATTTCAGCAGGGTGAAAAGGTCTTGTCTTTTCTTTTATTTTAGCCCCGCAACCCTCCCAGATCTTCCTATTTATAACTTTCTGATGTTGTCACGCATAGTAATGGACTCATTGGGAGGGTGGTTTTTGTTTGTTTAAGGCAACGTGTTTCCTGGTCTGCAGCCTGTTTCCCAACGTAGCTGTAATGGGATTATTCCATACTCACCTCCCTCAGGCCTTGTCTTGAGTTTCTGGCTCAGAATCTGGAATCTGACTGTTCTGACCTGGCCTCAGGTTGTAGTTCATTGGGTCCAAACGCTGTGTAGTTTTATGGAGGTGAACACACACCTAGGAGGAATATAGGATTAAGAGTTCTGCCCATGTTGTAGCTCTTCTGAACTGCAAGATGAGGCATCCTGCAAGGTGCTGCCTGCAAATGTTTAACAACCAGCTCTCTGAGGGAGAAAACATGGGCCTAACCCACACTTTTAAGTTTAATCTGCATTTGTTATTTTTCTAATCTGCATTCACTGACATTTTCTCTAGTAGTATCAAATTTAAATAGAAATGGTGACACTGAATCATATATAAAGATCCTGAACTTCTCATTGACTAAAAAAACCACATATTAACATTATCTATGTGATGTTAAAATTTATTTATTTTGTTCAATATCTCAGTTACATTTTAATTTGGATTGGCTCATCACTCAAGACCATTGTGGACTACATGAGGCTTGCATATTTAGACTTTTGTTCTGAATAATTAATAAAGGAAGAAATGAAGCTTTGATTTGCAGGGACCGTTGTTCAGTTCGGGCGTTTTTCAGTTGTGTCCAACTCTTCATGGTCCCATTTGGGGTTCTCTTGGCAAAGTTACTAGAGTGACTTTTGCCATTTCCTTCTCCAGCTCATTTTACAAATGAGGAAAATGAGGCAAACGGGGTTAAGTGACTTACCCAGGATCACACAGGTCATAAGTGTCTGAGGTCAGATTTGAACTCAGAAAGATGAGTCTTCCTGACTTCAGGCCCAGTGCTTTGTGTACCACGGTGCTACCGTGGCCCTTTTAATAGTAATTTCCAAGATGTAAATTCTCACACTGACAATTTATCCAGCATTTGACTTGTGGGAACTAGTCATGGAAAATACAAAAAGAGGCAAAAGACAGCCTCTGCCCTCAAGGATCTTACAATCTAAAAGATTACTGTAGAATGGTTACTGGGCATTCCACTCCATCCCTAAGAGGAAGGCAGGGTGTTAAAAGTCTAAAGAATACAGACTTTGGAATGAGATGACCTGGGTTCACATCTCACCTGTGTGGCCCTTGGGTGAGTCGCTTAACCTCTATGGGCCCCAGCTTCCTTTTTTCTATCTTTTCTATGATATTAATACCATAAAGACTTCAAGATAAATATTGCATGTACAGTTGGAGGACATGCCACTTAGAAGCCAAGTTCTGAGAATTTGAAACAAGGAAAATCCAGGCATGCAATGAGAAAACCTATTGGACAGCGGCCAGGGACGCCCTGTGGGGGAAAAGAAAAGAAGGATTGATTCTGTTTAACAGATATTTGCTGAGGACACTACAATTTGAAAGATGGAGAAGGGATGCTGCTTGCATATCACTGAGTGATGTTTCTTATTTGCTTATAGAAGGCATGAGGGAGAAATTTTTTTAAAATGTAGGTGGTATTTGGACTAGACATTAGGAAGAACTGTCCCACATAGGGAGATTAAGATGGGGAGTGCACTGCTTTGGGTGGTAGGGAGCTCCGCATCACTGCGGGATGTTTTGGAGCTGAGAGGATGCTGCTGCTCCAGCTAGGTTGGTGAATGTCATCTCACAAGCTCTTTTATTTACTTCCCTCAGTTTTCCAAGGGAACTTGGGGACTTTTAGGCCTGGGTAGGGGGAGTGACTTTCCTGTAGTGACTTTAGGGTAGTCCTGCCTCTGAACCGGAAGGGGAAGATTGGATGCTGTTCCAATGATTCTGAGACTCATAGACACCTTCGAACTTTCTGATTATCTCCTGCGTATACTGAACCAAGAACAATCCTGGTATTTGCTCAGGATGTCTTGACTTCTCACAATCTCATTCCTTCTTCAAGGATGTCAGAGAAGCTTAATCTTCATTCAGAGCTAAGCTAAGGTACCACCTTCTCCAGACAGCCTTCCCAAACCCTCTAGCTATTAGAGATGCCTTCTTCCCTGCCATTTGTAAAGCAAGTTGTCTGCTAGGTCCTCTGCTCCCTACTTGGTATTATACAGTTATACGCTGGGCCCCTGCTGAGGGGTTCTTCTGGACTCTCCTGGTTGTAGAGTGATTATCAATAGTAACTGTGGCTGTTTCCCTCTGTGCCTTTGCCTCTTTAAAGGGGCCATGCCCTGGCTATCTCTTAAACGCCTGTCCAATGAATGGGTACCTCTATCTAAATGAGTAGCTGCAAAGACTTGGCCTAAAGGGGCCAAGGTCTTCCAGTGCATCCTGGGTCATCTCCAGTCATCCTGATGAATATCTGGTCACTGGATTCAGATGGCTCTGGAGGAGAAGTGAGGCTGGTGACCTCACTCAAAACAAAGTCAAGTGCCAGTCATGTCGTCATTTCTCTGAAGGCATGGTCTTCTTCAGTAACGAAGGACCACCACGGTATTATACAGTTATTCCTTCTACATCATGGGAGTTAGGGGCTCGGTACCCTACAATCTGGAAATCTACATAAAATTTTTAGCCTTGCCTCCATATCAGAGAAAAAAGATAAAATATATTGATATTATACAATATTATGCATTTCTGATCATATGTACACAGTCAAATGTCAACTCCTTGATGCAAAGACTGGTTTTGCTTTTGTCTCTGTATCAATAGTACCTAAGCACAGTGAATTGAGTTGAATTATATATTATCATGGATTTAGAATTGGAGGGGGCCTAAGTAGCCATCACTCTCCCATTTTACAGATGAGGAAACTGAGGCACTAAGAGATGACTTACCCAAGGTCAGCCAGCTATTCAGTGTCCGAAGCAGGATTCAGACTCAGATCCCTGCATTCCAGTGAACGTTTTCCCTTCTTGATCTTCCTATCCACTACTCTAATGGAGGGTGGACTTGAGATTTTAGCAATGAAGACATTGCCCAGTGATATAATTCAGTGACCTCCTTGTAACTTGGGGTTTTAGAGAGTTGCCCAGATTAGGCTTAGTGTAACTTCCCAAAGTCACATGACTAGTCAGGATTTAAACCCAGGCCTTTTTGGCTCGCCTACCCCTGCCCGGCAGCCTCATGTTAGTTCCTCTTGGCTTCTTGCTCTCAGAAGTTTGTGTAAAGTAATGCTTAGGTAGTAGCTTCATCCTCAAATATTGTCCCCCAAGACAAAGCACGTTGGTGCTACAAGAATCATCTTGGCTCTTTAACACAAATTTGGAGTTAAATCCTATAGCTGCGCATATCACCTTTTGTCTTAGCCTTCTATTTCCACCATCCCCCACGCCTGCCATGCATATGGAGAAGGCTCTTGGATAGATAGAAGGCCAAGGTCTGTGTTCTTCAGTTCAGACGTGGCTTTGTCCCAGGTTCTAGCCAACTCCCTTTCCTCTTAGTAGGCCATCATGTGACTAGAGGAATGAGAAAAACCATCTTATTCCCCCACGAGGAGATTTCAAGATACCATCCTTAAACAGGCAGGACCAGGCAGTCACTCATCATGCAAGGGCCAGTGTGAGTGTGCAGAAAAGAAGGCCAGTTCAGTTCTACTCACTGCTTTGCTGCTAGCTGCCTGTGTGATCTTGACTAAAATGACTTCCCTTCTCTGGGCCTTCGTTTATTCATCTGTAAAATAGGGGTCACTAGTACTGGCCTCTCTGTTTTGTGTGAGTTTGGGGTCCGACTCAGAAAAGTTGTCATGGCAGATAAGTCTTTGACAACTTGGTCAGTTGTTTTAATCTCTAGTCAGGCTAGAAGAACTTTCCTCTCTGCAGCCCCTGGCTCCAGGGTGGCTGTTCAAATTCAGTTCAATGACCATTTATTAAACGTCTGGTATGTGCCAGGCTCTGTGTTTTATGCTGGAGATGTGAAAAAACAAAACCAACCCTCTTCTCATATACCATTCCTCGCTGGCAGGCAGTCTCTTGTCCCTGAGGCTCTGCAGAGGCAATCCCCCCTGCCCTCAACCCTTTCTAAGCTGACCCTCTCTGGTCCATTTCCATCCAACAGCTGCCTCTATAGTTCCTCTGACTTGGGTCAAATGACCACTTATCTAATTTTTCTGTCTATCCCCACCCTCACTCCAGTCCCTGCTTCACAGATACCATGAGTCTGCAAGAATTTCCAAAACCCCACTTCCAATGGGGTCAGCGTTTTTGTCTACCAGGAAAACAGACTTCCAATACAATAGATTATAGGGAAAAGAGGTCTTTTCTTCCTGTTTGTGCTATGTAAACTTAGCCCTGTTGGTTTGGAGGCATTGATATTTACACATCTTGGTATAAAATACTCCCCAGTAGAGATTGAGTCAGCAAAAATTGTGACAAGTTCGAAATCATTTACTAAAACTGAAGTCACCCCAGAACGCTATTTTGGAAAGCTTAGAAAACCTGTGCATCTCTTTGTGGCATCCTTGGTCCTTTGCCTCTGTCCTCTGAAGCAATACCCAGAGACAAAACTAGGATGGGGCAACTATAGTTTTGTGCCAGGGAGCAGACCTTTAGAAAGTGCTGACCATACTTGTAGTTCATCAGCAAGTGAGCTTGGCCTCCAGTTGGCAAAATCAGATAATTCAGATAAGAAACTCTTTCTCATAAAACTGTAAATCTCTGCCTGCCACCAGGGAACTCCCAATCTAATGGGGAAAATAACGCACAAACTAGATATACATAAGATAAATTGGAGATAATTAACCCCTGGGAGGTCATTGGCATAGATATATCTTATGAATACATAGTTATTTGCATGGTACATTTGCATGCCTTGAGGTCAGGCACCAGGGTTTGGTTTTATGTTTTTGTTTTTTCTTTCTTTGTACCCTTAACCTTTAGCATAGTCAACATTTAGTAAATGTTTGTTGACAGACTATCTGAAGGGGGGAATTGAGATACTGCCTGTTCAAAGATGCTGAGAGGGAATCTAAGCTGGAGGGGACCTCAGGAAGTATATTGCTAATTTACAACACACCTTGACCTCCAGGACAGATCTCTGATCTCAATTCCCCCATCATCCTTCCCTCTCCTCCCCACTGAAATACATTCAGTGGAGCAGCTAGAGACAAGAGATCTTTTCAAATGTAGTTAAATGGAGTCCTGGCTCTCCAAAGCAAATATATTTGTTTTTTCAACATGCCAGGAAGAAAGAGCCTTCTCCTTATGTGAGCAAATAGGCTATTGTTGGATGCTGTGGACACACACCCAAGAGGTAGGTGTAAATCAATCCTCTGTGGAGAATGCTATCCCAAGGATCTCTGATCCAAGGTGTATAGCTCTAGGGTTTCAAAGGACCTCCCAGGCCATCTTGTTTAACTGCCTCCTTTTACAGATAAAGAATTGCTGAGGTTAAGTGACCTGCCCAAGGTTACAAAAGTCAGGAACACTCCAGATCCATCTGCCTCTTGTGGACAGTCTTCTGAAAATTATGAATCTTTTTTGGAGGGGCAGGGGTTAGAATGGGTCAGGGAGTATCTAGACTTGTGACTTTTTTCTAGGGGGAACCCCAAGTATAAAAACACCCTCTACCAATGGCGATTGACAGCGCACCTATAATTCACAGCATTAGAAAGTTCCCTGAAACATTGAGAAGTTAAGAAACAGCAGCATATATCGCAGGTGTTCAGAGGCAAGCCTTCAACTCAGGTCTTTCCAACCTAAAGGTCATTGTTCTATCCACTAAGGGTGCACACTATCTCTCAGTGAACCCTTTCAGAAAACAGCAAACCATCACACACTCATCTCTGCTCCTCCTCTGCTTTTTCTATTTGGGAAATAGAGATCTTCCTCCATTCACCTTGTTGAAGGTGAAACACACTTGTGAAAATGTCCTGGAGGACAAAGGAAGCCTGTGATGAAAAGATGCTGGTTTGAGGGAACCTGACTGAGGATATCCTTGGTTAAATGACTTTCCCTCAGCTCATCAAGTGTTCTACTTAACATCATCGAACCTCGGTTTATGTTGCTCTATTTCCTTACCTTAGGAGAACAATTAGGGGCTGGTAAGATGATGGGTTCACTGCCTAGACACCACCCCATTAGCTTAATTCTCTTCTCTCTCTCTCTGATTTGGTTGCAGGGCTTTTTCCGCAGAAGTATTCAGAAGAACATGATTTACACTTGCCACCGAGATAAGAACTGTGTGATTAACAAAGTCACCAGGAACCGTTGCCAGTACTGCCGCCTCCAGAAGTGTTTCGAAGTGGGGATGTCCAAAGAATGTAAGTCAAGTCACCAGGAGCATTTTTTCCCCTTTGTTAGCCTATCTCTGGCTGTGCTCTGCTGAGCACCTCAATCCGTGCCCCCATAGAGCTGTTGGCATGAAATATTCCAACATGACAGTAATGAGGTGCCACCTAGAGTTAGGTGTCAACAGAGGTGACATTAGGTATAGCAGCTGTTGGAATTTTTCTGATGAGAATAGTTACTTTTAGTGTGAGATGGAGTTGGGAAAGAAAAAAGGCAGAATCTAGTCCCAGCTCTGCTTCTGACTCATTGTATCAATTCAGGCAAGCCTTTTAACCTCTTCTGTGCTAGGGAAGGAGCACTATAACCTATGCCTCACCCTCTTTTAGCATATGGATATCAGTCAAGTATCAGCTCTATGTGCTATTATTTTCCCAGATTTTATTTGCCATTCCCTCATCTTACATTGTCTAGTTCATAAGATAAGTACAACTATTGGCTCAGTCCCCAACTGGGCTGCTACCCTGACTTCTTTGACCTTCCCCTCAGGGTCCTTCATTTATTACCTTCACTCAAAGCTATAATTTTCAATATACAGTTTAATTAGATTTAGTAAATGCATAGCAAAAACAGAAACATTGATTTTTGTAACATAGTCTGCACATTTTATTTAATCCCAGGTTGAAAGTCCCTAGGCTTGAGAAAAAAATACGTGTCTGAAAGGGTCTCTGTTATTTCTAGCCACAGGCCCATCAAAAAAGGGTCTGGATCCTACAACCAACTGTAAGAATCTGTATCTGATGGACATTAACATCTTGACTTCCAGCTGGAACCTAGGTTAGGGGAAGGCATAGTCAGAAATCATAGTAGGTGTAGCAGTTTGATGGCCCTGGTCATTCTTGCTCTTGCTGGAGTTTGTCTATGGTCTCTTCTTTCTCCACTGGCAAGTGTTCTAACTCTTGAAGTGATTCGTGGACCATTGACTTCTTTGTCCTACCTTTGATGGGATAGGTAGCTTAAAGCCTGGGTGACCTGGAGTGAAGGGAGAAGGACACTAATGCAAAGGTATGGATGTGGGGAATGGGGTGTTGCATTCAAGGAAAAGGAAATGTCTTAGGAGAGGCCTAGAGAAAGAGTGAGGAGGCTTCAGATTAAGGAAGGGAGGGAGCCTTTGGCTGATGATCTACAGAGTTAAAAAGGGCATCTGTAGTCTGACATGGCTGGTCCAGATGGAAGAAGGCCATACAAAGACCATAGGTTAGACTTCTACTGAGAATTGCCTCCTAACTTGCTACTTCTGGCTCAATTGAGTGATTAGGGGCAGCTCCTCTGGGAGAGATCTTTTCTGAAGGAAAGAGATCTCTCAGTCACAATTCAGTCCGGGGTTAATTCTCCAAAGTTCAGCTGTTGAAATTGTCCAAAGCTTACTTCCATCTGCTCCTCCCCTGAAGCCCTACCTGCTCTGATACCCCAGCAGGGTGTAGATGTGACCTGGGTTCCTGAAGTCTCTGTCAGCTCCAGACATTCCAGAAGAAGGCTCTTTTCCCCTTGCCAGGTGGACACTCATAGTCCAAACACCCCATCTTATCCCCTTCTCTGTAGCAAGGAACTCAGAGTCACTACATTGACTTAGTTCAGAGAAAATGGCTTCCTACAGTACCATCTGACTACTGGAATCACCAGATGGGATCCAGGCCTACTGGGAGGTTGGAGGACAGCAGAGGAGGGTAGACCCTGGGTCATGCTGAAGTAGGTCTGAGTAAGCAAAGTCAAGTCTACAGTTCAAATAGGAATTTAACATGATGCCTTTAGCATATCATGGACATTTAATAAATATGAATATTTATTATTTTAACCCAAAACATACTCCAAGGAAATGGGAAGGTTTTACCTTGGATTAACTGGATTGTTCATCAACACCTAACCAAACTTATAGGATTATTGCCCAAGCCATCATTTCACTCTGCCTGTGTAGACACAGCCTTCTTGTTACCTCCTGAGTATTTGCATATGTATTTCAGTCCCAGGCTTCATAATTTTAATGAGTAATCCAGATGGGAACTAAACTGGAATCTTATATTTATTTTGTGTGGGCTGGGGGCCCACATCCTGCTTCTTTTCCTCCAAACCATATCCTTCTCCTCTGAAAATGACTGGTTTGTTGGCAGCATTTAGAAATGTTTCCCCACACCCAGTAAGGTTGTTCCCTGTCTTCATTGAGCTTATCGCCTTCATTTGATTGAAAAAAATAGAGACAATAGTGAGAAAATGGCAGTGGGCTAAACCAACCTGTTTTCTTGAACAAATATGAAGGGGAAGGAGAGAGAGTCATTGGAGGATTGTAATTTAGAGACTAATCAAACACAAGAAAAGAATAGAAAAGAACAAATGGGAAGACTAAAGAAATCTAAAAATGAGCAGTAGAAATAAGACCTACAACAGACATTTATAGGATCATGAGAATGTGGCTATAGAGTCGGGAGGAAGCTTAGAACTCATCCATGCTAACTAACACCTTCATGTTCTAAGTGAGAAAGCTGAGGCAGAAGGAGGCTAAACGACTTTCTCAAAATCATATATAAAGTAAATGTCAGAGGTAGAATTTGAGCCCCAGTCCCTTGATTTAGTGTTCTTTCCATAGGCGGTTCAACCCCCTTGTTTTTATTGACAAAGAAACTGAGGTTCAGAAAATTAACATCAATTTATCCAAGGTTAGACAATTGAGGAAGGAAAGCATTCCACCCAGTACAAAGGTATGGGAACAGGAGATAGATGGACAGGAATAAATGTGTTGGTTGTGTCCATATTCTAATTTGATATCCTGGGCCTCCATCTCCCAATTCAGTTCCATTCCATGGCACCACGCTGCATGAGGTGGAGTTGGAGATATCCCTTCATGGAATGTTTGAGGTGAAATGGAGCTTAGAAATCATTCTGTCCAACTCCATCATTTTAGGGATAAAGAAACCCAAGTCCAAAAGCAGGAAAAGGCCTGTCCCAGGACACACAACTTGTTGGTGGAACTTGGAGGACAAGAACGCAGGTGTGTCATACCCTACTCTGATATTCCTTCCAGTACCCAGAAACGAGCTGACAGTTCTTGGTAACAGTTTGGGCATTCTACTATCCCATCTAGTCCCTCCAGGAGAGGAGTTGTTCTTAGTGGAATCAGTAACATGGGAGTCCGGGAAAGATGGAGAATTCCGGAAGGATCATGACTATTTCATAGCAAGGCACCAGTCTCAGTGAGCAGGGGGCAACATGGAAATTTTATGCTGTAAGAATTCAGTGCCAAATAATAGACAATGGGCAAAGATAAACAAAGGGAATGGCTTTGGTTAGTTGGGCTCAAGGGCCTCATGGGCACACATGAGTTTCAAGCTAGACTTGGGTAACTGAGTCTTGGCTTCTAGAAGGCCCTAAATCCCCTTCCTGTGGAGAGTTCCCTGTCTACCTTTGTTAACCTCCACAGGGAGATGGGCAGATGTGGAGGGAAAGGAAGGTGCCATGTTTGATTCCAAGGTTATGAACATGTGTGACCGGGAGAACGAGAGTACTGTCAATGGAAGTAGGATGGTATAGAGAAGCAAACTGAGAAGGTGGAAGAGATACTGGGTTCTGTTTGGAACGTGTTGGTGTCCAGTAAAAAATGCAAATGGAAATGTCCAGTATGGTACTGGAAATGTGGGTGTGGAGCTCATGGGAAAGATTATAGCTAGAGAGGTAGATTAGAAAGTCATTTACATAGATGTGTCAGTTGAATCTATAGGACTAGATGAGATTTTCGTCATTGGGGTGCAGGAAGAAAAGAGAAGGGGTTCCAGGCAGTGACCCCTGGGGGAGTCCAGGAAGTGATGGAGAAGAAATAAAGAGAGGAGGAGGAAAATGGTGATTATGTTGATGACAGAGGGGCAGCTATAAGGGATATATTGGAAGTCAGATTACAGGAAGCTGAGATGTCACAGTGAATTGGGGGGAGGAAATAGGACTAATAAATGTAGACTAATCTTTTTTAGAATTTTGGCATTGAGAGGGAGGAAAGAAAGGGCAGTAGCCTGGGTGAATTTGGCATGATAGGGCTAATAAGGGATGATCTGAGAGATATTTGAAGGCAGAGGGAGTCAGTGGAGAGATTGTCGTGAGAAGAGTAAGAATGGCTTGCTACTGGATCAAGATGCTGGAGAAGGAGGGATGGGATCCTGGATGCAGGTGGAGGGTTGGCTTTGGGAAAGGCCGAAATTGAAGAGGGGGAGGAGATCAGGAAGGATCTAGAGCAGTTTATGATATGGAGGTGAGAAGTCGAAGGAATTCCCATCCTTGTTCTCAAGAAAGTAGGAGGGGGAACATCTACTGAACAAAAACAGAGCAGGGGTCCAGTGGAACATTTCAGCACAGTGGACACGGTGTGGAACAGATGCAGTGGAGAATGTGGTGGGGAGCTGATAAGAAATGAATTAAAGTATGGCTGAGCAGTGGGAAGGCCTGTGGATTCCGAGTGGAACGTTTTGGCCCAGGGACATGGCTTTCTTTGGCAGCAATCGTGAGTTTGAGAACAGAACAGAGAAAGCAGATGGCAGGTTTTACTCAAGATTGGTACTCGGCTAGGTGGGTACAGCAGGAGGTCACAAGGGCAAGAGATTCTCATAAAATCACGGATTTTCAGACTTGGAAGAGACCCCAGTGGCCCTCTAGTCCAAACAATATTCAAAGGGGAATCTTCACTATATTATACCCAGCAAGCAGACATCCGGCCCATACTTAAGGAACTTGAGGGCGATGAACCTACCACTTCTTGAGGAATCCCAATCTGTGCTTTCTGGATGGTGTTAATTTTTAGAAAGCCTTTTCTGATATCAAATCTTAGTTTTGTTTCTTTACTAATCATTTCTCCTTATTTAGTCCTCTGGTGCCAAACAAGCCAAGTCTTATTCTTTTTTCTATATGACTACATTTCAAGTAGTAGAAGAACCCTGAGTCTATACTCAACATCCTCCATTTATCCAGTCTCCCTATAGCATGAGGGAATGTAAACTCCTTGAAGGTAGGGCCTGTTGCATTTTTGTCTTTGTATCTTCAGTGCATGGGCTTCATAAATCCCTTAATACTTTTTGACAATATGTCAAATTTATTTTTCTCTAAAAATTTTTTTCTTAATTTTTTTCTTTTTCTTAAAATTTTTTTTTGTTATCAAAGATGACTTTGTGGGTAGGGGGAAATCTAATAGATGTAAAATGAAAGACATTAATAAAAACTATGTCCAACAAACCAGCAAGTCAGCAGATGAATGAAAGCTTTTTCATCAGTTGATTGACTGATGGAATAAGACCTTTCACTATCCTAGTTTTTTGAATTTAGGGGGCTATTTTTAGCAATATCCTGGGGAAGTCTAAGGATTTATTAAGAAATTAGGAAGAAGGCAGAGGAGTCCAAGTTAAAAACTGACCTTCTCTTAAGAGGCAAGAAATAACTACCTAATCTGTATTACAGAGGAGAGTTGGAGGTGGGTATTGATATTACAAAGTCAAAGTGATGCTTTTAAAAAGTTTTAATAACACCTGAAATATAAAGAGTTGAGGAAGGAGGAAAATTTGCTAAACAAAGGGGCGAGTGTGGGATAATCTAAGAACACAGAAAGAACCAGTCTGGGCATTCTATGATTTGCAATGGACAAACAAATGACCGGAAAAGGAAGTAACATGAGCAGTTGCAGATAGGAGATAGCGCTAGTGGGAACACATGTATTTCAGAGGTTGTTGTTGGTTGGGAGTAGTTGGATGTTGGAATCATTCAGACAGGTTGTTGGAGCTGAGCCCTGGACGCTCTGACAAGTACATTGGAGCTGACTGAGTCAGGAGCATTTAGGAAGGAGTAGGGGGACTCATTCCAGTGTCTCCCTCGGAGCCCCTGTTGGACATCAGCTAACATGAGCCAGGGCGTTGTGGGACTTTCCGAGGATTCAGCAATGCTTCATTCTAGTCATTTCATAAATTCATCTCCATACCCAAGGAGGTCACAAAACTTGATTTCTTGGACCATTTGTCACTTTGTGGGATGGTAATATTTGCCAGTGTTAAAGCATAATCATCTATTTTGACAGTGGTGGTTCTGGTACTGCCATTCTCCTTCCTGCCCGTCTCTCAGATGGCATTCAGGCTTCCATTGAATCTGCATGAGATAATTAGGGCTCTTTGTAGTTCAGCATGGCATAAACCAAAAGCAGGAAATGTGAATGAGAGAGACCTGTAAAGACCAGACATGATCTACCCTGATGGGTGTAGACAAATGGAGGGAGGAGTGTGCACCTTATCTTTCCCATCCTTCAGCCACTAGGGAGTGATGATGATGGTGATAGCTAGCATTTCTGTAGGGCGTTAGGGTTTGCAAAGTGATTTACCTGTAATATTTCATTTGATTCTTACAAATAGCTGGTACTGTTTATTGATTTTACCAAAGAGGAACCAAAGTAGACAGAGGTTAAGGGTTTGTCTAGGAATCAGACACCTAGTAAAGATAAGGAGTCAGGATTTAACCTTTTTGGCCTTTCTTGGAAATGGGCCCCCTCCTTACCTTTGCCTCAAAGCATCTCAGACTCAGACCATGTTCTGCATGAAACCTCTCCTGATACTAGTACTTACATATGTGTTTATTTGTGCACATAGACATATGTGGTAAACATATTTGTGTATGTACACGTACACATATACACACACACATTAGGTTTTCTTAAGCTGGCGTCCATGAACTTGTTTTAAAATATTTTTATAGCAATTTTGTTATTTAATTAATTTCCTTTGTAAGCCTATAATATTTTATTTATTCTGTGTATTTAAAAAGGAGGGAAGAGAGCTATAAGCTTCTCCAGATCACCAAAAGGGCCTGATATAGAGGCATTCATTAACTTGCTCTTGTTGCTGTATATATTGTCGTACACTTGTTTGCATCATTATAAGTAAGTTCTTTGTGATTAGAGATTGTTTCACTCTCTGTGTTTGTATCCCTGGCATCTAGCACACAGTAGGTATTTTAATAAATTCTTGCTGATTGATTGACTGATTCCTGATCCCAAGCCTAAGGCCTCTGTCCACAATGTCAGGTAGTTGCCACACTGAGAATATATCTTGGGTTTTAGTTGCTTTTTGAAAGAGCAGCAGAAATGAGAGGGCAAGTCTAGGAGAAAGAAGAATGAAGGGGACATGCACTCAAAGAGGAGATTTACCATGGAGTCTGGACCTATATGAGGCAAAACCTTTGGGAGTCTCTGATACTAGACACAGGGCCTCTCATGACTATTTCTGTGACCTAAGGAAGCCAAATATTAATCTAATTGGGGCCACTGGGGCTTGTTGCAAAAGCAGAGATCTATCCACCTGGCCCAGCCAGTCGCAGTTAGAGCAGAAAATAAGCCTCAGCAGTAGGAGCCCAGTCAAGAGAACCGGTGGTACACAGGTTGGGGGATTGGAGGTGGTGTTGCTGTGTGGACAAAACCACAACAAGTCAGAGAGAAAAATCTACAGCAACAAGGCAGGGGTATAATGTGGTACAAGTAGCTTAAAGTCACCCAAAGGGTTGTCTTGTGGAAAAATGATTGGACTCACTCTATTAGAAACTGCTGACCCAGTGGGTGGGAGACTCCAAAAGTCAGATTTTGGCCTAGCATAAAAGTCAGAGTCCCACCATACTCTGCCCTGGCCACACCACACCTCAAGTATTACCGTGTTCAATTCTGGGCAACCCCAGTTTCTAAGGGACATTGGTATTTCAGAGAGCGTCCAGTGGAAGGTGATGAGAATGATGAATCTATAGCATGTGAAATTTATTCATTGATGGAATTATGGCTATTTAGCCTAGAGAAGACTCCAGGTTCATAGGATTACAGTTTTCAGAGATGTTTGGAGGAGAGATTCAATTTGCTCTTTTTTATCTCAGAGAGAAGAACCCAGAGTTGTGACTAGAATTTATAAGGAGATATATTTCCTCTTGATGCTGGTTAAATCTGCCTCCAGTTAGAGGAACTTAAAAGTGGAATGGGCTGCCTCCGGAGGTAATGAAGTTCCCCATCACTGGACTCCTTCAGTCAGGAACTAGATCCTTGCATTCTAGGGGGAACTCCTTTTCAGCTATGGGTTGTACTTAATGGCTTGTGTGGTCCCTTCCAACTCTAAAATTCTGTGGTTCTGTGAATAATTAAGTTGTCCAAAATTGGGACGGATGATGTTGGCAGGCAACTTCCCATCTCTGGTGGTGATCAAATGGAGGCACGTTGACCTCTTATCAACAATACTATAAGGATCTAATATAATGTTCTCTGAGAGCCGAAACCAGCTAGAGCTAGTAAGGGCCAGTCCACCTAATGATGAGCATCCCTTGCTGTAGAGTCCAACTTCTGATCAGTCCTTGTCCATGACTACCGTAGGGCCATGTTGTGTCAGAGTTCAGAGGCTATTCATTCACAGATTGAGATATTTGGAGGTATCTGAGCAAACATTCCTGTTGAGTTGGTGGGAGAAACATGGCTTCGATTCTGTTTGAGGAAGTTATTTAAGGTTTTGTTTTTGTTTTTTTTGCAATGTTCCTTCCCTCCTCTGACAGTTTTACAAGTATTTTTGTAGTATACGGCCATTGAATAATCTCTGGATTTAAGAGTCCCTAGGTAGTCATTGACACATTCTCATTTGGGGCATATCGAGCTTAAAAACAGCTTTTCATAAAGTCTCTAAATTCAGATTTACACTTTAAACTGTTAATGTCCCCAACGGTTGATTGGAGTGAATGAATGGGCCTTCCATGGACACTTTGCTCCTGACATAAGAGGGTTGTTATTTCCCTCTCCCCCTTCCCATTTCCCCTTTTGCGTTAAACTAACATTTAAGCAAAGCCTTCAGATTAAACACACTAAACCTCAGTTATAGTCATTGTGGTGGGCACACAGATTACACTGGTGTGGTCATCTGTTCTGCTGCTTGCTTTTACTGATGCAGTAATGAGCCGATGAGTTTCGAAGCGTGTCTGTGTCCTCAGGAAATCACATAAAAATCTCCGTGAGAACACAGAATGGCCTCCTCATTTTGGTTTATTTCTTTATCTGTTCCCATGTGACATCACAGACTGCTACTGTACTACCAAGGGACCATTTAGGCCTGCTCTAAAGAGACACAAACATTTTTTAAAAACAACAGTGACAACAACCCACCCCACTGTACACAAACCCCGAAACATACCACCCGATCTCAGGTCAAAGGCAGATTTGAAACCTTGTCACTTTTAGGTAAAGTTGGCCTGGCAAAGCTGATTGAATGCTAGACTGAGAGGAAAAGAACACCTGAGTTTGAAAGGCCTTGAACCTCTGATACTACCTATGTAACCCTGGACAATCGTTTAGTCTCTGGGTGTGATCCAGCAAATAGAATGTTAGCCTTGGAGGTAGGAAGATAGGATTTTGAAACTTGCCTCAAGTTCTTACAAGCTGCGTTTTCCTTGGCAGGCTATTTAACCGATCTCAGGTTCAGCTTCTTCATCTATATAATGAAAATAAGAATAGTATCTACCTCCCAGGGCACTGTCTCAAATAAAATAATTTATCTAAAATGTTTCATGAATGCTAGCTTCTACTATTATGATTTATTATTTTTATGAAATTTAATTTTTATTAAATATTATTAATAGTGACCAATTGATGTTATTAAGCCCCTGCCACATGCTAAGCACTCTACTAGATACTGCATATAAATATACAAAGAATAAAAACAATTGAAAAAATGGTTATGAGATTTAAATGAAATAACATACATAAAAATATGCTGTCAACTAATCATCAAGGATTTATTAAGCACCTTCTGTGTGACAAGTCAGATAGACAATGGATTTCAGTTTCCTCATCTGTAAAATGAGGAAGGTCCCTTCCATCTCTAAATCCTATTTTTAGAAGAACCTGGGGAGATACATTTATCTCCTCAACTTCTTCTAATCGTATATATTTATATAGGTGTGTACACACACACGTGTGTGTGTATAAACATATGTATATATGTATGTGGGCATATATGTACATACATACACACATATATAACAACTTCTACTAATTAAGAGAGAGAGAGAGAGATTTTTTCACCACCTCCTTCATTCATTCATCAGATCTCCGTATTTTCCTGCCTTGGTCACAGAGGCAGAAACAAATTTTGTTTGGACACCAGTCATCCAATCCAGTGATGTCAGGGTCACTCTGGGACTTGAAGTCCATGAACTCTGGAAAGCAAAGGAAGTATTAACATTCCTTTAGCTTTACTTAACACATTTCTACCCTTAGACGGGCCTTAGCAGCAGAGACAGCATATTATCAAAAAGGAAGAAGGAAGGAGGGAAGGAAAGGAAGGGAGAGAGAGACAGAGAGAGAGAGAAAGAAAAAGAAAGAAAATTTCTTGAGTTCTCTTTTTCTGGTTCTATGAGAAAGACTCATGCTTTTAGATGCTGGTGCTGAGGGGTTACACCTGCCATGTTCTGCAAACAGCCACTCACCTGATCTCTGTAGCTATTTCAACATCCTTTTGTAGAGAAGTGAAAAAAGGGGGAGTCCAAGGTGTTTGTAACACTAGGTTACACATCCCCACAACCCACCCACTTAAGTCCTAACAGTATAATTATAACTTGGATGCCTAGTTTAAAAAATAAATGCCCACCTTTTTCAGCTACCTAAGCGTAGGGCTTGAAAAAGCAGATGGCTCATTTGCATTGGAGACGCTAAGACATAGATAGTTAGAACAGGTGCAGACCTTGGTATCAGGAAACTGTACTCCATTGGGAAAACTGAGCTGGAGTGGAGGAGAGGGCCTTTGGCCTTATCCCTATGGAATTGGCAGAGGTAAGGACATTGTAAGGTCTCCAGACTTAATCAACCTCAGGTTGGTCTTCTGAACCCTTCCTTTGTTGGCACTCTCTCCCACATACAGTTAGAGTGTCATTATTTATCTGTGTGTGCATTATACCACCCAATAATAAAAATTCTCTTGCAGGCTAGGACAGTTTTTGAGGGTTTTTTGCTTTACACTTAATAAATGTTTATTGGATTGAAGTGAGTGGTCTAAGTCCTACTCCTGTGTCAGCTCTCTTTTTCATTCTCTTGTCATCCTCAGTCCTGAGGGTCCCAGAGTCTCTTGCTACCCCTAGATGATTTGTATCCCTTGATACCAGACTTGCCTTCCCCATAGGGAACTTTGATCCAGTCATCTTCACTTAAACTCTCTTCTGTACCCTAATCCTTCAGAGCATTGACCTCGATTGCCACTCTTATTGTAGAACATCTCAGTCACAGGGTCTTAGATCTAGAATGGCAAGGGACTTTCGAGGTCAGCTAGTCCAGCCCTTTCATTTTACAAATGATACTCAGGAAGAGGTCAAGTGATTTGGCCAAGTTCAGACAAGTAGAATTAAGATTTGAACTCAGGTCCTCTGATTCCTGAGAAAAATTACCACCCTGAGGTGGGTGTTTATGACTAATAAGGGCTTAACCCCCAGACTTTGAGAGAGATTTACCTTTTCATGGAGAACTCCTACAGAAGGAAGGACTTAATCAAAAGGAGTCACAGAATCTGTGTTAGAAGGGACCTTAATGACTATCCAATCTAGCCCATAGAAGCAACTTGTTACAATAAACCTTACAAGTAGTCCTCCAATCTTTGCTTGGAGATTTCCTGGAAGGGGAAACCAGCTACTTCCTGAGGCAGCTCATCATGCCTAACAGTTAGGCAGTGTTCCCTGACATCAACCCCAAATTGGTTTTTTGTCAACCTCTACCCATACTTCTGCCATTTGGGGCTAAATGGGGTGAGTGTCTGTGACAGTCCTTCAAGTACGTGAAGGCTGCTATCCAATCTCCCTTGGAATCAGTGGTGTTGGGTTTATAGGCCAACAGGGGAAACGTTTGGAAGAAAAGAGAGCTGTGAATCACCATCTAATCTAAGACCTATCCAGCCTCCGGACAACAGGTATTTTCTCTAGTGATAAACAAAAAGAAAATTAACTTTCTTGTATATCCAGGGTGACTAAATTTTCTGCCCGATGGTCCATTTTAGTTAAAATAATAGATTTGTTTAGACTGTAAAAGACATGCCATGCAAACCATTCTACCCTATGAGTCATGAGACTTGGGTTTTCCATCCAGCTCTTTCACTAATTATCTGAGTAAAAGACAAGTCTCCTCATCTCTTTGGCCTTCATTT
Organism: Potorous gilbertii; assembly: GCA_028658325.1. NCBI lineage: Eukaryota > Metazoa > Chordata > Mammalia > Diprotodontia > Potoroidae > Potorous > Potorous gilbertii. The sequence goes on along the minus strand of CM053770.1, from coordinate 23,483,889 downwards.
GCTGACACATTTCACTATTAATTTCTCTAAACATAGAGGATGATCTCAGTCATCAAAGAACATTTTGTTTTCAGTAGTTCTGTGATCCTTCTTGATTCAGGGTGGCAAAGACAAAATAAACTGAAAGGTAGTTAGGGAAAGGAAAAAAACCAAACCTATTGGACTTAGACCATCCACGCTTCTCCTTTCCACTATCCTGTAAATATCTGACCCAGTAGGGTGTGCAGAAGAGTGTGACTGAAGGCTTTTCTGAGGAAGCTAGGGGTGTACCTAGTTTTGGTGCAGCTGTGACAAAGGAGCATGAGTCTTTTAAGCCCCCTAAAATAATAGGCAAGTATGTGACTTTCTCATTTCAACCCCTTTTTTATAGCAACGTAAGGGGACTGTCACACTCCCTTTACGAAGTATCAGCCCCACACATAGTTACAAGGTAAAAGCCATAATTTGCAAAGAGTACCCTGATTTTCCTTAAAATTTAGACCATCCCACAAAGGATTAACCTATGGAAAAGTAGAGAAGTAAGTTGGCGCGGTAGGGAGGGTGCTTGGCGTCATTATCACAGATAGCGTTTATATTGTATTTTAAGTTTTACAAAGCACTGGACGACCATTATCTCGTTTGATTTCCACAGCGACTCTGGGAGGTAAGTGCAACCATTATAGCCATTTTTCAGTTGAGGAAACTGAGTCATACAGAGGTTAAGAACCTAGCCCAGGATCACACACCTAGTAAGTTGTTGGGGAGCCAAATTTGAAACCAGGTCTTCTTGAGTCCAGCACTTTATTCACTGCCCCCTAGCGGCCGAGACCAACTTGGAGAGTCTTGTGAACATAGACAAGTCAAAACCTCTGTTTTCTCATCTGAAAAATGGGCATGAGATTATCAAAGTGATCAGGGGTGTGTGTGTGTGTGTGTGTGTGTAGAGCACCTTGCAAACTCTAAGGGATTGTGAGTGGGGATGTTTGTTTTGTTGTAACTATAGCTTTTAGACAGATTGTATTGCAATAGTGGACTTGGACAAGTGGGCCTGGACTAATTCAGGTAGAAAAACACAGAGCTTTGTTTTTGATGGACTCCTGATTTCTAAGAGTGAAGAAGTCATCTAACGTTCAGGCTGGAAATATTTGATTTTCACTCCCCGCTCTCTTGCTGTCTTATTCCACTTTCAAGTTAATTTATAGTCACTGAGTTCACACTGAATCCCCAGCATGGATCATTAGCACAGTGGAGATGTGAGAACCTCCAAAAGACTGGGCAGAAATGTCTTTGTTTGGAAGTGAGTGTCTCGGTGAAAAGAGCAAGCTGAAATTCTGCAGGAGTTCCCACGGCTTCCCAGACGGGGCCATGAATGAACCTGGCCTCTCCAGAACCTTCCTGGGATGCCCCTCCCAGACTCCTTTCTGTGACTGGCCCTTCCTAAGACCCCACTGAGATCACTCTCCTTATACAACCACAAAATAGTGATCCCTACAGGAAGGAACTTTTTTAAAGTTCTTTTTCCTCTGATAATTTCTTTTTATTCTTAGGCTAGAAAATGGAGGGTGAAAGAATAATCTTATAGACTGGGTCAGTGTTAACAGAAAAAAAATCTTAACAGAATCCTGGCTTAGAAAACACCTTCTTTCCTCACTGGGGAGGTGTTTGGACCTGAATTACACCAAAAATTGTCCCTGTTCTCTTCATTTTTACTGGTATTATCGTTTCATACTTAATTTTCTGTGTTTTGTTTCAGTTTTGATTTTTGAAAGCTCTCAGTAAAATCAAAATTTTCCATATCTGAGTTAAGAAATGTAAGACTCATGTTTTCCCTGCTGAATCACCACAGTGCAATAATTTGATTATTTAATTCAAATTTCACTCCTGCCACTTGGTGCTAGTGTATCCCTGGTCAAGTCCCTTTAATCTCCCAGTACCTCAGTTTCCTCCTATGTAAAATTAGGGGGTTGATCTCAATGGTGTCTGAGGTCCCCTCCATCTCAAAATCTAGCTTTTCCTAATGGAATATAGGATCATCTTCTGGGATGACAAAGCCTTTCCTTTGGGTTTTGAATGAATTAATGAATGAATGAGAAAGTGCTTTCCCTGTGCTTTTATTATACCAAACACTATAATCCGAGCTAAAGTTGCTTGTCGCAAAATGAAGGCAGTTCCTGTTCTTAGGATGCTCCCACTCTAGTTGAGGGAGATAACTCAGAAGTGGGCAGAGGGCTGGATGTCCAGGTCTAGGGAAGGCTGGGTGGGTCTCCACGTAATTGCTACCTCAGATCTCATCTAAGCTACAGGAATATCCATCAGAAAGAAGGGGAGGGGAGAGTGGTGAGAGACAATTTATGTGGAAGTTGAAATAATGAAGTTTTTACCTCTTAACCCAAATGGAGAAGTTCACTGGCATTTTAGAATGTTCCCTGAGCTCTAACCCTACTGTGTCTTCTCTAAAGAGGAGGAAAAATTCACCATCCTAGTCAAGTCTATCTCTTGGCCCAGGGGAGTTAATGAGGCAGGAAAAGAACCAAGTACAAAACGTAGCCAATGAAGGATTCCCTATTTCTGGCCTGCCCGCACCGGGACAAAGAGCCCGGGCAAATCTAAACCGAATGGAAACTTGGCCCAGGAGCCAGTGCCCTTTGAGCTGCTGAAACCTGCAATGGTGCAGGCTTGGGGAATCAGACTCCAATGAACTTCCCTCCCGGATGGATTTGATGCTATTTCAGGGGAAAGAACCACAAAATCAGCAGGCGGGGCTTGCATGGGGCTTCCAAGGCTGGGAAAACATGCTGAGAGGACTGTCCCCAAGGGCTTCCCCAGTGCAGAAAGGTAACCCACCCTTGCAGGACCCAAAGGCCCATCCTTGCCACTGTACATGGCTATACATGAACCATGATACCATATAATAAAATTATGTCATGTCACCAAAGAGCTCCCCCATCTGCATGGTGCTTTTGCTGGTTAGGAAGGGGGTTGACTCTTTCCTCCCCCAACCCCCACCCTCAATTTGCTATGACGTCTCTCTTCCTGTTTGTCCATTTCTCTGCTTCTTGCTCAGTTTTCTTTGATTTGCCTCTTTGAATGTTTAAAAGAACAACTTCGACAGTGTGTTGTTACTCATAATTTACTCAGGTCCTGGGAAGATGGTTATGTAACACAAGTAATCACATCAGCCCACCTAATGAGCTTTCCCTTCAGTCCCATGGAAAGCAGATTAATAGCCCATGGATTCATTTGCAGCTCATTGGGTCTCAGAAAAGTATTTCACCCAGCAATTAATACGCAGCTAGAGAAAATAACACAAAAATGATTTTTTTAAAAAATGGTGTGAACTCTCCAGCTGAATATTTTTCCAGCACCTTGTAGTTTTCTGCCTAAATAAATTCTTTTGTGAAATGAGATGTAATTAGAATATAATGTATGAGCCTCCTGGAGTCAGGAGCTTGGTAACTAGCCCACTCTCTCTTTTCAGTACCCTTTCTTTTTTTTAAGAGATTAAAAAAAATCTAAGCTGTAGCCTCTTCCTTCCCTGTCAATTAAAAACACTTGTTACTTCAAATCAGCCACTGATCAAAACGCAGAAGTTTCTTCCTTTAGAGAAGTTTTTTTTCAAAAATCCTCAAATTATAAAAGATATTAAAAGATAAGACCTGTCACTGTTATGGGGACTGTGCAAGGTCAAGCGCACTAACACTTTGTTGGTGGAACTGTGAATTATTCCAGTTATCCCAGAAACTATTGGAGTTATGGGAGAAGAGTCACTAAACTGTTCATGTTCTTTGACCCAGCAATCCCACTCTTGGTCATACCTCCCCCAGGCAGGGCAAAGATAGAGGAAAAGTTCCCATCTCAAAAAAAATTTATAGAAATATAGAAATACTCTCATGAATTATCAAGGAGAGATGAGCAGAGCCAAAAAAAAAGAGAACAATATATGACATACACATTGACAACCACATAAATGAAAACAAGCCTGGCTGCCAGAATTCTAACAAAATGTAATTGATTATTCTTGAGTCAGCCCTATTGACGAATGATCACCTTGGATCTCTTGTCCAGTCTGCAGGGAAGTAACCTGGTACAACATATTTGGACAGGCAGTCACTCTACACACCTTTGTATGTTTTGGGAAGACTTTGCTGTTTTAGGAGAGAGGGAAAGAAATTGATCATAGGTTCACAGGATCATAGACGTAGGCTTGGAAGAGAACTGGGAAGCCAACTAGTTTAACCCCTGGTTTTACAGATGAAGAAACTGAGCCTGAAGATTCAGTGACTCACTTCCAGTCACACTGGTAATAAGTGTCAAGTGCAACTAGTAATATTATTTTATATTTTTCTTAAGTTTTATTAATAACTATTGTTTTCATGCCTAAGGGAAGCATCAGCCATTTTTAAGGGAAATATTTGACATTAAAATTGGGTTCAGATTTTTAAAAATTCTTGTAAGAGATTTTCTTTTAATTCTGATTAGACAATAGCTTTTGATAGAAGAGCTTAAATGAGCAGATTGTCTTTTATTTTGAAGAATACCTAATCTGTCTTGATACTTTTTGATGCTTACAAATAAAGCAGCTCATGTTTTTCTTTCAAATAAAATGATATACAGACCATCCCACTTATGTTTCCCCCGCTTTCATCAATAACAACAGGTCTTATTCATAAAGAGGCAGTGAGATCAGGTGGGTCTGGAGTCAGATTTGGGTTCCAATCCCATCTCTGAGGCTTACTACCTGCGTAGTAGACAGTGGAGTCAATTGTTTAACTTCCCTGAGAGTTTGGCCTAGATGACCTCCAAGGCTCCCTCCAGCTATAGGTTTCTCATCACATAGAATGTTTTAAGGGTTGGGATGTTGTTTGTGCACCTTAACTGTCTGAGATAGGTAAAGGGGTAAAACCATTTGCCCAGTTTCACTCAATTTATAACAAACCAAGACCTAAACCTACATTTTTTATCCGTAAATCCAACTCTTTCCCCATCTGACACTGATTACAAGACTTAAAGTGAATTTACAAGAGGATGTGGCCAAGAATGGACAAGAAGGTATAGATGGTTTATGACCTTTACCAGTAGACACTGGTACCCATCGTGATGAGATCACACATCCTTTGAAGGGCTTAGATACATCATTGATATATTAGCACTGGTACATCAGCCCATTTAGCAGATGATCTTTGGGTCAAAACAGACTGAAATGACATAGATTCTAAACCACCTCCAGCTCTATGGTAACATAAGGCTGTGACCTTGGGTGAGTCATTTAAATTCTTCACCTCAGTTTCCTCATCAATTCAGAAGGAGTGATAAATGTGTTCCTGACCTATGTCATAGGGATGGTTTTTGAAAGTGGAAAAAATTAGATGGGAAGATGTTTGGAAAGCTGGAAGGATATCAAAAACAAGTAAAAGTTATTGTTGTTAATATCAGAATAGCAGATGCTGAGGAATCAATTGTCTATTTTGGTTGTATGGTTGTTCATACTCATATATGTATATGTTGTTTCCCCTCAGGGGGAGTATAAGCTGCTTGAGGACGGGAACTGTTTCCAGTTTTGCCCTCGCATGATACCTGGCATAGAATGGATGTTTAATCAATACTTGTCTATTGGTTGATTGATTGATCCCAGCTCCCCTGTACACAATAGAATCAGCCAAATTCACTTGTGAGACAATGTCTATTTAAGGTATAGTGTCAAAGGTTTCAGGTGAAGAGGATATATTAACTGGATATTTTAGACTTTTCCGAGCATTTTCATCCAGAAGAAAATGCCTAGTACACCTATTTTTCTTTTTAATATCCTATGCTGCCTCCATACAAACTAGCCACTAGCTTTTCCTGTCTAAAAAACACAACAGTAATGCATGGAAGTTATTTCTTACTCTATTGTATGAATAAGGGTGTATTAAGATAGATACCTAATTTTATGAATGAGATAAAACATTTTTATATATAAATAAAATTCCAGTTTTGAAGATGAATCAACTTACTTGCCTTTCCTTCCCCAAGTGAGCTGAAGATTTGATGATATAGAAGAAAGCACAGTTGTGTGGGGGACCCAGAGATCTGGCATTGAATTCTGGCTCTGCCCTGAACTAGCTGTGTGACCTTAAACAAAGGAGTTTGCCTCTCTGGGCTTCTGTTTTCTCATTTGAAAAAGAGACCTAAACCCAGTGATTCTCCTACTCCCTGCCATCTGGTGTTTTTTTTTTTAAATTGTATATTTCTCCTTTGTTGTTTCTAGTTGTTCTGAAAAATGAGAGGTGGGTTCATTGTTCCTAATGCAACCAACATTTGTATGACAGAAGAAGATAAAAGCAGAAAATGTGAATATATCTCTGTTTTTTTTTAATCTGAAAAAGCAACAAATTGCATTTAAAAGTCAATGCAGCAAGAATGTGAAGATTTAGGTTTTGCCACTCAGCCACCTAAGCACTCATTCACTCAGGCTCAGTTTCCTTTTCTGTAAATGAAGGCAGTTGGATTAGTTCATCTACCAAGCCACTTTCAGCTTTAAAATTCTATTATCTCAGATATTTGCTGGCAACAACCCTTCAATTAGAGATAGTAAAGCTCATTTATTGAAAAAGCACACATGCTTTCAGGATATAATTACAGCAAGATACATGGCACAGCTCAGTCTCTGCTATGTTTATCATAAAATAGGCAAAGGTTGGTGGATTAGTTTCATGACATGCCAAGATTTTTCTTATTTTTTTTAAGGAATTTTGGATTGATAGTATGGTTTGTTATTGTTTTTCTTAAGGTAACGATCTCTAAGCACTTATGGCATCTATGGCACAGAAAACGATCTCTAAGCATCTATGGCACAGAAAAGTTAGTTGATACTTTGCCCAGGATCACCTTAGATGCCAAAGGAACTCTTTTTTAAACTGAAAATGAGGCTTCTCCAAGGGAAGCCATCTTTATCTATGTCTGAGTGTAAACTGTAAGAAAATGATAGGTGTGGGTTTTGGGTTTTTTTTTTCTGTTTTCAATCATTAAGGCATTTTTTTCTCTCTCCCTCCCACCTCCTTTAACTCTCACTGGAAAAACAAAGAGGAATGTCAGACCCTTGTACTATATAAGCATAGTCAGTGTATCATGGCACTTTACCTTTAGTAGAGGTGGGACACACAAGCTTTTACACATTGTTTGTTTCACTGCTCTGTCCATACTCTTGGACCAGTGGAGTCAGGGTGCTTGGACCAGAGGATGGGGAGATCAGACAGGACCCCCTGTTCCCAGGTGGGAGGCCTGATGTGGTAGACAGAATACTGGGCTTTGAGTCAAAAAAGTGGAATTTGAGACCTTCATAGATGTGTCACCTTGGACAGATCATTCAACCTTAGTTGAGCCTCTGTGCTCATCTCTACAAGGGGTCTAATTATAGCCAGTACTTAAAGTTTCCAAAGCCCTTTATATGTGTCACCTCCTGTGATCCTTCCAGTGGCCCTGAGAGATGAATGTATTAGTATTCTTATTTTACAGCTTAAAAGACAAATTTGAAATGACTTATCCAAGGTCCTAAAGGTAATAAGGAAACAGCTTCCAAAGCCAAATCCAATCCTTATTTCTCAGCATTTTTGTTGTTTATTCATTCCCTCATTAAACAAGCATTTATTTAACACTTACTGTATACCAGGCCTTCTGCCAGATACAAAAAGATGGGCCCTACCCTTAAGGGACTTGCAAGTCTGACTTGGTTTTCTAGACAGAGCAGGCATAAAAGAAGGTTAGCATGAAGGAAGAGGTGGGGGCAGTCTAGTTTTGGGGTTGAATGGAGATAAGGAGCCCCAGAGATGGGAGAATTCTTTCTGTCTTTCCCATCTAATCTTGTAGAAAAATGGACCTGGATCCAATACATAAAAAACCCAAGCTGGAGCCTTGGAAAGACCTTAGGAGCCAACTAGCCCAGTCCATACTTGAGAGACTCCCCTCACCCCCATAACAGACTTGGCCAGTGTCAATACAATCTAAGCTTGAAGACCTCCAAGGACCTCTCAGGGAAGCCCATTTTTTTTTTGTTTTTCATTCATTTTTCAGTCGCATCTGACTCTACATGACTCCATTTGGTGTTTTCTTGGCAAAGATAGTTTGCCATTTCCTTCTCCAGCTCATTTGATAGATGAGGAAACAGACAGACTGGATGGAATGACTTGTCCAAGGCTACTCAACTAGTAAGTGCCTAAACCCAGATTTGATCTCACAAAGATGAGCCTTCCTGACTCCTGGCCCCATGCTCTGTGCACCATGGCACCACCTAGTTGCCCCAATGCCATCTTTGGACGACTCTAATTGTTAGGAAGGATTTTTTTTAATCATTAAGGATTAAGGACATACTTGTTTTTGATTTCCACTAATCATGTTTCTGATCTCTGGGGCCAAAAAGAATGGGGCTGATTCCTTCTCCATGTGACAGCCCTTCAAATAGATGAAGACAACTGTCATGTGCCCCCATTTCTTCTCTACCTCAGACTCAACAGGTCTACTTCCTTCCATCAGACTTCATATGACAACAACTAAAGACCCTTTACTAATGCTATTGCCTCCTCTGAACACTCTCTAGTCCATTAAGATCCTTCCTTAATATCTGGAAGTTGGCACAGTGCTCTAGAGAAGGTTTGATGATGGTGGAAGACAGAGGGTTCATCACTTTCTTATTACTGGAAACTCAGCCTTTCAACCACTGTTGTGGTCATTGTAACTGGTCTCATTGATGTCTAGCTTGGAGGATGTGCATGGACAGAGTTCTGCCTCATCCTATTTAGGGTAAAGTTGTTTTGATTTTCAAGACTCCTAGAAAATACATTAATTACCATCATTTGTAAGGTGTACGCCATCTCTGGCCAGGATCCTGTCATCTCTTGTCTAAATCTGTTTTCCCAAAGTCCAAATACCATTCCTGTTCACTTCCCAAATCAGTTTTTTCTCTTTTACACCTTAACTGGTCAACAGTGAGGAAAAATACACCTCATGTCCCTTTGTTCTTCAGTCTCTTGCGTGAGGCTTCATAATTGTTGGAAATACTGTTGATATTCTGCCTGACATTCTCATCTGTGTCCACATGGATCATCCAAAGTGGAGAGCTGTCATCCATTTTGAAATGGACGTTTTGGAAGACTGTGTGTTTTGTTTTGGATATTTACCCCAGGAAGAGAGCAGACCTCGTTGTTGTCATTCAGACAACAGATAGTTCTCTCAGAAAATCCCTTTCATTTTACAGAAGAAGAAACTAGAGAAATTAAATGACTTACACAAGATTATAAGCATCAAGGTTGGATTCGAACCCAAGTTCTTCTAACTCTAGAGCTGGTGTTGTTTTTTTTTTTTAATTTTAAATAAATTTATTTAACTTTTTACATTCATTTTCACAAGATTTTGGGTTCCAAAATTTTCTCCCCCTTTGTCCCCTCCCCCCTCCCCGATAAACTGGACATTCTAATTACCCATATCACCAATCT
>CM053770.1:23423806-23473943 GCA_028658325.1 Potorous gilbertii | reverse complement strand
GAAATCTCCTTCACTGTGTTGCTGCGCGGCTTCCACTGTTCCAGAATTTGTCAGGAGTTCTTTTTACAGGAAATCTATGGGCTGTGGGTTCGGACCTAGCATAGGTGAGTCTTTCTACTCCGCCATCTTGGCTCCGCCCCCGCTGGTGTTGTTTTCTCTGGACCATGGTTTTACCCTTTGTGTCAGTGTGATCTCTTTCATTTTCTAGAAGAGCAGACAACAAGTTGAGAAATTGGCTAAGATATTTATGACCAAGAAGGCTGGTGTCATGGAGCTGACTCACCATATTGGAAGTAGCTATAAAACTGAATCAGTCACTCTCCTGCTCAAGTTAATCATTTAGAAAATTCTGTAAAAAAAAAAACAAAAAACCAAACACATAGGGAAGAATCAGAGGTATTGGAGCAGGAAGGAAGTTTATTGTCTATCTAGTCCAACTTATTTTTATTTTACAGATGAGGAAACTGAGGCTTGGAGAGGTCTTGCCTAATAGGTAACAGAACCAGGACAAGAACCCAAGTCTCCTGATTTCCAGCTCATTGTTCTTCCTAGTATATCCTTTAATCTATCTGTGGTTCAGTGGACTCTTTGTAGTTAAAGGTTTCAAAATCCAGCTCCTCCTTAATACCTTGGTGAATTTGGGAACATCACTTTCCTCCTGTGGGCCTCAGTTTCCTCCTCTTTAGATGAGAGGGTTGTACTAGATGACCCCTAAGGTCCCTTCCAGTACTCTCTATGATTTGTGCTCCTATGGCCAGCCCTAGTTTGGGCTTTATGGTGATAGCCTTCAGGAAGCCAGCTTCACCTCCACACCCCCTTCAGGTATCTGAGCGCAGTTTGCTTTCGTTGGGGGAGGGGAACCGAAGAGAGCTGAAATAATTCTGTCCTCGTCTTTTCTACTTCCACAGTACCAGTGAGAGCCTACATATTTATGAGCACAGTACATTTTTAACATGCAAAAGTGGTGCAAAGCCTATCCTTCCCATGTAAAGTGTATTTTGGAAATGGACTTCTAAAAAGAACTTGTAACAGAAAAAACCCTATGGGCAGTGCCTAGGGCTGGTGGTCATTTAATTATCTCTGGAGTTCCACTGCTGTGTCCTGAATGTAGGATACCTTGGTGGCTTTATTGTTGCTATAAAGGGATCTGTTTTAAAAAGTTGAGGAAATTTTGGGAGTTTCCAAAGGACTTGCCATCATCTTGAAACATCAACTAAATGGGACCCTACTTCCCCTTTGCAAAATGTGCAAGTGAATACAAAAGTGCTTTTATGGCTTATAGGCTTGGTTAGCCATCTGACAGACAGTTTTAATGGAGTTAAGGAGATATGCAACCAAACATGCTGACCTAATTTTCCTTTCTTCTCTTTCTATGGTAACCAGCAAATGAATGTTATTACGAAGCTACTTGGAAAATCAAATTTTGCCCAAAAAGGAACTCGTTATCTTTTTAACAGAGGTGTAGGCTGGAGAATTGTCTAAAGACCATTGAATTGGAGCATCTGTCCAACAGGAAATAGGGATAGGTTTTTACATTACTACCTTGCCTTCAGTTCTCATCTGACCAAGTTCAACAAGAGACCCAGATTCCTAAATGATTTACTGGAAATCTGTTTCATTCTGTAAAGGAAAAAAATGGAAGAACTATTAAAATCCACAGACTTAACAAATTGCTCTGGAGAAAATGGTCTTCCTCTCTCTGCATCATGAAGTGTGTCAGACTTTTATGACTTTGTAAATAAAATGGGGAATTGCATTCTTTGGGGAGGTTTTCTAATTTTGCATTGTTTCACAACATAGTAAAGTGTTCTACTTTTCATAAAGTCTAAGCTCTAGACAATCAAAGGTGATCACAATCTAGAATACTGAGGCTATTATAGGCTTGCTCCTTTCACACCAAAACAAAACACACACACACACACATTTCCAGACATGGAGCATCCTAGTTCATCTCAGGATAAAATGCCTAAAATTCCTGAGATGTCAGAAAACTCGCCAACAACATGAAAGTCAGAATGCCTTGGGTTTGGCTGGGGAAGGAGGGATTAGGAAGAGTAAGAAAGTATGGAAAAGATCCGGGAGACTTAAGATGAGAAGGCTCAAGCCATTTTCCATGTTTGATTGTTAGCTTTCGGGCATCCACAAGGTCTCTTGGGGCAGAGAGTTCACCCACTTAATAAGGACATGATGAGAGCTGAAGCAAGGGACAACCTCCTTCTCTGAAGAGGCCCACTTTTTCCCACTATTCTTCAGTCTTGCTTATAGTGATTGAGGTCGCAAAATGGCCAGTTAACACTTGGGTTGCTTGCCCATGATCCAAACTGGCAAGGAGAATGATTACTAGTATGTGAAGTTTTTTTTTAAAGTCACAGTTGATTCAGAGGCAATATTGAGAGGGGAAGCATGTGTAATGAATTATCCTTACCTGTGGTCACCCTTGCAGCAAGTAAGGGTTTGGTAACAGAGATGGTGAGTTTGTCCCTTTCAGACTTCGAGTCTGTTGGAAGCTTATAAATGGCACGAAACTTTGAGTGGCTCATTTGCCATCTGAAAATGTCAAGAAACTATTCAGTAGGATAGGCAGGCATGAGAAAAAAGAGGGACAGGTTTTAAAAATTGGAAGAGTCAACCTTGCCAAGAAATTCTAGCAGTCAGGTCTGCAAGACGAACCCTGCTTGTGTTTGGGTGAAGGGTTACAATTGGAGAGGGATAGGTGGAGAGGAAAAAGAAAAGAAAGATGGAAAGGAAAGGAGAAATAATAGGCTATATTTGTGTAATTGCATTTTAAGGTTTCCAATATTCTCTAAATACATTATCTAATGTGATCCTTAAAACGGCCTGTGAGGCAGATGATATTATTTATACTGCTTGTTCATAGATGAAGACTTTTGTAGGGATTCCACAGTGTCTAAGACGGAATTAGAAGCCTTTCTCTTATTCCAAATATAGCATTCTTTTTACTATACCACGCTAAGGAAAGAAGGGAGAGAAGTTGGGAGGAAAGAAGGAAGGGGGCAGAACAGAAGGAAGAAAAGAAAAAGGAAAGAAAAGAGGGAGGGTGGAAGGAATATGAGGAGAGAGGGAAGGAAGGAGAAAGGGAGAAAAGGAGGGAAGAAAGGAAGGAACAAACAGAATGTCAGGAGGGAGGGAAGGAGAAAAAAGAGAAGGAAGGAATGAAAGAAACAGAGGAAGAAAGAAGGAAGGAGAAAGAAAAGAAGGGAGAGAAAGAGGGAAGAGGATAGGGAGAGAGAGAAGAAGGAAGGGAAAGGAAGGGAAAAGAGGAAAGGCAATAGGCTACATCCAGCAGAAGGAAAGCCCAAAGATTGATCCTGCAGCCCTCTTGTGGAGTTCCCTTTGGAGGATGAGGAGGGGAATCGCCAGTTTGGAGCCTGCATGCGGGTATTTCCAGATAACTCGATGGAGCCAAGCAGGAGGTGCGTGCACAGCGAGGGCTATAATTACATAGGCTGCTATCATGGCAGTCAGGAGAACAAAAGCCGGAAAGATAATGTGCCCTGGGTTTTTTTAAGGTATATTTTTTCTCTAAACCTTTCTTCCCTTCACCCACAGACACCCACCCATCCACCCACTCACTCATCCTCCTCCCCCGTCTCAGGAGCAAACTGGAGCAGATGCCAAACTGGGGAGGAAAGCCAGTAAAAGTATCCAAGAGGCAGCAGTGATGGTTCTTCCAATACCAGTTCCTTCCATCTTTGCAGGTTTCGCCTTTGTCTAGCGAGATTGACGTTGACTGGACATTACCAAGTTTTAACGAAAAGAATAACCTCCTTACCTAGAGCAGGGCAGGAAAAAGAAGTAACTTGTTCTCCTGATGTGCCATGACCATGCCTTTCCCCATCTCCGTGTTGGGAGAGTGCCTTTTCACAGCATTTCCATGTGGCATCTCATTGGCTATAATGCGGTCCTGCTGGATTCCTCATCTCAATTCTCAGGTCCACCCAGGAAGAGCCAAGGAACCTGCCACTCCTAGGAGAACATATAATCTTAATTCATTTCCCTGAATGGGGAGGTCCCCAATTTATTTTTGCCAGCCATAACTTAGAGATCAGATCCCACAGATTTAACAAAAGCTCCCTGTCTTATGGTGGGAAAAAGCTGGAGGGTCCTTCCAAGTTGGATGCTGATTGATATCAAGTCTTTTGTTTGTGATGAGTCCAGTTGTGAGAATGTTGGTTGTGGGGTATTAAGCCCAAGAGAAATGACCAGCATGGTTAGAGACCACATAGCAGTCTGTGAGTCAGGGAGATGCTCCTGTCTCGAACTCCAGATACTTAGGACTTGTAGCTACTTAACCTCTCAGCCTCAGTTTCCTCAGCTGCAAAGTTAGGAGGTTAGACTTGATGGTGTCCAAGGTTCCTTCCACTTTAAAATCTGTGATTGTATGACTAGTTCTCCTCTATTTCTTTGATGGGCCAGGACAGATTACTTTATGTGAGCACACTGTGTGACTCCAACTTTCTGAAGTGGCATTCCTTTTCCCATTCTCAGGTGGAATCTGTGCTTGCTTCTCCTATCTCTTATCCTCTACAGGATATCTCACACACCCACTCTTATCCTCTACAGGATATCTCACACACCCACACTCCTACCTTTACAGCCAGCCCTAACCTTTGACCTGTAGTCTTTGCTCCTCACCCAGGCCCTGCACTCTCAGACCTTGACACTGACCCTGTTCCATTCCAATGCAGCATTAGAAGCAGTCATCACTTCTGTGCTCTCACCAACAGCCAGAGAGCCCAGTCAGGAGGGCATCGCAGTTGGTGATCAATGGTCAGAAAATCTATTCCTGATTCTTAAAATAGGTGATGAGAAGGGGTAAGACTGAGCTTTTCAGGATACAAGGAGTCATGTCCCAGACCATCTTCAAAAACCTTTAGAAGGTCGATCATGGGCTACCTAATTCATGCTAATAATAGCAATAAACACTTACATAGATAGAGCTCACTGTGTTCCAAACACTGTGCTAAACACCTTACACATATTATCTCGGTTGATCCTCACTACAACTTATGGAGAAGATATAATTATCCTCATTTCACAGATGAGGAAACTGAGGCAGAGGTTAGGTGACTTGCAGTATCTGAGACTGGGTCTGAACCTCAGAACTTCCTCACACCAGGTCCAGTGCTCTGTGCACTGGGGCACCACCTAGCTGTCTCTAGTGGTAATACACGGGACTGAACTTGGAATCGGTAGATCTACACTGGAGACATGATCCTACCAACCTTGTAGGGTCCTGTGTGGACCACAGTGAGCCACCAAATCTTATGGCTTCATCCTTAGTCTGTGACTTAAGATACCATGTGTATTACCCTTTGGACTGCCTTCAGTTTTAATTCTTCACAGGTATATTTCCAGAAAAAATAGTCCTATTAAAAGAGATGGGCCTTTGTTTCAATGAGAGACTTGGGGTTATTCAAAACACTGTGTAATTTCTCAAGGGCCATCATATTTACCTTCCTTCTTTGGTTTCATTCCAGAGCTTCTCCCATGTCTGGGTTGCATTGTCTGTCCCAGGTCTATTCACTGATGGACCAGCTCCCGAGGTCCTCCATCCAGATTCATATTCTAGTTGGGATACAAGACCTTCTTTGTCATCTCCTGAATTCAGCAAATAACTGGGCCTGTTTCCCTTTATTCCTGTAAAGTCATAGTGAGTGCCCTGGATTCTGGGCATGCTACAGATGGCCAGTTTGGTGTGTTCATCCTTCATTGCAGAACAAGACCATGCTATCAGAGAAATGATGGCATGACTTGCATTTGACTTTGTTTTGAGTGAGTGAGAGCTGTGCAGGTCACTAGAGTCATTTCTCCTCCAGAGCCATCTGAATCCAGTGACCAGATATTCATCAGGATGACTGGAGATGGCCCAGGATGAGGCAATTGGGGTTAAGTGACTTGCCCAAGGTCACACAGCTAGTAAGTGTCAAGTGTCTGAGGTGAGATTTGAACTCAGGTTCTCCTGACTCCTGCACTGGTGCTCTATCCACTGCACCACCTAGCTGCTCTGGCCAGTTCAATAAACATTTATTAAATGCCTACCGCATGCCCATCTTTGTCTTCATCGAGCTTCTGTTCTACTGGGCATGTAAACAGCAAAATTAGTCTAAAGTAGCAAAAGAGTGATTTACAAAGGTGAAGAAACACCAAGAGTTGAGCCATCCCCAACCTTCTGTGGGGTCCCAGACTTTGGTCTAGTAAGTAGACTTTAGACTGTCTTTTCTGTGTCCGAAGCCAACTATGTCAATTGCCACATTTTGAAAAGTTGGCAGATGGTCCAGGGTCTTTATTTTGGTAAGAAAGAGAAGGATCAACAAGAAACAACTTAATTTCTTTGAGATTATGTACTAAGGGAGCAAGTGCAGAAATCTGGATTGAGTTTCATTGGGACAAATAGACTCTGTGGTCCCAGAGAATCTTAAAAGCTCCATTGTTTGGGGCCCATGACTTACTCACGTACTTGGGCTAGCTCAGGGTTTGGGGGGCGGGGCAAGAGGGGGAAGATTTTGTGCTGTTTAGTTTTAATGAAATGTTTAAGGCTGAAATAATGGCCCTCCACAGCCTCCGACATGATTTATCCTTATTTTATGTCAATTTCCTTGAAGTGTGTAATGTCTCGGTGTTCTGCTGAGGGAGGCCTGTGAAATGCGCCCAGTAGGATTTGGATTATAATTTACATCCCGAAAGTCTACACATTCCATAATTATGGTGTGGTATGAATTAGTAGAGTAATATTGAATATCTCTAAACCCCTTATTATGGCTTCTCACTTGAAATATGTTTTCAATATACATTTATTCAGCAGTGCTTAACATGGCAAGTCATAAACACATGCTTTTTAAATCATGTGGCTACATTTTCTTCCTGCTTAACTGTAAGACCAGATGTTATTACCAGTGGATCAGGGAGAGAATGAAAAAAAAAGAAAGGAAAAGAAAGAAAGGGGAAAGAAGGGAAGGAAGAAAAAGACAAGCTGGCAGAAAGTAAACGGTTAAAAGAAATAAAAACAGATGAAGAAATGCCCCCTGCTGTGTGATCTTGTGTGTCCAGTGAAGAAAGAGCTTTGGGGGCCCCTTTCTGGCATTACCGATGATTATTTATTTATATTATTTTCCTAGTCCTTGCTTCCCCAGAGCAGAATGTGTTTGAAATACAGCCATGCACTAAGGGAAAGACTTTACCAAGTGATTTGTTGAGAAGACATTTCTGGCAGAGATCCAGGTAAAGAAAGGAAGGAGCCAGGACTACAAATTATTAAGAATATGGTCCAAGTTGTTGAAGCCCCTAGGAGACTTCCAAGAACTGAGTAGAGAGTGAGAATTTAAGTCATTTCTTTAATGAGTGACCAGCTGTGGGCAATAAGATGACTGTGCTCTTCTTGAGAAAGTCATCCACGTTTTGGGGGGTCACTTGGACACTAGGATATTTGCTATTGCACAACTAATTTGATTTTTCAAGACTCGAGTCAGTATATTTCCTTCCAAATACTAGGCATCAAACAAACTGACATCTTCTGGATAATGATGTATAGATGATGGCTTCATGGGCCAAAGAGCTAGGTTTCCTGTAGGTATTTGTTAAGTGCCCTTTCTTACTTGATTTTACATTTTCTTAAAAAAAAACTTAGCTCTTTAATCAAAGAGCTGGGCATGTTCTCCAGAGTTCCTCCTACTCCTGACTCCTCCTTCAGTCTCACTTGCCTCTCATTTTCCTACTTACTCTTCTTTATTTTCTATAGTCTCCCCCACAGCAATTTTTCTATTAGTTTTATCTAAATTGTGTGGGTACTCTACCAGTACCCTAGTACTCTCCAAACAATAGGTACTTAATAAATGCTAACTGACTTGGATTTAGATTGAATTAATCAGGAATAGAACTAGAATGAGCACATAAGCACTTACTTCTTTTGAATATAGTGTTTTTCTAAATGGGGATCACTTATTCAAGCAGGTCCTCCAAAGAGTAAAATTCTGATTGCTCGTCCATTCTTTCCAGATAACACTTACACTATTCTATTCATGTGTTTGAACATGAAAGAAGTCACAAGGCAAGGGAAAATGAAGTGAATTTATTGAGAAATTAATTTCTATTTCTCTATTGGGGAGTTTATAGATACTGATTTGAAAGTATCAGGTAAGCACAGTATCAAAATGCCCATTACTATAAAGAAGCAAATGCTATATTTAAGTAATATGCATTGTATAGAGCATGATTTAAAGAAATATAACCGCTGAGGTACAATCAGTATCTTTGTTCACTATATTTGAACAGTTCTTATCACTGCTTAATTCAAAGCACCTTCAAATGCATGTATGTGCATCTTTCTGCCTTATCTGGAACTTAATCTGGGACCTAGCCCATTTGCATCAATAGTATTTTCAGATTCCTTTCATTTGCCTTAATCATTTAGGGTCTCTATTCTCTGTGGCTCATTCATTTGCTCTCACCTATTTTTGGAGTCTGCACATATGACTTGGTTTCAATGACTTGGTTTCACTTTTACTTCACTTAGAATTAAATACTCAGTAGCATCTTTGGCCACAAACATTCTCTACCCCACTTCAGTAATCTGATCATTCAGATTTCCTATATCTTTTTTCTTCCCTTGTACAAAGTAGAGAGAGAAAAATAGCAGGAAGATCACACCCAGATATAGACTTTGAGTCACTGGGATACTACACTTATCTGATTTACTCACTCACAGCTTTTATACTCTCATCAGGTCACTAGCAGTTTGTCCACAATTTTCCCCTTCTCAATAGCTTTAATATTCTTTCAGGCAATAAATATGGGATGAGGATCTTCCTTCCTTCACCCTCTTAGTCTCTTGGCTTTTAAAAAAAAAATTCTGAATTTGACACCAAATAAAATGAACATTTCCATATACTTTTTGCAAAAAATTTTTAAATCAACTTTAAGGAATATTTGGTTAGGTTCTTTTTTATAAACAAGACTTTTTATTCCACAGATGTCATTTAGTAAGTTACCTAACAATATTTAACGAGTTATTCAATAACAGTAACAAAAATCATTTATTAAACATCCATTTATGTTGATGAGCCCCTCACTGGAAACCTTGAAAGGAGGTTGGCTTTGTTGGAAAATGCCTGAATGACCCCTGGAGTCAAACTGACTCACTCAGTAGACTTGGCACAATGGGCCCAACACCAGAACCCCTTTTTTCCCCCTGAAGACTTGCTACTAATTATAAACATCAGTTTAGAGAAAGAAAGAATAAAAATGAATTGGGTTTCATAAATGAGTTCAGGTCTTTTTTTTAAAGTTGTATGACAGAGTAAGGACTACGGTTTTGAATTCACGTGAGTGGGAGAGGAGATAGCTTTAGGACTCCTGGGTTCATTTTGGTCATTTTCTTGAACACCTAACCCTAACCATAACTGTAACTGAATAGAAGGCCATCCAGTCCAAGGGACCTCAAGGTGTGTCCTAGGAACTCCTGAGAGTCCCCACAGCCCTTTTCCGAGGGTCCAAGGAAGTCAAAACTATTTTCATAACAATAAGATGTTTTAGTTTTTATTGTAATTAAATATCAGTGTTTATCATCATAAAAGATCTTGGGATGGGGGTGATCCTCAGTAATTTTTAAGAGTGTAAAGGGATCTTAAGACTAAAAAGTTTGAGAACCACTAATCTAGTCCAGTCTCTTTATTTTTACAGAAAAGGAAACTGAGGTCCAGAGAACCTAGTCACTAAAACATCTATTTTAAGCCCTTATTATATTCTGGTATCTAAATACTGGAGATACAAAAAAAGGAGGAGCAAAAGCAACCTAAGAATCTTTCCAAAGTCAGTACTGATAGGGGAGGATTCAAACCCAAGTCTTTTCATTCATTCATTCATTAAACATGTATTAAGAACCTACTACATATAAAGCATTGTTCAATGTGCTGGGATACATAAAGTTTAGATAAAACAATGGAACTTCCTGTCCAGTAAAAAAGTAAGAATAATTGAGAAATTTGTCTATCAGCATTAGATTCTCCCAACGTAAGTGAAGTCAGATTCAAGGAACAAAATCATTTCAAACCAAGGTGCTCAGGAGAAGCTTCATCGAGATAAGTTCTTGAGAAATGTGTTATTTTTTGTTTTATTGTTGGAAGAGATGCTTAGGCACCCAACAATGCAGTGACCTTTTACAAGATCATTCTCAAAATCTAACTTCTTAGTTTCTAATAACTGGAAGAAATTGGGATGTACCATGGTACATTCAGACATGTTCATACAGTTCTGCTTTCAGGTGCTTTCATGTGTCCCAGCATTCCCTTTGAAAACTAGTGCCCTAGATGCTCATAGTACCTAACCAACCTACAGCCTTTGAAGATAGCTAGTCACATTGCCCAGACTTCACTGTCTTGAGACTCTCCTGCACCCCATTAGGGCAGAGGGCTACATTGAAGGGACCCTAGACCCCTCATTTGCCATCCACACCCAACACACCCCCCTCATCATCCCAGTTGGCCATTTTTGTTTCATAATGGAAGTCAGGAAGAAGTGGGTCAGTTAATCCAAGTAGAAAGTGTTACTTTATTGAATTAACTCTGTGTGAACCACTGCATGTATACTCTGCAGTCACAAAGTCCCTGGTGGGCAGTGAGCCTTCCCACAGAATATTCAGAGAGCTCTAAGTAATCCCTTTAATTTTAATCAGCAATAAAAAGAGCTTTTTTTAAAAAAAAAAAAAGAACCAGGTGTTGCCTGGCAACCAGTATCTGTAGATCTGGCTTATTCTTCCTCAGCTACCAAGTCAGGTTACTGTCTCTTTTCAAAAGTATTTTATGTAAGAAAACAAATGGATGCCATGTAAAGGATAGACACATCACAGGAATACATAGAAACTCCTTCCCAAGTCATAGCTCTCCTTATCTAATAACCTAATACAACTCATTAGTTAAGCTAGTAAATACAATTAAAATATTCAAATTTAAAACTGCACCAAGACTTTTGGGAAGCCCTGTATTTGAAAACAGTGGTAATGGTACCCCCCCCCTCAAGACAACTTACTTTTTTATTTGTATACCCAGTGCTTGGCACATAGTCACAGTCAAGGAAATGTTTTTTCAGTGGCTTGTTCATTCATCCTGCTGCTCATCCCTAGTGCTTTTCATTCTTGTTTGAGACTGAGTCACCTAAACATTCCTGGCCACATTCAAGTGGGTCGAGGGCCTCCCAGTCGGAGCAGGACGGAACTCATTATGGCAGATGAGATTCGAAGCACAACTCTTCGTCTTGATCACCTCTTTTAGTTATTGTGACATTCTGGACAACACATCCCTTTTTTTCTTGCAATTTTGTTAAATTTTAAACAAATCCAAAATAAGAAAAGAAAAAAACCTTAAATATGAGAACTTAAATATACAAAATAAGAAAAGGAAAAAAAAAGCATTGCCTTGTGTACGGCAGAACATGAGAGAAGTTTCAATATATACAGCAATAAATTTCCATTTCAAGAAAGCCTATATAATACTACACATTTTGTTTAGAGCTGTCTATCTTTTCTTTGTTTCCTTGTAAGCTTTCTTTTGTTCTCTGCTGTGCACTTTATACTGTAGCTGAGGGCTGCAATTAGGTGTGGACATATATGTGTATATACATATACACAGATGTGTGTATATATGTGTGTGTGTATATATACACACATATACATATACACATAGACATATGTACATATATACATGCATACACACATAGACATACACACCCAAGATTTACACATATACCTGTACACTTACATATGCATACACTTAGATATTGATAATTACATTCATATATAGACACATACGTTCTTAAGCACATATATAAGACCATAAGCTCTTCTCTTTCAAAGTGTTGGCTCACTTGGAGCTTGCCATTCCCCTAAAACCAGGAGCATAATCAGTCACTCAATCCGCTAGCTTTTACTGAGTGCCTGCTTAGTTAATGTACCAGGTCCTGTGCTGGGCTCTGCCTCCCACCTTCAAAGAGCTTCCTCACTGAGCTCCTTGCTTCCCAGCCAAAATTCCACCTTCTGCAGGAAACTTCCCCAACCCCACCCAATTCCAGTGCTCTCCATCTCTCAATTATTTCCTGTTTATGCCGTCTATAGTTTACTTTGTTTCAGTTTGCTTGTATGTGCCCTCCACTAGCTTGTAAGCTACTTGAGGGCAGGGACTAGCTTTGGACTCTGTATCCTCAGCACTTAGTCCTGTGCCTGAGGCATAGTAAACAGTTACTAAATGTCTGTTGATGGAGGTGACCGCAGGGATGTACATACACGGTCCTAGTAGATTCAGAAGAAACACAAAATAAATTTGAGGTAGTTTGGGGAGGAAGGGCACAAGCGACTCTGTCGGGCAGGGCTCCATGGAGAAAGTGGTGTTTGAGCTGAGTCTTGAAGGAAGAGGGAATCTAGAAGACAGAGGAAAAAGGCGTCAATTCCAGGCTGCAGGGAAGACAGTGCAAAGACAGGAACCAGAGGTAGAGTTTTCTCTACAAGGGACTTGAGAGGAGGAATCTTACGCATTCTGTCAGCCAGATTGCAGTGTTTAACAGTAGTCATGTATGGAAATCTCAGGATACTTCAGGGTCATTAATGGAAAATGAGTCAGAATTGGTAAACATTTATTAAGTGCCTGCTGTGATACAGATACAGAAAAAGGCTTGAGACCCTGACCCCATGGAGCTCACCAACTAAAAGGGGAGATAAATATAAAGGGAAGTTAAAAAGTGAGGTTGGGGATGGGAAGGTTACCCATCATAGCAGGCACAAGGGTGGGAAATGTTGATTTCATCTTGCATTTCTGGAGATTATGAAGTCCAGGAAATGATGAGGAGAATTCCCCAGGTGTCATCCCAGGGTAAGAAAGGTAATACCAGTGATTCGACTCCATGAGAGCCTTAGCTGATGCAGCCTTAGCCGCCGAGTGCCCTCTGGTTCCAGGGATCCTGACTTGATTTTCTTAGCATCTGCTTTTTCCTTCCTGACTTACTAATTAATGTCAGCCTTCCATAGCTATTTTTATTTTCTTTGTTATTTAAACTGTTGTTATGAGGTTACCATCACTTAATAGAAAGAGAATTTAATCCAGTTCAATTCATCTGACTTTTATTAAGCACCTTCTCTAAATGAGTGTAGGAATGGAAAAAGCATTTATTAAGTGCTTACTATGTGCAGAGCACTTAACTCAGCATAGGAACACAAACAGAAAAACCAGATACTTTCTGCTTTTATGTAGAGACACCATTCCTTCCATCCATCAGTCAAAAACCATTTAAGTGCCGACTTATGGGCAGGTTTCAGTTGTGATGTGTAGTACTCCGTTATGCGTAGTACTCCGTTACTAAATGTCAGATTTCAGTTGCAGGGCAAATAGAAAGATCCAGTGATCATTAGGATGCAGATAGTAACGGATCATCATTAGTAAAACTACTAGGGACTAAGTTCTCTGCTAGGCACCGTGTATACAAAGGGTGTGGGGTGGAAACCAACTTGTGTTCTAAACTCACCTTGAGTGAATTTGGAAGAAGGATGAATGTGTCATAATTATACATTATTACTAAGAATTATTTGTAAGAATCTGGGCTATCCTGGACCCCTACCTGGATGAATTTGGTTAAGTCACATCAGCTCCCAAGGTCTCATCTTCTTTATTTAAAATGAGGGAATTAGTCTAGAGAAACTCTCCTATTCTTTCCAGATGTGAACCTATGATCCTGTGATTGCCCAAAATCTTGGAAGTAGTGTGAGGGAACACAGAACAACAAATTTTAGGTTCTGTTCCCAGGGCTGGGTGATCCTGAGAAACCTGCTTGGTGGCCTTCTCTCCATAGTGGCAAGTGATTAACTAGGTCCACTACATCCTTCTCTGCGTACCTCCTTGTCACCATGGACCCTGAGGGAACGAAGACTATTTTCCATGTGTTTTCACATATTTGGGGCATTTTCCTCTGATTTCTAACACCCATAAATGAATGAGTAGACCAGCTTTCCTGTGCAGATATAATACTGCTAACTCACCATCTCTAGTGAGAGCAAGTACCTTTTTTTTCTAAGGTAATAAATTTATGTTGATCTACTCTCTGGACAACATTTCTTCTCTCATCCAGTCACCCATCTGCCCCAGGTTAAAGACAATTTCTTATCACTCACTGGACTAAGATCAAAGTTTAAATATTGCCTCATTCACTTCTTTGCCATTTATCCTCCTTGGGTCTCAGTTTTCTCATCTGTAAAAGTGAGGGCAGTGAAGCCTGGCCTAGGTGATCATGAGGTTGTTTCTAAGATGCCCAATTATGAGAGCATGTAACTGATCTTTCTTGTCTTTTAGCCCCACTAGCCTCAGAGACCTCCTTAAATGGCTGGCTTTTTTTGGTTAAGAGTTAATTGATATCAAATGAATTAGCGATACCACCTGTGCTCCGTAAATAGAGAAGAAACCATTTGAATTCGTTAGAGCCAGGGTACAAATGAAGGTCCTTGAGTACTCCATATTGACTTAGAAAACCACATATTAACAATATTTATATTTTATTGTATTTTTTTCTTATTTTGTTAAACATTTCCCAGTTATATTTTAGTCTGGTTCCTCTGGCTCTCAGGAGCCTCTTGAGCTGTGTGTTTGACAATTCTGTATGAGACATTTGAGCAAATGGGGAACCCAAGTGACATACTTAAAAAGAGCAGAAGCTAATATTAATCTGTAGGATGTCTGCCTGGGGTTAGAATTTCAATCTGTGGCCTTGGGACAGAGCCAAATTGACTGGCCCCACCAAGCACTGAACTTGAGATCCTGGTCTCATTGAAGTGGTATGCTAACAGACCACTTCTGTAAAGGGCCACAAATAGAGAACTCTTCACAGGACGTCTCTTATCTAGCCCATCCACAGGTCCCCAGCTCTCAGATCCAGTGAGAATGGGCACATTTATGACAGTAAAGGAAGGAAATGACAGTAGAAAGAATGAAAGGGCATCACTTGTTTCTTCTCTCTCCCTTTCACAGAGAATGTAGGCCATCCTAATCACATAACCTTAACCAATGAGCCTCACTCTGCTCCCTTCTAAAATGAAAGGACAGGATTAGGTGACCTCGAAGGCCGCTTCTAGCTCGAACCTTAATGATCCTATGACCTTGTGACCACAGGCTACCAAATCACTAGATCTGATTCTCTCCTGCCTTTTCTTCAGAATGGGCACATATTTCAAACAATTTCTATGACTGAATTAGAATATGTCAGTTAGACAAGCAAAAGCAGAAGGGTCAAACCTTTTATTTTTATTGATGTCTCAGAAAAGGAAGTTTTAAAAGAGTAGGCAACAGTGCAGCAACCCCATGGGTACATGGGACTCTCTTTTCTAGGAGTAGTGCTTATAAGAATTTTATCTTATCCACTGCTTGGAAGAAAGAGAAAACCATCCAACTAAGAGTCATTGACTTGAGTTGGATCCCAGATTTGTCATTTTACTGCCTCTCTGACCTGCAGTGAGTCACAATCTCTCTAGGTCTGAGTTTCTTCATAAATGGGAACATAGGATCGTACTGTCCTATACAATTCACTGCAGATTTAGAACCATGACCCCAAGTCATCAGGCTGGATTTAGGTGGCCCAATAAAATTACCTTGCATTAGTATCGTAGAAAAGAATGCTGACCTGAGAAATGTGGGACCTTTTTACTAATCCTGGATTTGTGGCCGGTTGGATGTGTGACCTCTGGCAAGGCTGAAGTCTGCCTCAGTTCCTTCATTTGTAAAATTAGAGTAGATGAACTAGAAGGTTCCTTCAATGTCTCTGATTTCTATAAAGGGCACCTGAGAATAGATTTACAGAAGTCTGAGCAACATTTTGCAAACCTGAAATTCCTCTGTGCCTATCAGTCAGGTTTCTGTGCTATGTTAACTATTATGATGCTTAGAGAAAATTATGAGTGTAAGGAATAGATAAGGCCAAGCTTGCCCATCTTAGGAGACATTTCCTACTGGATAGACTTGGTCCTGAATACCACTGCATACCAGAAACCCAATCTCTCCTTTGTTCTGTCTCCTGCTGTATTTCCTGAGGTATCTTTATTCTTTTTGAGCCAAGCTATGTTTCCCATTTCTCACTAAGCAGTCAGTGCATCTCTTCTGGGTGCTCAGGGCCTGTTCACCCTGTCCAGACTAAGAAGTCAACTGGCCTCCCTCAGTTATCCACAAGTCACTGAGAAGAGACCAAGGAAGATTCCCAACTTTAATCAAACTGAAGTCTCCTCTTTCTTGGACTTTGGCCTGTTGTAATGGATTCCCCATTTGTTCTCTGCTTCCCTGAACTCAAAAGTGCTTCCTCTGCTCTAGAAAGGCCTTGATGTTACATATATTGAATGGTAATTAACTCTTACTTAAGAAGATATCTGAGGAAGAGGTTTCACAATAGGGCACTTAGACACAGTATGAGCTTAATAAATGCTGATGGACTTAAACAATAGACATCGGCTTAGGCCTATCTTGGTCGGTACAAAATGTAAACCTTACTGAATTCCTTGTAATACCGGGGTTTCTTGGGTTCAGCTAACAGAGGAGGAATCATGAACCAAGAGAGAGAAGGTAGAGAATGAAAAGGATGGATGAGCCTGGGAGTCAGAAACCTAGGGCTTAGATTCTGGCTCCTCCAGTTTCTAGCTGTGTGACTGTGGGTTTGTAACTTCTCTGTCCTGAGCTTTTGTTTCTCATTTTTAAAATGGGCATCATAATATACCTTTGAGAACAGGAACTGGCATCTGCCTTTCTTGGTGACCCCAGTGCTTAGCACAGGGCCTGGCATATAGCGGGTGCTTAATAAATGCTTACCACTGTGCACACAGTAGAAGCTTAATACATTCTCATTAACTAACTTGACTCAACTTGCTATCTGTTCCACATGAGATGATACTTGAAAATCACTTTATATTGAACAATTGGTGCATACAGATGAACGTGAATGGAGGCCTTCATACTTTTGCATGGGCAATCCACCATGTTTGGGAAGTGCTTCCTCCTTATTTCTAATCCTAGGATTAGAATGGCCTAAGAAGAGTCAAGTGCTCCTTTCACACAGTCATTCATGATTCCTCCAAATATCAGCATTCTCCTTTTCTTGAAACTGTTTTGTGTTACTTCATGTATTCGTTTGTTTGCTGGTTGGACTGGTGATTGCATCTGTATAGGGAGTTCCAGGAGAGGGACTTTGTCTTCCAGTGAATATTGGTGGCCACTCTAAATTTTGCTTTGTTTATGTGTCTGTATGTGACTTTTTGGAGCATGCTGATTTGTATGTACTTTCTATTGGTTGTATCCTAGTAGAATGTAAAGGGCAGAGACAGTTTGACTTTTGGATGTATCCCTAGCAGCTTGGCCCATCATGAGCACTCAGTGTCTATGGCCTAAGTAAAGCAGTGATCTGAAGTGTTCTGTTTTTAAGAATGGAGGCCAGTGGGGCTGTTCCTCTCCCTTCATTGGGACTTCATGGCATCCTTACAGAATGAAAAGGAGCCCAGGCACTGAGAGGAACAACAGCCATGCTCTCAGATCCCTATGTCTATGCTGAAGTTTGATCCCTGTGGCCATGAAAGACAAGAACGCCTTGTGTGTTACCTTTCTTTGTGAGACATTGTTTTCCTTTAAAGTGTTTATGCTGCTGTTGGTCAGTCCTTCAGTTGTGCACTACTCTACACGACCCAGCGGACAAAGGCTGAAACTTTCTTGCCCAAGATACAGGAGTGGTTTATCACTTCCTTCTCCAGTGTGTCCTGTGTCACAGAGGAGGAACTCAGGCAAATACAGGTTAAGTGATTTGCCCAGGTCACATAGCTAGTAAATGTCTGAGGTCAAATTTGAACTCAGATCTTTCTGCCTCTAGGCCCTGTGCTAACCTCAGCTTATATTGAACCCTAGAGAAATGGTGAAGAAAATATAGCTAGCACTGTGGTGTGGAACAATCCATATACTGACTGTTTTTCTTCCTTCCTTCTTCCCTCTACCTTCTTTCTTTTTCTTTCTTTCTCCCTTTCTTTCCTTCCTTCCTTCTTTCCTTCTTCCTTCTTTCTTTAGAGAGTAATCTTCTAAGACCACGGGAGACCACTTTCCTTCTATTTCAATATAATTGGTTTTCTTTGTAACAATCTGTATTTTATGCATTTAAAAGGATACATCTAAAAAGGGATCCATAGGCTTCACCAGGGTGCCAAAAGGAGCCATGAACCAAAAAAAGGTTAAGAATCCCTGCTTTTGAGGATAAACCTATAAGGCTGCAGGAGACCCCTTTCCTTCTAAAAATGGCCTAAGAAGAGTCAAGATTTTATCAGACAGATTCTGGAGTTTGGTGCAATGAAGCTCTCTACCCAAGTAGCTTCATTTGAGAAAAGTATGACTGTCCTGCTCCCCCTGCCTGGAGCTCTTGCTGAGTAGGTATTTGTCTGTGTCTATAAATATCTATTTCAAGATAATAGTGTCTTGGTCTTGTCCGCTGAAGGCATGTGTGTGTGTGTGTGTGTGTGTGTGTCTGTGTCTGTACACATACATGCACACCAGTTTGAGCACAGACAGTGCCATGGGTCTGGAATGCCCACAGGCTTAGAACCCTGAGAAAGCACATGGTTTCCAGAGGATGAAACTGTCTTTTGTTGGGAATCATCTGGTAAAATATTTCTTTTTTTTTTCTCCTAGAAAAAAAGTTGATGCGTTTGAGTTGGACTGGGTCGAGATTTGATAAGAGAGGATGTTCTCAGGTAGAAGAAGCAAAATGAACAAAAAGCACTGAGGGGAGGGGAAGTCACAAGCTTTTTCCAGATTTAGAGAATCATCCTTCTTGGCCAGAGTGCTCACTGTGTGATAGGCAGTCACACAAAGTGAGGCTAGAAAAGTGATCAGGTCCCAATCAGAAAGGGTTTTGAATGCCAGACCAAGGGATTTTCATTTTTCACTTAAACATGATGCCAGAGGCAAAAGATAGAAAAATTAGAAAGCTTCAAGGAGGCTTCATCTTGGACATTTTCAGGCTTTTCAGGCTTTATTTCTGTTATTCAGAAGAGTCTTTGGTGTTTCATTCATCCTTATTCTTTAGTTACAATATAGTCCAGGTAACAGATTGTGTCTGCTAAGGACTACCTTGAGATCTAAGAGGTGATCTATTCCAGACCCATCATTTTACACATTAGAAAACGGTGAGCTAAGAAAGATTCAGGGATGTGCCTAGGACCATATGGCTAGTAAGTATATGAGTCAAGATTTGAATTCAAATCTTCACTCCAAGTTCAGAACTCCATTTACTGTACTGTCTAGCTATCTTATGTCCAAGAGTCTTGGTAATGAATTCTTTGGCCATGGAAACCTATGAATCTCATAACAATATTAAATGGCCTTCCTTTCCCTGTGACCCATTTGCCTTTTTGAAGTGATAATGGTAGACTCATGGGAAAGAAGGCAATAGAATGCTAATCATTACCCAGTTTATGGACTATCGAGAAATATTCATTTAGCTTTTGGTATTCTAAGGGTGAGATAATTGTCTGGTTATCAAAGAGTAGAAGAAAGTAAGTCAGACTCATCTTGAAATTCTTTCTGTTACTGAAACAAGAAGGTATTAAAAAGTAGGTGCTAAATGGAAAGATGGCTAACGTATTCTCCTTGGAAAGGAGGGGAAAGGAAATGAAGCAATTGACAGATTTTATTGTATATCTGATGGTAACAAGGAACAAAATTTAATGGAACCCTTGTTCATCATGTATTACGGTGCTTATGATAAGTGAAAAGCTGATGAAGATAGCTATAACTTATGTGCCAACATCTAGTGCAAAGGATGAAGTATAGAGAAATTCCACAAGAGACTCAATAAGACCAGAAAAATTCAATCAATATGTACTTTAATGTGTGGTAACTTCAGTGCAAACGTGGAGAAGGGGAGGGGTGGTGAAAAATCTGTTAGGAAATATGACTCAGGATTAAAAACATTAAAGAGATCAAAGACTTGTAGAACCTTCATGTCTACATTATTGCTACTTTCTTCAAGAAGAGAGGAAGAATGAGACATGATGAATGCCAAATAATATTTTTTTAAAAAATAGGAAATAGATAAAGAAACATAAGCACAGATTATCACTGTTTCCTAAGGAAGTTTCACTGTAAATCAATCACCACAAGGAGGAGAATAAGGTGGTCTAGAAACTGCCTCAGCCAGCAAACTCTTGATCTTCTTGCCAAGTGGAAAGATGTGGCAGTCAAGGGTAATGCTGGTTTATGAACTAAACATATTTGTAAAATCTTATGGAGGAGGATAGAAAAAGAATCCGAGCAAAAAGTACCTCATAAAACAGCAAGAAAACAGCAGAAGGAAAATAGAAGTTTACACAAGGCTTGGCAAGAAATATAGGTGAACCAAATCATCACGAGAGTATTTAAGGATGAAATTGGAGGGAGGGGAAAAACCACAACAATAAAAGAATCTGTCAATATTTCAATAACAAGCTATTTTCTGCTTAGGTTATTTGTGCCCCAACATCACAGTCCCCAATGTGCTTTATATGGCACTTAAAAAAAACACACACACATATGGGAAAAGTTGATGAACTAGACCAAGTCTACCCAAAGGAAGTCTGGGTATGAAATGATGTCATTTTGAGAGCATTGAATGATTGGCTGTCATTTGAGAGGGGGTAAGATATCAGAGCATTTAAAAAAAATCACTGTCTTGGTATAAACTACTAGATTAAAAGATTTCTTATGAGTTGTCAATTGAAATGGGTTAATAATTTGTTTTTGGCATGAGTTATATTTAAGGAGCCCCACCGTAAATGCCATTAATTGCTCTACTTGGTTCATAACATAGGCTGAGACTTCTTTTAGGGTCAAACAACCCACCTTTTGGTGGGGATCACTGTGACTAAAATAGAGGCACTCTAGACCATGGAAAAGGGAGTTGGTTTAAGCTCAACCCAATCTAAGTGATTTTTACCCCAGAGTCTTTTTTTTAAGTACAAGGCATGTTCCCAGACTTGGGAGCAATCTGCATGCTAAACGAGATATTTTTCCTCTCCTTCTAAATATCCTTCCCTAGCAATTACAGATGTTATTATTCCTAAAAATTGACCATGAAGAAAATATCAATAGAATTCCATGACATCTGTTTGCCATAATTTCTTAATTAAAAACCACAAAATTTAATTTGAAAATTTTCATAAAATACTAAGACTGATCCTTATGCCTACTTTCCATTTCTATAAAGTCTTTACAAGAAAAACCACAAGTATATTGAGGGCATCCTTGCCTATCACCAACATAGACACGGTGACAAGGAAGCAGACAGGCTTTTGAAATCTATCTAATACAGTAGACATCTTTACAGTCAGACATTTGAATCTAATTCAGTAGAGCATATTGCCACCTTAGAGACTCCCCTTCCAACAAGGTGTCTTGCATGTTTGTGTTAAAAATCAAGCAAGGTTCTTTGAAAGATGCTCTATCCAGTGAGTCATGAATGAATGAAATATGGAGGCCTGTGTTTGCCTAAGGTGTTTGCCGTTGTCCTACATGACTTCCAGAGCAGAATCCAAATGGGAAATGATCCCCTGTAGACTTAGAAGTCCCCTACATTATCCTACTTGTGGATAGAAGAATTGTTTGGAAGAATTCCAGTTCTGGAACATTGCAGAGACTCCTAAGTAGATTCATAATTACTCAAAGGAATGCATTTTAACCATCTACACAAGGCAAACCAAGTAGATGAAGAATGCCTCTTATCAAGACGATGTTATACATTTGAATGAATGGTTCATACATCTAGTCTGTTAGTGCAAAAATCTTCAAAATACATCACAAATGGGTCATGAGCTGACTCCCAAAAAATGAAAAGAAAAAAGAAAAGAGACCTGGATTATCTTTGCAAAAATTCACAATGCCTATTTTTTAATTGACCCATGGAAAACTGAAAGAAAAACTCTACTTATAACAACACTCACATCATTGTCTTAATGCTCTATGACTACAAACCATGAACTTTTGCAGTCTTTCAAAAGAAAAGCAAAAATGGCAACAGTGGAATGATGCATAGGTCATAATGTATTCCTAATGATTTTCATACGAGAAGTGGTGCATAATATATAGATCAAGATCTCCAGCAACAGAAGGTGGACTGCTCTGGTTTTATGGCAAAAGTAGGGAATAATCAAAGGATGCCCTGCATATGGATTTCATGGATAACTATCTGCAAACCCGAAAGACCCAAAGAATGGCTCCCAATATGCTAAGAAGAACCAACAGAGGATTTATAGCAAGAGGTGGACTAGAGATGCCTGGGATGCTAAGACACGGACCTGTTGCAATTTCTGTCATTGAAGGAAATACCTGCACTGATCAGATCACAGATCATTGCCAGAGAGAATAATTAAGTACAGATCATCGTTGCTGCCACCCTTTTCATCACCAGCATCATCAGATAGTAGCTGTTGGGTAGTGTTACAATGTATAGAACTCTGGATGTCAAGGCTGGAAGACCTGAGATCAGATCCTCCCTCAGATGCTGGCTCGCTGTGTAACCCAAGACAAGTCCCTTAACCTCCCTCCTATAATAATAGCCTATCTTCTTGGTCAAGTGCTTTGCAAACTTGAAAGTGCTAGATAAAGGCTGGCTCCTATCTATCACTTGAATGTAAGTCATGGGAAAGAAAATCAAGACATTCAAAATGCACTGGGAGGAACAAATGATGACGAGCACTGTCAGTTTTTCTTTGTAAACTCAATCCACTGGGTCGATGTGAGGGTCAGACGGATGAAGGTCTTTAAAGCACTTTGCAAACCTTTAAAGTATTGTGTGAATGCCTGTTGTTGTTAACTAAAGCTCTGGGAACTGGAACGGAGTGACTCGACCTCCAGAGGTGTTCATTTCTAATAATAATGAAAAGCTAACATTTGTACAGCGCTTCCCACGTGCCATTCACTGTGCTAAGTGCTTTATTTGAACCTCACATAAGCTCTGGGATGGAAATACTGTCATCATCTCCATTTTTCAGTTGAGGAACCTGAGGCAGATGAGTATTATTAGAGAGTTGTTATTAGGGTGAGTGACTTGCTCAGGGTCACTGAGTTAGTAAGTATCTGAAGTCCAATTTGAAGTCAAGCTTTCCTGACCGCAGATCCAGTGCTCTGTCTGAGGCTCCCTAATCAATATTCTTTTTGTATCTCTCCTTTGAATCACCTCAATGTTAGAATAAAGAGAGCAATGGACCCAGAATCAGGAAGACTTGAGATCGAATGCTGCCTCAGACACTATTTGACCCTATTCCCACTGAACCACACCATCTCTTCAGGAGGGCCACAAACACATTCAATAGAAAGGATACCTCTCTCTGCTGATGAGAGACAGGGTAAAGTCACTGGCCCATTGCTATCTGTCAGAAAAGTTGGGAAGGGGATGGAGTAAGATGAGAGTACCTTAGACAAGCAAGACTCCTTTTGCACATTCCTGACTCTTGATGAAAATTGGAGGAACCCTAGAAGTCATCAAGTCCAACCTCTTGTTTGACCTGAAAGGTCAAGTGAATGGCCATGGGTCACGTAGCCCATACATGCCTGGGGCAGGATCTGAATCCTAGTCTTCCTGACTCTAAGAAGGATACTCCATCCACTCTTTTTGTTTAGGGAAGAGGAGGAGGTGAGGGATTGGTCATTTTGTAGCATGTGTCTTGTAAATTTGTAGTTTTTCTCCTCAAATACATTGTTATTGATGACATCCATTTGGGATTTTTTTTTTTCTTAAATGGACTGCAGCTTGTGTGCAGTGGATGAAGCAATTGGAGTGAGTGCCTCTCTCTGGGGACAGAATCCATCACTGTTGTAGAAGATGGTGACATTTTAGAAAGAAACTCAGGGGGAATGGAACACTTAAAAAATTAGATTTAAACACACTGGCCCAGGATTGATTTTGATTACATTTCGATGGGTACACTGATGGATTAGCAGCCTTACAAATGTTTAGCCCATTTCTCACTCTACTAATAATCAAAATAATCTAATTCTCAATGTCATTTAATGTACTGCATTCAAGGTTATAATAGATCATATTTCTAATAAAACCCTGCAATTAGGTAATGAATAATACAGTAAGGTCGGTGTTCAGAGCCCCTTCATTTCCCAGCCTCACTATCGCAGGCATGGATGTGGGGGGACCTTTTTTCTTGGAATATGACAGGTACTTCCAAAGTCTTTGAGTGGATCCTAGGGAGTATTTTGTACCAAGGTGCCCTGGTGGTATGCTTGGCTGTAGGAAGATTCTAAAGATGGAGACGTATGGATTTTTTTTTAGGAAAAACAAACATGTCTCAAAAGGAAAATATAGGTTTGATCCTTTTTAATATATATTATATCTGTACCTGAAAAAAAGTGGTGACTTGCCAAGGTATTTATTGGATTTCTCCAGTAATTGTTGCTTCTCCCCCCACTCCATTTTTTATGTACATCCCCCTGAGAAATGCTATATTTTACTTCTAAATATTTTTCCAATATCCATTGAAATCACAGCTGACATTGCTGATTTTTCAACAAAGCCCCAGGATATCCAGGTGGGGGTAGGTTTTACAGGTTTTTCTCATAGCCTGATGCCCAAATGATGATTTTTACCCAATATTTTCTCATAGCTCTATCCGTATAGAAAATAATTACGGGGCTAATGTTTATTGCTGCTGTTATTTCATATATGTCAAAATCCATTGTCTGTGGTTCTCAATTCATTCATGGTACATAGTTTAGAGATGCTGCATATGGCATTTCCATGAAAACATTGTGAGACCTGACAACAGTTACTCAGGGGGTGTAACCACTTCCATAAACACTACATGGAAAGACTCTGCCCTGATAACACTTGGGAGCTAATGCGGGAAATTAGGAGCAACACAGAGCT
The DNA here is from genome assembly GCA_028658325.1 of Potorous gilbertii. Taxonomy (NCBI): domain Eukaryota; kingdom Metazoa; phylum Chordata; class Mammalia; order Diprotodontia; family Potoroidae; genus Potorous; species Potorous gilbertii. The sequence continues at coordinate 23,449,028 of CM053770.1, read as the reverse complement.
AGGAGGGAGTAGTTTGCTTGTAGATTGGACTCTGTTTGGTTCTACATTTATTAAGAAAACCATTGTGCTGATTTACCCAAGGATCATCCCATCACCTGGGGATCTTTCCACTGTCATTCTGGGAACACAATCAATCAGAAGTTATTAAGCATTTATTGTGTGCCATGTGCTATATTAAGTACCAGGAATACAAAGAGAGGGTAAAAGACAGTCCCTGATCGCAAGAGCGTACACTCTATTGGAGGAGACAATATGCAAACACACACATATATATATGTATGTATTATGTGTATGTATATACATGTGTATGCCTGTCTACCTACATATATGTAGGATTTTTTTGCTATAACGATTCTACTTATTCCCCCAAAGGTCCTTAGCTATAGAACTCTCTTTTTCTATGAGAAGACCAGCACCAGTGTTTTGATCAGTATTGGGTAAGTGATGAGCTCCTCGTCTCTGGAGGTATTGAAGCTTCTCCTTAAAAAGTACAATCTCCTGAATGTGACCACTTTTCAGGGGTGCAGATGTGGTAGATGGATTTCATGCTTTGGCTCCAGGGAACTAGGTGCCCCTTCAGATCATTTCCACTATGATTCTTTGATTTAGTTTTAGACTTAATGGTAAATTATTTGGGTGTATTATGACCAAACCAAGCTGTGTTCCTAGAATGCAGGCACATCAAAGAAAGGCAAGTGTTGTTCAGTCTTTATGTTAATCATGAAAGGATATTATTTTGTCAGAAATTTTGGAACCAGTGATAGTTCTTGGACAGGGTGGGGTAGGAGGGGAATACCAGGTCTAGGCTTGGCTATGCTTCTTATGGTCAGCAAGTTTTAAGACACTTTTTAGTAACCCTATTTCATAATTGTTATTTTTTCATTCAAGTCGAGGGAAGCTATCAGGGGTCCCCACTGCTTCCTAATCTTCCTATAGGTCAAGAATCAAAATAAGGAAGAGAGGAGGCTGGAATAAACAGAGAAACAGCAGGAGTCCAGGACATATGAAGCATAACCTCTTTGCTAAGTGATAGAACAGCTAGATCATTCCCTGTTATTGAACGTGACAGCCCCTAGAGATGTCTGTCCTTAGTGCAATTTCCTGAATTCTGTCAGATGGTTCTGGGGTGAGGAGGGGGAATGGGGTTGGAAGGAAGGGGATCATCCTGTAAAATTAATGAGAAAAATATTTTGTTCCAATTCCAGTGTTCCTTTCCTGGTCAGTTTTTAATGCGTGCAAAGTTATTCCGCATGTTTCTTGGTGTCCTGAACATAGAGGGGGGTTGTAGGGAGAGGATTATCTACTACTCGTCTTCACAGGGAGCTTAGAGTTAAATGGAAGAGACTTCTCTAGAAGGAAACAAAAAAGTCATGCTCTCAGTGGCGGGTTAGGTCAACCTGACCTCTCTGCATACATTTTTGATGTTTCCAGTACAGCAAGTTCTACTTCAAGTACACCAGAGTCCTGAGAAGATCTCCGCGTATGGGGAAGGTGAACATTGTTTTCATTCCTTCAGGTTTCCTCATCAAGATTTTCATCCATCTTTACCACGTCCTCAGAAAAGAGAAAATAGAAAATGGTGGGATGAATCAATTTGTAGATAAAAAGAACCCACAGTTTATATATACATATATATATATATATATATATATATATATATATGTAATATGTATTTTTTTTAAGTCAGGTTGCTGGAGGACTTTTTAAAATAGACTTCATGCATTTCCTAGTAGGATTTTTTTTTAAGATCTCGACAACAGTGAATTACACAATTCAGGAAATGCCATTGGACTTTTGTCTTGGTGAACTCCATAGGGTTGACCAAGGTTGGGTGAAAAGAAACTGATGAAAATAGAAATGGCTGAGAATGGAAAGATTTAGTCCTACAGAGGAAAGGCATTTATTTTACTCTTGTCTAAAGGTATTCTGGAAACAATTATGTAAATGTCACACACACACATACACACACACACACATTCTACTCTCCTGGGGGAGCTTTCCGGCTTATGAGATTCTCCTTGACCTTTAATTGAATGGGTGTAACCCTTTCGTTTTGGAAAATTACGCACAAGGTCATACATTGAGAGCTTGGAGACTCCCTAGTCCAACCCTCTCCTTTTATAGAAGAGGAAACTAAGGCCTAGAAAGAAGTCACCAAGGTGGCGATTAGTGGAGCTGGGATTCAAGCTTTGGCCCAATAATCTTACATCATCAATGTTTGTTCTATAAAACAGACAGAGTGGAGTCCCCTACAATAATTTGAGCTGACATAAGAGAAACACCTTAGGAAGAAGACTGAATTTGGGAAGAGAAAACCTGACAATTTTGTCCGTGTGCCATCTCCTGCCTCTCCTGAGGGATGGTAGGATAGCCTGGCAATGAAGCAGCAGGTGTAGTGGATAGAGTGCTAGATTTGGAGTAAGGAAACCCTGGATTCAGATCCTGCCTCGGCCGCTGACTAGCCATGTCACCTTGGACAAGTTATTTCTGTCCTCCAAGTCTCAGGCGCCTTGTCTGTACAATGGGGACAAAAAAGTCCCTACCTCACAGAAGGGTTGTGGTGGTCAAATGGCACAGCATCCGCGTTGATTTGCCAGACTTTTTCAAGTGCTGTGTAGTTAGTTATTATTATGTTGCCTCCTGGTGGTAACTTCATTCTTTCTTTGATGAACCCACATTCCCCATTCCCTGTTCAAGAGTCACTTTGGAAGCTCCTAGTGAGGAAATCCCTCTCCCAGTGGAGATCAGAACCTACAGTTCTCTTAAAGAATGCCTTAGTAAGGGATCAGCCCAGGGTCACACAACCAGTATGTGGCAGAGGAGGATTTGAACTCAGGTCTTCCTGACCCCAGAAGTTCAGGGGTGCGCCCTCTACACCATGGCTAGGCTGCCTCCTCTTACCTATCCAAGAGTCTGTCCTGTTTCTCTCCAGAGTGAATCAACTCTTCTCACCAGGTAGATCTTGTCATCATCCTATCTTATCCAGTCTGCTATTCCCTTCCTCTTTGCTCTCATCTCTCTCTGCTTGCATCCTTCCTTGGTTCATTCTCTTTCCCTAGCTTTCCTCTGTCTTCATCTAGTGATTCATACCCATCAGCAGCCTACATATGAAGACTTCCCTGACTACCTTGGGTCCTGTTTGAAATGACTTTCTATTTCTTGTGTCTAGCCACAGTCATTACTGGTTGATTAACAGTAGAATAATAGTAGCCAATTAGGAAAATATTTGTTAAATTGAATTTCCTCTGTGGCATTGTAAAGCCCTTATAGGCAAGGAGCACGTTTGCTATTTCTCTTTCTCCTCATTGTGAGACCACATGCAGTAAATATTAATGATTCGACAGCTTTTCTAGTGAGAGCTCAGTGGCCACCAGCCTGTAGATGTGGTCCCAGCTCTCGTCCTCTCCAAGGTCATGACCACTGATGTAGTATAGCCTGGTAGGGCTTTACCAGCAGCAAACCTTTTTCCGTTACAAAACTAGGCTTTAGGAGAGCCAGCCACAGAGCCAGGAGGACCTGGGTTCGAGTCTTGCCTACAACACTTAACTGGTTACATGATCTTGGGCAAATCACTTAACTAACCCCTCAAGGATCAGAGTTCTTTTCTCTCTTTCTTCCTTGTTTTTTTGAAGGAGAGGAGGGGAGGCAATCAGGGTTAAATGACTTGCCCAAGGTCACACAGCTAGTAAGTATTAAGTGTCTAAGGTCGCATTTGAACTCAGGTCCTCCTAACTCCAGAGCTAGTGTTCTATCCACTGTGCCCCCTAGCTACCGTGAGTTATTCTAAGACAGGTAATTACAGAAAAGATAACAAAGGAGTTTTTCTCACCTAGGAGTTTCCTATGCCATTGAAATCTCAAGTTCAGTCTGGGTCCTCAGGCTTTAGAGAAGAAGTGCATGAGGTGGAATAAGAGGAAGAAGGTGACACAGAGAATATCAGAGAGAGAAAAATGGCCTAAAGAATGAGAGAGAGAGATAATGTCAGACACAGAGAATGAAGGAGAGAAAGGAACTGGAAGAGATTGCATGTCAGAGAGTGATGGAAAGAGGATGGCAGAGAGTCAGGGAGGTCAGGTGGAGAGAGAATGTCACAGGGAGGGGTCAGGTCAGAGAGAAAAACCTCTGAGCCTGAGAATCATTTTGGTGGAGAAGATGTATTCACATGTGTGCATATGTAGGTTGTGTACATGTGTGTGTGTGTGTGTTCTCAGATTTTTTGACCTTTTCGATTGAATCCCCTGGGAATGGAGATTTTGTTTTCTGTTTATTTCCAGCCTCTGCATATGGCCATGAGCTATATAGGGACTGGTGATGAGTCAATCATTTCCCTTCCAGAGATTCCCCAGAGAATAAATACCTGGGAATGAAGGTTCTATATGCCAGAAACTTCGTGATCTGCCAGGTCAATGGGAGTCCATCATTCTTCACGGACAGGATTGTTTCGGGTTCTTCCGCTCTCTTGTGATGACTGATGAGCTGGACAGAGTCCCAGCAGGATTTGCCACGGTTAGGACAAACATTCCCATGTGCAGTGGCTGCCTTGGAGTTGACTGCTTGTTTGTCCATCATTCCCTTTTCAGAGTTTGAATTGACTTCTGCTCCAATGCCAACATCTGGGGGCAGAGAGGGCACATTCTCCCCTCTATCCAAGCTCTAGCTGCCCAGATAACTCCCCTTCCCCCTCCCCAGCTTCCTGGCCAGCCCCCATGTTGCCAATTCCCACATCTCAGGATGCCTTGGCTATATCCCTCCTTTGGCCCAGGAACCGATTGGTGGGGTCCCCAAGCCTTAAACTATGCTCAACATTAACTGAGGAAACAAAGTAAAACTCAGGGTCACAGAAGTCATCACCTCTCCCCCCGCACCCCAGAGTAAATGTAACCCTAGCCTACCCTTGTCTCTATGCTCCTCTACTCTCCATTTCCAGCTCATGCTCTGGAAGGAGCTCTTCTCTATTATGGGGCGATGCATAGAACTGAGGACTTAAGAGTCAGAGAACTCAGGTTCTAATGTGGCTCCGTCATATCAGGGGATCAGTAAATAGACTTTGGGGGGGAGTCTGTGAACTTGGATGGGAAAACATCTTTATTATTGCTAATCTCTAACTGAAACTGAGCATTTCCTTCGATTATGAATGTAGGCACCAAGCCATTCCTAAGAAAAAGGGCTTTATTAGCCTGCCAAAGGGTGTCCGTGATACCCAAAAGTTAGGGCCCCACTGATGCCCATCTTACTGCTTCTTAAACCTGAAACATCTTTTTCTGTGTCCAGAATGATAAGAGAATGAAGTTCTGACCAATTCAGTGTTCTGAGTACTAGAAACTGATCCCATTTATCTCACGTATTTCATGCATACATCTCACTGATTTTCGCTGAACAAGAATTCAATAGAAATCAACACGAATACTAAAATTACTGAACAAATTAATCTTTGATCTGAGGACTGAGGACTTGACGGCTTCTTTCAGCATTTTGAGGTCATCACTATAAATATCAATTTCACTGTCCAGAGTTGTAAAAGAAATCTGTGTCCCTTTGAGTTTTGGTGCTGTTGGGACTTCTGTGTAAATTGAAGTTTTTATCTATTTTATTTTGGACAAGATTGAAAAGAATGTTAGGATTTGTTATCAGATCCTATCTCTTTCACATACCACTGCATGAGCTTGGCAGCCAACTTCACTTTTTGGATCATCATGACTGCATTTGTAAGATAAAAGGATTTAGAGCTAGAAGGAAACTTTAAAGGGCCAATCCTTCATCTTTATGGATGAGGGCACTGAGGCTGGCAGAGGCAAATGGCTTGTCTAGGGTCACTTAGCCAGTAAGTATTGGAGGCAGGATTCAAACCTAGAACTTCCTGAACCATAAATCCACCATTCTATCCCCTATAACCTGCTATCTCAGTGGTGATGGAGAAGATGATCCCCAAGGTCCTTCCTAGCACTACATTGAGGGTCCTTTGATCCTATGTTATTTTCTAAAGGAAATGCAGACAACACACACACACACAAACACACATGGATATTCTTTACCCACGGATACAGATATTTAAATTCGACTTTAAGATAGGCAAGAGATTCACTACATTAATTCATTAAATGAGTCATGAAACACGACTATCCTCAAAGAATTAAAAATGAGTCTCATCCACAGGGCAGAGCTGAGAGACTCATGGTGGATGTAAGTGGCCTGCAGCATGTTACAGAGAAGGAACAAGGGAGGAATGTAGGATGTGGTCCAAGAAATGCATGATCAGAAACACCAATGGGCTGGTCATCTGGCCAGGGTGAAAGACAAATGGCCCATGGGTTCCACTGGGACCCTTGTGGTATCAGAAGGAAACTCTCCAACATGGTGACTTTATGTGAAGATGGGCAGGAGTCACAAAGGAAGGATAGGGAAACATGGTTGTTACCTTTACCATGTGTGTATGTAACTATATCTATTGCTATACAGCTCTGTCTACCTATCTTTCTCTGACCTTATCTGTAGCCATCTATATCTTTTTTCTATATGTCTATTAGTCTCTATCTCTAGCTACCTATCTTTGTCTCTCTACATATCTCTATCTATATCTGTCACTGTCTACCTACGTATTTATATCTATATCTAGGTAACTAGATGGCACAATAGATAGCGCTCTATGCCTGGAGTCAGGAAGACTCATCTCCCCGAGTTCAAATCCAGCCTCAGACTAGCTGTGTGAACCTGGACAAGTCATTTAACCCTGTTTACCTCAGTTTCCTCATCTGGAAAATGAGCTGGAGAAGGAAATAGCAAACTGCTCCAGTATCTTTGCCAAGAAAAAGCCACAAGGGGTCACAAAGAGTTACACACACACACACACACACACACACAGATACATACACACACGTAGGGTGAGGAGTGTAAGATATAAAAAGACTGGAAAGTTAGGGGAGGGTCCAGTTAAGAACTTTGAGAGCCAAACAGAGCATTTTGTATTTGATAATGAAGGATTGTATCTCTTCTCCCAAGGACATTACCAAAACAACTTCCCTTTATAGCCTTCAGGACAAAGGGAAATGAATAGACCCTACCTCCAGAAAACCTCGGGAGATCTGGGAAGAAGATTTTCTGACACCTGATGTAGTTGGAAACTCCATTCAGGGCCCACGTCAGAGCAGATTCTCTCTTGAAACTTCCCTGATCCGCCCCTGCCACCCCCCCCCCCCCAATTGTCTGTGCTTTCCATCCTACTGCCAAAGTTTCTTTTATATCTAAATTTTATATTTACTTGTCTGTGTATATGTTGTTTCCCCCTTGAGAGCAGAGCCTCTTTTTGTATATTTTGGTTCCTAATACCTACACTGTGGCCTCGCACATAGTAGGTGCTAGATTCCGCTTGTTGCCTTGAACTGAATGTGATTGTAAAATGTGTGTACTTTGACTCCTGTTACTTAACCTAGCCTTTATTAGTCACCAATTATGCACAAGACCGTGCGCTGAAGACAATACTTCCTGCTCTCTTTTGAGCTTAGGATCTAGCAGTGAAACAATAGACAATCTTCCAGAGGAGATGAAGGAGTTTGAGAGAATTATTTAATATTTTGCATGACTTAGGAAGTCTAAAAGAATCCAGAGTCTGGCCAGTGCATGATCTCGAGCAGTGACGATTTTGTATTTTTCCATTGTGCTTTGCAATGATGCCTGCCATTTTACTTTCCCTATATGCTACCATGTGTGTTTCTTTATCACATACTCCCAGGAGGTCTGAGAGGTATTGGGATATCTTCCCCATTTTACAGATGGGGAAATGGAAGCACAGAGAGATCTTTGCCATCTTACATGACTGAAAGGTTGCCAAGCCAGGGCCACCAATGTTACATCTTGATTCCCATGCCCTTTCTGTTAGACTCATCTCCCCTCATTAATGTAGTCTTCAGCTTCCCAATTCTTTTGCCTTTTCCAGGCTATAAAGAACTCTGAGCTTGCTGTCCTGTATCCCAGCCATCCAGGCCTTCTATTTGGGTCTTCCTAGTTTCTGATTTGCCCAGAGTTCAATTCTTTTCTGAGCTGTTGCTTCTTAGTCAAGTGTTGGCCACTATTTTCTTCTCTACTGGAATAAGTTGGTTGTTTCACCTGATCTGATCTTTCTTGTTTATCATTGTTAGTAATGTACCCTCCATATTCTCTCTCTCTCTCTCTCTCTCTCTCCCCTCTCTCCCTCTCCCTCTCCCCCTTCATTATTTCTGCCAAGTCACTTTTAACATTTTTAAACTTTTGCTTCAAGTAGATCTTCCTCTGGTTTTCAAATTCATTTATCCTCTCCTTTAACTGACTTGCAAATCCACTATTGTTCATTCTTACTTCCTTTCTTGGAATGTGCACTTATCTCTTGGAAGTTATCTTATCTCCCAGGATATATACTAGATTGTTTCTTTTTCCTCTCAATCACATCTGGCATCTTAGTTATTTCAATCATTCTATCATTTCAAAAAAGTATATCAATGTCATTCTCCATTTTGCCATTTTCTCATTAGTACATTTTTTTTTCAGCCAAGAGGCAACTTGGAGTGTCAGAGGAGAGCAGACCTCAGAGTCAACAAGACATGGGTTCAAGTCCTGAGTCCAGTACATACTGCCCAAGGGACTTAACAAGTCTGTGCTCCAGAAAACTTTCTAAGACTATAAATCACAGGGAACTGCTAATCCCAGTACCAGTAAAATCATATATCCAGTCTCTACTCCGAAATTTGTATTATCTTATGTGGATTTTTGGCTATTTACCTTTGCTTTAGCTTTTCTATTTTTTATTTTTTGATAGGAATACATTTGAAGAAAATGAGCTAGGCCCCCTGGAAACCTATTACTCTGCCATCTTGGCTGGATATCAGCCTCTCAAACATTAATGAGCATCTACCTTAGCAATGACATGACTCTTCAGGAGTGGAAGTTCTCCTAGCAACCTGCTCAACTCCCAAGGCATCCTTGCCACTGATTTACCTCCTAACCTCCCCATTGTTGTGGCCCCTTCTCCGTTTCTGAGTCTATGGAATTTGCCTTATTCCAGTATACTCCAGTGCATGAAAATAATTAATGAGAAAATTATCTTTTTCACTTTGCTTTTAAATCCATGGATGTAATTATATATGTTTAATTCATAAAAAGATGGTTAAAACATGATGAAAATATATTTCATATTTTGCTTTTAGATACATCCATACACTGGAGTAATGATGCCTTCCTTGTTAACGACAGCTAGGTTGTCTTAATTACCTTTGTGGAAGATGATCTCTTACACTCTGTTGGGAATAGAAGACTGCAGACAAATTCAATTCCATCGTTGAGGTTTTCTTCTTCTTTCTGAGCAACACCAAGCACGCAAATCTATCCCGTGCTCCTTAGGGATCAGCTCCTCTGACCTCCTTATTTTACAAAGACTCAAACTGAGGGCTGAAAATGTTCATTGGCTCTCCCCAAATCTCACAGGTAGAGAGAAGAAGAGCCAGATACCAGCCCAGTTATTGCAAACTATGCCAGAAAACCCTTAAATGACTTCATTCCATCAGTACCCATTGTCTCTATCTGTAGTCCAGAAGAGCTAGAGATGCAGAGACAAAACAGACCACAGACCCTTCCCCAGGTAGGGTCTCCAGCCTCCAAGAACTTCCCTTCTCTAGGCTTTTCATTTCTCTGATTGGTGCCTCTTGAGTCTTTGGAGTTAGAATTCGAAGGGAAAAAATCCAATTTTTGTTTGTTTATTTTGACAAATGAAGACACAATCCCCCAGAGGAGATATGACTTATTCAAAGTGCGGCAGAGCTAAGAAGTGGAAGAGACGGTATCCAGACTCCAGTCCTGGACTGTGCTCTCTGCAGCTAGACATTCTAGTGCCAGGGGACCAGCAGGCAACAGTTTATCTTTTTGATAACTGGCATCAGTTCCACCAAGGACCTTTTTCTTTATTTTATGTGAAGAATTTGAGGTCTAGATTTTCCTTTTGTAAAAAATCTTGTGTTCTAAGGGAAAAAAATCCTCCAACTTTGCCTTTTTCTGGTGCCCCATTGAAAAGGAATTTGCGCTGGCATCAGCATTCCGTATATATATATATATATATCTATATATATATATATATATATATAGATATATATATATCTATATCCAAGTACTCCCAGTAAAATCAACCCAGCTTCGTTTATTTCAATGATTAGACATTCAAATAAAAGTGCTTGGATGTCTGTTTTCGTAGGCATGGGCCAACATCTGTACATCAGGCGTGTTTGTACAAGTGACACTTTTATTGCATTCATTTCATTTGCAATATGATACAGGATCATAAATATGTTATTTTATGTCACCATATCTGATTTGTAGCACTTAGACCGTCGCACGAGGTACAGTGTGTTTATAGAGTACCTTTCAGCAGAGAAGTACTTTACAAACACTGGGCCAGATTCTCTGCCAGGGGAATTTATTATTCCCTGGATCCTCTTAAGGTGTGCTCTCCATCTCCTTCTCTCTCTCCTTCCCTCTCTCCCCTCCTTCTCTCTTCCTCTTTTTCTCTCCCTCCTTCTACTTGGTTGCTAGTTCCATGTCAGGAATGTGGAGTGATAGGGAGAGTGCCAAGTCCCAGGGGGCGACTGAAATAGTTGTGACCAGAAAGAATCAAGACCAGCATTCCCTCCACACTCAGCTTTTCTTCGTCACACTGCAAGCATTTAGACTTCTGAGCGATTGAGCCGTGTGCCTTCTGGAAAGGTACACTGGGGAATAGTTTAGAGGTAGAAGAGGCCTTTTAGGATCATTGGGTTCAACCCCCTCCTTTTACCCATGAACAGAAAGGGAAGTGATTTGCTCAATCTCATCCCGGATATCAGGGGCAGAACATGGATCTGAATCTAGGTCGTCTCACTCCCAACTCAGTCTCCTGCACTTTGTGGCGTCAGCCAGCAAGCATTTATTCCATATCAGGACTTGAATCCAGGTCTGAGGCCTACCCTCAAAGCCCATCATGCCTTGCCGCTTGCCATCAATATTATAACCATTACTCTTTGCAATCAGGCATCTAGTCAGATTCCCAAAGGGCCAAACAAGTTATTGAATGGAGGGAAGGCAATGGAAGACCTGGCATTTGGGTCCCTGGTTTGAATCCTGGCCTCAACACTTACTCGTTGGGTAATTATGCACAAGCCACCTAACTCTGAAGCCTCACCTATAAACTGGGGGGCTCGCTTTGGGGAAGGCATGGTATTTGTATGACCGCCCTCATTGGCCTGTTGCTACAGTGTTGGTATTCTAGGGTGACACGTAAGAAAGATCATTACATGGGTCAACCACCATTGGTCTACCAGGAAAAATCTCTTTAAATAGCTGGCAGTGACCATCTTGAAGCAGAAAAGAAGTCAGACCTGACCGTGAGGACAAGACACACGGTCTGAGAGGCGTTGTGTCTCTAGAGTATATGGTAAGCATTTTGAGGGAAGGGATTGCTTGGGTTTTTTTTTTTCTATGTATCTCTAGTTGCCTAGCACATATATACACATATACATACATATATATGTAAAGAGAGAAATATAAGTATACTATAGATATACCAATATCATATATAGTACATACATATGTATATATGTATATGTATTTAATTTGGTGTCTCTCTCACACACACAAACATACAAATATATGGCATTGAATTAAATACTTTTGAAGTTGAATAGATTTTAATGGAGTATAGGAGAGGAGTAGACAGTTGTGGAAGAGGTGGGGGTCAATCTGTCTGCTTTGCCTTGGTGATGGTGGGGATGTTAAGGCTGAGAGGGGATGTAGTGCATCTCAGCACCCTATCCATAACTTTTTAGCACCAGCTCACAGTTTCCTCTCCCCCATGCCACTTGCTGTGTCCTAGGAAGGGTTCTGATGCTAGATCTCCAAGTAGTTTTCTGAGCTAGTAGGTCTAATCTCAAGGACACCCTTCCCTCTGCCCATTAAAATAAAGAATATGAAAAGTGTGGCGTTCCCCATAGGTCAATAAACATATGTCTCATCACATGTGTATGTATGGGAGGGGCAGGTATCTGCCTACTCCATGCTCAGTATTAGAGTCAATCTCGCACTTGTTCCAATAACCCTCTTCTACGTCATTGATCCTGGGCCCACAGACACTTGCCATGAGTCATTCTAAGAGGCCTGGACATCAGCAGAAAGCCAAGGAAAGCAGCAATGGCAGGAGAGACCTTGGCAGCCGCCTGGCCAGAGGATCCCCACATAAATCTTCTCCTTGTATCTGGTGATAGTAGGCAGCCCTGTGTAAGCCTGGCACACATGACATGTTTGTGCCATGAGGAACTCTAAGCTGATGAGTCCAGCAGTGGACAGGGGCTCCGAATGTATGACAGATTACAGTCCTTGGGTGGAAGTTTGCACCTTCCATCTTGGGGAACAGTCACAATGAGAATGTGCTTTATGGAGGGTGGCGATGGTTGAGGAGAGATCCCAGTGCTGGTCGTAGATAACCAGACTGGTTCCTAAGAGTGCTTGTAAACCCTGCTGACAGATCAGATAGAAGGGTGAGGCCCTTGTAGGAAAGCTGGATTTGGAGTCAGAAGACATAGGCTCAAATCCTGCCTTTTCCTCAACACCAGTGATGATAAAGACCTCCCATGGAACAGACCAGATCAAACTAAGCCAGGATGAAGAGCCTGTGGCCTCACGTGTGGCCTTCTAGGTCCTTGGGTGCAGCCTTTTCACTAAGTCCTAGTTTACCAGAATAAATCCTTTTTTGAGGGGATTTGTTGGTGAAGTTTGGATTCCGTTAAAGGGTTGCACTTGAGGACCTAGAGGGCCATGTGGCCTCAAGGCTGCATGTTTCCCACCCCTGAACTAACCTCATTTCATTTTTGGACAGCAACATTAAACTAGAAGATTAAGGGGATGCTGTGGATATTGTTGATGTGGGTTTTAGCAAAGCTTCTGATACAGTGCTGTTCTTGTGGAGAAGATGGAGGGATGGGACAAAATGCCACCGGATGAATTCAGAGCTGGTTGAATGACTGGGCTCAAAAAGGTGTTGCTAATGGCTCAATGTCAACATGGTGGCCAGTCTCCAACGTAGGGCCCCAGGGATCTGTACTTAGTCAAATGCTTCTGGTTTCATGTCTTTATCAGTAACTGTGCATAAAGATATAGATGGCATAGTTGTCAGATTTTCCATATGACCCACGATCAGGAGAGACAGCTAATATTCTGGGTTGATGGATCCTGAATCCAAAAAGAGCATTAGGCATCTAGCCAATCACTACATCATAACAAGGGAAAATTCAGGAAGGATAAATGTAACATCTTACACTGAGGTAGAAATAACCAATTTCTTAAGTGCAAGATGGGGGACCAAGGTGAGAGAGCAGTTTATCTGAGGGTGATCAGGAGGTTTTCGTGGACTGGAAACTCAAATCTTATTTTATCTTTGAGGAGAGTGCTATTATTAACCCTATTTTATAGATAAGGAAACTGAGGCAAAAGGGTTAAGTGACTTGCCCAAAGTCACACAGCTAGTAAGAGTCTGAGATTGGAGTTCTGCCTGACTCCAGTCTAACACTGTTTTTATTGGGCTACCTAACTGACTGAGCCCCAGTGAGGGAGGTTGTCCAGCACCACATAGCTCATATCAAAGGCAGGATTGGAGCTGTAGGTCTACTTTGAGTCAAGGACAGAGCATGAACCCCCATCTTCTTGTCTCCCAGGCTGACACTCTACCCACCATGCCCCTGTGGCTCCCTTGACCTTCATTACCTTCGGAAACCACACCTGCCTCTGGTGTGAGGTGACTTCCTCCAAGAGGGCTTGCTGAAAGTTAGTTCCTTGTTTGTAATTCCAACAGCATAAATTTTGGGAAGACAGATACCTGTTTAACAGGTAATTGGACTGTCTCTAAGCAGCCAACTCCCAACTGAAATATTCCACGGGTGTCTCACAGTTTTCCCCATGCGTGTAATAACACAGTCATTATAGAAATAAGCCAAATATTTCTAACTGGAAAGTCATCAGGCCCTTGGGAAGGAGATCAGGTCTCCTCAAGAGACAGAAAGAAAACTGGCAAAATTATATTTTCTTTGACTGTCCCACATTAGGAATGGAAATCCTCTAGCTGTATCTGATACGAGTGTTCCTCCTCCTAGAATGAGGCCTTCTGAGTGGAAAGTTCTTTCAACAGTCACTGGAATAAGACTGAATTCTAGGTGATTCCACTGTCAACTATACAGATGTATACACACACACACACACACACACACACACACACACACACACACACACACTCACTCTCACACTCTTCTCCTCACAATAGCTTGGATACTGAATTACTTTTCCCAAGAAAAAACATTGACATGGCACTCCAGCTTGGTAAAAACTTCCAGGAAAAGAAACAAGTGTCAAGGAGGTATTTGGGGAAAAGAGTGCATTGGCCCACGCCGCAGCCTGGTGAGTGATGCCTGACCTGCCTCCTCTCTTCTTTCTAGCTGTCAGAAATGATAAAAACAAAAAGAAGAAAGAACCTTCGAAGCAGGAATTCACAGAAAGCTATGAAATGCCAGCAGAATTGGATGATCTGACCGAAAAGATCCGGAAAGCTCACCAGGAAACCTTCCCGTCTCTTTGCCAGCTGGGGAAGTATACCACGGTAAGGCCTGAATTGAGGAGGGGGGAGATACACCATGGTAAGAATGGCTTATGGGGGAAACACGCTATCAAAAGAACTCCAGTAAAATCCACACACACAGGGACAGAATTGATTCCTACATTGTCATCCCACAAACTCTGTATCATGTTCCCCTAGATACCAGCTTTTCTGGGTACACCAGAGGATTTCAGGCAAATTGCAAGCACTACCTGGAGGCTGGTGGTAGGTGCTGTGTTCAGATTTACCCTTCCTGAGTTCAATTCTGTAAGGATTTATAAAGTTTCTCTATGACAGCGCTGTGCTACTCACAGGACATAGAAAAACAAAAGGAAAGTCCCTGTCCTGAATTTGATTACAGCAGACACACTACTGGGGCTAGGAGGAAGGAGAGGTGGAGTGGGGAAGGAAAGGAGGAGGACAGTGTGCACACAGGTAAGAAAAAAATGTATATGGAGTATTCTCTGGGTTTTTACTCCCCACAATTCACACTCGTGCTTTCTAGTTGGATCTAGAGTGGATGAGCCCCCACTGGTGTGTTTCCCATTAAAAATCAAGTAGAAATCAGTTCCTCCACCTCTGTTTTTATAAAATGAATACCAAGTAATTTCAGGAGTGGATCAAGGCACATCTCATGGAGGAAGTAGAACTTAAGCTCATTGTTGAAAGGACCTAGGGATTCCAAGAAATAGCAGTGAGAAGGAAGGCCATTGCAGATGTGGGGGTATCCTTTGCTAAGGCATCTCTCTTAATAAGAGAGAGGTATACCAGTCTAGGATTTGGAAGTCAAAGACTTGGATCTCAGCCCTGCTGTTTATTGCATGGGTGTCTTGGCAAGTGACTTCCTGGGCCCCTGATTCCTCATCTGCAAAATAAGGGAGGGTGGACTGAAGGATATTAAAAAGTTACCCACATTTAATGGGGCATTTTAAGGTTTGTAAAGCTCTTTACATCTGGTATTTCACCTGATCCTTGTTTGTGGCTATTCTTTCCAGTGAGGGAGACCCTGCCCCCATCTCCCAGGAGACCCCCTTGCACATTTGGATAATTCTTTTTGGACTGCCTTGGGAAGTAGGGCACAGACTTCTTGTCCAAAAATATAATGAATATGCCAATATTCCTTTGTTCCAAGAGGAACTAATCTTCTGAGAGCTCTGAAAGGCTCAGGCAGGGAGGGGAGCATGAATTACTTGATTTAAAAAGCTATTTGCTTCAGTCACCTTCAGCTAAAGTACTTCTCTTGCCTCCATATACAAGAGCCTTTACTGCAGGTACCTTTCCAGTGCTGTTATCTATCATCTTGTGACTTCCCTCCCAGTTTGGGAATTCTTTTGGTAGAGATCATAGACTCAGCGACCTTCCCCCAGGGAGGGTCCTTGGAAGTCACCTAGTCCAATCTCTTCATGGAGCAGAGGATGAAACTACTATCCCAGGAAATCTCCCCATGTTACACAGGTAACAAATGACAGAGCTGAGATTTGAACTCAGGTCCTGTGCTGCCTAATTCAAACCTCTTCTCACCTTTCTAACTGAACCATTTTGCCTCTCCATAGCTCTCAGTCCCTGTGAAGCAGATTCCAGAAAGTTAGAGGAGAACGTAGGTAACATTCTTAACTTGATCTCTTCCAGTCCTGTGTTTCTCCTCCTAGAAATATAGTATTGGGGGAGGCCTTTGAGGCATGGCTGTGGTCTGAACCCTGCGTGACTAACATGGGGGATAATTGGTAACTACTAACGTTTGTATGATACCTACTATGCGTCAAACACTTTATGATGATTGACCCTTACAACAGCCTGGGGAGATAGGGACTGTTGTTATCCCCATTTTACAGATGAGGAAACTGAGTCAAACAGTTCAGTGACTTGCCCAGGGTCATACAGTTAGCATGTGTCTGAGGCCAGATTTGAACTCCAGGCCTGACTCTCGAGAGAGAGAGAGAGAGAGAGAGAGTCTGTTGACTACTAAAAGATGAAGCCAGGAGTCAAGCTCAAGGTCTCTTATTCAACTCACTTTCTGATGTACTGAGATTGGATTCGGTCAGTGGCTGTGCTTACACAAGCTTTACACGTCCAAAGTTATTTACAACAGTTTCCTTTGAACTTTACTAAACCTGAATACACAGCATTATTAGTATCCTGTTTGATAAGTGAACAAAACTTGCTTCTCACCCTTTGTAATTCACACTCTGACCTCAAAGCATATCAGAGCTTGGAATCTCAAAGAACTCCACCAAAACAGCTTCTCTGCTTGAAGGGGAACTGTACACATGGGTCTCCTGACTCCGTAGTAATATTGCCCACTTAAATGTTCACATGATTCTGCCTTGCAAACAATGCTGCACTGGGAGCAAAAACCAGATAGGTGATTTTGAACATCCTTTCAGAGTCCATGCCCTTGTCCCACAGGGAAAGACTTCTGCTTAGAGAGGTCTGTTGCACACCCACTGGCCAAGAGACATGGCACAACCATGAGATGTTATCTTTGCCTGTGCCTGCTGTCAGAAAATAATCAACAAAAATGCCCTGGACCCTATCACCCAGGGCTTGGTTTCCACCAAAAGGAACTAGCCAGTCATCTTCTGAAGCTGATATGCACTTGAGGCATGGGTAGAGAGATCTCCTGGGTAAATGTGGAGGTTTCTTTTACTTAATTATGCATATTGTTTCAAGGGTTTTGTTTTTCTCTTTATTCAATGAGTGGGAGAGAAAATAGATTTTTAATTTAAAAATTTACTAAAAAAAATTAAAAACTAAATAAGAGACATGTTAAGTAGAATGGTCTACAAAGGGAAAGGAAGAAGGGAGAAGGAAAGCTATCCTGGCCTCTCCCCACAGTGTCCTTTGCTGTTAGAAAGCTCCATCTTGCTTCGGGTAGACTCAGCTCTAGATACACAGGCTGGGTGAGTGATAGAAGGGGTCAGATCTCTATCTCCCCGCTGTGCCCTGGGTGGCCTGTTGCATTCAGGGACTGCTAGCAGCCATCTGGTCCCAAGAAGAAAATTTCTCAAGCTCAGATCCCAGGACAATGGGACCTGGAGAGAGAAGGGTATAGTTGGTGCCTGGACGGCAGCTATTTGGAGCCATGACTCTGTAAGAGATATTTAAAAATAGCACTGCCCCGGTTTAAACTGAAGATTAGAACCCTGGGATTGAGCTGTGAGATGCCCAAGGATTATGGGAGAGGAGTTAAGTGTGTGACTTAGAAAATATATAAACTTAGAAAGAAGGAAATGGAGGTCCAAAGACATGAACCAACTTGTTTGAGGTCACACAGGGAGTGAGTGTCGGAGGTAAGATTTAAACCTGGGTAGGTACCAGCTGATATACTTTCCATAGTACCAAGCTGTCATTGCATATTTTGCTTGAAGAATAACTAGGTGTCCCTTCTGGTGGTATTATCTATCTGTGGCAGATCATCGGTTCATACAATGGCTAATCACACCACGGCAAACCCCAGGTGATGCCTCCTCACGGTCTGTTTTGTCATCTCCTGCCTTGAAGCAACAAGCCCCAGCCCCAAAGACCTAGAGCTCTGTGCTTGAAATACAGACTCTCTCAAGGACTGATGGGTCGAAGCCCAGGCTGTTTTTTACAGGCTTCTCAATGAGGTTCTCATTTCACTGATGTCAAGGGTCTGTTCCTCCCACACAATCAGCAGTTCTTATCTTGGCAAACCATTAATCACTTCACATGCCCTGATGGGGGCAGAAGCTACCCTCTCCAGGACTCATGCATTTGACATATGGTGATCCAAGGAATCCTCAACTCACTTAGAAAAATGACACCCAACTAAATCATGGTGCCACCAAAGGAACGTTGGGAAAAAATAGAATTTAGGAAATGGGAAAACATTTGAGGCAGGACAGTCACTGGGCTGGTGAATTTCACTGTTTTGGAAAATTAACATTTGCTACTTCCCCAGGATTAGGGTAGGGAGACCTTAGATCAGAGAGGGCATATGGTGGCATTGAATGAAGGGTCAGCCTATAGCTTAACATCGAGTCCTAGTTTCATTTTTGGTAGATTTCTGTGCCTCATTTGATGTCAGATCATCATAGCTTTGGGATATATACTAATATCTAACATTAATAGAAAAAATTGGAAGAACTTTACTTCATGAAGCACTTTTTATCCATTCATTCATTCATTCATTCATTTGTTCATTCATATATTCTAAAGCAGGGTTAATCAAAAAGGGGATCACATTTGGTCCTCCCAAAAACCTGGGAGGTACCAGTTGAGGAAGCTTTATCCTCAGATGAGAAAACTCAGATGTTAAATGATTGCCTCGTGGACCATACAGCATTAAGTGTTCGAGGCAGGATTTGAATCCAGATTTCACTGCCTTCCAGTCTGTCACTGTACCTCCTTTTAGTATTCTGACATTGTGTGTATGGGCTTGTGTGCGTGTGGACAAGCACACACCCTGATTTTACCAACTTTTAGGAATTTGCATAAGACTATATAAAAGTCACCAAGGGTAAGGGAGGAAGAGGACATTTGAGAAGGAAAGAAGCCCTAACAGTGGTGATGGTGGAAGGGAGTGGGGTGGGGAGGAGGGAAATACCTGCAAATTAGTTTTGAAATGGAAACAGGAAGGAGATGATTTAGAGTACTCTGGTCTTTGGAAACAAGAAGGGAGAAAACCTCCAGAAGTTTGGCCCTCATTGCCTTGAGTGGAGAAGAACAGAGACTTACCTTACTCAGGGACTAGGCTTGGGATTTCCTTGGGTCAGGGAACTCCCAGGTGAGAAAATCCACTCTACCAAGGCAGACTGCCACTCTTTCCACCACTGAGAATTTTCAAGAGGGCCCAAGGCACTGAGAGATGAAGGGATTCACCCTAGGTTCATATAGTCAGCATCCAAGAGGCAGCTTGAACCCACCTGTGTCTTTTGGATGCTGAGGCCAGTGCTCTGTCCACTCTGCCACACCACTTGTTCCAGTGTCCACATCAGAATCAAAGCTGCCCTGGGGCCTTTTCAGTTTTCTCTCCTCCTTCCCAGCCCTCCTCCTCCACAGGCCTGTCCACTTTCACTGCCTTGGGGTTTGTGTCCACCCTTTGCCTGGCCACACCCAGTCGCCTTGCACCTGGACTGTCTCAGCAGGCCCTTGTGGGGCTCCCTGCTCTAGTCTGTCCAGCTGCCAGAGGAACTGTCCTGCTCTAAACCCTGCTGCCTGTCCCTTGCCCGGGGGACATCTGTCTGCCTCTTCCTGACACGGTCCCAACCTCTCTCTGGACATCACGGGTTTTCTGCCCTCTGCTCTCTTCCACACCAGCCTCACATGACACTTCACTTCCTTCTCCCATCATCTCCACCACTTCTAACTCCCTTCTTGATTGGTCCTGTTTCAGAATAAGGTGTTATTGAGTGGAAAGAAGGAAGGAAGGAAAGGAGAGAAAGGAAGAAAGATGAAGGAAGAAAGGAAAAGATAGAAAAGAAAGAAATGAAGAAAGATGAAGGAAGGGAAGGAAGGAAGAAAGAGGGAAGGAGGAAGAAAAGAAAAAGAAAAAAGGAAGGAAAGAGGGGAGAAAGAAGGAAAGAAAAAGGAAAACTGAGAAAAAAGAAAAGAAAAAATAAAGAGGGAGAAAGGAAGGAGGGAAGGAAGGAAAGCATTTTCCAGTGATTCCTGTGTGCCAAGGACTGTATTAGGTAGAGTCTTCCTGTGGTTCATTAGTGAGTCCCAACATGGGGTGAGTGGTGGAGTGGAAAGGGCCCTGAATTTGGAGCTGGCAAACCTGTGTTTGAATCCTGTTTTTGCTGCTGATGATCTAGGGGACCTTGACTGACAGCTTTGGTCTATTAAGACCTCAGTTTCCTCATCCCTGAAATGGCAGGGTTGGTTCAGATGGTCTCTTTGGTTCCCTCCACCCAGTTGGTGAGCCACAATGCCACGAAAGGTGGCACAATGGACAGAGTGCTGGACCTGGAGTCTGAAAGACTTGAGTTCAAATCCAGCCTCAGATACCAGCTGTGTGACCCTCACCTGTGCCTGACTCAGCCTCCTCATCTGTAAAATGGCAGTTATGATAGTGCCTGTTTCCCAGGGTTGTTAGACTGTATATGCTTTAAGGACAGGGACCCCTCACTTGTGGAGCCAGAGCTATAATGAGCAATTTTCATCTCCAAGGAAAACAGCCGGAAGTGAGCCCACATATCAGCTTTTTATTTTTTAAAGACTACTTCAGAATTGGAATTCTGAATAATAATAAGTAGTCAGAGCCCCCCAGAACAAACAGCCCCTCCCCACAGGAGGGGAACCAAAGCCCTGGGATGAGGACCCCGGAGGGTGGAAATCTTTAATTCCCTGGAGGCTCCAGGTCTCCAAGGTGCAAACTCCAAGGGGAGGAAATGAACCATGTAATAACTCAGTTATTTCTGCCTTGCTGCAGGAACGATGATAAATGCCCTCCTAATTTCAATGCCCGGGGCAAAGCCCTGGCCATTCTGCCTCAGTTCCAGGACTTCGGAGTCTTGATGGAGAGGGTGGTCCTTGTATCCATTATTTCCCCACGACCTCAGGGAAGGGCGGCAGGCTCCTTCCTCTGGTCTGCTGTTTTCAGCTGACCCCTGTCCCTCTGGGAGCATGTGGCTTCTCAGAATGGGGTGGGGGTGGGGAGGCAGCTCTGCCTGCCTTTGACCTTTTGTTAGAGCTCTTTGTGCTTAGTGAAGCACCCAGCAAATGAACCTCCCCAAGTGCATTTAGGCACGAAGCATTCTGGTGCTCCAATTGCATCTCCCCTGAGATGACCAGGGAGAAAATAATCAGAGGGTCCCAGGGCCCCTTTGACAGTGGTCCCAGGGATGTGGTAGAGAGGAAGAAGCAAACTGGGCGGGTCCTTCCAGCAGTTACAAAGGAGCTCACTGCCTCCAATAGTAAGTAGCCCTGGTTCAAGCTCAGGGACACCAGGGAGCCTTTGGAAATGGGATTTTAAAGACACAAGTGAATCCA
Organism: Potorous gilbertii; assembly: GCA_028658325.1. NCBI lineage: Eukaryota > Metazoa > Chordata > Mammalia > Diprotodontia > Potoroidae > Potorous > Potorous gilbertii. The sequence continues at coordinate 23,427,445 of CM053770.1, read as the reverse complement.
CAACTGTTTATGGACCTCTCTGATGACCTCCTTCCAAGAGGAATATTCCTCAGGAAGGCAGTTGCAGCCAAGGAAGGAAATGGTGGAAGGGAGGGATCCATTTGTGCTGCAGAAAACGGCCATTTAATTGGATTTCATGGCATGGTTGGGTTTTTCTGCTGCTCAAGATGCCACCAGGGTGTAGTCGAGACTCATGGCGCCATATGTGCAGCAGCAGGGCATTCTGGGAAGGGCATTCCAGGAGCCTGAGCAAGAGTACGCTTGGAAAGCGTGGCCCCCAGCAGCCCTCTGAGCCCCCCAGGATTTCAGCTAAACCCCCACCTCCTCTCCCTTTCATTGTGAGGGGGAAGAGCAGTGGGAGGCAGCCCTGGAATTTGGCCTTTATTTCTTTTGGACTGGCTTTCCCCACTCCTTGTATCCCTCCAATCTCTCCCCACCCCTTCCCATTACTATCTGCCCAGCTTTCCCCTCTCCTTGTACCCCCAGTATCTCCCCATCCCCTCCCATTTTTTTGGCCTTCTATTTCACTGTTATCCACCCAAGAATGATGCTTTAAAAAAGTTGGCTTTTTCTAGCAGAGTCTACCTTCATGACCGTATCAAATGGGTAAAAGCTTTCTATTTGTGGCATTTGGAAGATAAAATATAAGTAATTTTCCATCCTAGGCCTATGAATCCAGCAGCCAGTATCATAAAACACCGAGTTATTTTGTGTTTTATTAACTGCCTCTTACCTTCCGTTTGCATAATCGTGAGTGGATTTACATTCTGTTAAGACAGTTGGGTATTATTTTTCACGGAAGGTGCGCCTGAGTCCCTTCGGCCAGCGCCGTAGCATGATAAAGCAGCCTCATATGATGCTGATGAAGATTTCGTTCACACTTGCTGGTTCCATCCGATGCCTTTTTTTCCAGATGGATACCCTATTGTACGATGATTTCTGCTCGGGGCCTGGCTTTCTACGGCTCAAGACTGTGCCATCTTTCTATGAACTGGATAAACTGCCTATTAAATTTAATTACAGTCTGAATGGTCGCACATCTTGATCTTATTTCCCCCCCAGTGTACTGTATTTCACCAGGGTCCTTGAGGATGAAATAAAATAAATCGAAAGAATACATACTCCCTGAAAGGAATGTTTAAGTGACAAACCAATGGCAGCCTTTTTATAGGCAGGATAGAGGGTGGGGGTTCTTTGGGTTCTGAGATTAGATAAACTTTTCTCCTTGGATTTTTCTCTTAGGCCTGGAAAAAAATGGGGAGGGAGGATAAAATCCTGGTTTGATTCGTTCCCAGGGTTGACTTTTAGTGGTAGAGGAAAGGCTAGTGCTAATGACATCACTCAGAGTCATGGAACTCTCATGGGTGATGTTTCATTTCCAGCCTCCATGCCTTTGAAAGAAGCGAATCCCTTCCTCCATGCCTGAAATGTACCCCCTCCTCCTCTCTATCCGAATCCCTACCTTGGGGACCCCAGCTCAGTACCATCTTTCCCATGGGGCCTTTTCACATTCTCCCATTCGCTGTTACCTCCCAATCCCCTGCCCCAATTAACTTCATATATATTTTCTATTTACCTTCATGGTATCATTGCTTTCCAACTGGAGAATCCTATGTCTAGGGGATGCCCTTCTGAATTTGGGGGAGTTGCTCTAACCACTGACTTTTCCACCTGCTCACAGTAGCCATATTAGAAGAAGCTAATATAGGTTGCAAAATCTTGGTTTTCAGTTTTTAGGAAATAGTCATCTAGAGACCATACCATTCATTTTGCAGATAAAAAAAACTGAGGCCCATAGAAGGTGAATGACTTTCTTGGAGTTGCACAGGCAGAAAGTGGCAGAGTTGGGATTTGAACCCAGACCCTCTGACTCTATACGGTGTGACTTCATCATTCCACCCAGGTGCCTACCATGTTGATTCCCCACCTTATCTCCCTTTCCTATTTCCAATAAAACGTAAGCTCATTGAGGGCAGTTGGTTTATCTCTATGTCCCCAATGCCTGGCAGACTTCCAGGTACACAGTAGGTGCTTACTAAATGCTTATTAAATGAAAGATGAACTACTTCTCTCTCCCAGGAGACTGAATATCTGTCTTTTGGGGGATCCAGGAGGTATTTTTTTTCTGTGTCCAGGACAATACTTTAATAAGGAACTCCAGCCATGGGGTGATTTGAGCAGTGATGAGATAAGACATCTCTTCCTATATTAAGGTTAATAACTGTCTGGTCTCTAGAAATCTGATGAGAATTTGGGAAGGCTGGGAGTGAATTCCATCTGGGAGGCAGTTTATGTTAGGACGGTGGAGGCAGGGAAAGGGACTAATTTTCCTTTGAGGAGAAATGTGGATAGAGCTGCAGGTGTCCCAAGCATGGGACACGATGTCTCTCCCCATCTTCATTCATTTGTTCAGTAAGCATTTATGAAGTGCTTACTGTGTGACAGGCAGTGTAGTGTGGTACCTCAGGGTCAAGCCCTGGGTTCAAGTGTGGCCTCTGAACCATCTGTCTTGGCTGTGTGACCCGAGCAGTGATTTCCATCTCTTAGGGCTCTAAGCATGTCTCTCCAAGGTGTAAAGAAGGGTCCCCACTGTGTTGGGAGAGGGTGTTTCCTCAGTGGCAGATTCCCTACACCAGTGAAAGCTCAGGTTCACACAAAAAGACATCTTTCAGAAGGCATGAAGCCCAAGAGTGTATCAGGGGGCTTGTTGTCAAGGAATGTAAAAGCATGAGAGGCTAAAGCATGTCTGCAGATAAATAAATAGAAGATACTTTGAGGAAGAAAAGGGAATTAGCCCCTGGGGATGATGGGGCAGGTCTTACATCATAGTTTCCACCTTGTATGCCATCTTTCAGTTGCAGTGGCCTATTGACTGCTCTTTAAAGATGTTGCTCCATCATCTGCCATGGCTGCCCTTGGTCAGGGCCGTCTGCCATGCCCAGGATGGTGCCATCCTCACTGCCACTTTTTAGTACCCTCAAAGACTCGGATCAAATTCTACCTTCTGCAAGAAGCCTTTCTTGGTCCCCTCCCACCCCGCCCTGGGCCTTGACCCCTAATGCCTCTGAGATCCCCTTCAGTCCCCTCTGGGAACATCTTACTGGACCTGTTATTGACACTATGTCTCTCAGGGTCCAGAGCTGCTTTTTGTTTGCCTGGCTGGGAGCTCTGTTGGGGAAACTGTATACAGGAGGAACTTAATGTGTGTGACCAGCACAAAGATCTCCTGATTCCAGGGCTAGAACCTTTTAAGTAAATTCAGCAAATGATTTGTAAAATGCTTGTCACGTGCCAGGTACTGTAGGCACTGTGGGTACAAAGGCACAATCAAAGTAACCCCTGCCCTCTGCGACCTTACATCCTGTGTACAGATGCAGCATGTACACAAGTATATGCAAAATGCAACACAAAGTATTATTATTTACACATAGAGCCATATTTATTTATTAGAATGTTTATATAGTTAATAAAAGTTTATGTTTAATGCACAGATTTTATATGAATTATACACAATATATTACAACTGTATCATATATGTTATAAATGTATTGTATATTATATAATGTAACATATATTGTATATTTCATTATGCATTTAGAATATAGATAAATTTGTTTATATAATTTATATGATGTTTTA
>CM053770.1:23370836-23423306 GCA_028658325.1 Potorous gilbertii | reverse complement strand
ACACAAGGACAAGAGCGGGGGAAAGTGAGAATTGATTTATCAGGGCTGCCGATGAAATCCTGCCAACAGTAGACACACAACTGATGTTTAACCCTGCCAATGATTGCAGTGTGGCCTGTATAGCAGGCAGCTGGCCTCTTGAGCCACTTGGTGCTCCAGTCAACTCTCTAAGACTCTGAGTTGCAGAGATGGCCACCAGCAGTGGCAGAAGGACTGTCTTCAGCCAGTTGTTACCCAAGCTAATGAACTCAGAGACCCCTGCCTCACCCCCAATAACTGTATACTTTCTTCCTGGTCTCTAGATCGTCAGGACTTGGAGGAGCCAACAAAAGTGGACAAGTTACAAGAACCCTTGCTGGAAGCACTGAAAATTTACATCAGAAAGAGACGACCCAACAAACCTCACATGTTTCCAAAGATCCTCATGAAAATCACAGATCTTCGGAGCATTAGTGCAAAAGGTATGTTGGTGCTCTCTGCCATGTTTTTTGCAATAAATCAGGACAGAAAACCATGTGAACTCTGAAAATCTGTGTCTTTTCCTCAAGTGTGGCATAATGCTGGCCCTGGAGTCTCTGAGTCCTAGCTCTGGCTCTGGGTGTGACCCAGAGAATCTAAGAGTCCTGGTCTCCTCTTCTCTAAAGAATTCTTCCAGCGCCGCTGGTCTCAGAGGATTATGGTGGGGAGCTTCCAGATTAAAGAAAGATAAGGCATAAAAGGGAGAGGAAGAGGGGTGAGGATGCAAGCTCCTGGAGAAAGGAGACTGTTTCTTTTTTTTCTGTATCTACAGAACTTATAACAGTGTCTGGCACACTCTAAGTACTTCATGAACGCTTACTGACTGATTGAAGATGAAGAAAATGAAAATATTGTTTTAAAATTTTACAAGGCTAATGGATACCACTTAATTGCAACTGAACATTGAGATCACTGAAATTCAGAAAACTTAAGTTTAAAAAAATGAATTTTAAAGAAAAAAGAAACAATTTTTCTTTGGTGTTCTGGGAGAGGTCTCATTAAGGTGCTTATTAATCATAGCTAATACATTACCATTTTAATTGCACTTCAACATTTGCAGAGCACTTTATACATATGATCTCATTTCATCCTTACAACAGGGATTGTTGTTACTTATCGCCATTTTGCAGTGGAGACCACTGAGGCAGTCAGATGTTAAGTGACTTGCCCAGGATCACACAGCTAGAAAGTGTCTGAGCCAAGAATCACTTACCTTCCTTACTCAAAACCCACTATACATAACATATTATGTTGCCTCCCATGTGAATTCCCTTGTTTTGTACATCTTTCTAGTTTTTCACACACCATTTATGGAAATATCATATACTCTTGATAGAAAGGACCTTAGAGACCATCTTCATCTTGTGGATCAAAGAGAAGGCTTAGAAAAGGGGAGGCATTTGCCCAAGGTCACATAGGTTGAACATGGCAGAACCAAGAAGTGAGAGTCAAGATTGGAACTGAACCTCGACACAAACAGAACAGGGCTCTCCGTCACAGGCAGATTTACTTAAGGACACCTCTAAGCAAGAGAGGGCCAGCCTTCCTGAAAGATAGAAGTGCCTTGTGGTTTTCAGTTCAGGTATGACACAAACCCTTACAGAAGTATCTAGAGCCATAAAACGGGGACTTGAGGTGAAGGCACGGTTTTTGGATGTTTTTGTTGAGAGGAATTCAACAGCAGTCCCTGCTAGCAAGTGGTTGTCTTTCTCATCTCACCGTCATGGCACCTTGCCTCTGGAGACCTGCTAAAACTTACTAGCTCATGCAAGCATCTATCAGTTTAGATCTGTGGTCCTTGGGATGCCACCTGCCCCTTCTGTATTTAAAGCAGTGCCTGATGACAGCAGGCTCACTGCATGCATGAAGGGGCAGCACGTGGTAAAGCTATTGGGTACCTTCTGGGGTGGAACAGGTAGAGCCTTGATAGGCATTGTTTTTTTTCAGTTCTATGAACTGGAAGCCAAGTTCTCATCCCAGTGTGAGGCTGAGAACATTTTTTGCTTACAGTTAACACTAAATCCTTCAGGTGGGGAGATAGAATAATGAATGAGCAAAGCCATAGACATATACATTACGATGAGCTCTCAGAAAGAAGAATCATAGTCAAGTGTTTCTACTGTAAACATATTTATTGTACCGAGGTGGGGGATGGGGCAAAGTGGCTAATTTCTACAGCACCGTATCGCGGTTTCGTGGAATTCAGAATGGAAAGGCCCTAGATTTGTATCCTGGTTCTTCTACTCACTTTATAATCTTAAGGAAAATCACAATCTCCCTGGGACTCCGTTTCATCATCTGTAAAATGAAGGAGCTCTAAGGTCTGTAGAATACAATTTGGAGTTTCTCCAAGGAAACTAAAAAAGGAATGAAGAACCAATCTGTCAGAATGTTCTAGTTTGGGTCACTTAACATACATTTATGACCTATGTGGATTTTTCCCTTACAGCCTGTTACATATTTCATTTGCTGAGTTAATTATAAGAGAAATTAGGTTTTGGTCAATTCTCTTTTAATTCTTCTTTTTTGGTGATGCTCAACCCATGTCAGACATTGGCTCCTGAAATATTTTGGTTACAAGGTTGAGCCCATTTCTCTTTATTATCAGTACCTCTACTGATGTGGCACCCTGTTTTTCTGGATTTATGTAGTTTCTTATAGATTTAAGAAGGTATAGATGAGTGAATTGGCCAAGGCGCAGACTTTGTGAGTTCTTTACCAGAACAATTTTCTGTCTTGTGTTAGTTTCCAAGTTGAGAAGCTGCAATAGTTGTTACCTCTCTTTAAAGAAGAGGAGTAAGGTACATTCAGTAATGGAAAAATTCTCCTCTAACTCAGGAATGATTAGCAATTAGCATCCTGTTATCAGAGAGAATCATCTAGGTCATGCCATCATTGGGTTTTTTTTTTTTAATTTGTGGAAACTATTTGTGGTCATTTTTAAAACTTCAGAAGTGAAAAGGCATCTGTTTGTGTTTCCTAACCAAATGATTCATAGGCAATATTTGGGATGAAGGAAGAAGCATCCCTGTGAAGGAAGCCCTAGCGTTGGTGTGCCTAGGAGAGGAGAGGAATACAGAAAGCCATGTGCACAGCACAACTTCAGCAGATGTCTTTGCTTTCTTTTCAAAGGTGCAGAACGTGTGATTACATTGAAAATGGAAATCCCTGGTTCAATGCCCCCTCTCATTCAGGAAATGCTGGAGAATTCTGAAGGACATGAACCCCTGACACCAAGTTCCAGTGGCAATACAGCAGAGCACAGTCCTAGCATCTCCCCCAGTTCCGTGGAGAACAGTGCAGTTGGGCAGTCCCCACTGGTGCAATAAGACATTTTCCAGTTACTTCCGACATTCCCCACTACCTTCTGTTCCAGGATTTAAAAAGCAAGAAAAAAAATTTTTTTTACTGCTGCTTAGTTTTGGGACTGAAAAGATATATTAAAATTCAAGAAGGACCAAGAAGTTTTCATATGTACCAATATATAAATATATATATACATATATATATATATATATATATATATATCCTCCTCACTGTTTGATTCCTAACTAGAAATACAGACCTAAAAATGTTAAAATCAGCCATTTCATGCAACCAGAAATTTGTTAAAAGCTTCTATTTTCTCTTCTAAACACTCAAGATTGCATGACAAGACCAGTTTCACCTGACTGAAACCCTGGTTCGAGTTCTAAGGACTTTGTACATACGGATCTGGCTCTGCTCTTTCTCAACTGGATGTGTGGTGCTCTCCTTTCGTCTTGCCTACCCCAGAGGGCCGAGACATCAAGGTCATGAAAAATAAGGCATGTCCTTGTCCAGTTAAGAAAGGTTAAAGAGACGTGGTCTTGCCTCCCCAGATGGTTCCAGACACCTGGGTAACAGTGTAAGACTGGAACGTACATCCAGGCAAGGCAGGTTAAAAGATTCTGGGTTAGTTTGTATGGAAACATATCCTGGTTCTTTCTGATGCTCTCAAACAGCATCTTCGATTCCATGTTGCCCCGTAATAAGTATATGACCTTGCTGCACTAGCAGAACAGACTTCTGTTTCAGCGCAACTGCCAGTTCAGTTTAATCCAATGTCATTTGTCCAACTGTTAATGTCACTTTAAATGAGAAGCGGTTTATTACTTGTCTGATGACAGAACTACACAGTTTAAGGAGAAGAGATACTGCATTTTTACAGTAAGGACAGCCCGATGAGGCAGAAACACTTTTCGGTGTTGGGATGTTTTTGTTTACCTGTTCAAAAGCCATTAGGGAAACGTTGTTAGACAACGAGTAGGCAGGTCTCCACCTACACTTTGCAAATCCTGCTAGGTGTGAGGATTTTCCAACCTCCTGGATGCCAAGGGGGCCATCACTAATTCCCAAAGGCAATGGGCAGAGAATCTGTCTCTTTTGACTGTGATAGAACGGTTAACAGATGAAAGGGTCAGTTTCTTAGGTCTCATTTAAGCACTAGTGGATTCCCCCCCCCCCCAATATTTTAGGAAGTCTGTGATGTACTTTCACTGGCTCTGTTTGTACATTGAGATTAACAATGCTTTCTATGTTCATATACTGTTTACCTTTTTCCATGGAGTCTCCTGGCAAAGAATAAAATATATTTATTTTAAAGGTGTGTGGGAGCTTGGGTTTGATCTTCATTAAAGAGGCAGATAACACAGTTCCATTTTTAATGTTTAAATTTCATTTCAAAAAGCAGGTCCTTAGTCTGCAACCATGACAATTAAAATGTGTGCTTGAGCACAGCAGCCTAGAACATCTCTACAAGCCAATCAGACAATACATGACATTTCATGAGTAAAAAAGGGCATAAAACTGTATGTGTAAGAACAAAATGTTAAAAGGCCTACACACAATAATAAAAACCATCTATTACATCATCACAGTAAAATAAGCCAAATGTACAAAAGTCTGCGACAGAAAAGACAAAAGACAACACAAGGTAGTCGTTGAAAATGTTTGAGTGCTCTTCGGGCACTTAATTAAACATTGCAAAATCAACATCTTCGTCAGACTCTGCAAAATATTTTACTTCTTTTCTGGCACGACCCGTCCGAGGAAGAGATGGTGGTTCAGGGGCAAAGTCTGCCTGGAAGATGTCTACGTCTGAATCCTGGTCAAAGGAGGCCTTCTTGGATTTCTAAGAATTAAAAAGAAAAACTTTGGACTTAATGCTCCATGAAAAACTGCTGTTCACACTCCACCTGACACATAAAAGTGTCCATGGCACCTGCAGTTTTTATTAAAAGGCAGAACTTTATGTTTAATGAAGAAAACAAACCATGTTTTCCTCAGAAAGTAGATGGAATCTAGCAATTTCCCAATTTCAGCTGTCCCATAGACACTAGCTAGAGCTGTGTGCTGGGTCATAGGAAGATATTAGAACACAGTCACCATACACAATTATTTCATATCTAAAGGCTAACTAATGAAAAACACAAACCACACACATTCCACAAGCCTTCCCAATATTCCCATTGTTGCTGGGCAAAATAAAAAGAGTCAGCCACAATTTTCATATTCAAAGAACTTACAGTCTTTTAAGGGGGAAACAAAACTTGCACATGCAGTAGCTTAAGAGCTGGAGTGTCTAAGCACCAAGCCAAAGGCAGCGAGCTAGTACAGTGACTAGAACAAAGGATCTGGAATAAGACCTGAGTTCCAATCCTGACTTAGTTGTCTCCAAGTCTCAGTTTCCTTATCTATAACAAGGGGGTAATAACAGCAGCTAGACCAGAGTGCTGTTGTAAGGCTCCAGTGACTGCAAACCTTGAACTGCTGTACAAATGCCGGCTACTGTTATTATGAAGACACACCTATGTTAAGCCACTCTACCAAACCTCGCAGGTTATTCTTCTTCCTTTTCCTTGCTTGTAGAAGAAGCAGGTAACCCTGCTTGCAGACATAAGGTCCCATCAAAGACCTTACAAAATAAATAATTCTCTAGTTTAGGAGGGGAGGCGCCCTGGTCAGTTATTTCATTATTGCCTAGCTCTGGGCCCTCCTAGAATGTATGCTTTTGGAGAATCAGGGACTGCACATACCATAAATAATCAGAATTAACAATTTATAATTAAGTACTAAGCTGTGTGATTAAAACTCTTTCAGGTGCTATAAAGGAGAGGACCTGTGGGCTAGATTAATTGCTAATGGCTTTGTGGAAGTAAACTAAAAGTCAACAGATACTGGGCTCAAATTCTGACTCTACTATTTATCGGCTTTGAGCAGGCAATTTCATCTGTGCGATCCTCAGTTTGCTCCTCCATCAAATGAAGGCTGACCTGCTCTCTAAGGTTCCCTCTAGCTCACAATGTGTGACCGATAAATTAGGCCTTGAAGGAGGAGAAAGATTTGCTTTCATGGAAAAAAATGAGTGTACTCAGGTGTGAGGATTGCCAGGCAGTAAAAATGAACATGGATGTGTGAGAGGTAAGAGAAAGACCAGACTGACAAGCTGGCAGCCCCTGGTGTGCAATAGTGAGCATTAAGGCCAGATAAGCAGGGACACCATAGAAAAGAATTTCCTAGAAGGCATTCTAGGAAGCCATTCTAACACAATGAGGGACACAAACAAAACAAGGTGAACAAGACAAACATTCCCCAGAATAACCTGAAGGTGGCAGGAAGGCTATGAAGGTAATGAAAGCCTGGGCTAGCATGGTGGCAATAAGAATGGAAAAGAAGGGAAAAATCTGAGAAGTCATTCTGTGGAAGAACTGCCTGAACTTGGTGACCAACAGGGTACACTGTGGTAACCGGTTTGCAGACAAGCATGGCCATGAAGTGAACGTGTTGATCTCTTACTGGAGACAGGCTTAGCCAGAACAGAGGGCTCAGGAAGGTGTGCCTGGGCTCTTGTGCAGGGACTGCAGGAATGGTGAGCAAGAGAGGGGAGAGTTTCTTTTGTACTCAATGGGTCTGTCCTTTAGAGAAGATAGCATACTTCACAATGTATCTGGATTTAGTTAAGGTGGGTACAAGTGCAGGCTTATCTTTCCCACCTGAAGGAATAGGTAAGCAATGACCTCAGAGCTCATGCCCTCAAGATAAATTCATCTGGGCCATCCATCCATCCAATGCCAGGAAAAGGGGTGAAAGCAGAGAGGCATTTTCCTGCCTCCCTTTGTGGTGGTAAAAGATGACAGGAGGCTGTGAGTTTTGGAGCCACAAATTGATGGGAGGGCTAACGGGGGCATAAATCTAGAAAATAAAACCCTTTCTTTACTGTAGCTGAGGCTGGGGCTTGAGGTTTCCAGGCGTCAATAGAAGTTTTTTCCTAGAGATACCTTTTTGGACTTCAACCATTCTTAGGTTCCTGGCAAGGCACTCTCATTCTGTTCTTGAATTGGCTGAATCTTACCCTGACTCCTGGTACCCAAAGATTAATTGGAAAAATATAATACCTATTCTTTTCTGCTTTTCATATACATGTTTGTTACAGATAAGTACAGGTTAGGATTTCTGTAAGTCTTTTAGAACTAAAACTCCCCATGCAAACAAAGTAACTGCAAGGCTAGCAGATTTGTTTCTGCTAAAATTTTCCCCAAAGCAACTAATGTATATTTTAATCTTGTGTGCCTGATCAATATATACAACTGTTTTTAAGGAGAAACTTGAGTTCCTAGATGGGAGTTTGGAAGAACAGTGATGCCTTTCTGAGTAGAAATGTAAAGCTGGATTTTTTAGGGTAGGGGAATGGGGTGATGCTAAGTTCAGTTTTGAACACTGAGTTTGAGGGAATGTTAGGTCATCCAAAAAGGAGATGCCCTGCAGGGAAATGGAAACATATACCTGAAGTACATGTGTGAAGCTAAGGCTATATAAAAAAATCTGTAAGTCATCAATATTGAACTTTTAATTAAAAATATAAGGTGAATTTTCTAAGGGTGTCAATTTTGAGGAGGAAGGACAAATGGTTGAATAACAAGGTACATGCTGCCAATACTAAGAAGTACATTTTAAAACTGAAAGTCAACAAGATAAGAAAAATTTTAATTTTAAAAAATCTTAATTGAGAAGTTTATGATTCACTATCTTACATTAAAAAAAAAAAGCACTTAATAGTACCCATCCCTCTGCTGGAATAGTACCCATCCTCTGCAGGTAGAGGAAATTCAAAAATTAATTCTTATTAAATAACTGAAAGTTTCTTCAAACAGTTTTTCTTTATGTGTCATGAAGAATGATTTTTTTTTACAACATACAAACTGGGATATTGCAAAGGATGCTAAGGGAGGTCAAACCCTGTTCCTAACTAGCTGTATGACTGGAAAAGTCACAATCCTTTGGGTCTCAGGCTTTTCATATATAAGATGAGGGGCTGGCCTTCTTTGGAGAAGGCCATGGTAAACCACTCCAGCATCTTTGCCAAGAACATTCCATGGACAGCACTGGCACGGCACAGTCCAAGGGGTCACAGAGTCAGACACATTGAACAGCAGGAGACCCTTCCAGCTGTCTGGCTCCCTAACTTCACAGAGAATGCCCACTACTATAATAGGGACAGTGTGAAAGAGGGCATCACTTCTATGCCTTATCTTCAACAGAGATGAAATCTAAATTCAAAAGGAGTAAAATAATCTAATTCATGAAAATACTTTTACCCATTTAAAAGTTTCTAAGGAACAAGAAATTCTCCTCAATCTACTGACAAGCAGCCTACGTAACCAACCATAGGCCGTGGTTGATGTCTGATATGCCAAGTGGACCACCCTGATTTCAGTGAAATAAGCAGCATGACTGCTTAAGTCAACCACTCTGACAGTCTTGAACAAAACCAGATAACAATAAAGTCAAAGATCACCTTGCCAGGTGTTGATTTGGACGTTTTTCTCCCAGGATTATATTCGCCTTCATTTTCAGAGCCAGATACTTTCCGTTTTTTTGCACCTCGGCCTTTACCTTAAAAGGAAAATCAGATTTTTAAAAATTTCATAAGAGATGCTCATTATAAGTATGTAAAAAAAGGCTAATATTTGAATCTTCCTCCTTTTTTGTTCTTAGTCAATACAAAAATACTTTACTTCTAATTTTGAAAATTAAGGACTGTGCTAAAGTTTATTCGAATTTTTAAAAAGGTTTCTATAGAGTCTTGGGGCACTGGAATGGGGTGCCAAGGGAAATTATGGAAGACCACCCCCTGGGTCACTGAATTAACATGTATCTTTAAATGCTTTATGATATATTTTCCCCTCATTTTCGGGAAAGTAGAGGGAAGGATTCTTTAAAAAACTAAGCTGTGTCTATATGAAGAACTGCTCATCATGCAACAGAGTGCAAACAAACATTGATAGGAAACTACATAAAATTAGCCTTGTAGTTCACACCAAACCTTGTGAACTCACCTTGTGAGTGGTGAGTGAATAAGGAAGGCTGCTGATTTTTTGAAACTCTTAACTATATAACTAGGGAAGCAAATGTTCTAGTAACCTCATTTGAAGGCTGATAAATCAGACCTTTGGTATAACAGTCTGCAGGCATATATGCTGACAATCATATCCACCGAGAAACTAACTGGCTTGTTTTCAAAAACCAGCAACACTTAAAATATATGTCAAATACTTTACAGCAAATGCCCATTACAACATATGTCCAAATTAACTAAAAGATTTCCAATCTTTAACTAATTTTATTTCAAGAAATCATCAGTACAAATGCCAATACACAAGAGATTTTTATTAAGAGGATTTGGCAGGCATCCTTTTTCTTCCCCAAACCTGAAAACAACCCCAACTGCTTGCAAAACAATGATCTAATCATTTCCTTGTGGGTCTACGTTTAAGACTAGAGTAATCACTGCTGAAGAATGAAATTTCCATGATAATCTATTAAAACAATTGTGGGGGGTGGAGGGGCAGGGCCTGCCAAACTCCATCAAGGTAAAAAAGAAGGATAATTAGAGAAAGAACAGGTACCACACACATCCTGTGTTGTCATCCACTAATCCTTCCGTCTTGTTTCTCATGGGGTCACGGAAGACAGTGTCATGCAGAGGCATCAAGCACAACATGGCCCACAACACTCCCAAGTGGAACCCAAGCCAAATTAAAATGTAACTGGTAAATATTTAATAAATAAAATAAACATAATATTACAATTTAAAACTAAGTCAATATGCAGCCACAGCTTTAGTGGTCCCTGTTTCTATTTGAGTCTGACACAAGTGGTACAGTGTACATTATACGCAGTGTATGTGGAGACAGTACCAGAGAAAGAGAAGACTTCACAAATGTGGTTGAGCCAGTTTTGTGACACCAGGCAAGTAACTTAATCTTCATGGATCTCAGTTTCCTCATTGCTTTGTTTGTAAAACGAGGAATAAACAAGGTGATTTCTTCAAGTTCCTTCCATAACTACAATTCTATTAAATGACTTCATATATAGGTGTGAGAAGTAAAACAACTAAAAACGGCTATGTTATCTGCCTCCCTTTAAACCTACAAATCACTTGTGGATATGAAAGACTAAAGGAAAATAATGCAAACCTTTTGGTGCTGTTGTCTTCTTTGGAATGCCAAATTCTGAATCTGAGTCGGAGTTTGTAGTTTCTATTTTCTTCTGTTTGGGAAGTCTCTTGGGCTTAGGTGGTGCATCTGAAGATAACTTTGCTGTTAACCAATTTAAGTTAGATTGGTTATTAATATAGTATAGAAATTTATCAAGAAATAAATTTTATTGGTATAATACATGCTACTTACATATAAAGATCAAATAGAAAATTTCTTTAACATACCATTTATGTAATAAAAGAATCTCTCTTTACTGAGTGCCAATTCAAAGACAGGTTCTCAAAGTATGACAATATGCTTTTTTTTCCCTTTTCTCTTATTTTTTCTTCAATTATATGTAAAAAACTTTAACATTTAAAAAAAGTTTTACTTCCAAATTCTGTCTCCTTCTTGAAAAGGCAAGCAATTTGATGGATTATATATGTGTAGTCATGCAAAATGTCTGCCCATATTATCCATGTTGCAAAAGAAAACACAGATTTCCCCTCTTCCCCTCAAAAAACAAGAAAAATAAAGTTTAAAAAGTATGCATCAGTCTGCATTCACACTCCAGCAGTTCTTTCTCTGGAACTGGATAGCATCTTTCATCATAGGTCTGTCATAATTGTCTACAATTGCACTACAACGATAAGTCCTTCACAGTTGATCACCATACAATATTGCTGTTACTAAGGTACAATGTTCTCCTGGTTCTGCTTACTTCCCTCTGAATCTGCAGTTTGCACTTTGCGGTTCATATCAGTCTTCCCAGGTTTTTTGAAACCAACTTGCTTGTCATTTCTTATAGCACAATACTATTCCATCACAATCATATACCACAACTCATTCAGCAATCTCCCAATTGATGGGTATCCCTTCAATTTCCAATTCTTTACCACCACAAAAAGAGGTGCTATAAATGTGCATATGTGCATGTGTGTGTGTCTGTGTACAGATCCTTTTCCTTTTTCTTTGATATCTTTGGGACACAGACCTAATAGTGGTGTTGCTACATCAAAGAGAATGCAGTTTGACTGTCCTTTGGGCACAGTTCCAAACTGCTCTCCAGAATAGTTGGATCAGTTCACAACTCCATCAACAGTAGATCAGTGTCCCAGTTTTTCCATAGTCCCTCCGACATGTCATTTTCCTTTTCTGTTATATTAACCAGTCTGGGAGGTGTGAGGTGGCGCCTCAGGATTCTTTTAATGGGCATTTCTCTAGTCAATAATGATTCAGAATATTCTTCCTCATATGACTATGGACAGCTCTGACTTCTGAAAACTGCCTGCGCACACACCCTGTCCTTACCAATGAGGGGGTGACGTGTGTTCTTATACATTTGACTTAATGCTCTTCTATACACATTTTGTAATTATATATATATATATTGTAATTGTATATAGCTATATATATATTGTAATTGTATATAGCTATATATATATGTATATATATATATGTGTATATATATATATATATATATGTATATATATATATGTAAAGTTTTCCCCCAGTTTCCTGCTTTCCTTCTAATTCTGCCTGCATTGGTTTTATTTGTGCAAAAACTGTAATGTAACCAAAATTATCCATTTATATCTCATAATGGTCTCTATCTCTTTTTGGGTCATAAATCCTCTCTTATCCCTAGATATGACAAGTAAAAATTTCCCTGCTCCCCTAATTTCTTATGATATTAACCTTTATGTCTAAATTATGTGCCTATTTTGACCTTATCTTGGTGTATATGGTGGGGGATGTTCGTCTACACCTCGTTTCCGCCAAACTACTTTCCATTAACAATATGCTTTCAAAATTAAGTGTGCATACTCTGTCCTGAAGTAATTCGGGCGTATGCTGCCATTGAAATGGGCTATAAATAGATTAGAAAAACACAGGCAACATAATCATCTCTAGAAACACCTGACATATTAATCTTTCTCCTAACAAATTCTAAAGGTTAATTTTATGGGGATCATAACGAAGCAATTTGAGTTTTAATTTTCACAATATTTTTAGGTTTAGAAGAAAACATTTCTTGAAAAGCATCTTGAGATATAGAGTGAGAATGTAAAAAGTTCATTACTACTCAAAGTTTTAAAAATGAATTCAAACTGTCTTGAAACATATTACATCTCTCCATTTGAACAAGAGAAAGGAAATCCAGCTGAGAACTCTGTAACATCCATCAACGCAATTTTACTTTTGATAAACATCTTACGGAATATAAAGCCAATCCCTTAGGAGGAGGAAGAAAAGACAGACGATAGCTCTCTCTAACAAGAACATTTACGATTTGGTTTAAATGAAAGGGCAATGGCATAAGCACATTTTGCTTTGGTCTAAAACATGCTGCCCCTTTGCAGCAGGCCAAAGGATCTCAGGCTGCCCACGAAAAATGTAGGAAACATTCTGAAGACCACTTGAAATCCTCTGGTATTCTGCAAGTGGCACAGGTTGTGTAGTTCTGGTCTAAAAGGTGCTATTATGTTAAGATTGTAAAAAAAAAAATCTTATAGGCAATATAAAAAGACAACTTCTTACAATAAAAGTTAATTCTAGCCAATTTCTTAATATTCATTTTACAAAATTCACTGATAATATAATAAAGTTGAAAAATTACTTATGACATTTCATATGTTTTACTCCTGAAAAAATATATACTTAAAATTAAGATAAATGCTATAATATAGTCTAAGTGTATTTTTCTCAATGAACTAACAAAGGCACACAGTAGGACTCTAATTAATGTTGAACTACACAGGTGACTATACACATGATATAGGACAGAACAGCTCGGAACTGTCAGCACGGTATCTATTCTGTAAGAAGGGTAATTCAGATGTCCTCACAACACAGGAACTAAAGGTGGCACAAAAGGCTTCTATTAGGATACTGGAGAACTTCATGGTTTTGCCGCTGTTAGTTTGAAAGAAAAAAAAACCTGCCACTGGCTGGGATCCTCCACCAACCTCTGTATCAGTGATGGTATCCGTAAGTCAAAAGCAAACGGTGCCCTTTTCCTGATCTTTGTCCCATTTCCATCCCTGATACATGATGTCATTTGGGATTGAGTCACTAGAATTTCCCTCTTGAGAATCCTATGGAATCCTATCTTTTCTCTGAATTTCTTGAAATGTCCTTTCCCCAAAGTCCTTGGTAGTTCATAGACTAGCCTGGAAATCCCTCTCATCTATTATGGTCTGAAAGATCATTGCTTCCCCAAATTCCCAGCATTTTCACTTCCCCAAACCACTTCCACCTAACTGGTCAAAATTCAGCCGAAAACAGTTATTTCTATTTTTCACCTTCTTAAAGATGAATTTAATTGATTAGAGGCACCCTCCCCCAAGTCCCAACCTCAACTCCCTGCCAGAGTTTTATTGAGCAGAGAAGGGAAGAAATAGGAGAGATTCCACAGGAAGTTCAAGATGGTGGGGATGGTACTCTGAGGGCTCTAGGGCCGGTTCATTGAACAGGGGATCTGGGGTCACTGAAGGGTCATCTAATCAATTTCTCTCCTAACAGAGAGGAGGAAACCAAGATCCATATAGGTTAGGTGACTTAACTGTCCAGGGTTACACAAGTACTGAATTGCAGAGTGTATTTTGAGCCCAGGGTCACCGTTCTTTCTACTTTGCCCATTGCCCTAAGAATTTCTTCACTGGGAATTTGAGGGGTGACTTCTACAGTTGGGGCTCCTGTGGTGACAACACACTGATAGAGATGAGGTATTTGTAAGTTGGAAGTTTACAAGGTAGGAACTGCCTGCATTCTAGCTAAGAATTTAACTTATAGCTATGTTATAGCTAACAATAATGTCTAGGATTTTAAAGATCATGGGGAACAAGAACCTTGTCTTTTTTTCTTTTAAGATTCTCATGTATGGTACCAAGCATAGATATTTAATAAACATGCCTTGATTATTAGATTTAATGATAATCTGTTATCCTCTTCATATATCAAATCAAATGCAATAAGTGAGTCCTTATTATAACATGATAATGACAATGTGACCCTTCACTATTTCATGCTCACTTCTCTCTATGGCCAGAAGCAAACATTTATTAATAAAGTGACCGAAAGATTGAAGAGAATAATCTGGACTCAGAACAGAATGAAGCCAAATGGTCACAAAAGGCTTAATCTTCAAACTCATTCACACCACTTCCTAACCAGTTGTGCTTATCAAACATTTCAAATGATGGATTTGGGGTTATACCTCAGAATTTCATTCTGTCAACTTTACACTGAATTCCTTAAAAGTTTCTTTCTCCTAAAATTCACGTAGATGTCAGACTTTGTCCAGAATTCTATTTTTATCTGGAATAAGAAGGCCACTAGCAGGATACTAACAGAATATAGTTTTAATCCATTTTACACACAAGTACCTATCCTTTGGAGCACTGAACTTGGAATTCATTGAGACCTTTAGATAATTCTTTGGCGAGAACTTAAATGGGTTCAGTGCACTTCCACAAACATTTCTTAAGCATCTTCTAGGTGTAAGGTAATGGGCTAGACTCTGAAAACACAAAGATTCATGAAACATAGCCCTTGTACTTACAATCTAGGAGCAGAGAGAAAACTAAGGATGCATATAACTATAACAGATTCGAAGGCGGCAAGTCTTTATAAAAGGCACAAAGCACTCTGAAACATTTAAGAAAGATTAGATTACTTTGTGCAGAGGGAAATTAGGGTGGAACTCTTAAGGGGAAGATGCAAAGAATTTCAATAGATAAACACTAAAGAAGTGCCTTTCAGAAGCTCGGGAAGGCATAGGCCAAAGTATCAAAGGGAGAATGGGCAGGACAAATCTAAAGAATAGAAAGGAATTCATTATCGCTTTCTCTGCACTCACTCGGCCACCACCCTGGTTTAGGGACCTGTCATCTCTTGCCTAGACAATTGCAATAGCCTCCTCATAGGTTTCCTAGCTTCCAATTTCCCCATTCTCCAATCCATCTTCCACGTTGCTGCCAAAATAATTTTCCTAAAGCCCAGGTCTCCTCATATCACTGACTCTATCAAACAATTGTACTGGCTCCCTACTGCTGCAGGGACACAATCCAAGTAGATGGGATTAGCATTGAAAGCCCTTAGGGTCTGGCTTCAGATTAGGAAAGAGAGATTTCACATTACTCTCCTTCCCATGCTATCTATGACAGAAAAACTGGCCACTCCCCAAACTCAGCATCCCACTTCATACATGTGGGCCTTGCACAGCTTGACTCCCATGCATAAAGTGAATGCCATTCACATGGAGAATCTTTGCTTTCCTTTAATGCAGAGAAAGTCTTTTATGATTCCCCTTTAGTTTTTAAGGCTCTCTCCTCAAATCATCTTGTATTTCCTTATCTACAAAAGACTGAATCCCCTTGGGTGATGTAAACTCCCTGAAAGCAGGGCTGTTTTGTTTTCCTTAATGTGTCATTGTATTTAATGTTTCATGAAATCAGAAGGGAGAAGAATCCAGGATGAAATCGAACTGGCATGTTGGAGTCAGACAGTCCATAGGCTTAAATGCCAGGCTAAGGAGTTTGAACTGGACCCTGCTGGCAGTGGAATCCAATGAAGGTTTTTGAGAAGGGTAACAATGTAGAGTTATGCAGTAAAAGGATTATTCAGCCAGTGGTCTATAAAATAAATTGAAATAAGGAGAAAATAGGGTCAGGGAAACCAGTTAGTAACATATTAATAACAGCACAAGATGAAAGGCGAATAGGAGAAAATGGGAGAAGTTGTTGAGAGGCACTAACAATGGTCTGGAATGAACTTTGGAACCGACTGAATGAAGGAGAATAAGGACTTGAAGATGATCCTAGTGTTGTGTGCTCCAGTAAAAGGGGAAAAGATGACTTCTTTTCAGAGCTCCTGGTGAGCCTGAATTGGTAAAGTAGTTATCTGGAAGTAACAACTGGAGTTCCAAGACACTGCTTTCACCAAATTCTTCTCTCCAGCTCATGTCAGCATGAGGTTCTGTTCTATAGGGTTTGAAGCAAGCTAGTTCAAACCCCTCTGATATTAGTCATCTCTATGACTTAGCAAATGCCTAATGAGTTTAAATATAGACACTTACCCTTTTTGGCAGCCACTGTTTTACTTGGAGGTTTTTCTGTTGATTTTAGAGCAAATGAAGATGAAAAAACAGAGGCAGAATCCTCTTCACCACTGTCAAATTTTGTTGCATCTGTAAACAATAAAGGTTTTTTTTAAGGAAATGAGCTCAAACAACTGCCTTCATCGCTACCCTTTAAAACATATCCCTTGCTAAAATATGAGCTGGGAACCAAATGTATCAGTGGAAATCCTAGAGAGGAGATAGAATTAAAAGCTCCTGCTTTCTAAGATCAACAGGACAGCCATGATAAAAATGGAATGCAAGATTTAATAAAAATCACTCTAGGTTGTAATATTTGTATCTCAGATTTGTCAATTATCTCAGATATGTACATTATTCTAATTTTGATAGTACAAAATTCCAGTAGTTCAAGATATTTATAGTGCAAATCCAATAAAGCCAATATGAGCTAAACACTGAACTATTGTTAAAATACTTCTGTAAGAGTTGTACACAATGGTTGTTTCAATACGTGCCCAATTTGTGATATTTCAGAAATATCAATACTAAAAATTCAAATGCTAAAATAGCATTTTTATTTTAAATGTACAAGTTCTGTACTGATGGCTCATCCTGGTGTGGAAGTAACTCCACCAGATGAGTACAAATTCAAGGTCTACTGAGCTTTTACTAAACCTGGTGACAGAATTTGTTTGCTGTCAAAAAGCTTTTAGACCATCTCTAAACATCAGTTTAACTGGGTACTCTGGGTATGAAATCTCTGCTCAAATTCCAATTCAGTGACATACTATTGCAGAGATTAAACCAATTTAAAATTTAATTTGAAAGAGGATGTGAACCTTGTCTGAATTTCGAATCATGGGATTTAGCTCTGGAAGAAATCCTGAAGATAGACTCAACACCCCCATTTTACAGATCAGGAAATCAAGAGTGTCATCCAAAGTCATACAACAATTAAGCAGCAGACTCAAGATTCAGGCTCATACCCTCTTTGTCCACATCAGTAATGCAAGCTTTCTCTACAGCACAAACTTCACACTTGAGGGGGGCTGGATTTTAGCTGTTTGCTTAGAACTCTTTCAGAAATCCAGATGTTTCTGTGTCTAACCCAATTTTACTTCAAGTCTAAAAGAGCCACTGACCAAGGAGGAAGAAGAGGTAGTCATACAGTGTTATATTTAAGTTAACCCATACTACTAATAATAAAAACAGCAGTTAGTATGACAGATGTACCCAGATCATACTACAAAAAAAAGGTTAAAAAGTTGCAAAAATATTTTAGAACAAACATACCAATTCCTATAGCAATAACAAAGGTTGACATAGACGTTCACCATTATAGACTTACTACTGGTTCATCTCTGGATGGAAATAAACAGCTAAAATCTAGAAATGGAATCCAAAGGCCCCCCATGAACAATAATATCCACATGAACTTGACCATCAACAAAGCAACAAAGTAGCATTCAACAAATGGCTTATGGATTTATTTACAGAAATGAAGGTATTTATGATAACATTAAAAGAAAGGATCACTGCTACCAGAAATTACTGAAAGGTCATCCTTAAGGAGTGTGGACTTAATTGATCAATAGATAGTTTAAAAAAAAAAAATGCATGGCAGAAACCATGCAACATCATTAAATTTAGTATTTTATTGAATACCTTGAAAAACATGAGCAGGTAGCTAAAATTATATACCAGAAGCTTACCTTTATAAACTAATAGATTTCTAACTGAATAAATTAGACCCTAATAAAAGTGGAGCTTTCTGGAAAAATATTAAGTCTCTCAATTATCTACCATAACCCTGTTCTCTCTCTTGCTTTTGCTGAGAGCACCATCATTCTTCCAGTCACTTTTTCCTCTTCCTCATCCCCATATGCAACCACTGCCCAAATCTTGCCTACCGTCTCCCCCTTCTCTCCTCTTACACTACATGACCACTCTAATTCAAGCTTCCATTATCTCCTACTGACACTATTGGGATAGCCATAGAAGAGATTAATACTGGAAAGGGACATCAGAGGTCATCTAGTCCAACCTCCACATTTTACAGATGAGAAACTGGATCAAGAAACATGAAGTGACTTGCCCAGTCACCCCAATACTTCATTCCAAAGCCAAACCCTTTCTACTTTCTCAAGGAAGAGACTTCTCACTGGCCTCCTTACAATAAGATTCTGCCCTTTATAATGTATTGTCGGTAGGGCTGCTAAAACACCTATCTGACCATGTCCCTGCCCTGCTCGGGAGGCTTCAGGAACTCCCTCTTGCCTCTAAAGTACAAATGTCTGCTTGGCATTGGAAGAACCAGCCTCTCCTTTATTCCCTTCATGCCATCCAGGCTCCAGCCAAGAGCTTATTTGCTCTTTCTTGGAGGTGTACAACATCCCTTCTGCAGCTGCCAATGGACACAGCTATCCCTGTACCTGGAATGCTCTCTCCTCATCCTAGACTCTTGGAAATCCTAACTCCCTTGCTGAACTGGCTCTGAGTGCACACTCCTTTCCTGACAACAGCCAGTGTGTACCTAGAGCTTTAACTTCTGCAAAGTGCTTTACAAATGTCTCCTTCGAATCTCACAACTCTGGGATGCAGGGGCTCTTCTTATGCCCATTTTACAGACGACAAAACTGAGGCTGGGAAAGGCTAAATGACTTGCCCAGGGTCACAGAGCTAATAAATGTCTGAGGCTAGAATTGAATTCAGATATTCCTGACCCCAAGTCTGGTGCACCACTTAGCTGCTTCTAATCTGTCTTCTCATCTATCACTGATTCTCCTAGGTATGAGTGTCAGCCACCTTCCCATATATTTTTCCACACATGTATATATGCACACATATATTTGCACAAACGTGCAAACATATGGATGAATATATCTGCACAAGGATCAAATTTACCTTTACATATGCACATGTGTACATGTGCATGTGTGTATTTTCCCATGCATATATTGTGCACCCACATACCTATATGTATACATATGTGAATACATGCATCTGCATATAAAGAGCAAACTAACCTTTTTCACTCTACATAAACACTTGCACACATATATATAGATAAGTGTGTACACACACACATACTTTTGTGTATGTGTATATGTTTTTCCTCTGAAGTCAAATGAAGATTTCTTAATTATCCATAGTTTGCTTTGTTCCAAGAACAAAGGTAAATTTTACACTACTATAAATCCCCAATAGAGATGAAAATAAGGAAAAAATGAGCATACCATCTTCTGACTTCTGCGAATAAGAAGGGAAGGAGAACAGGTTCCCAAAGTCCTGGCTTTTCTTGTCATGTGCGGATTTTCTAATATTAAAAAGAGAAATTAAGCCATAAAATGGCTGTGTTTTTAGAGTTTTACCTCTATCAAATAGAATGTTTGCTACTTTATTCATTGAATCAACCGAAGAAGCTCTTCATGAACTCATTAAACTTTTCCTTCACATAATAAGAGCAGCTCACGTTTGGATAGGGCCTGATGGTGTGCAAAAGCTCTTTCCAAACCATAAAATTATGAAGTATATAATAACAAGTATTGTCACTCCCTAATTACAGGTAAGGAAACAGAGTCACAAAGAGATTAAGAAACCTTCCATGGGTCATCCAGCTGGTAAATATCACAGATTTTCTAACTCCATGTCCACCAAGCCACATTTCCTAAGTATTTCATCTTAAAATAGAAAGGAAGTTAAAACAAAGGCACGAGATACTCAGTTTTAAAATTAACAAAATATGATTTGTAGTAATCATCTCATTTTCAAATTTAGAATGAGCTGTGGCACTGCAGCTTAATTCAAATTCACACCTTGATTCAAAGAATCCTAATTATTACAGCCCAAAAGAGAGTGCTTCTATATGTGCTCAAGAGACACCCTTCCCTGCCTCAGTGCAGCAGAGGACAAAACACAGGGATAAGCAGGGGACCCCATTTCTCAGGACCGGGGCCTCAGTCCAGGAGACAGCACTCCACTTCCCAGGTCAGAGGGAGCTCAGATAATTCCAGTGAATAGTATTCTAGGAATTTGGCCAGTATCAGTTGCAAAAAGGAAACAAATAAATAACTCACATTTGGCATTTAAAGAAAAACTTGACCTAAGTTCATAATCTTGCAGTGGCAGGGGAAATGAAGCAAGACTTAATTTTGTAAATCGAGGCTGAAGCTCCGAAGGGAAAAAAAAGGCCTCCAAATTCCCCAGTTTCCATGCTTTCTTCCTTCATCACAGCTTCAACTGAAGAAGCATATTTATCATATAGTCACATCTATTTTGTTCATTTCGTCAGAAGACCCTTCCCTTCCCAAAACTGATAAATAATTTAAGCAAGGCAGAGAGGAAGAGAATGTTTGAAAAATAGCACTTTAAAGTCCATAAAAAAATAACTATCAAAAAAACCACTACCAGATAAATAAATGTTTACTTACTCTGGAGCTCCTTTTGATTTGACTGGTGAAAAAGAATAGTCATCCTTATCTAAACCATCTGAGGGAACGAAGTCATCATCTCTGTCAGTTGTCACAGGAGATGACTTGACTTTCAATTCTTCTAAATCGTTACTGTCATCCTCATCAGCATCATCCTCCTCCTCTTCCGAAAAATCAAAAGTATATTTAGGCCTTTCCGCTAGGAAAAAAACAAACACAATTATTAGATGTCAGCACTTAGACTTATCAACATAAATAAGCTTAATACACACAAAGTGCTTCAGTATTTTAAAAAAGCACTTCATGCTTTTATGCTATGTCTGTGTATTCATAATGA
Source organism: Potorous gilbertii (assembly GCA_028658325.1). Lineage (NCBI taxonomy): Eukaryota > Metazoa > Chordata > Mammalia > Diprotodontia > Potoroidae > Potorous > Potorous gilbertii. The sequence goes on along the minus strand of CM053770.1, from coordinate 23,401,940 downwards.
AGTACAAAAGTGAGGCCATTACAGTGGATAATTAAATTTAAATGTAAGCATTTTCATACTGTAAAACCTCTTTTTCATATTTTCCTGGGGAGTGGACGGAAATGATCTAAAAATGTCAGAGCTGAGGAAGAAAGCCTTGGAGATCACTTAATCCAGCATTTTCATTTTAAAGATGAGGCAGCTAAGGATCTAGAAAGGGAGTGGCATGTCTAAAGTCCTAAAATGGGGCAGAGCAGCAGAGCTGGGGCCAGACCCAGTGTCTGGACACTGTTCTTTACACCATATACACAGCTACAGTGGAGTGTCCGTAAAATAATAGGCATATTTAACTAAACATTTCTGAGACAGGCCTTGACAATTGTGGGAAATGTAAATTAAGACATTATCAACACCAGAATTTAACAGACCTGGGCGAAATTTTGCAAATTTTAGAGAGGAAAGGTATATATTATGCTATTAAGTTTTGCTATTTTTACAAGAGTGCAAATTTTTAATTATCTAGCAAACCAATTTTCTACTTTGTTTTTATTACATATACAAGTCAAGGTTTCAGTTCAAAATCTGTTACGATTACAAGATATTTTATGTCCTCAGTGACTATCAATGCCAGGCACACAATGAGTACTTAATAAATGCTTGCAGTTTCACTTAAATGCAGGTAAAATTCTGAAGATGTTTCTCTAATACACTATAAAGTCAAGTATTTTCTTTACTGCAATCATTTGGGGATCTGAACTGTACTGATCTCCAACTAAAAATAGACACAGTAGAAAAAAAAGAAATACAACTATCCCTCATTTTATGCAAAATTACTTTTCTTTAAACAAGAGCACAAGGTAAAAAGAAAGCACCGTAGCAGCAATAAAATGGAAAGTGAACACTAAAGATAATAACCAAATCTGAACATAAAGAAGCAAATGAGAATGAACCTCCATCCCTTCTCTGTAGAAGTGGGCAACTATGGATATGCAGTACTGCACATACTATTGGGTTAGACTCATATCTTCATTAATTTTGGTGAACTACTTTCCTTCTTAAATTATACATATATATATGCATGTATGTGTGTGTGTTTATATATACATCTGTATGCATATACATTGGGGGCACTTAGGTGGTGCCACAGTTAGAGTGCTGGGCCTGCAGTCAAGAAGATTCATCTTCCTGAGTTCAAATCTGACCTCAGACACTTACTGTGTAACCCTGGGCAAATCCCATCACCCTGTTTGCCTCAGTTTCCTTATCTGTAAAATGAGCTGAAGAAGGAAATGACAAACCTCTCTAGCATCTTTTCCAAGAAAACCCCAAATGGGTCATGAAGAGTCAGATACAACTGAAACAACTGAACAGATAACATGCAAATATAAAAAACCAGTCCATTAAAGCAGGCAACTGATTTGTTTTAAAACATCTGAAGCCAGAAGTTATGGAACTTTTAAGCTAGCATAGATTTAGAGAGCTAGAAGGGCCCTTAAGAAATTATCAAATCCAACTACCTCTTTTAACAGATAAGGACTTAAGGCCCATAAAGGCTGAAGGCCTTGCCTAAATTCATTTATACCCAGATTCTCTGACTCCAGATCCAATGAGAGTTCTTTCCATGCTGCCTTTATATAGACAATGACATATGCTCTTAAGCCCAGCTCTACTTTCCACAGTAATTTACCCAAAGCTGGAGGAAAGCCAAGTTCCATGAGCCAGGAGCATAGAGTGCAAGGATTTACTTGTGTGTGTGTACACACACACACACACACACACACATATACGCATATACACACACATGTATAAATATATATACACATGTATAAGTATATATATATCTATATATACACACACACACTTGTATAAGTATATATATACATATATATATTTATACATATATTTGTATAAGTATAGGAGAAATTTCTGTGACACAGTATAAGATGCTGAAAAGAGATGTTTTATGTAAGTCACAAGGCTGGCTACCACATGAAGCCCTTTCCTTCCTAAAATGTTTTAATTCAGTATTATGGGGAGCAGCTCCAATTTTACAATGATTTAAAAAACAACTAGGACTCCTTTTACAGAAATATCCTCTGTTGCCAATTCTGCCAGAAAGCATTTCTTTTCTAAGTGAAGGATGTTCAAAAACACAGCACACACTTCCCACTGAAAATTCTAGTCCACTCATTACTAATTCTGGAATGACTTGCCTTTCCCATACATTTCTCTCTTACTGTAACAATCGTAAATTCATTAAAATTTCCAACTCATTTTGTTCATTTAAGCTGTATTTTTATACATGCAAAATGAATGAAGTTCTTTGATTGAAAGAGACAGCCTTTGAGAATCATTGTTTGGACATGAACAACTTGGTAGAAGCCTCTCCTATACAATATAGTGACCCCAAAATATCTAGCAGTACCTGCAGCTCGTCTAAGGAGAGAGTCTCTTGGAATAATCACAGGTTCAGTTTCTTCCAAGTCACTTTCTGACTTGGATTCATCATCAGACCAAGGGTTTCTTTTCTTCACTTTCTTTGCACCGGATTTATTAGAAGACAGAGGTGTTTTTCTCACCCTGGTACCTGAAATCAAGTAATTAACATACAATGGTTAAATATTCCAAACTTACAATAACCAGGAATCCTTTATCATTAAAAGTGAAAAGCAAAGCAATAATATATACACTATTAGTCATACTATGTTACCAATGATAAATTTTTGACACTTTTTTATATAATTGATATATAATTGATTTTTTTGATATGATAATTTTTTTAATGTAGTACTCATAAAAATTGAGGGGTTTATTCCAACTGGCTTCCATAGAAGCCTTTTTCTGATGCCTCATCTTGGTGTGGAGGTGGAGTTAGGTTCTCAAAGTTGTTATCAATATAAAGCAAGTTCTGTCTGGTACTAGGAAGCTGAAATGGCTTTGGGAATGGGGCCCAGCAAAAGACTATTTTCCAGAGATGAAGACAAGTAAGTTCTGACAGGGACATCACCTGAAGATTGGTCACTAAGTGACTATTTCAGTTACAGTCACTCAAGAAGGTCTACACCAAAATTTAGAGGGAATTTCAGTCTGTATCAGTGGACAGACTATCACACCAAGGAGGGCCCAGATCTCTGCATCTTCCACTTATAATAAAACACAGTCTGAAAGTCATCTAAATTCTGTAACTACTTCCTCTCACTGTCATCCCCACTAGCTATTATCCCCTATCTCTGCACTCTTCTGTGGCCAGTCCACATCCTTTCTTCTCACAACCTGGCTGTCACCAAACTCCTCTCTCCAAAGGCACCAGTGATCTCTCAGCTGCCAGGTGCAGTGGCCCTTTGCAGTCTTCCTCCTCCTTGACCTCTCTGCAGCCTCTGCCTGCAGCTCACTCTCTTCTCTAGGTTTCCAGGGCACCCTCTCTCCTAGTTCTCCTACCTGACCACACCTTTTCAGTCTTTTGCTTCATCTTCTTCTAGGTCATGTCCGGTAACTACAGGTAACCTCCAGGGCTCTGTCCTAGGCCTTCATCCATTCTCTCTTTATACTATGTCACTTGATGATTACATCTGCAGCCATGACCTAATGACCATCTCTATGCTAATGATTCTCACATCGACATACCCTGCCCTAACCTCTCTGCTTACCTCCAAACTCCCATCTCCAACTGTCCATTGGACATCTAGTAGACATTTAAAATTTACACGTCCAAACTGAATTCATCTTCTTCCTCCCAAAGCTATCCATTCTTCCTCCCTTCCCTGTTAAGGGTACCGCCATCCTCTCAGTCACGGAGGTTCAAAACCTAGGTACTATCAATTCCTCACTCTCACTCGTCACATCCAGTCTGTTGTCACAGCCTGATTCTACCTTCATAGTATCTTGCACAGATGCGCCCCCGTCTTCTTGCCCTCCTCATCTCATGTCTGGACTACCAAAACAGTCTTTCCACTCTAGCCCATCCTCCACTGAGCTGGCACAATGACCTCCCTAAAGTACAGGTCTAATCAAGTTCCTCCTTTACTTAGTAAACTCCGGTGGTTCCACGTAGTCTCCAGGATCAAATATAAAATCTTTCTTTGGGCATTCAAAGTCCTTCATCACCTCTCCTTTCCATTCCTCTTAGATCTTACACTCTACAATCAAGTGACACTGGCCTCCTCACTAGACTCACCATCTTCCAACTCTTGGCATTTTCTTTGGCTGTCCCCCATGCCTGGAGCAATTTTTTCCTCCTCATATCTACCTTCTGGCTCTCTTCAAGTCTCACCTAAAATCCACCTTCCACAAGAAGTCTTCCCCCTTAATTCTAGTACATTCCCTCTGTTGCTCATCTCCAGATTATCCTTTCTATAGCTTGTTTGTAAATCGGCATTTATATGTTGTTCTTTTCAACTAGATTAAACTCCTTAAAAGGAGGGGACTATTTTTTGCCTTTCTTTGCACCCGCAACACTTAGGACATACTAGGCACTTAATAAATGTTGATTGACTGAGACAGCTTTAATTATTTTTATACACAAACAGCTCACCAGGTTCTTTTTTCTCCCTTTTGGGTTTAGGTCCTTTAGGTGTAAGAGTAGATACTGTCAATGAATCTTCTCCTGCACCTTCTGCTGGTGCTCCACCTAATTCATCATCAAATTCCACTTTTACTGCCGTAGGATCAAGATCACCCTAAATATGAGAAAGAAAATTTAAGATAAAAAGATATACAAGAAGATACTACTATCACTACCTGCTGTACAATGTATTTGTATCGAATGCATCACCTATAAAAGTTATCAGTTGAAAGTTATCAGTTGATAGGAAAAGTATCCTGAGACCACAATGGACAGGTGGAGACCATGAGAACAAGGATCTATGGCCTAATTTCACCTGGCACTGTGGCAAGTGATGCTGCTTGAATGTAACAAGTATCCTCTCTCAAGCAAAAATAAGGCATTTGGCTTTTTCAGCACGAAAGGCACTTTCAGGCTGGTAATTATGCAAATTAATTCCTTTGAAATTCCATTGCAAAGTTCTAAATATGCTATGATTGCATAAGGAATATCATCCAGGAAATGGTGGTTAGTTATGTATCAAGAGCAAAGACAACAGATGGACAGCCTAATTGCTACTCTAGTAACCAAAGAATGTTAAAAACTTTGGAGGACAGTCTCTATGAAAGATTTGTAAGAAAACATGGTACCCAAGAGATACCCATGCTGATAAGATTTTTGGATCAGTCAAGATAATGTAATATATTTATTGATTATAATCCTACATTGAAAATTCTTGATATAATTATCTTTGATATTTTTCCCTTAATAAAATCAGAATTCAATTGTTTTTATCTGCATGTGGCCTTTAACTATTTTGGAACTCCATAAGAGTTCCAAAAGAATTCCTTTTATCTCACTTAGCATTATCAACCAGAATAGGGAACAAAAATTGCAGGATAGAGTGAAAAGGCAAAGTTGAATAACCTAAGCACCATATCATGGTTGAATTATTCTTCACATCTTAGTAACACAGCTCCAGTGAGCTCTACCAGCCTGAATGGATCAAAGAGGTGCACATTTTTACCCACCTTCTTTTTCTTCAGCAACTTTTTGCTGGCATCAGCCTTCATGGTCGAAGTGATCTGTGGAACGATCCTTCTCCCATGAGGCGAGGGCATGGTCTCTTCCAACTGAAGCTTCTTTATCTTGGGTTTGCCGACTTTACCTTTTATGGCTTTGCCAGTCATTCCAGCCAAAGCATCCTCTCGTTCCTGGGCTTCCACTTTCTAAAAAGTAATCATAAGAGAGTGACAATGTCTTATGGAGGAAAATCACTATAACTATAGTAAGATAAAAAACTTAACCCTTACAAAAAGGTGAGAAAGAATTCCATTACAGAACACACTAAATTTTGTCCTGCATAGGATGGTGAAATGAACATTAGTCATGAAATCAGACAACCTGGATTCTCAATCGCCCTCTGCCACTCTATGACATTAAGCAAGTTACATCCATTCTGGGCCTCATTCTTCCTATCTGTTAAAAGAGAAGCTTGGGTGGGATGATCTCTAAGACCCTTCAAATTATTTAACTTTATGGTTTTATGATATTTTGGAACAGGATCTCCACATTTTTCAGAAGAATATTAACTAATTTACCAGATTCATAGCAAGTAATCAACAAATACGGTCTTAATCACAGTAGTCAAGCTATATCTCTTTGCTTAAATATAAGGAAAGGAAGAAAATGTCTAAAACAAAACATCTCATAAACAGAAGTTCATCTCTTATTTCAGTAATAAGGTGGTCAGAAAAATTATGACAAAATGAAAAGGCATCAATCTAGAATGCTCTGGAGGAGGGGGCATTATTATTTGCCCTCCTTTTATAATGAAAATCCTTTAGAAGAGATTAATTTAAAATCTTGGGAAAAGGAGTCTTTTAGATGCCTGGCAGATTCTCTTTCCCAACTATAAGGGAAAAAGGATGTTTTAAAATGTTTCACAGAATGACTCACATGAGATTTACTTTAGTTCACAAATCACTAAACTCAATGAAATAATTCCACATTTCTTAACTCAATAAAAAAACCACCTATTGATTCCTTCAATTAGAAATAAAAGATTGTTCCTTCCTGGCCAAAGATTGCATGCAGTCAGGTTCACTCAGAAGTCTGGATTATTTTCATTCCAAATTACACATTTAAGAAAGACATCATGAGAAAGTAATTAATGCCAATTCAACTTATATGGCTTATATAGTCATCAGAATGGAAATATACTTTATGTTCAAGTTTCTTTAAGCTTAATTTTAGCACCTTTTACTAATCATATTAAACCTCTTTTAAAAAATCAAACTCTAAACACAGACAGCACTGTAAGATTACTCCTCCAACATGATCTAGTTCAAAATTAAATTTGATTCTTGTTCTCTAAATACTCATTCTCAAAAATAAACTTCCATATAGACTAAAACATACATCAAGTTCTTCAACAAAAGCTGCTAAATCTTCTTTCCAGAGATCTGAAGGAGATTTTCTTTTAAGGTCATTGAGTTCTCTCCCCTAAAATAAAAATACAACAGGTAACTCCAAAGTTTAGTATAGCCTTTTTAAATCTTACAATGAAACAAAATGTGAAATGCTGTATTTATACAAAACAGGAATACTGACAATACTGCAACAGTCTGAAAATATTTACTACACAAAATTCATACTTTTGAATCTCTCTGCTTAATCAGTTCTTCAACTTTTTCTTTAGTAAGACACCATAAAGACATATTTAAGATGTAGTTAAAATCAGGGCCTGAGGTAGTGCCTGACTCAGAGGAACTATCATCACGCTGGTTTTGTGTTTCTTCCTCTTCCGCGGCCTGGAAAGGAAAAAAAAAAGCAATGAAACTTTCCGTTGTCTCCTGCACATCAGCAGCACTTGTTTAAAGTACTAAATAATCACTATAATGACAGTGTTCTCCCTTGGGACAGGAGGAGGTGGGGGAAGAACAGTAGCTAGAAATATATTTTGGATTATTTTAAAAGTGTTTCCTATTTTTGTTTACAAAGACATTCAATCTTAAGAAGAATATGTTCATAGCACAATTTATCCAGGATATTGATGTAAAATTGGTCAAACTATTATATTAAGCCATGAAGAAAAATAAGCTAATGACTGGCAGCTGAGCCTCAATGGAGATCAATTAACTATAGACCTCCCTGCCCCCAAAAGATGTCAGATTTTCAAAATATTAGGAGTGAATGTGTAATTTAAAATTTAAAATTTCTGCCTGGTGTATTATAAAATGAAAATTGCTTTGTAATAATATTTATAATAACTATACTCAGGTACATTTTCTACTTAATCTAGAAATCTTATTAATCATCTGTGATTTAGAGATAAGAGAAAGTTCCTTAAGGATTTAGTAAGGGATTAGGAAACAGACTCATGAGTTAGCAGAATAAAAATTAGCAAAATTATGCTAAACTTTTATTTATAAAATTATTTTTACATAAGATTGTCTTAAAAATACTTAAATGAAACATGTTGATATTACTTTTCGGATAGTAAATACTTTTCCTATGTGTAACAAAATTAATATTAAAAATTACTTGTCCAATTTAACTTCTATTGCCATTGTATATGTAAGAAGTTAGTAAGTTGTCATTTTAAATATAAAAGGGTAATCTCATTACAAATATATGATGCTTCATCATGTAAGTATATTAATCACATGCTCAGAAAAAATAAATAAATACGATGTGGCTTAATCTATCATTGCTGTTGTATTGGTGAATGAGAATTATCCATCGGTAATTCCTTACTATTATTAATTATTCAACAACTCCAGGAGCTTTTCAAACATTGCAAAAAACATAGTATGAATTTATATTTTGGTCATAAGCCACTATTAAAATTCATTTCACAATGTGCCATCAAATCAGATTTGGATATATGTTACTAAAACTCTTTTTTGGACTGAGCTCTGGTGATTCACAAAGCATATTTTGTGGGATATTTATGTAAAAATATAATCACCAGTAACACCAGCAATGTAATTTATTTTGACATTTTTAGAAATCTGTTTTTAAAAATCCATATTTATTTGTTAGTCTTTTAAATGGCAGCTTCTCAATCACTTCCCCAAATGTTACTTTAAAAAATTCTTTTGTAAGTATGGATGGATGCCTTTTGGAAAAACTAAAATTAGAAACAAAAAGCAGTCTGTCCTGCTATCCCAAATCCCACAGGTTACATGCAATTGAGATGAAAAACAGCAGCAAGTTGTGCCCATTAAATGTACTGCTTGCAGCCCTATCAGTTGGACACTCACGACTGGAGCCACTTTTGTCCTTTGCACTAAAAAAATCAAATTCGGTATTTTACTAATACATTATTTCCCTGATTTTGTTTGAACCAACCATTAAAAAGGTGGATACTGTAATGCACTTGGTGCAATTTAAGGGTGGAGGAAGAGAAGAAGAGGATTGAGAGAGAACATGAAAAAAGAGAGATAAGAGCAAGACTGAGAAAATGAGAGGGTAAAAATCCAAATGAGCCCAATCCCAGGAGACAGACTGCTTGGCTCATAACACTTCACTTGGGATTTGCTCCACTCTGGCCATTCTCTTTAACTAACCTTTATAATCTATTAATCTGTACTTTCAACCACAATATTACACAATTCATTTAAAATTCAATTACTTTAAGGAATCTTATTGACTACATATTGGGGAGAAAAAGTCAAATAATGTAGATAAAAACAAATAGTATGATTTGATGAAAGTTATAAAGGCATTATGATTGAGAACTTTTAAGAATAAGGAAAAGATTTAAGTTTTCATGCAATTAGAATTGTCATAACCATAGATATATTTCAGTAATATGTAAAATTGTATTACTGGTTTTGTATACACACATAGAATCTACCAAAGCTTTCTAAGACTAGTTATTTTTATATCTCCTCACTTGTTCATATCTGTGTTCTCAATCATAATGTTTTCCTAACATTTTTAAAGACCATTACAGGGTGATGTTCAGTCTTTCAATATTCCATTTGTTGAATGGATAGGGCATGCTTTTGTGATCTGTAATATGCAGCTCAGTAGTAGCCTTTCAGTCTGAGGTCCCAAAGTTCAGGTCCCTGGAGAAAATCCTTTACAGAACCAAGCTCAGGGTTGTGCATTCAGTAGGGGCTCAATACACAGGTGGCTACTCCTAATGAGCTTAGCACTTGTCATGCTCCCACCATGAACCAGGACCAGACCAAGTGAGTGGTGGCTTGCTGCCACCATGGCCATGTCACAAATACAATGTAAAAGCTTGAGTGCTACCGGTCCAGCTCTCTGACAACAGACATGCACCTCAGCAAACCACCACCACAACTGACACCCTGATTGGCAGACTCAGAAAAGAGGCCAAGGAGACTGAGCTACCTTCTCACACCTGGAGTGATTGCTCCAGGTCATGGCTGAGTCACACTGGCAAAGGGCTTTGGGGTGGGTGTGTTCTGCAAATCCCTGTGCTGTATCTGTTCTGGGGATAAACAGAAGACTTAGTCTCCAGAAAGCACAATTCAGCACCTTGAGCAGCACTAAAGTGACATGACAATACCTAGGGTTGGAACTAGGGTTTCCACTGGTTTGCTTGAGGGGGTATTTTTAAAAGCTTCTCTGAATGTCTTTTTCTGCAAATGATTACCTTTTCTTGTGCTTCTTTCCAGGCTTTCACTGGGTCAGATTCATAACCTCTCTGGACTAACATTTGAATCAAATCTCTCTTTGACCTATTCTCTATGTGAGGGAAAAATAAAATTAGGATCAAGAAAAGAGATTCATTTTGTATTTGTTTATATTCTACTGATCAAAATGTCTTCTATTAATAAAGTTTTTTCCACTTTAACTAATGTTCCAATTTTAAAAGTTTCATCTTACCTATAGTGATTTTCCCTTGTATCTTCTCTAGAATGAAGCGAGCTTGATTGTTTAGCTTGGTGGATTCTGCCCCCAACATTCCCACAAGCCACTCCTTACGTAAACTATAATAATTTAACCTTAAATCAAAGAACTCCTTCAGAATATCTTGTACAGTCTCATACTTCTTCAGACATCCCATATGGTCAAACAGCACCTATTCAAAATAAAGTTTTTTTTTTTAATTGACTTCATATTTCTTTATCAGCTTACACATTTCCTAATTTTTCAATTATTATATATGCCAACCTAAATTCAACTTAAATGAACACTTCTCAACCCCCAAATCCACTAAAATAACAAGATTTCAAAAGCATTTCTCAACATAGCCCCATTGAAACCATGCAAAAGAAACCTGATATATTAAAATAAATAAAACCATTACAGATTTGCAGTCATGACATTTGTTTAACTAAGAATTTTTTCTTTCCAAAATTTCTAAGTCTCCAGAGAAATTTTCCTCTCGGCCTAACATCCTCCATGTTGCTTTTTTTCTCCAAAGACTTTTGTTCTGAAGTCTGAAAAAAAACGCTCATTAAAAATTAAGACATATGCCATATTCTAATATATTGTTTTCCTGTCCATGGATTTTTTTGGACTCCATATTATGTTCAAATTTGGCCATTCTTATTTAGTCAAAGGATCAATGCCGTCCCAACATTTTTCTTCCTCTCTACCTTCAACTCTTCCATCAACCTTTCTTGACAAAGGATGACATGACTGCTTAACACACAGAAGGTCACAGATCTAGAGCAGAAGGAACCTCGAAGGCCACTTTGTCTAGTTCCCTGATTTTCCAGAAGGGGAATGAACACCCACAAAGGCCAAGTGATTTCTTTAAGGTCACATAAGCAGTACATACTACAGGAAAGATTTGAACCGTTTTCTGTCTCCAGTTCCCAGTTATCAGGGATTAGGCTGAACCAGCAATGATCTCCACGGCATCTCCCTAGGACATGATTTTTTAAAAAAAATTCATCACTGGTCTCATTGGCATTTTTCGCCTTTATTTTAAGTGATTAATGTCTGAGAGAGTATGGAAGGAGGAATACATTGGAAAATAAAGATGATATAAATATAGAAGATAACAATAAATATTTTAAAAATTAATCCCTGACAGCAGATGTTTATATGATGTTGCTTCTTGCTATAAAAATAGATAGAAGAAAAGTTCCAGTTATTTGAGGTTTCTGGTTGTTTGAATTCTGAAAACTTCAGAGTACTGTTTGCTTCACTTGACTCTAGGTGGCTCAGTTCCCAAGACTGCTCTGAGGGCAGACACTTTGGGCCCCTGGGAAAGGTTTACAAAGAAGGCTGGTCAAGGCCTACAACTTGGTTAAAAAAAATCAGGGCTTAAAATTAACACATCAAAGCTTCCAAGGCTGAGGCTGAAACAGAATCTGGATACAAAGAACAGAAGAAGAAGAATGCTAGACTAGCACAAGGCACATGTCTTCTGGTTGATTTCTAATACTGTTTCTGAATACAAAGGCAGGAGTATGGAAATGGTTGCAACTAGAGCAAAAAGAATAAAGCAAACGTTTATGTACCTGTTACATACATTTTGTGTATATATTTCTCAAAGCATGCTAGAGATGTAAAGTGACACTATTACATAATTAAATTCTACTCTAATTACTTCATATATGTCTTCACAGAGAGGCCAGATAACTGTGAACAAATTAAGTCAATGAGTTTCCTTTTCCAGGAATTTTTGGTTGCCTTTATTACATGTGTGTAAATAATACATAAAACAAATATATTAAATATAAAATAAATTTATAACTTTCTATAGATATATATTACACAAATTATATACACACACATTTGTTTAAAACTACTATACAAATATGCATATATACACACATTACACATATATATTATATAGTATACACACGTATACCATATACACAAAAGTACTCATAACTATCGCAATTACAAATACATACATAAAGCAATAAGCCAGCATGGTATAGAGCCAGCCTTGGAGTCAGGAAGACCTACGCTCAAATCCGAGCTCTAGGACTGATCGGCTCTATGATCCTGGCAAGTCACTGAACCTCTACTATCCAAAGCAACTCTAAGACAAGCATCTATAAATTCGTATGGGGTGGGGTGGGGGGTGGCAGGGAGGGGTATGAAATCTTTATTTTTCACTGACCTCAGTAAAATTGGGGTCCCTAGGCTCTCCCAGACTGCTAAAAGGAGTCTGTGACACACAAAAAGGTTCAGAACCCCTCCTCTGAGACCATAAGTTGCAAAGAAGATGCACACACACCTTAGACCTTCCTAGAGGCAATTGGCAGTGCAGTAGATAAGAGCTCTGGACCTGAAGTCAAGAAGACCTGAGTTCAAATCCAGTCTCAGACATTTCCTAGCTGTGTGACCTTGAACAAGTCACTTAACTTGCCTGCCTGTTTCCTCAGCTATGAAACGGGGATGATAACAACACCATTTCACAGGGTTGCTGTGAGGATCGAATGAGATGATATTTGTAAAATGGTTAGCACAGTGCCTGGCACATAGCAGGCATTCCATACTGATTGTCCTTTTCCCTTGCCCCCTCTTCTTTTCTTCCTTCCTGGGAGTTTCTGTCTGGCAGTTTACCACACCAATGGAGTCACAGACCCAGCCTCTCTTCCACATTCAGAGCCTTGCCGTGGCCCCTGAACACCCTAAGGGTTCTCCTGACTGCGCCTTTGCTCACGCCGTGCCATGGGCCTAGAGGGCCACTTTCATCTACTACATTACCAGTTTTTATTTAAAGTCTGATTCAGCGTCACCCACATCAAGCTTTCCCTGATCCATCTGTTTTTCATCCCCACACACCTCCCTCCCCATCAAGTTTGAGACCATATCTTATCTTGGGCTCTGGAAAGGTATCAAGTTAAAGGGCTTGATACACAGTTGATGTTTAATGCTTGTCGAATGAAAGAATCTATTCATATACCCATATATTTACAAGGTATGGCCATAAAGTAATGAGCTATATCTCAAGTCACAGAAATACCAACTGCATTTACTGAGCATCATTTAGGGTTCAGCACGGTGCTGGGCATTACAATTACAAATGAGTAAATGAATGAGCATTTATTTAGTGCTTACTATATGCCAAGCACGATGCTAAGCACTGGAGATACAAATACAAAGAAAAAACTAGAAGAGCACTTGCCCTGAAGGAGCATTATCTTTTATTGGGGAGATGACATGTACATGTGTAAAGATAAAACAAATGAAGTGATTTGGTAGAGGGAGGGCCTGGGCAACCATGAGAAGTGGAAAGCAAAGGTGGTAGCTGAGCCACAGCCTGCACCAACGTACAGAGATGGAGAAGACAGTAGTATAGATGAGGAATGCCAAGGTCAACATGGCTAGACCACAAAGAACAGTACCTGGCACCTGTCAGGTGCTTAAATGCTTTAGGACATTTAAGCTTTTTTAAGAGTGTTTCTAAGAAGTTGAATAGTTCTCCCCATCAAAAGCAGTAAATATTTTCATATGAAATAATAAAATAAAATTATACAAGATATAATAACAAATTCTTTCTATATAATCACATATCATATTTCCTAATAAAAGCCAAAGAAAAACGAACACATTTGGGCTTTTATATAGCCAGTAAAATCACTATTCTGACGCTATAAAAGAAGAGTTTAGTAAATTACCATAGAATTACACGTAAGAGTGGTCTGAAGCTTAAAGACTTTATGCAATCCAGCAGCTTCTGCTTGCACAAGTTTTTCTTCAGTCATCTTCACCACAAATTTCACAGTTGTATCTGTATGATATTCTTTATAATCAGAAATTAATGCTGGTGTTTTGTCTGTTCCATTCAGCATAGGTTCTAAAACCTGTTCCTTGTATACCTGCAAGAATGTAAAAATAAAAGCAGTGATTTACTGGTTACCAAAGAAAACTTCATCTTAGATTTAAAACTTGGGGATTTTTCCATATAAAAAATCTTAATGGTTTTTCTACCCCACTTTTCATTCAACTATTTTTTCAAGTTTTAATAGTATTTTGATTACACAACTTGCTGATTATCCCTTGCTGATTTACTAGATAAGGAATTTAGAAGTCTCTTATGCCATAAGACTTTGAATAGTTATGGGAAGTTTTGAAAACATTCATATGCTTCTCACCTCAACCAATTCCTGCCCAATCACTAAAGAAGGTAATAAAAAAACCTTCTAAGCAGAAAAAGAAGACAGCATGATGCATGAAAAATAGCATGAAAACTTACTGGTTTTTTTATATTTCCTCTATTCTCAGAACAGGAAAGATGCAGAGGACAAGAAGTATTCAGCATTCACCTCATCCAGTTAATTTTCCCCTTTATTTCACGTTTTTAACTTTGCAACATCAGTTACATGTTCCATGACATTACTTCAGTGGCCATATTTTTTAAGCCAAAACAATAACAAAAATCTACCACAGCACCAAAGAAAAGTACTATTATTTTACCTCACTGAGAGGAGAGATAAACTGAACTATGAACATACCATGAACCTTCTATGAACTTTCAAGAAGAAAAAGAAGAAGAAGAAGAAGAAGACGGCAGAGGAGGAGGGCAGAGAGATGAATACCATTCAACCAAACTAAAACCCACTTTCAATACAAGGAAATCCAAACTCCACCACAGACATTTTAAAATATTCATTAAAATTAAATTCCAAGTTTAAGAAATTGCTTAGAACTCCCACCCATGGTCATGCATTTCTACTAACCTGTGTCCATGTTCTCACTGGAAGCTCTGTGATCTCTACTGTATTTCTATCCACTACAAATATTTCACCACTAACAGCATACTGGTTCTGGCCAATTTCTTGAATTGTTCCTTTAAAATTTTTGTAATTTGGAAGCTGTAAACACAAGTGAAAAGAACTTAGTGATTCAAAGAAACCAGACTTCTCTTCCATGCTCTGAATCCCTATTTTCAAATGCTCAGTGGACTTCAATTCAAGCTTCACTACTACTGGAGATTCAATATAACTCAGGTTGAACTTCTCCTCCCAATCCCTCTGCCAGTCAGGCTCAGACTACTGATGCCAACTTACTTCTTTCTTTTAATGGTACCATGATTCTCTCTGTTGCCCAGGCTCAAAGTATGGGTTATCTTTGAACTCTTCCCCCATTAGCTAGTTGATCACTAAGTTATATCAAGTCTTCTGCGATCTTTCCCTTTCATTCTGTTCTCCAAGTCACTCTCTTAGTTCACACACGTTACCTTATGCTCAGAGAAAAAGGAGCTTTCTTGTGATCTGTTTTTATGGCTTTGATCTCTCTCTACTTCAAGTCACTGTCACAAAACTAACCTTTTTTATTAGAAAACTCTTGATCATGTTGTATCCTGCTTACAAACTTCAAAAGTTTCATAACCTCAAGGAAAATTCCAAATGCTTTACCCAGGTATTTAGTCAATTCTTTCTCCCATCTATCTCTGATACACCTTTCATGGTTTATTTCTTAAATACTCACTTGTCCAGATCTTCTCTTCTGGACTGATACTGTTCCCCCAATATGCCTTCACTTGCCTAATCCCACTTGCTCTACCCACAATGCTCTTTCTCCCTCCTCTCTGCCCATAAAGATCCTCATTGCTCTCAGAACCAGGACTCTCACTTCCCACCTCCCACTGGGGGTATGATACCATATGGGACCTCTGACGTGGATATAATCTCTTTGCCCTGTAAGTTCCATAGAAATTATTTAGTAATTATCATGTATAAACTTTTGATAACTTTTCTATCAGTGTCTTAGAGAGGTATTTAAGTCTTTCATTTATTCAAGTGCTCATTTCTTGTTTCCTCAAATTGTAAACTACCTGAGGACAGGATATGCATCTTACATTTCTCTGTGTCTCACACACAGTTTTGCTTTATATTAAATATTATTAAATTGTATTAAATGATTAATCATTAAATTAATTTTACTAGAATTTTCAATTTGATTAATTCAATAAAAAACTTTAATAAAACTCCTATATCCAAAATAATTCAAAGCAAATATGGTGATAACAGAAGACAGACTTGTTCCTCTACTTAAATAATCTAGAACTAGCTCAGTGAAGTACAAGAGTTTTACAATAACTTTTTAAAATTTTTCAGATAAAGTCTTTAATATGTCTCAGGACAAAATTTCCGATGAATTTTTAAGACATGAAAAAACACTCTTTGGTAAAAAAGAGATTCTTCTTTAAAAAAAATCAGAAAGGGGACAGGAGAGAAGAAGATAAGAAAGGGAAATTAGAAGGAAAAGAAGCTTTAAATATATGGCATTCTCATTGTTAATATCCTTACAGATTTCAAGTTATCTTATTAGTTTAGATAGATGTATTATTCATATCTAGATTTGCTTATCACATTTGGTATATTTCAAGGGTATGATGAGAACTAGGAAAACTAGGATAAATGACTTTTTCTTCCCCAGTTTTTTGGGGAGGAAAAGAAAGCCCAATCCCTTAGGCTTCAAACTTCCTGGAGATTTGCATCTGTAATTAAGTTATCAAAGATGGCCTAGAAAAGACAGGAAGTTGCCTGAACTCTCCCCAGTTTCACTTTGAAACAAAGTTAAATCAAGCCTCTAAAAGATTTCAGGAGCAACAGAATCCACAGAAAGACAGAGTGAAACAATATTCTAGTCCAAGATAACTTAGAAGGACTTCAGAAAAAGTTTGCCTCACATGGGCAAAAGCTAAGTACAGCCCAGCACCGGTGCTGCCATTCTCCTACTGATAAATGGTCAAAGGATATGAACAGGTAATTTTCACATGAAGAAATTAAAGCTATCTATAGTCACATGAAAAAATGCTCTAAATCATTGTTGTTTAGAGAAATGAAAATTAAAACAACTCTGAGGTACCCATCAGATTGGCTAATATGACAGATGAGGGAAAAAATAAATGTTGGAGAAGATGTGGAAAAACTGGGACACTAATGCATTGTTGGTGGATTTGTGAAATCACTCAACCATTCTGCAGAGCAATTTGGAGCTATGTCCAAAGGGTAATTAAACTGTGAATATCCTTTGATACAGCAATACCACTACTAAGTTCTGTATCCTAAAGAGATCATAAAAAGGGGACAGGACCTATATGTACAAAAAATATTTACAGCAGCTCTCTTTGTAGTGACAAAAAATTGGAAATTGAAGGAATGTCCATCACTTGGGGAATGGCTGAACAAGCTGTGGTATATGAATGCAATGGAATACTGTTGTGCTATAAGAAATGATGAGCAGGTAGATTTCAGAAAGACTTCCATGAACTGTTGAGCTGAGTTAATGTCAGGAGAACATTGTACAGAGTAATAGCAGCAGTGTGCTATGATTAACAATGACTGACTTAGCTCTTCTCAGCAACACAAGCATTTAAGACAAGTCCAAAAGACTCATGATGGAAAACACCATTGGCATCCAGAGAAAGACTTATGGAGTCTGAATGCGGATCACAACATATTCACTTTTGTTTGTTTTTTGTGGCTTTTCCCTTTTGCTCTGTTTCTTCTTTCACAACACAACTAATGTGGAAATATGTTTAACATGACTGTACATGCATAACCTGTATCAGATTGCCTGCCATTTTGGGGAGGAGAGATGGGAGGGTGGGAGAGAAAAAAATTTGAGACTCAAAATCTTATAAAAAAATGAGTGCTGAAAATTATCTTTATATGTAACTGGAAAAAATAAAATACTATTTCCCCCCCCAAAAAGATATAAAACTTTCTTTATATCCCTAGTACATAGTCAATATTGTATGAATATGTTTATTGTACATTATAACAAATAACAAAGTAATTTGAAACATACATACCAAAATCAACTCATAAATAGAAACCTAATTTGTGTAAAATGCCCCAGAAGAAAAACTGTTCAACTTATACACACACATGCACTGTTATAAACCAGAAGAAATCCAATCTTACAAATGCTAATTTATTACCATTGGATGAGGGTCCAAGCCATCCAACATCCGTCTGACATTGTTCACAATCTCTCTAGCATCATAGTTGGGAAGTTTACAAGCCCATCCAGTACCAATGCCCTCAGCACCATTTATTAAAACCATGGGAATAATAGGCATATACCACTCAGGCTCTACACGCTGGTTATCATCATAAAGGAACTTAAGCAGGTTGTCATCCACAGAAGGGAAAAGCAGCCTTGATAGAGTGCTAAGAATAAGCAGAAAACAGTATCTGTTGAGATTCCGATAACAAAAAATTAATAGGTGTAAATTTTATTTATTATACATTTATCTTTTTTCAGGAGTTTATTAGTATAAAAAATTTACACAATTGCCTCCAGCTCTGTTTATACTCAATTAAACAAGAACAAAATTAAAGAAAATAACACTAAATTTTTCATTATCAAATACATATTTCCACTCAGATAAAAGGTTAAAATAAGAGAATTCTACTTTGTCTACTTATAAATTCTATGGTCCTTTCCAACTCTAAACCTATTAACTCTAAAACCTTAATGATTCTTCATTTGAAGACAATGAGTAATCTATAGATCTATCTAAACAGAAAAAATAATATATGTTCCTAACATATGTAATCAATATAGTTTGTGCCAACCTACGGTAATACATGATGTAATAAAGATAAGAAATTCTTAAATTCCTTAAAATTGATTTCACAAGAACTCGTAAAAATGGAAACCAAAAGACTTGTTCATTCTTTTAGATCAATTAAGTGGGTATAGCATTTTAAACTATGACACTAAAGGATAAGACATGCTATATACTGACAGAGGCACAAGTCTCCATTTTAGTCCAATATTTTACTCAGTCCTAGACGTGGAGCTTTCTTGATCCACCTAATGCAACTGCAGCCCTTCTTTGACGTGGTAGAGTCATTGGGAGTTGTTACAGCTGAAAAATCGATCACTATGAGACCACCCTAATGATGTGTCCCTCAAAGCTTAGCTTGGCTGGTTCTCTGATGATAGAGGGTCTACCTCTAGCCCTGTCCTTCAAGGCTTGCTGACTTTCTCGGTAGGATCTGCCAGACCTTGAACCCCACCAAGATAACCTGTGAGTATCCATGGTCACTTCTGTGCCATGACAAGGAATCAGAGGGCAAATTAAGTAGAGAGATTCAACTTCAAACAACAACAAAGTAAGGAAAATACATCGAAAAAAAGTTTAATCTTTTAGTTGGATTCAGCAAAGTTCATTCTATTAGAATTTAAGAAGTTACCTTAACATTGTAAAAATATAACGAGGGCTTGCAGCATCTTTCCCACCATGAAGCCTAGTTCCAAACTGACCAATAGGCTGAAGCAAATTAATATTGTTACTTCCAACAAAGTTCTGGGCCAAATTGACTATGGTCATCATTAGTGCTTGCTACAAAACAGAAACAGAAAATACAGCGTGAACAGCCTACATTTCAAGTGAAACTTTCCTTAGTATAACAATTATCTTGCAATTTCTATCATTTCTTATGTTGTTAAATCCATAATTCTTGTTCCTTTAAACTTCCAACAGACTCCATAAAGAATGCTTGACTGTGCTTATTTTTCATATGTGTATTTACGTATGTATGTAATATACATATCTGAAAAGAGGACGAAAATATTTCCAATTTTCATAAGACTTACTTCTCCATGATGATAAGCAGACATCTCAGCAACTGATCCAGCCAACTGAGCAACTTTGACCTCCCGTTTATCATTCCTCTTAAAACAGGTAAACAAAACTTTACGTTGACCTGGTTTAAAGCCTATTTTTAAAAAAGAGAAAGAAAACAATTCTTAAAATAACTGAAAGTCATGTCTTTAACACATTTTTAACACCAATAATTTTCTACTCATTCAGAAAAAAAAGACAAATGTGATTTTATTTTGAACATAATGCTAACAAAAAAAAATAAGTAAATGTCTCTATATTGAGAGAACTCATGCCTTAAGTACCATACTCATCTATGTCAACTGCCTCAAGCCTATATTAGCATATTAACTTGACTCATTCTAATCCCTGTTTTTCCGTATCCTAAAAGCAAGTGCCAGTATGAAGGATTTCCTTCTGGTGATGATGCATCTTGCCGGCTGACACCAGAAGTCTTTTTTATGGTCCTCTAGATATAGCTACCTAAACAAAATGCTGGTTACTCCTGGGTTCTAACCAACACAATAATACAGGGTAAAAGTCATTCTACATTTTTTTTGCCTGTAAAGCAGGAAAACCCCTATGTATCCAGTACTATGAGGGAGTATAAAACACAAGATTTGTAATTTACTTTGAAAAGGCAGGTTTAATACATGTAAAGCAAGTCTCAGACAAATCACAAGAATATTTTTTAAAATCAACTTCTAGAATCTTTGCTATATATAAAATACATATAAGTTTGGAGGAGAGAGATCATTATATACTGGAATAGTAAGAAAAGCCACTGAGTTTTCAACAGGTAATAAGAGCTGGATCTTGAAGAAGAAGATGGATCATCCAAACCAGGATTTAGCTCAGGGACTTTGCCTAAGACCACAGGTCCTTCATGTCACCAGGACTAGAGCTGCAAACACCAGACCTTTACCTCAAGGATACTTCAATGACCCACCCCAGGACCAAAGACTCAGATAAAAAGACCTCTCGTTGCCACTGTCTCATCTACAGGAAGTCACTAAAATAATCTGCCCAATTTCCCTTTATTTCTTATGCTTGAAACAGAAATGACAGACTCTACAATTGACAAGACTTGAGATTATGAACACCAGATAAAAAGTACTACGCTACATCCCAAAGGGGCAACAAATTCTAACCTACCACTCTTCTGCTCTCAGGGATAAAGATTGTCCAGGTAATGGTACCCCTCTCAGCCCTCCCACTGTCCACCAGTTATAATGCTCTCGTGTCCCAATCCAGCTCTGCCCCCTACAAGCCAAGTTCTCTTTCTTTTACCGAGACCTCTTCCTCTCCTGCTCCATCCTATCTTTTAGCACTTGCTAAGGAAGGCCTGGCTCTTGTTAGACAATGCACTGTGACCATCCTTTCTATGCCTGGTTGTAACTTCTCACACATTCCTCATCACCCTGTTCCCTTCTGCCTCTTTCCTCTTGTCCCCCTTACTTAGCACCTTCTCCTCCATAAGGTTCATGCTATATTATCCAAATCCTATCTCCACTCTTCCTCTTCTCTCAGTCTTTTGCAATGACCCTTATAATTACCAAATCCAATAGCCCTTCCTCAGTCCTCATCCTCCTTGACCTCTCTGATGACTGCTCACCCCCGCTTCCTCGATGCTCTCTCTTCTCTGGATTTTCATGATAACCTCTACCTGTCTGAATGCTCCTCTCAGTTTCCATTGCTAGTCTCTGTTCCCATGTGTTTAAGTATCCTCTCAACAAAGATGATTTTCCAGGGGCTCTCCTGAATTCTAGTTCTGCAATATCAACTGCCCAGAGGATATTTTAAACTGTCTCATAAACATCTCAGACTCAGATGTGCAAACTAAGACTTACTTATTTTCTTTCTCCTAAAATCCATCCCTTCTCCAGATTTTCCTATTTCCAGAAGGCTGTCACCATGCTCCCAGTGTTCCAGGTGTGTGATCTCACAATCATCCTCAATTTCCTCTTCTCTCTCATCCCCTCTATCTAATTACTTGTCAAATCTTGCCACTTTTCCCTTTTTATGTCTTGTAGCTGACTCCTTTTCTCCAATCACAGCCACCACTGTGGTTCCACCTCTCATCATCTCTCACCTAGACTATCTCCCCTCTCCATTCTATCCCCCATAAAGCTGTAAAGACCTAGGCCTAAAGCACAGGAATGTGCATGGTGATCCCCTGCTCCAGAATCTCCAGTGATTCCCTTTCACCTCTAGGATCAAACACATGCTCTTCTTTAGGGCATTAAATCCCTTCACAACGTGGCTCAACCTAAGCTTATTATAGATTTCTCCCCTTTAGACACTAGCCTAATTGACATGCTTGCTGTTTTCACACATAAACTATCAGAAATATCACCTCCCATCTTCACGGCATGCGAGGCCCTCCCTGGTCCTGGGGTATATGCCTTTCTCTTCAGTCTCAACTCCTGGAATTCCTAGCTTCCTTCAAAGCTCAACTCAAATGCTATGCCTTACCCAAGGCCTTTCCTGACCACCCCACCCCTTCAGCTGTTGGTGTCTCTCCCTTGAAATTATTTTATATTTAGTAAGTACATACTTTTCACATATTTGGATATGCATGTGTTAATTTCCCCGACTGGGTGTAAGCTCCTTGAGGGCAGAAACGGTTTCATTTTTTGTAGCTTGCACGTAATTATTATTTAATAAATGCTTGTTAACTGAATAATCAAACAATATTTTTCAAATAAAAAAATGCTTACCATCAACAAGAGAGGGTATAGATCTTTCATTGTCAGAGTTTGAGAAAAGAATCAACTCCTTGTTGATAAAATCATTGTAGGTCAAATGCTTTGTGGCTGTACCATATAAAAATTGCTAAGAGAAAAGGTATATAGTAATGTTATCATTTTTTGCATTAATTTTGCTTCTTATGTTTTCCTTCCCCCAGACAATCATTTCATAACTGACCTCTGGCAGGCCATGTAACCTGCGTTGTCTTCGATCTTCCATGAAATTTGTTAACCATTCTTTTCGGTCATCAATCTTCTTTTTACTGAATGCCTGAAATATGAGATCATTAAAGATGTTATTTAAGTAAAATTGAGGCTTCACCTGCCAAAACTAAATTTTAGTAATGATAAAAAACCTAAATCTAAAATTTCTTAATAAGAATTTTTTTTCTGTTTGTGGGAAATTATATTTCTACTATAATGGATTGTGTTCTGCCAAGTTAGTCTTAACATACAGGAGGGCTCTTAATGATAAAATGGAAAGCAACTTATGATGACCCTACACTATATAGCCTGAAAAAGTTACTAGATATTGAATTAGAAACTTTCTTTTGGTAATATGTCAGCAACAGGAAACCATAAGAGGGAAGAGGAGAAGAGGGAAGGAGCTAATTATCATACTAGAGTAATAGCTGCATCATCTTCAGGACCAGCATATCTAAACAAAATCCGATGCCTTTCCATGTCAGCAAAATATTCCTTTGCTTCTTTAGCTGTGCTGGTACCCAACCCTACATAATGAGAGAAAAAAAATCCATAATATAGTATGTTCTAAAGTATAAAGAAAATGTTCTTCAAAATATTTTCCTATTGAAGGAATGTTAGAAGCTCTTCAGAATACCATGTGAAAAAAGTAGCAGTCTCATGTAACTTAAAGAACTTGAAACACAAACCTTTGTAGTATTTTATTTTCCAGGCCTTCTGGTTTTCTATATGTTTCTTCCACTCATCAAACTCAGGAATACTATAGAAGGAAAGCTCCTGCTTATTTTTGCTTGCCTTAAAGATAATGATAAATGCATTTAGTTTGTCTGTTATGCTTTAGGTTTGCACTATTTTTAAAAGTTTTGAATGCACATCATACCTTTACAATGGGAGTGATGAACTCTTCAAGAAAGCCATGTTTCAAAAGTGAAGGCCAATTATGATGAATGAAATTAATAAGCAAGCCTTTTATGTGAGATCCATCTTGATCCTAAGTGTTGCACAAGTTAAAAAAAACTATAAAAATTTTAAAAAAGAGAACCTAAACATACCAATTTTTTAAAAAGTAAATAGGGAGTCAATTTTTGTACAGGGACAGGATTCTATGATTTTACCAGGGGGTACAATGGATAGAGCTGGGCCTGGAGGAAGAACTGGCTTCGAATCCCACCTGAGAAACCTCCTAGCTGTGCAACCCTGAGCAAATCAAATCATCTGTCTGCTCCATATACGCGAACATACACAAATATTCAGTAAGACATAAGACAAAAATAAAACAATAAAATTCAGGTTTACATAGTGTTTTAAGGCTTATAAAGCAATTTTCTCCTAACAGTCCCCTAAGATGGGGAGATACAAGAATAGTCCCCATTTTTCAGATGACAGTTAAGATTCGGAGAGGCACCAAAACTTGATCCAGTCACACAGACACAAAAGTTCAGAGCTGAGGCTAGAACACAGGTCTCTTGATCTCAAATTTCAACGCTCTTGTGATGACAACATATTCCCTTATACTTGTTGCAAGGGACTGTTGGAAAGAAGAGGCTGGGGGAGGGGAAGAGAGAAAGGGAGGAGGAGGAAAGTCAGCCAGTCGGCCAACAAACATTTATTACATGCTAAGCACTGGGGATTCAAAGAAAGATAAAAACGCAGTGCTTAATCTAAAGGAGGTTAAAATCTAATGAAGGAGACAAAACACAAATAACCGTATGCATACAAAGTATCTACGAAGGAGTATAAAGTCACAGGAGAGGTAACCCAACCAACAAAGGCAGGATTTGAGTTCAGTTGGGAAGAAAGTCAGGGAAGCTCGCTGGAGCAGAAGAGGGAGAAAGTGTTCCAGGCATGGAGGAGAGTCAACGAAGAGGTGTAGAATTAGGTGATGGAGGGTCCTGTGGAAGGAACAGCCAGGAGGCCAGGGTCGCTAGATCCTAAAGTGTAAGAAGACTGAGGTGAGCTTTAAGTGCTCAAAAGAGTATGTTACATTTGACTCTAGAGTCAATAGGGAAGGCTGTGGAGTTTATTCAGTAAAGGGATGACTTGGTTAAACCTGCTCAACAGGACAATTACCCCCACTGTGGAGTGAGTGTGGGACAAATGTTATAGTCTAAGCAAGAAATAAGACATGAGTGCAGAGAAGAGGACTTATCCAAGACATGCTGGGAAGGTAGAACAGCAAGTTTTGACAAAAGACAGGATATGAGGGATGAGAATGAGTGAGGAGCTAACAATAACCGAGGCTGCAAGTGGGGAGGGGAACTGGGAGGATTCTCTCCACAGTATTCACCACAGATGGTGCTGGTGGGTGCTCTCAGCACTAAGAGAAAACTTGGGGAAGAAGGGTTTGGATAGAAAGATAATGAATTCTGTTTTGGACAGGTCCAAGATGTCTATAAGATATCCAATTTGAAATATCCAAGACAGTTGGTGATGTAAGGCTATAGACCAGGGGAGAAATTATGGCTGGTGTGCCCGTGGGCGTGCGCACGCACACACACACGCACACGCACATACACACGCACATACACACGCACATACACACACAACTTATGATAATCATCTCCATAGAAATAATCCTGGAATCCACAGGAGTTGATGAGATCATCAAGTAAGACAGCACAGAGGTAAAAGAGAATAAGATTCTGGTCAGTGACAATGACACTGGCTTCCTGGCTGCTCCTTGAACCAGATACACCCTCTCCAGCTCCTGGCATTTTCTCTGGCCTGGAACTTTCTCCCTCCTAATGTTAACCTCTTGGTATCCCTGACTTCCTTCAAGTGCCAGTCAAAGACCCCATCTTTAAAGACTTTCTTGATCTCCCTTAATGCTAGTGCCTTCTTTCTGTTAATTATTTTATAACTTGCTTGTATGTAGTTTTTGGTACATTGTTTCCCTCATTAGTCTGTGAGCTCCTTGAGAGCAAACACTACCACTGACTGTTCTTTGTCTCTGCAGTAATTAGTACAGCACCTAGCACATAATGGGTATTTACTAAATGTTTGTGACTGACTAAGCCTTAGTGTGTACTGCCCAATTAGGAGACATGAATTGCATGAAGGGGACTAAGAAGAAGTAGTCAGCAGCAAGGCAAGGACCAGGAAACAGCAGACTATCTAGGAGATGGGGATTACCAATTTCAAAGCTTGTGCTGAGGTCAAGAAGGATGAGAATTAGATTGGAGACCATGCATGGGTAATGGTGGAGAAAGAGAAAGCTGTTTGAGGTGAACACTGAGATCAGAAAATAGATTTCAGGGGGGTTAGAATCAAAGGAGAAGAAAGAAGTAGAGGCACCTAGGGTAGGCAACTGGCTTTCTTAAGGAGTTCAGTTGAAAAGAGGAGAGAAAAGAGCCAACAGTAGAGAAGATGGACAGGATCAAGTGACAGTTTTTTCTTTTTTAATAAAATTGGTTTTTTTGATTTTCAACATTTGCCTCCACAAGATTTTGAGTTCCAAATTTTTTCCCCTCCCTCCCTTTTCCCCATCCCAAGACAGTGTGCAATCTGATATAGGCTCTACATACACATTCACATTAAACCTATTTTCACATTAGTCATTTTGTAAAGAATTAGAACCACAAGAAAGAAAAAACAAAAAAAAGGAGAGAGAGAAATCAAATAGTATGCTTCGATCTACATTCGGACTCTATAGATCTTTTTCTGGATGTAGAGAGCATTTTCCATCATGAGTCTTTTGGAGTTGTCTGAGATCCTTGCATTGCTGAGAAGAGACAAGTTCAAGTGAGTGTTTTTTAAGAAAGTGACATGAGAGTGTTTGTAACCTGCAGATCTGGAGGGTCTGAAGATGAAACAGAAAACAGAGATGAGAGTGGGGGCAATCTTCAGAAGAAGATGGAGGAAAAGCGCTCAGAGGTGCATGCAGAGGGGCTGGATCACTGGCAAGAATAAGGGCCCCTCTGCTTTTAGTGCAACTGCTGCCCTTCTTGGTTTCACTTCCACAGAACAAGATGGCTCTTCCCAGGATAAGCTCACCCTGCTGCCAACTCAAGCCCTGATTGACAACCACCTGCCTCAGCCTCTTCTCCTCTCTAATTGAAGGGCTGAGGACCAAACTCCTCCCAAAACCTTTGGACAGAACTTAGACTCAGCTTCTTCACATCTACTGCCCTGCCTGGTTTCACCTCCAAGCAAGATGCCTCTGCACCAGGTACCCTCTGGTATCCCATCCCTCCCTAACCCCCACTGTCCTGACTCCTTTTGTATCTTATCTTCTCCTTTGCATTATAAGCTCACTCATGGCAGGGACCATCCTTTTATTAATCATATTTCTGGCACTTAGTACAGTGTTTTAATAAATGTTACTGGATTGGATTGCATCTGAAATGAGGAGAAGGGGAAAAGAGGGAGCTATCAGGGAATGGCCTCAGTATTTTTGGTGAAGTATGAAAGTGGGGAAGGTGAGGTATGTAATAACCAAGTCACTGGGAAGTGAGAGTGATGGTATAAGAAAAAAAAGAGCATCATAAATACTTTAAAAAGAAAACAAGCTGCCTCTGACCTCGACTTTATTGGTTTGCCTTTTGCACTTCATGTACTGTAGAAATGGCTTGCTTCACCCTTGACTTTAAAATCTCAGCTAAAACTATTTATGCACATCATTTAGGATACATGTATGCATATACACAACTATATATCTTTAAATATGTATCATGTTAGCTAGTTACAAAGATGAAGTATTACTGGATAAACTAAATAGCAGAATCACATTTTGTGAAGAAACAAAAATTCATTATGCTCATAGCAAAGAGTAAGTTCACAAAATAAAGTTCTAAATAATAACATGACCAAAGAACATTAGTTTAGAATTCAGTGGAAACTTTCAAATATACCTGATCAGTCATAATCATAATTTTTCCATAACGCAAGGTTTTCAGAGATTCTGCATCTTCATAACTTTTCTTATACTGAAGACCAACTATTTTAATAATGTTGTTGATCTCTGCATTTTCCATAATCTGTGTAAAAATAATGATGTTCAGTAAGGTGAAAACATACGTTCTGAGTAACAAATAGCAAGGCACAATTTCTATCATAAAAATATCATAGTAATTTAATATATCTTCACCTGTTTATGTGAAGCTTCTCGAACATTAAGAATTTTACCCCTGAGTGGAAAGACTCCGTATCTGTCTCGTCCAATCACACCTAACCCAGAAACTGCTAATGATTTTGCAGAATCTCCTTCTGTTAATATGAGTGTGCACTCTAGGGAATGTTTACCACCTTACAAAAAAAGGAAAAGAGAACAAGTCAAAGGAAAGCTCCACTAGAGAAAAAGTAAAATACCTTGTTACTCTGACCATATGAAAATACTAAAGCAACAGATGTTTATTCAGTAATGAATAGTGTATTAATAATAAAAAAATTACGAGTTATGAATTGAGCTTATATTAATTTCCTTGATTAAGTTTATTTTTAAAAACCTATTTCTTTCTTTCTCAAATCATAACTTTATGGCCCAAGTAGACTGTCAAAAAATTGAACTGATATTCTGGAGATCTGGTATAGAAGCAGGAGAATAATGATATTATTTACTACATCAGTATTAAGCACATATTCTATGGTTTTAAAATACATAGAAAATAATGGATAAATTATTATAATAATCAAATCTAATTACATTTCAATTGATTCAAAGTATTTGACACTAATAGCTATGAAGATAATCACCAAAATCCTAAAATTTTAGCACTGCTAGGGACTGTTAGATACTATTTTAGTACAACCTCCTTATTTAACTAGATAAGTAAAATAAGAAGTAGAAAGACCCTATAGCACTTCAAGTTCCTAAATTGCTTTCTAAGGTCATAAAAATGAAACTATATTTTAAATTTAGTGTATTCAATTGAATTTTAGTTCAGTAAAAATTAATAATCCAGGAAGTAGCACTAATTCAAGAAACTGAATAAAATTCAATTGACTCAAACATCTCATTTCCTAAAGAATCTGAATAAATGGGAAACTCTTGAATTTGGATAATTTAAGTATACAAGGAAAACTGGTCTTTCATACCTGCATCATTCGCATCATCCAATTTAGGAATGCCTTTGATTTTACTGTACTTTACTGAGGAACACTTCTTGTTCAGTTGAGTTTGGGCTTTAAATTTGACCCAGTTCAGAATACTTTCTATAATACCACAGTTGGAAGCCTAAAAAGGAAAGGATTTATTTTCCTATTAGATCACTTAAAAATATGTAGCTAATTTACAAACAAGTTATTTGAAATACTGTTGTGTTCTAAAGCATTCACTTAGGACTAATACTTCCCCTTCAATTCAACAAACCTTTACTAAATCCCAGTTAATGCGCACATGACCCTGAGGGGTGAAAGATGTAGAGAAAGAATCAATCAATGCAGGAGGATTTCTACGTAGTGCTGTAAAGTTTGCAGAACACTTTGCACAGGTTACCTCATTGTTAAGCACTGTTACTATTCCCATTTTACAACAAGCAAACTGAGGCTCAGAGATGAAGTGACTTGCTGTCAGTGCATAACGTTGGACCTGATATTCTCCTCTAAGTCTTGTGCTAAACTCTGAGTAAGTACAAAGGGGTTAAGTACAAAGAATGGAAAAATTCCCACTTGAAAGGGGCTGACATTCTACGGGGGAATCAAAAAGACTGGACAAGTTATCTGATGCTGGAAGTATCTGATGAAAACATGAGTAAGATTGGGTAGAAATTTAGGTTTCCTGACTGCCAAATTCACTGTCAAGTTTTTAACATTACAACTTGAACTTGCTTGGTGCTAGTGTGAAAAAGAGAAGACAGTCACGGGGAAGTGGTGGTGGTGTTAAAAACAAAACAAACATATCAAATTGGAGGAGAGCGATGGATGACTTCAAGGTTATGAGCCTGGGAGTGTCCTCAACAAAAAGATAGAAGTTTGGAGAAAGGGTGAGTTTAGAGGTGAACAATGAGACATATTACACACACACATATGTACAGAGAGAGATTTAGGAGTTATTTGCATAGATGATTATTGAACATGTGGACGTAAGGACATCAAAGGAAAGAATGTATAGAGAGAAAGTGGTCCAGGACAGAGCTTTGAAATGCAATCCATGCTCAGGGAAGAGGAAAGAGATGATAAAGCAGTAAATCAGATATTCAGTTACAATGCTTCCCTACTCAGGAAAATAGACAAAGCATTTTTTTTACTCACTGCTTTGAAAAATTTCTCAGATAGCTGACACTTAGACCCAAAGCTTTTGGGTTGCAGAGTCATGTTTTCCTTTGTCTGGGAATCAAAAGTTGGATTTTCAATAAGACAGTTGACAAAAACCCATATGTGGTTTTTTACCTGGTAGGGAAAAAAACACCACGTTAAAAATTTTTCATAACTTATCAGGGCTTCAGGGAATGCATGAGGCATTACTTACTTGAAATGGCTTCACCGATACGCCAGCTTTGTTCTTTTTCTTAACTACTTCAATCAGTTTCCCAACGATCTGATCCACTACATAATCCACGTGCCTTCCACCCTTCAAAAGAAAGAAAGGATCTCAGCCTCTCCAGGATCAAATTTCCAGAGAAGCAATTCTCAAAAATGAGGGAAGGCTCCCAGAAGAAAAGGAGAGTCAAAATTCAGCCACATGCCCTCCTCCTGGCCCAGTGACTGCCACTGATTACTGCAAATGCTGCAGAGGGTCAAAACAAACATTTTATCCTTTCCTGTCTAGGCTCTTTAGACAAAGCAAGGAGAAGGGAGCCAGAATTGGTCTTGTTCAACGGTATGAAAACCCTTGGGAAATCACCAATGTGATTTCAGTCTGATTTTTCCTAAAGAAAAACTATTTATTAAGTTCATGTTTAGAACTTTAATCCATCAGCATCTACTAAGTGCTTACTATTGGTACTTTTTTTCTTTTTGGTCTAGACCTATGATTTAATCAGGCTTGGGAACACTCAACTAAGGATATTTCCAATGACTAATTCAATTCAGCAATTTTTCCACAACTTATTACTGGAGTTTAGATCACACAGTCTTATGTTTCTGTGGTAACAGTTGAATTCAAGTCTTCCTGATTCTGTGCCTCTTATCACTCTACACATAGCAGGCATATAATATCAATAATATCAACAAAA